>JALPQD010000349.1:0-600000 GCA_023101885.1 Typhlomys cinereus | reverse complement strand
TCTAATCAGCATAATGATTAAACAAATCTTTTTTTCAGTAGCTAAACAGAACGAATTATATTTACAGGCCTCCCTATTTCATAGGGATATTGTTGGATTATTATAATTAGAATTTTTAAAACTTTTGTAGAAAGTATTTAACCTGTTTCACAGATAGGGGCTGTATAAAAAGCAAGGTGTTAGCAGTATCCCATTTTTCTCAGTTTGTGTTTTGACACTAGAAATACAGGTTGCTTTTTCTTCTTTCTTGGTGTACATTCTGACAAATGTTTTGAAATTGTGCTTGTGATGTTGTTCATGCTGGGATGCTATAAAAAGTCTTCTTGTGTCCTATTTTTAGTTGGTAGTGATGATTCTGAGCATGGCTAAGTTCATAGCAAGGTAATTGCACTGGCTTGTGCTCAGTTTTTGTTCCAGTGTTCCCTAGCCCTTTCGTGTGCATGAAGTCTAGAGGGACGATCCATTCCAGGGGAGATGGGCATCTTCCTGATAAGTGGTGTGGCATAAGTTTGAGAACCAGAACTGACAGAGTAACAGATCTGAGTCTAGTGCTAGATCACAAACTCCCCAGTTTTTCTGGATTTCCATGTGTGTTTTTGGATGAAGTTGTCTCTTTATCTGGTCTGGGTTGTTTTGTTTGTCCTTGGCTAACATGTTTGAATATTTAACACCTTGGGTTGTGCTTTCTTTGAGCTTTTTAAAATGCTCTTTCCTATCAGTTAGACAAACCCTTACAAGGCTGCTCAGCCTGCACTGGGGGGCTTGTAGTCACGAGTTTTCAAATCATGAGACCAGTTGTGATACATTGGGGTTTGCTGTTTCTAGTTTGTAGAATTTAAAGATTTAAGAATCGAAGGGGGTGATTTTTCAGGTTTATCCCGTTTTCTTACAGAATTTTTTAAAACTTACATTATTCTCCTACTCATGCTTGGATGGTTACATTTAGAAATGAACTAACTTTTAGAAACAAATGAAAGGATACAATAAAGCATCATTCTGAGTATATAGGTGGGGACATTGGCCAGTAGCTTCTGAAATGCTTGAAAATAATGCATGTTTTACCATGCAACATGAATAGGCATCTGGTGATAGCCACCTTATTTTTTTTAAAGGTCCTTATAAATAGTAATAAAGCCAGTTGAATAGCTCAGCTAGTAAAGTTACCTGCATGCAAACTTGGTGAGCTAAATTCAATCCCCAGACCTCACATGGTGGAAAGAGAGAACTGGTTGTTGAAAGTTGACTTCTGACCTTCACATGCTTATATTTCCCCACTTTCTCTCCTTCCTTCAAATAAATAAATACATATAATAATTGAAAAATAGTATGGTCTGATACTACATACATAAAATAGGCAAGGGAACTTCTGTCATTAAGCTGAATTTATTTTTCAGGTCAAATAATGATTGTTTTTAAGAAGAAACTGTGATCGTGTGCGGATAAAGAACCTTTAAACATTTGGTTGTTGGTTCCATAACAGTACATTTAGTTTGTCTTTGAAAAATAAAACAAAGATTACCTCCCATGTGCCAGAATATTACATTTGAAAAATTTAAGTATTTCAATCACTGTTTTATTTTCTTGAAAAGGAAGATTTAAGTTTACCTTTCCTCGTTAATTTTGTTGTATTTTATGTGTATTTGTCAGGAGTCTCGGTAACTGACTTGCAAATTATACAGCTAGTCTTTACACTATAAAGTTTAGGAAGCTTATTTCTGTTGTATTCCTTGGAATGTTTCTTGGATTAAAGTATTTATTTTTAAAATTTCCATTTCTCTTTTGCTTTAGTATTTAATTGTTGCTTTGAGGAATGTGAATTGGTTCCCAAACATTTATAGAACTTTACTATAAGCAGAATCTAGGTGGGAAAAGGTTTTTGTTTCATTCTGAATTGATGTAGGTGAGGACCAAGTGACCACTGGGAATAAAAGGTGACCGTGTGGCTCGCTGGGTGCTTCATTTGTTAGAAAGTCATGTTCCTTCATCACACGGAGTCTGTTTGCCTCTTGAGGCCCAACCATGTGACAGACATTGGCAAGGCCAAGGCGATCCTTGCTGTCCAGGGAAGGCCTGCATGAGAGAGCATTCGAAGAGCACAAATAAAACCTTTCAGGTTCCACCAGGACGTGTGGCACTGGGAACGCAAGACGGCACAGGCAACATCGGCTTTGTTTTGTACAGGGAAACTCCATCCCCATCTGTCTGTGCGCTCTTTGTCCAGCTGATTGACTTCGTGTTACTGAAGGTTGACAGAGGATGATGAACATCTTTTTCCTCATGTCTCTCTGCTTAGGCTTTTTTCTCTTTCCAATGTATTTTGTTGTTGACAGTCACACAACTGTGTGTGCCAGTACAGGTTTGAACCTGCTATTCCCCACTGCTCTGGAAGGGAGCATTCTAAACGTGATCCTGTACTCTGATCAGAATCTTCCAGTGACTCCCCTACGCCAGGGGGTCATGATCGGTCCCATTTCTACCCACACTCTTGACTTTTCGATGGTTCCTTGCTCCAAGTGTTTGCCCTGTCGTCAGAGGCAACTCGTTTCTTCTGTCCATCTTCTCAAGTATGCGTGTTTGCTGGTGCTTTCTCCAGCCGTCCTCCTGCTCCCTCCTCTGTTGTCCTGGTAGTTTGATGTGCTGCATGCTGCTGTTTATTGTCTTCCTATTCTTTGAGATAGGCTTTTTCAGATCTGTGTGCCCATCACAATAATTAATAAGCAATGAAGAATTGATAACAGTGTTGTCACATTTAAGCATTTTGTTACATTTACAAGATGAAAATTGTGACAACAGAAGCTAACTAACATTTTTGAGTTCTTTTTTTTATTCTGCATAAATCAGTGCTCCAAATGTTTTACTTATATTAAAATTCACTTAATTATCCCTTTTAAAGAAAATATTCTGATGGTTGGTAAAATGGCAGGAAAGACTTTATTCAAGACTGCAAAGGGGGAGAGAAAGCAGACTTAACTCCCAGATTCAGCGAGTTCAAGTGGAAATTTATAACTATGCAACAGGGTGGGGCGAGGAAATTGCTAAGGAGACTCTGAGAGTAAGGAGACCCTCGGAGAACTGACAGTCTCCTTGGACTGCTGTAAACATACCAGGGGCTGGGAGCTTCAACAATAGAAGTTTCCGTAGTACATGAGTTAGTTAAGGTGCTGGTCTTACCGAGGACGCTGTTCTTAGTTTGTAAGCTGTTATGATGGTCTTACCAAGGACACTTGTTAGTTTCCAAGTTGCTATAGTGGTCTTACCGAGGACGCTGTTGTTAGTTTCCAAGTTGCTATGGTAGGACTGTGTCCTCATTTGGCAGGAGGGAGTAGGGAAGACAGACAAGAGATGGGTGGGAGAGAGAAGAGAAAGATTTGCAGCTTTTCATATTATATGTTCAACCTTTCTAAAGAAAGTACAGAATTGAGAAAAATCTAGAGTTTTTCTTTATTCCTTTGAGTTACATTGGTCTTGTGATTTTTTTTTAATAGAAATTTGTAAATTTTCTCCTCTGTACTTTAATGGTGCAGCTGGATCCGCTAAAAAAGTGAAGTGTGATCAGCCCAGATGACCAGCAGCAGCTTCCAGCTCTTCCCTGTTCTCTTAAGTCTGAATATCTTTTTGTGAGTTTCAGTCTAATGAAGTAAATGAAGCGAAATGAAATACTTGTGTTTTGTGTCTGTTGCCTTCTAAAATTGTCTGGTTTTCTGTTGCCTGAAGCCCATTTGTGTTTTAATGATGCTAATGTGTATGCGTTTAGTAATAAATCATGGTGTGTGCAGAGACATCTTTTGAGTCACTCAGCAGAGCCCACAGTTGGATTTTGTTAATGACTTCATTGTCCTTTACTTTCATTCATGACAACCAGTATTTTTCACTGATGCTGCAGTTAGGCTTGTTCTTTTCCTGGAATTCACCCATTCATCAAGCTTGGGTCAATGATCCTCAGCATCTATGTCTGATAAGATTGGCCTGTGCATGCTTCCTGTTTCTCCCCTGTGGACAAAGGCATGATGGTCTTCAGCCAACTACAGAAGATTGGAAGGTTATCTCCATTGAATTTTGCTGGGGGGGGCCCCAACTGGCATTAGAAATTGGGTGTGTTCACTATGGGCGGGGCTGTGTGTGCTCACTGCTTGAAGCCAGTGTAATTCTGATGACTATATTGAATCTGGGGAACATTTTACTGTTGGCTCATTTTTAAAAGCAGTATGTAGATATTTCGCTTCCTCTTTTACTATGCTCCCTCAGCTCATATTTAATGTATTCATGTTGCAGCTGTTGGCCTGTTTCGTTGAAGTAAGCCCAAGAATCTGGCAAGAGCCTTTCCTACTTGCTAGCTGTTCAGTGTCAGTGTGATTTTGCACACTTGGTGCTTTCTGTGTAGTAGCTGAAGACAGCCTCTCTATAGCCTTTCTTGCCTGGTCTCCACCACTTCCTGCAGCTGACTTGATGACTTGGTTTGCTGGCTGTGTGTGTGCAGGAGCACAGGTTAGTTAATGGCGGTAAAGGCGAGAACTAAATCTGCACTGTGCTGACTTCGGACTCTGTTGCAGAGTGGGATTCGTGAATGTTTTCCTGCAAGTGTTCATTTGCTGGGTTGTGTCTCAAGACCTCAGTCTTTATTTGGAAGAACTCATTAGTCACCTGCTTCTTCCAGACCCTGAGCAGCTCTGAGGGCATTTGACTCCCTCCGGCTCCTTGGTTTTCACGTGGCAGTGAGTACTCTCCACACTTGAGGAATCTTGATGTTTTTCATCTCCTTGATGTTGTGTGAGAGACATTAGAAAGTTTGTGAGTTGAAAATTACTTAAGCTTAACAATTTCATTATTAGTTTGACTGATAATCTTGATGTTAATTTTTAGCTTTTACATTTAAAAGTTGGGTCTCAATGTTCTTCCATTCAGTGAATCTTAAAATTGTTTTCTCTCTGGTTTTGAAATATGTACTTTTCTGGGGATTGTTTTTTAGTTTATGTTGGTGTGATATTTCATTCTAATGGCCTCTTCCAAGTGTTGTCTTCTGGAGGGAATAAAATCCTTCACTTATCTTATTGACAAGCATCGTTATCCATCTGTAACAGCCTGAGGTGTTTTTTTTTTTTTTTTTAAGAAAGAAAGAAGGAAAGAAAAGTGTAGATAATGCCTTTTTGGATATTGCTTTGCAGTGTTGGGTGACTAGAAGGGAAAATAAGAGCTTCAAAGGAGGACTGTTAGTATCCATTTCTAAGGCAGACATTCCTGCCTCTTTTTCCTGTGCCTTTCTTTTGCATTGGGGCTGTGTTTTGGCTTTATTTAGTGTTGCCTGGTGAATTCTCTTACAAATATTAAAGTGAGGGTGATTTAGAAGAATGAAGTTAAATCTCCAGGCCAGATGCCCCCACGTCTTGGTGGGAGGTAAGTAGGAGCGAAGAGCTGAATTCTCTGAAATGCCAGTGGGTGTTGCCAGGTGACCTGCTGACAGCTGGGCCTGACAGTGATTGCTGACCAGTGTCCTGCCTGTCACCCTTCTCCCAGGAGCGCTCAGCTCTTCAGCTACTCTCTGGAGCGCTGGTTTCCTTTTAGAGGGGATTTAGTGTTCACTGGTCTTCAGACACAGCGCTGAGGTTTCTGAACTTCTTCAGCTTTAGCTCCTCTTAGGTTAAGTTCTTTGGCCTTTTTACAGCTTTCAGACCTTATTTGCAAGTCTGCTGCATATTCCTTTTAGACCATTGGAATAGCAGCATCTGTAGAAGCAACCTCGAGGCTGTAAACATGACAATAGGCCATTGATCAGTTTGGCTATGTTTGGAAGTTGTCAGTTCCTTTGTCGGTTTATGTCTGGCTTTCAATATCTTTTCTCTGTGTTTCAAAAGAGCTTTGTGTACCTTCTGTCTGTATTTATAATCTTGGGGCAACTTCTGCCTTGTTTATCTCCTTGCAGCGAATTTTGAATGTGCCCCTCTATTGAATAAGGCTATCATCTCTTGTAGTTGTCTCCATTCATTGCAGACTGTCTCAGGATTTCTTTGACTTTTTCTTTGTGTTTTTTTCCAAATTTTTTTTTTTTTTTTTAGAGTTGAAAGTCTCTGAAAGAGGGACTATATAGAGATACTTTTGTGTGTGGTTTATCCTTTTTCTTAAGTTCCAGATCAAGTAAGTATAGATTGAATAATATCTCAACTAGAACCTCACAACTCTTCAATACAGGATGATAGAATGTGGGTTAAGCAATTTAAAAAAATCTTTTAAGACTATTTCTGAGGATATCTTTTAGATATTTAAAACATATATGAATTTCTTCTTTTTTCTTTCAAATCGTTTCCCTCTAATTGTCCTGAATAATGCTTATCTTTCCCCCCTCCCCAGTCTTTCTATCTGTCTCTGTCTCTGTCTCTCTCCTGTGTGAATCAAACCCAGGGCTTCATGCATGTTAAGCTAATGTTGTGCCCTTGGCCTGTATCCTAGTTCCAAAATATTTATGAACTGAGTAAGTTTATTATCTTAATGCCTTGACAGTCTATTTTAGATGAATGAAATATTGGGAAGATATGCCATGAAGTGGTTTTGGACAATATATCTATTAAAATTCAAGCCCAAAGTGAATTGTACTTGATGTATGAGAAAGGAAAAGTTATAACAATTCTTGTTGTGTTCTGGTCTTTCTGGCAAGCTTGCCTTTCTTTGGAAGATATTCATTTAGTTTACTCAGTCTAGTACTGCTGGGGTTCTGTAAAGTTATAGCCGGAGGGAGAATGCAAACCTGAATCTCCCCTTCACGAGGTGGCACCTGGGTGTACGGTGGCAGGCCCCCCCTGGACCCCCCAGCACCACCAGACAAGCTGATGTCCTCAAGTACTGAGACCAGGTGTTTGCCAGGAGTGTCATGCCAGATAGGTGGACTTTTTATGCTGAACAGCCTCTCCCCACCTTTGAGCTTTGCTTGTATCTGAGAACCATGACAAGCTTCCTTGTTTATTTAAGAGGATTATAAGATTTCTGTGAGAGAATTGTCAATAATTAAGTGAAAAGCAGATAATGCATGTGCACAATGTCCCTTAAGCTTTGGCTCATTAAGCCTAAATTAGCTTTATTTTGTCATATTAAAAATATGCTAATTATATGAACTATAAAATTCTTTTTTCTGCTTTTTTAATGTGTTTTGCATGCTTTTTTAAAAATGCCTTTTCCTCTGAATTTTGAAATAGTTGAAAACCAAATCTTTACAAAGATTGAAAGACTAGCAACAATGATATACTTGTTTCAAAAGCTAGTTAAAATTTAATTATTTAATATGAAGTTGATTTTCACCAGCAGCTCTGGTGTGAAGCAGCATCCTCTGGTGTGCTCAGCGAGCACCAACCACTGAGCAACTGCCAGAAGCTTTGACGTGAAGCTGAAGGTTTTAATAATGGCAATAGCTTCTATTAGAAATTTTATTTCTCATGATTAAAAATTGCCTGTTTAAATCATTAAATTTAATGTGTGTGCTAGAAACAAAGTCCTAATTATATATTTTTTTATTTTAAAACTTATTATTTTTTGTTACTCTCCTGTTTTAGAGCAGTAGAATATTGGAAGTTAAATTACAATTCAGAATACTTTTTTTATCATGACATGGCATTTTAAAAATATTTGTGTGTGTGTCTGTGTGTGTGTGAGAGAGAGAGCGTGCGAGAGAACACATGGGAACAGCATTCAGAATCAGCTCTCAGGGGCTGGAGAGGTGGCTCAGGGGTTAAGCTTGCTTCTGCCTTGCAGGCAGAAGGTCCTGAGTTCGGATCCTAGACCCCACGTATAGACGCCGGGTGGAAGCGGGGCAGCCTGCGTTTCTGGTCCTGGTAAGGTGGAGCCTGTGAATCCCGGGGCAGAGTAAACAAGGAGGCGGTGGTCCGTGGTAGTTCCCGAATTCCTCCGTGGTTCTACACACACATACATGCACATGCACAATTGAATAAATAATAAAAAAGAATCAGCTCTCCTTCCACCGTGTGAATTTCTGGAAATGGAGCTCAGGACATCAGGTTTGTGAGCAGGCGCCTTTCCTGCTAAACTATCTTACTGTGCCCCCACCTTTTAGCAACTTGTACTAGAGGGAGTTAACTAGGACCCAGCAGTTACACTAATCCCCTCAAATACAAGGAAGGGACCTAGTGACCTTTAATAGACTCCCAGGCCTTTGTCCACCTATTAAAGGTGGCACTGCTTGGGTATTGGAGGTGGTCTCCTGGGGATCAAACTCAGACCACCAGGTTTATGGGGAGACACATTACCCACGTCTTGCTGGCCTGAAGAAACAATATCTTATTTATTTATTCATTTATTTATTTGTGTGTTATGCACATGCATGAATGCATGCATGTACGGGTGGATATGTGTGTGTATCCGAGGGCACTGTATATACCCGTGGAGGTTCCAGGGTGACTTCGGGAATCATCTGGATTGCTATACCTCCTTACTGCTTTGCTGGTTTTTCCTAGGCTCCGTCCTTCGGGGTTGAAGTGCAGATATTTCTTTTTTTTTTTTTTTTTAATTTTTTTTATTCAACTGTGCGCATGTGTGTGTGTATGTGCGCGCATGTGTGTGTGTGTGTGTGTGTGTATAGAACCACGGACGAATTCGCGAACCACCATGGACGCCTCCACCTCCTTCTGTCCCGGGATTCACAGGCTCCTCCCTACCAGGACCGGAAACGCAGGCCGCCCCCGCTTCCGCTTGGCGTCTATACGTGGGATCTGGGATCCGAACTCAGGACCTTCTGCCTGCAAGGCGGAGGCTTAACCCCTGAGCCACCTCTCCAGCCCGAAGTGCAGATATTTCTACCTGGCATTTTTATGTGGGATCTGGGAGCCAAACTCAGAGGTCTTTCTGCTTATGAGGCAGAGGGTTAATCTCTGAGCCATCTCTCCAGCTGGAAATGTTATTTTAATAAGCATTATTATTAACATGCAAGATTTTTGTAAATACAAAAATTATCTTTTTAGCTGAGTAATTAGCTGTCCTTTTTGATCCTGAAATGAGGGAAGGTTAAAGGTTTCTCAAGCAATCCTAGCACTGGTGTAAAATTTATGTTTATTATTATTAGTGTGTGTGTGTGTGTGTGTGTGTGTGTGTGTGTGTGTGTGTCCAGAGGGCACTGTATTGTGCCTATGGAGGCCCAAGGGTGATTTCAGGAATCACCCTGGATTGCTGTACCTCCTTAATGCTTTGCTCTGGGGTTCCCCAGGCTCCGCCTTCCGGGACCTGAAGTGCAGGCTCCCATTTCATTTGAGTCTTTCTGTGGGATCTGAACGAAGCCCTTCTTGTGAGCAGAGGCTGACTAACCCCAAGCCACCCCCACAGCCTCTACTTATTCCTTTCTTCACCTACTTCTTCATTGTTCAGTGCTGAGTTTGTATGTTTTTCCATTTTTTTTTTGCACGTGAATATGGGAATTACCTAACTAAAAACAGGTGAGTAAGGATGTGCTTGCCTATCAAGTGCAAAGCCAGTCCCCAGCACTGCTGTCCAGCTCCATGAAGATTTGAGCCCAGCTGCATGTGTTCACAGTGTACAAAGGGGGGCATATCAATTCCAAGCCCTTTGTAGAGACGCCTATGGCCAGTAAAATCAGTGGATGTTCCCTTTCTTCTAATTCAATTTTTCTGAATTCATCACGCCAGTCATCTGTTTCCTGTTTCATCAAAGGGGAAATTGATAGATTAGACACTGTGGTAAACTGGAAATGTTCTGGGGAAGAAAGTGCTTAGTGAACGGGACGGGGTACATTTACCTCCTTAGCTTGCCGTCTTTGTCCTGGAAGACGGCCAGGCTACACAGCGCTGATTTTCCTGCCCTCATTTTGGACTGATGTCCCTGCTTCTCCAGTCTTAGGCCTCAGGACAAACCCTTGGAGAGAAGAATGCCTTCTTCTTGCTTCACCCAGGAGGATTCTGTTTGTTTTTGTTTTTCCAGTGGAGTTGAGCTGCGTTGCTCAGGACTCGTGTGTTATGCTACTATCTGTATATATAGTAGGCAACTGCCGAACCACTGAGCACTGTCCTGCCCTGTGCATTCTTTCAGGGCTCCTATCCTTCTAGCAGATTAAGTTTTTTTCAACATTTATTGAGTGTGTGGCACCCCCCTCATCCCTTTCCTTCTATCGTGAGAGTTCTAGATTGAACTCAGGTCACCAGGCTTGGCGCCAGGAACCTTTACCCACTTCTACTTCCATGTGATTAATGCTTGAAACTTCAGGAAGTGCCCTTCCTCCACCCGCGGTTGTTGCTTGGGTTTTGGTTTGGTCAACAAAATGAGCACTCTGGGTTGCAGTCTCCTAATGAACATTCTTTCTCCACTGTTTCCTCTGGGGTCTGCTGTGATGCTGCTGCTGTCTCTTTGGTTTCTTTTTCTCCTTTTGTCTTCAGAGCTCTTTGTTGCTTGGACCAGAACCGCCACTTCCTACCCAGCTCTACTTTGTATTTGGCTAACTGCTTCATGATTAAATTCCTATTCTTAAAACTTTATAATCACAGGCACCCTAATCAGATTAGCTCTTTTCCAGCATTTAATAATGGTATACATTGCACTCTGTGCATGTCCACATCTATAAGACGAATAGGAATGTCATTATTTAATTAATGGGCTAATGATAATATTATATTGGCTAGTACAGGTCAAGTCTTTTTAAATTTTTCATTGGTTATTTGATGCCTGAGTGTCTCTGCCTACACATGGATACACAATTTTGTATTTTCTGTCCCTTGTCACATCGTAATGTCCTTGGTAGCAAGCTTATGGTAGTAAATCTTCATTAAAGCTGATCCTATTATTTGGACACAATGCAGACCATTATCTTTGATCCTGAATTTTGAGTTCTTGGAACGAGATAAGGACCTATAAACCATTTGAAGACAATCTTAAAATGTAATAAAAAGATAAAAATAAAAAGATCTGAAAGTCTGAAAGACAGCTCAGCTGTAAAGCCCTTGTGCTCCAAGCAGGAGGACTTGAAAAGGGTCCTCAGCTCCCTTGGGTACAGACAAAGCCAGGGGTGGAGATGCACACTTGTAAAGCTTGCCCGGGAAGGTGGAGACAGACATTGCGATGCCTTGTGAGTTATGTGAGTAGGCGGGTGTTCCCTTCTGTCACTTGTCTTTGTTGGGGTCGCTGCATGGCCATGTGTGCCTCCAGCTCTGCTGAAAGGCTCTTTTCCCTTGGAGTTGTCCGCACAGCTGTCCAGACATGGAGTGACCCAGTGTAGAGGTCTCTTCCTGAGCACTACTTCCAAAGTTCTTGATTACTGTTGCTTTACACAAAATCATCAAGTCAGATAGGGCGAATCCTCTAATTGTGTTTTAGTTATTCAAAGATGCTTTTCACTTGTTTTAACTGTTAATACCAGCTGCCAGTTCTGACTACTAAGCTTGTAGCTTTTTGATTGAGATGCTTGGCACGCCCGGGTCCACTGGAAGAGCATTGCTGTTGTTAGGAAGAACATTACCCATGAAATCGCTTATCTAAGTAATATTTTGTTATTTTTAATGTAGAGATCATACATCTATCTTTATTTTGTCTGGTTTTGTTTTTCTTGTGTTCAGAAAGGGTCAAGGTCTTTCCTGGCTAACCTGGCCCGGGCATCTTTCTGCCTTAGTGCCTGGGACTGTGATTACAAGCATGGCCCTCATTGGACTTCATTTCTACTGAGGATGGAGGGTGCTTGAAAGGAGAGCAAGGGGAGGGTACTTATTCACTTTTTAATGTGCATGCTAAACTATAAGAATTTAACTGATTTTTAATGCATTAACTTTTTATCCTACATTTATGGCAGTTTAGACATCACTGTTTTCTAGGTTTCATGAAGGTTTCTGTGTAAAGTTGTTTTTCCATTTTTAGTCTTTATGCCTGTTATTTTCCATTTTTTGTCTTTAAACATTGACTAGGACCTTCAGCAGTGGTAGGAAGTGGTAAAAGCAGCCTTTCCTGCTTAGTTGAGAAATCCCAGCTTTAACTATTAACTCTAGTATCAGCTTAAATTTTTCGTAGAGCTCTATCTTTCTGAGGACACTTCCCACTAATTTTGTTTTGCCTCCCATTAGTATTCTATAGCTGCTTAAATTTTGGTGTTTCATGAGAACTTTGTATTCACCAGACTTTTGCCGTGTGTTCATTAATTTTTGTGCTACCTGTCTTGATTTCATATCAGAGTTATGTTGGCCTTAGAGAGAGGTAAAAAGCAAGTGATGTTTCTGGTTTAGAAAGTTTGCTTGGTTTTTGTGTTGCTTTTCCTTAGTTCTTTCATAGAATTTACCAGTCAAGCCATAATGACTTTCTTTTCTGGGAAAGTCTTAATTATGAAATCAGTTTCTTTAATGAATACAGGAAGATTCAGATATTCTGTTTCTCCTGGTATACTTTCAGTAAGTCTAAACTTCCAAGAAGTTCATTCATTTCATCTGCCTTATCAGATTTGCCAGCATCGAGTTATTTTTAGCATTTCCTTCTTATTTAATTTTTATAGAATTATTGGGAATCAGTAGTTTGTTTACTATGCAAACTATCTCATTGTTGGCAATTTTTTCAAAGAGCCAGTTTACACTTTTGCTATTTTATTTCTTTCATAAGTGTTTCTTTTTTTGCTATGTATTAATTTTTAAAAATATTTTATTTCTCCCTAGTTTTACAAGCACAGTGAGCAATAATAGTCCCTGCTCCCCTCTTTCTCCCCTTCCTTCCCCCCTAGGCTTCCTCCCCACTTTCTTGCCATCGTCAATCCACCCATTCCCTCCCACCCTCCTGTCCATTTGTTTCTATGATACCCCAGCTTCCCTCTGGACCATCTGCTCTTGTGGGGATTCAGGTCTCTGGCAGACCAAGTGGCCCTTCCTCAGGCCGACCCAGCTTCGTCTGCCTAGCACTGGCCCCTATGGTTCCCATGTATGTAATTATCTCTCCTGAGAGTCTAGTCTGTGGAGGCATGTTCGTATGTCAGTCATTGTGCAGGTCTGGTGAGGACAAGTTTCATTGCAGTGACTTCTGGCTGCAGCAGCCTTGCCTTGAATGGAATGTCTTTGTTCAGTGGTGAACCTTCCCATCTTTAGGCCCTTACAATCTAACTGTCTCCTCTTCTGCAAGGTTTCCTGAACTTTAGAATGGGGAGAGATTTGGCTGGCCTGATTCTAGGTGAACTTTGCAGGATCGTGGGTACTCTCTGCCTTCTGTATTTTTCGTTCCTTTCACATGCTGTTGCTTTACCTTGCTTCCCTTTTGCCAATCCCCCCCCCACACTCACACTTCATTCAGGGGAGTCCAAACTTTTGACATTGCTGTATGATGTTATTTACAAACGTCTTGGGTTGTATTCATAACTGTCGGAGGACACAGGGAATTTCTCTGAAATGTCCAGTCTGTTCTTTTCTTTCTTTCCTTCTCTGGTGAGAACTCGTACCTTCCCTTTCGTTTCATTTATACTTGCTTTCGGCTAATGGAAAGTGTGGCTAAAGTGTGTTTCTCATTGTTGTGGCAGTAAACCCTTTAAGAAGCAACTTAAAAGAGTAAGGATTTCTTTTGGGTCGCGGTTCCAGAGGAGTGTGAAGCTGCTGGTCACACGCAGCCAGTCAAGGAGATGCTGCTGCCGCCTCACTTGCTTTCCCAGGACCCCAGCCCAGGAGACGCTGTGACCCACATTTAGGGCGGGTCTTTCTATCTCAGTTAGCCCGATCTAAAAACTCCGAAAGATAATCTTAAGTGATTCTGGGTCCTGTGAAGTTGATGGCCTATTGTCAGTGTTCACAGTGTATCAAGTAATTTTGTTTTTTTCCCCAGACATTGTGATTTCATATTGTATGCTGTTATTTGTGTGATTCTTTAGGCGTCTAGCCTGGTTAGATTTACATTGGAAATTCTGCCAGTTGTCTGGATGGGACTTTCATTCTTGCACAATTTTGCTTGTTTGGCGTATCCACAAGTCAGGCATGAGCCTGAGACGAGTATAGTATTCATAGAACTGTGTGCTCATGATTGCTAATATTGTCAGTTTGTCAGGACTAGGGTCTTAAGAGACAGGCTTTCGGCCATGCTTGTTAGGGTTATAGAGATTATTATTAGCATCTGGGAATGTCTGTGTTAGAGCTTTTCTTTTTAATCCTTTTTTTTTTTTAGTTACTAAGATGATTTTATTTATTTGAGAGAGAGAGAGAGAGAGCGCTCGAGAAAGAGCGAGACAGAGAGAGAGAGAGAGCGCGCACGAATGAGTGCACACATGCCAGGGCGCATAGTGGAGGTCAGACGACAACTTTCACAAGTAGTTATCTCCTTCTGCCATGTGGGCTGGGGATGGACTGCGGGTTGCAAGTTTGGGAGCAGGCTCGTCCCTGCTGAGCTGTCTCTGCAGCTGTTGTGTCAGGGCTTTTCGAGATTCTGACAAGAGAAAACGAGCTAAAAACTAGCATTCATCTCCCTCTGTTTTCGGAGAGCGCGGCGTGACTCTGGCTCAAGTGCCTGCCGCCTTGGCTTTCCTTCTGTGATGCTCTTGAACTGTGATGCAGAGTGAATCTGTCTTCCTTCACTGCTTCTCTCAGGTATCTTATCACAGCACCAGAGAAAGTTCTCCAGCTTCCTCGAGGCCGCACAAGCCTTTCTGCCCATTCTTTTGGTCACGATCGGGTTTTTGTGTGAGTCTGGTCTCTGAACCTCCTCTTCACTGCCTAGCTCCCTGACTGGCCTGGCCTTTGGTCAGAGCTCCAGAGCAGAAAAGGGAAACGTGATTTCCTTCCAAAATCTGCTTAGTTTTCCTTCTCGTTCTTCTTAGGTCGTTCGTTACCTTCTTGTGTTTGGCGTAGTTTTTGTTTTAAGTGGGAGAGGAACTGAAGTGTTCTTGAACTGCAGTAGCAGAATTGGGACCTTGCATATGGGATCATCTTTCTAAAATATAGTGGCTCTCAAGAAATTATTTTCCAAAGTTAATAGCACAACAGAGCAAGGATAGTAGTTCATGCTTCTAATCCAGGCACTAAGGAGACTGGATGGATCGCGAATCCAAGACTTCCTGTGGGCTGGGTGTTGATAGCCTGTCTCATACAACAGCAACACAAAGAAAAACACAAATATATGAAAAGAAAGAACATTTTAAGCTATGACTTTTCTTTAAAGTTTCTTTTTTATTATTATTTATTCAATTGTGTGTGTGTGTGTGTGTGTGTGTGTGTGTGTGTGTGTGTGTGTGTAGAACATGGAGGAATTCGGGAACCACCTATGGACGCCTCCACCTCTTCCTTGTTTGCTCTGCCCGGGATTCACAGGCTCTGCCCTATAGGAACCAGAAACGCAGGCCGCCCCTGCTTCCGCCCGGGGTCTAGGATCAGAACTCAGGACTTTCTGCCTGCTTAACCCCTGAGTCACCTCTCCAGCCCCAAGCTATGACTTTTATAGCCGTAGATTATCCAGGTAACACAGAACCCACAGTAGAGTGTGTGGAAGTGCAGACCCTATCCTTTCATCTGCCTGTTATTACTTTGGTCCAGGGTTCCCTAGGGGCTTGGGAGAACTTAGGTGAATGGCATTTTGAAGGACCTGTGCTTTGGAGATAGGTATGTGGGAATGTTCTAGTATTGGGCTGCCACGTGTGCCCAACTTTTCTACAAAGGTTCCAGGGACACCAGTGCCTATCCTCAGCTTTCATGGCAGACGCTTTATCCATGAGCAATCTCCCTGATCATTTTTGTCTAGCCTTGACCTTCTCAAAAAAAGATGTGAAAACTTTGAAGTTAAGCATACAATTGTAAATAAGAATGGTATACATTTTATGTGCAATGGTAAGAATGTTAAGCTAGTGTTAAGAGTCACTAGCATTGTAACTGAAATAGAGAAGAGCTTAATCTTTCTTTGTGGAATGGTTTCGGTAGCAAGTTCTGTTTGTTCCTTGAAAATTCATTGTGCCTTCTCCAAAGTAATTTTTCCTTCATGCTGTTTGAATTTTATATTTATATTTTCAATAATTTATATTTTGTATCTTTGAAGATGGAGGAAATTTGTAGGTAGTTAACGACCCATTTTCTCTGGACTTGACACTGTATTATCAAACCTACCTATCTCACAAAAAAGTGTGTATATCTGAATCGAATTTATTAAAAACTTTCTAGGTTAATTCAAAATCAGTTCATCTGTTGCTGTCATTCAGAATGTTAGAGAGTAAGGAATAACCTGGAATGTGCTTAGCTCAGACAGAATTCCACCCCAGCACTGTAAAAAGAAAAAAAAATAAATAAATAAAAAGAAAAAAATAAAAAAGCGTATGATTATGTAAGTTGCTGTTGCAGTTCGCTTGAATGGTTGCTGATAAATGACCATCAAACGACTTAAGGGAACAAGGGGTTTATGTTGTCATATGATTATTGATTACAGTTCTCAGTCCAGCTTGACAGGAGAACATGCCCCAACACCAGGGCCGAGGGAACTGGCCACACCATCTCTACACAATAGCTGAGAGAGGGACAATCCTTACTTGCCAGACCAGCATGTCTGGTCAAGTGTACAGAAGGATGCCAACTCTCTTAACCAGCTCTTCATGATTTATTCCAGGGCCCAACCCCATCTACCCACCATAGGCTGGACCTTCCCCATCAGCTAAACAATCTCCTTCAAGTTTACTCTGGGCTTAACTACGAAATTCTCCACAAATGTGCCCAGAGCTCAAACCCTCAACTGTCAAGTTGACAGCTATGCCTAACTATGACAGTGCTAAAGAAAAGGGAAAAAAAATAGCGTCACTCTGTAATAAGAATGCTAAAATAGAAATAGGAGAGAAGGAAACTTAAACATTTGGTACCAAAATACAACAAACCCATAAATGTAAGATACTATAAAGTATCACCATAGAATCCACAGGCAATTAAAAAATGACTTCTTTGTTTCCAGAAGATAACAGACCTGGCAAACCCAAGAGAATAAAATGAAGTATACAGGTGGTAGTGTACAGTGGTTGAGTACAAAAGATCAATAGCTTTTCTATAGTTTGTCATACAGAGTAGAATTCAGTGAAACAGAATGAGTGGAATGTATTCTCATGTATATTAAACATTTGTTTTACTGTGCTGTAAAAATTCAGAACTGGTCATTTTGGTATTTGCTGCCCTTGTGCTAATCACTTCACAATCACTTTCCTCTTTCGTTCTCTTTCCTTATCTGTAATGTGGATGTAGTGGATGGGGTTATGATGGTGGTAAATGACAGGACTTCAGTACTATGTGGCTTGTACTGAATGTTCAGTGAAAAGGAGAAACTAACACTACTATCACCATCATCATTATCATAATTGTCATAATAATAATTGAATACATACCTATAGACAATCAGGAAAACGTGTTAAGTTTAAAAAGTAACAGGTACAGCACTAGTGATGTAATAGCTTATCTGTCCCAGTTAGTCAGCATTCCATGTCTGTGCAGAGAAATAGGGAGGGAATCCCTCATTGTAACTTTCACTTGTAAAGCTGTACTCTAACTCTGGTGTTAACGTACTAAACTAAATCACACGTTAGTATATTTGTAAATACACGGATTTTCATGAGACTAAATGTTGCATTTTAATTGCAGGCGTCTACTAGCAAGGTGAAAGTAACAGAACCATGGCTCAGTTTCCGACGCCTTTTGGTGGTAAGTGTTTGACAGTTTCTTCCTCTCTCTGTGTGGGGCTGTGTGTGTGTGTGTGTGTGTGTGTCTAGGTGAATGCTGGTATACATGCTTCTGTGTACCGCAGCCAGAGTAGGGTGACACTGGGTGTCCTGCTCCCTCACCTCTTCCTCCCTTTCCTGATGTAAGAGCTGATTGGTTCCTCCCGCCTCTGCCTCCCGCAGCTGGGCTTGCAGGTGCACATGGCCATGCCCAGCAGTTTTTGTAGTCGCCAGAAATGTGGACTCGGGATTTTGTGCTTGCGTGTAAGCACTCTTGCCACTGAGCCATGTCCCTGCCCAAATTCCTTCCTTCATTTAATCTGGGCTTGCATTTTATATGCGCACCCCTAAGGTACTCCAGGAGATGTTCTCAAGTGCTTATGAGCTCAGCCAATTTTGTTTCAGAGGAGCTAGCAGATAAATAGATTAATTTGCTTATCTAAAACATAAGAACATTCTTAAAGACATGCGTACAAGTCAATTATTGCACCTGTAAAATCTACACCATATCTACTTTCCCAGATAGTATTTAGACAGTTTTTTGTTATTATCTATCTATCTGTCTGTCTGTCTGTCTGTCTGTCTGTCTGTCTGTCTCAAATAAAGTTCACACATCTCAGATAGATCATGCAACTCCTGAATTCTAGTTCAAAAATTCCTCCACTGTCAGGACACACAGCTGTATCAGCCCCTGGACTTGTGCAGGTTAAGGTTATACTGTTGAAATGACTTGATTGTTCTATGTATTTCAAAGCCTGGATTTGAAGCGTGACATTTTGTTTTTAATCTGTTTGAACTGTATCAATCTGTATAAAATATGTTTTTCTAGCGTTTTGTTTTTTTGTTTGTTTGCATGCTAGACAAGTGTTCTGTCCCGCTCCGTCAGCAGCACAGCATCTTTTTATTTGCATGTGTGGTGTGCGCATACTTGGGGAAGCCTTTGTCTTTGGGAATCATCCCTGATTGCTCCACCTCCTTACTGCTTTGCCTTGGGATTCCCACGCTCTGCTGCTAAATCTGCCTGGCGTTTTTACGTGGGATTAGGGGATGCAGACTCAGGTCCTTCTGCTGGGGGAGAAGAGGGGTACTGAGGCTTTAACTCCTGCATCTCTCCAGCTCTCAGCACTGCCCGCATCCTTGATGAAAGAAAGACCGAGTACCATGCTAGCTCATTACTTCCGGTGGGCTGGAGACAGCTCAGTGCTAGGTGTTTGATGCTCTAGGGAGGGGCCGAGGTCCAGTCCCTGTTGCCACAAACAGCAGACAGAACAGATTTCTTGTGGCCGCTCAGTGGAGCTGGGAGGAGAGTGAGAAGACGCCAGGCTGCGTCCCCTGGGCTTCAGGGCAGAGAGTCTTCAGCTGCTCTGTTTTATGGTTTCTGGCTCAGAGGTTCATTGCATACTTTTTTTTAACTTTGTTTTGCATGCGTGTGTATGTGTGTGTGTGTGTGTGTGTGTGTGTGTGTGTGTGTACACGTGTATCAGAGGGCACTGTGTGTCCCTGTGGAAGATCAAGGGAATCATCCTGGATTGCTTTCACCCCCTTTTTGCTTTGCTCTGGCATTCCCCAGGCTCCGTCCACCAGGGCAGGCTGCCTCCGTGTCTGCATGGCGTTTTTACGTGGGACCTGGAATCTAAACTCAGGACTTGCTGCTTTTGAGACAGTTTTAAACTCCTGAGCCATCTTTTCAGCCTATGTTTTGGGTTTTTATTGTGTATCTTCCAAGTTTGAATCCCAACACGACAATAAAAAGTTATAACACAGCCGGTAAGGGGAGAGACTGTTTCAAGCACCATTTTGCTCCCATTGTGTGATATTGTGCTTGGCACATTGAAGGTGGTTTTGAAAGTTTTCCACAAGTAGTTTTGAGAGATTAAGGACTAAAGTGAGCAAGTCTTAGGAGTCAGTAGCATCCTGAAGGTGAAGAAATCCTGAATACCATTTTCTTTGTTCTGGTCATTAGTTTTTTGCCAGAATAGTCATTTTTTTTACACGCTTTAATGAGGCATAATTCAGTGATCATAAAATTTATTACTTTGAACAGTATTAATCAGTGATTATTAGAATACATTTACAAAGTTATATAGCGATTATTATATATTTGAATATTTATATTTGAAACTATTTATAATCTCAAAGATTTTCATGGAATCATAAAGGATTTTAATTCTGATGCTGTTGCTGTTAGTAGTTTATTTTTTTAATTCTGGTTTTGTACATTTGACTGCTTTTTTTTTTTCTTCCACTTTTTACTTGTGGCATCTTAGGCACTTGAAGAGACAGTTTTAGATCTATTTCTAAGTTTAATGTAAATAGATGATTCACTTTCTGTGTCTTCATATAACCCTAACTGTAGGATTATACGTTTGTGCAGCTGTTTGGTACTGTTTATTGTCTCTTTACTTGTTAAACTTTACACGCATACCTCTCAAGGACA
This sequence comes from Typhlomys cinereus, assembly GCA_023101885.1. Taxonomy (NCBI): domain Eukaryota; kingdom Metazoa; phylum Chordata; class Mammalia; order Rodentia; family Platacanthomyidae; genus Typhlomys; species Typhlomys cinereus. The sequence goes on along the minus strand of JALPQD010000349.1, from coordinate 579,943 downwards.
GTGGTTCTTAAACCGCTTGTAGAGGCACCAGTGGTATGGAAAGTATGGGTCTGAATGTCCTGTTCTTCTCTGTCTTCTTTGGATGACAGGCAGCCTGGACATCTGGGCCATAACGGTGGAGGAAAGAGCAAAACACGACCAGCAGTTCCACAGTCTGAAGCCGATATCTGGATTCATTACTGGTAACGTTGGTGTTTTCTCCTCAGCAGTAGTGTGTAGATGTGTGGAAGCCCATCATGCAGAATGGAGCTACTCACCTTTGGGCCTCTGTTTTATAATTGCTTTTATTGTGCTGTCTCTTCAAACCTCATTCGCGATCTTTCATGAGTGTCAAGTCACTTATTTGGAGCATCTTACTGATGGGACTTGACTACAGTCAAAAAGACCACATTTTTTTTTAGAGTTTTCTACATCAATACAGTGAGCTTATGTTATTTTTATCCCTTATTGCAATCACACCCCCCTTTTCACTCTGGAAACTTTACTTCCGGACAACTGTCTCTCATGCTTTGATGTCTCCCGCATGTGTGGCCCACCGAGTTTATGTGAGCTGACTGTCTATCATGTGCTTGAGCACTTGCCGGTGTGTGAATGATGCTCCACTGAGAGCAGTAGCCCCTCCCACTCTGGTCTGGTCCTTAGCGCAGTAGTCTTCTGAGGTAGGAATAGTGTCTGTTGAGGTCTGTCCCCTCCATGATGACATGTGGGTGGGACAATGCTTGAGTAGGTCTCGGTTGCAGTGCGCGGAGGAGTGGCCAGCTCTGTCATGTTCTCTCCCCATTCATAGGATCTCACATTCTTACTACCCTCTCTTCTAGGATATTCCCAGAGTCTTGGGATGGGGAGTGATTTAGAGACAGGCAATGCACAGTCACTTTGGTCAATTGTGATAAACACCTCCCAGCTACCAAAGGAATCTTCTTGGTTGCTTGCTGAGAATCCCTCTAATCTGTGGACATAAGGATCTCATTTTTTAAAAGTAGACTCAGGTCCTCCCTGGTACTAAATTTCCTGAACTGGTTTAGGAAACTGTCTCACTATAAATAATTCCTTAGTATTTAGCCTGTTATCTTATCTTTCCTGTTGGGATACTCTTCAGGATTCCCTGAAAGGAAAATAGAAATCTGAATTTGGGGGTGGAGTTTCTGTATTTATTTGTGTCATAGTTTTCTTTACTAGTTCTTCATCATTGGTAACATTTTTTGACATTATGACTACTTACTCTTTGTAAATACCAGCAGTACCAAAATTCAAAGTATAGGTTTTTGGATTGGTAGAATTTTATTTATTTTACAGAGAGGGTATTACTGTGTAACCTAGCAAGTAGCTGAACATTCACAGACTGGGAAAGCTTCAAGCTCACAATTCTCTTGCCTCAGCCTTTTGAGTGCCAGGATTGCAGATATTCGCGGCCACACCTAGCTTTCCGTTGTTTCCTAAGGATCCTGTGCGCATGCTTTATCAGTGCTGGTTTTCTCTTACTAGGACACAGTAGTGACACAGTCCAAGTTTAAAAGGAGGAAGTGAGTGAGTGTTGGCTTGTGTGTTTAGGCTTCACCCTCAGTCAGTGACTGTTTCTGACTTTTCACTAAACTCTGCCTCCTAAAAGTTTCACCACCTCCCAGCATGCATCTGGGGACAGCTTTGCGTACATGGTCCCCTGGAGGATTTTTAGCATCCAGACCATGGTCGTCACAGTGGGCAGCTAACATCTTATTGAGTTACAGACTCAAGTGCAGAATCTAGCCCGGCAAATATTAGGCTTTCAGAGTGCTGAAGTCAGTGCTAATGGATTCATTTTATTACTTAAAGGCTCTCCTCATTTGGTATTTATAGGACTACCAGATTTTTTTCTTGTGTTCATTTGTTTGAGACAAGGTTTCATCAGCCCTCAGGTGGCTTGGACGGATAGGCCAGGCTGGCTCTGGACCTACAAGATCCCCCTGTTTCTGGCCCTCAAGTGTTGGAGTTACAAGTGTTCCTGGCTTCTTTTTTCTCATTTTTGTAATTTTACACAAGATGATTTCTATTCACTTTTTTTTTAACTCTAAAACTTTATCCACTTATTTACAGGTGATCAAGCAAGGAACTTTTTTTTTCAATCTGGGTTACCTCAACCTGTCTTAGCACAGATATGGTAAGTTGGAATTTTGCATAGTAAATATGAAACAAAATGCTGTCCAGTTCTATTTATTTGGAAATATGATTTCTTATGTTGAACATGCAGCTATAGCCTAGAATACTCTGATAGTTATCAGAGGCGTAGGAAAGGCAGTCTTTATGCACAGAGGTTTGCCATTGAGTTTGTATAACTAGGCTAAAAAAGTGTGAAGTTCCTGCTGAAACACACATTTTGGTAGTTCTCACTCACTCCTTTAGTTTGTATTTATCCGTTCATTTGTGTCTATAGTGGACGAATTCTTTGTCTTTTATTAATTGAAGATAAAAGGTAAAGAAAATATTTGAGATTTAATGGTGGTTAGAAATAACTTTTACAATAATACGTGATGAATGTGTAATAATTGTTGAATTCTGTGACTATCACAAATAGTCACCCTTGGTCCTCCACAAGGACACACAGTGTCCTCTGATACACACACACACACACACACACACACACATAAAGTATTAAAAAAATAACACTTTCATAGAGCATATACATACACACCTACCTACATACATTGTGTGTGTGTGCACATGCACACGCGTGTGCATGATTATGTTTGGATATGTTTGAATTGAAAATCAACAGTAGCAAAGTTCTGTGCTCTATATGGCTGTTTGCAGTCTTTTTTCTAGTCATCAGCATGTTGGCTGGAGACTGGTCTTTCCCTCTTTCCATTGGGGAACCTGCTTGTGTGAAGACTTTCCAGCTGTGCTTGATCACGTGGAAGAAGCGCCATGACGTGCAGGAGCTGTGTTCTGTTACTTACTTGTCTAATCGAGCTGCATTTGTCTGGCACCTGCTTGCATTGTAGCATGCTTCTTTCTTTTGCATCCTGGTATATGATTCTTTATCTCACCATCAGAAAGACTGTCCTTGGAACCTGGTTTCCAGAGCCAGCTTCTGCACTGAATTATATATCTGTTGTATTCCCAACTTTTTTTTTTTAATTTTTTTTTATTTATTCAACTGTGCGCATGTGCATGTGTATGTGCCCACGTGTGTGTATGTCTGTGTGTGTGTGTGTGTCTGTGTATGTGTAGAACCACGGACGAACTCGTGAACCACCATGGACGCCTCCACCTCCTTCTGCCCCGGGATTCACAGGCTCCGCCCTACCAGGACCACAAGCGCAGGCCCCCCCCCCCGCTTCCGCCTGGCGTCTATACGTGGGATCTGGGATCCGAACTCAGGACCTTCCGCCTAGAAGGTGGAGGCTTAACCCCTGAGCCACCTCTCCAGCCCCTGTATTCCCAACTTTTGAAGTTTCATTCATGAGCATCTTATAGCCAAGTGTGTTATAGCCTAGAACCCTGGCACTTGGAGACCAAGGTAGGTAGATCATGAGTTTGAGGCCAATGTAGGCTGTCACATGGGACTCCATCTTAGTGAAGGAAAGAAAATAATGATTTTTTTTTATGGTAGTAGGACTTGGGCCCAAGGCCTTGCACATGTAGGCAAGCTCTTCCATCGAACTATTTCTCCAACTATTTAGTGTTTATTCTTACACAGTCTTTCTGGGTTGTGTGCATGCCGCAGCCTCCTCAGTTGCAGGACTTAAAGAATGCGACAGCAGGCCTGGCTAAGGAGCATCTTACAATGCATTCTCTGCTGTGAGCATACCCCAGTGCACATAGTAGGTGTCTTACACAAGCCTGTGACTGTTGTAGCTGTTGGGGATTCAGCAGTGAACAAAATATGAAGAACCCATCATTTCATCAAAATTGCAGACTTGTGGAAAGAGACATCCAATACAGTGTCACAGTAATATGTGTTAAAATACTCACATTGTTTTTATTATGTGTAAATTATGTGTATTTATTATTTATTAGGGAGAAAAATAAAGTGTGAAACAATTCATTTTCATCATGTGAGACAGATCTTTTCCAAACTATTTTCAGCTGAATGGCCTCAAAGATATGGTCATTTCTATTTTGAAGTGCCTAAAAGCCCTCCCCCACCTTCAGTGGGGATCAAATCCAGGGTTAAGCAAGCACGATCTCTGAGCCGTATTCTCAGCCCAACTAATCTTTGATAATTTCTTCTTAAATTAAAAATGCTTTAGACAGTAAGAGAAAGATTTGACAATCTTAGGTTAAATTTTAAAAGTCTTTAACTTTTTTCTGGCATTCTGTAAACATTTAATCAACCATTTCTGTGTAGAGGAAAACATAATAACTAAGTATCCACCATTTCACCGTATTGTTACTATGGAGAAGCTACATTCCTGTAACTTGTTCTGAAGTCTTAAACTGCAACCTCTTCATATTGCAGGACATCTTGTTTCCCCAGTCTGGTTTCCAAAGAAGAATACAAGGAAGTCTGATTTCTCTGAAGGCAGTTAGGTCCGTGTGTGTAATGCCAAATCACAGCATTGGTCAATGATAGTACATCTTCCTAGAAATTGTCTTACTAATATGGAGATGGAAGGAAACTGGCAGATAGCCTTTTGGCAGCTGAAATGCTTGAAACTCTTCAGCCTTTCCCTGTTGTGAAGGGGAAGGGAGCAAAGGCAACAGACAAGAGCCAGAAGGCGCAAGACAGGTGAAGTAAAGAGGGCAGAGTTGGCATCTGACCGTGCTGGCTCTTAGGAATCCTGTGAAAAAATAGTTTTATTATCATGGTGTGGTATGCAAGTTTGGACACCTGTATTCCATGATGTATGCATGAAGGTCAGAGGACATTTTTTTTTTGGTGGGGGGGGCACTTTTCCTACCAAGGTGGAGTTCCAGGGATTAAAATCAGGTCATCAGGCTTGAGCAGCAAGTCCCTTTTATGTGGTATGCCATCTTGCTAGCCACATGAGTCTTATTTTTTTTTTTAATGGTAATGTTTTTTATTATTTTACTTGTCTTAATACTTATTTTTTATTAGTAGAGAAAGAAAGTTTTTAAAGCTGTACACATCCAGCCACTTGTTGGAATTGTGGGAGGTATTTTGAAACACCAAATTATTCTCATAAATTCCTTACTTGAAAATGTCTTCTTCCCTGACCACACTTCCCATGTTATTTCTATTTACCAGGAAACTTGATTGTTTTTGGAATAGCATTATAGGAAACAGGGCAGATATCTACCCGATTCTCATTTCTTTCCCCGAAAAGCACTTGAAATAGCTAAACAGGTCAAAAGTAGTTTGCAAAAGTAGGAAAGTTTGGCCTCTTACTTATATAATTTCTTCTAAAATCTGAAAGTTTGTAGAAAAAATAAAGCAACTGGGTATTATGTTCTGTTACGAAGATAAATGCAAAACTGCAACTGTGTCTTGGCTGGTGGAATTTCACAATGTAAGAATTTCACTATACTTCGTCCTACTTGGGGTACAAGTTTGGGGACAAGAATGGTTCAGAATCAAGAAAGTCTGTCAGCATTAGAACACACATCAGCAGAGGAAAGCAGGTCAGAGCACAGCTTTTGGAAGTTGCTTTTCTGCTTCTACCATGGGTTCCAGGGATTGGACTCAGGTTACCAGGACAGAGGGACAAGATTATGAAGAGTGAAGTAAGACTTTGGGGTGGGGGGTTCCTAGTAAGTGGAATTGAAATAGTTTAATATGTCAGCCTAGGAATATAATTCAGCAGTAGAGTACTTGGCTAGCATGTATGAAGTCTTAGTTTAATCTTTAGCATGGTAGTACTTGCCTATAATCCTAGTACTTGGAAGGCATGAGGATCAGGACTTCAAAGACATTCTAAGTAGTTCAGGGTCAATCTGGACCACATGAAACTCTGCTTCAAAATAATTGAATAATTAAGTTAAGCAGTAAATATCTCAGACTGTTTTTGCAAAAGTAACTACCAAGTATTATTGTCAACAGTAAAGTAGTGAATCCATTTCACTATACCACTAAGCCTCATTGCAAAGTACTATATCCATTTCACTAAACTCAGAATTAAGTAGAAAATCTATCAGTAGTGTCTCAAAAGCATTAAATCGAGGAAAAAGAATGGGTGTAAGTATTGGAAAAGAAAGATTTTTTTTCTAGGTAGCCATGGGGACCTAGAGCACCTTCTGTTCTCCTTGGTTTACCTGCCGAGTATTGAGAGCACCGCACTTGGTTTTACTGCATGCTTTAAATAACTGGACAGTACACATCGGGAAAGTATTCCAGTGAAATTTTGGCAACAATGATAAAGATCCTTAGATGCATTTACCAATAAAATTTCTTTACCGATGTGGAGAAAATATTAGTAATATATGAAGAAAATACCTTTTACTAAAGGAAATGGGAGAAATGGATAGACCTGTGTTCTTTGGTATGCAAAGCAATACATTCTGTAAAAATCTACAACAATTTTTGGATTCCAATGGAAAGCAAACATGAGCAGCAAGAGAAACTATATCAGCCTCTTTGAGGAGGCCAGAGATCAGCCCCGCGCATCCTCAGAAGCTGCCCTACTTGTGTTCAGAAAGTCTCCTGGAACCCAGGACTCACTGATTAAGCCAGGCTGGCTGGCAGGAAGGCCCAGGGATCTGCTTGCCCAGTGCCCTTAGCACTGGGGTTGGGGATGGAATTCAGATCTTCATACTTGCACAACTACCTCCACAGTGCTGAAAAATAATTTCTTAAAAAAGAAAAAGGCCATGGTAGTATTCCAACATGCCTTAAAGCTACTGTGATCTGGGAGTATTCAACCAGAAAAGATAATCTAGAGCTAGGTCGGGATTCATAAGAACTTTAATGTATAACAAGATATATTTCAGTTCAGTGAGTTGACCATGGATTGGTTAATAAATGTTCCTCAAGGGCTGGAGAGAGGGCACAGAGGTTAAGCCTCAGCCTCACAAACAGAAGGACCTGAGTGCGGATCCTAGAGTCCACATAAAAAGCCAGGTGGAAATGGTGGTGGGCTGCACTTCCAGCCCTGGAAGGCAGAGCCTAGGGACCCCAGGGGAGAATAGTAAGGAGGTAGAGTGATCTAGGACGACTGCTGAAGTCACCCTTGGGCCTCCGTAGACACTCATAGTACCTTTTGCTATATGTACACCCACAACTATACATACAAGATAAGATAATAAATAAATATTCCTCAAAGAGTTTGGGATATATTGAGAGAAAGTCTAGTATGATCCTGGAGTAACTCCTCCTATATTCAGAATTACAGTTAGGTCGAAGATGAAAATGTAATAAGATAATAGAGTCCTAGAAAATCAAAGGCTTAAAAACTTAAAAAGTCGTGATGAAAATATCTTATATGTAGATGTAGAATTTCTTCACAGTAAAGACATATGCAAAATTACTAGATCAAAATTTTTGAATCAACTCATTGATTCACTTTTAAATAGCTAATACGTTATATACAATGAGCATTCTAAAGTAGCAAGGAAAAAACGTGTCATCTATCAGGAAATTTGGCAAAGGACAGAGTCAGCAGTTCAGGAGCAATGAATTCTGGTGTTGAGGGAGGCACAGATCCTGAGGGATTGCTGCATGGGTCACGGGTGGGGCCAGCTCTCGGCCACTGACAGGATTCCTGTGGCCGGGAGCTGTTTCTTTCCTGCTTTGTGATCCTCTTTATTTTCCAAAATAACTGTGCTGACACACCATCTCTGTCACAGTGGAAGAGTTTTGCTCTTTATTACAGATATGTATTTTGTTGTGCTATGTTTTCTTTCTTTAACTCTGGTTACATAGGATTATCTTGTATATAATTCAGTTTTCATTGTGGGACAGAATCTGGATGTGGCTCTGTTTTATAATATTTTTAATTATGACATTTTAATTGAATTAGCTGGTTTATACTTCAAATGATTTTTATTAAGATTAGATTGATTCTACTGTAAGAGTATGAAACCTAAATAAATATTTTTATGTCATTGTGAAAATATATAATTTTGGTTATATATGTAATTTCCTGTTGTAAGTATAAACCCTTTGTCTTTTGTCTCCTATTCTTTGAGAGATGATACCCTTTTAAAATCCATTATAAACTGCACTTGGACCATGGATGTTTGAGTTTTCAGACAGCAAGCATATTCCAGAGCACAGTTTTGATGTGGAATAATGTAGGCAAGATTCTTAAATATTAGTGTTAAGAATTTAAAAGTGCAGTAGTGTTTCAGTGTAGTATAAAAGACCATGTCATGGCCCCAAGAACTTCACAGGAAAAGTGGAATTTAGACAAGTATCTCTAGAAACGATACTGTTTCTAAATCCTGTTCTAAAACTTTCTGACAGATTTAACTGCCACACACTTCCAGCGACAATGTTTACCCTTTTAAACTGTAATTCAGTGGGTGTGGGACATTTGTAGAGTTCGGTCAGCACATCACTATCTAATAAAATTGAACTTTGTCATTAAAATGAACCTCTTAAAAGTACACACTCTAGACTCTTTGCACTCAGGCTGAATGGAGGTTTCTGGACGTATCATTTGGGTGAATAGTAGCAGAGTGAACAGTACTTTGTGGACACAGAGAGCCCTGCCTTGAATTTGTAGTTTCCCCTGTTGCTCAGGAAAGATGTGAAGATGTTTGATTGGTTTGGTCCTCCCAAGGCATGAGGGAGCCAATTATTTTGTCTTTGTGCCTGTGGGGTGGTGGTGGGGAAAGGTTCTTTTATAGTCACAGCGGGTCTGAGTCTGTGCTGTTGGTTTGCAGGGCGCTAGCTGACATGAATAATGATGGAAGGATGGATCAAGTGGAGTTTTCCATTGCCATGAAGCTTATCAAACTGAAGCTACAAGGATATCAGCTCCCCGCTGCACTTCCCCCTGTCATGAAGCAGCAGCCAGTTGCTATTTCTAGTGCACCAGCATTTGGTAAGGCTGAATGACTTGCTTCCTAGATTGCATTGTGTATTTTAGAAATACACGGCCCTTTTCCCCCATCAGAGAGATAGCATGATGGAGTTCTAGGGAGCAATTTTATCTGAAAAGCAGCAATCTTTTTCCTTTTTTGGAAGACAGTGAAAGTAAAGGTGCAGGTTGTCTGCCAGGATGGAGGGAACCGGGGGTTTCTGCCACACTGCCACCAGCGCGCTTGTCTCCTGGCTTCTCACATTGCTGCAGACCTCTGCTCTTTTGCTTCCTGTCTTCTCTGCTCCTTGTATGCAAATATCCCTGTGGATTGTGGCTGGCTGCTGGGTATAGTTTGTGTTTTCACTTTTGGGGACAGGTTCTCCCAGCTGACACCGGCTCAGTCCGGGCTGCTTTCAACGTCCTGATGGGTTTCAGGCATGTGCCATCCCACCAACTTTATTTACTTACCGTAGAGATTAGAGTAGTCAGAGCATAGCACTTCTTAGGAGGTTCATAACAGTTGAAAACAAAACAAAAATTGTGGGTACGGTTTCTTTCCCTTTCTTCATCCTTTATAGCTGATGGTACATTGAGGGAGGTTTGGGAGGCCAGTGAGTAGTGATTCCAATTGTGTCGCATATAAACAATAATAAGGTAAAATAAAGAAATATTATGGGTTCGTTGCTATATTTTCTATTCTAAACAAACTTTGTAGTTCTTGCTTTTGCAACACTACAATACCTGAGAAACAATTTAAGGGAAGAAAGATTCTCAGGCTGGGATGTCTTTCTTTCTTTCTTTCTTTCTTTTTTTTTAATACATTTTTTATTATTTCCGCTCATACAAACTTAATAGGTAGACCAGTTCCCTCCCTCCCTCCTCCTCCCCCCGAAACCCCTGCTACCCCTTCCTCCCTCCCCATCCCCCAGTACCTCCCCCCCAATTCCCAGAGAGTCCTTTATTGTGTATGCCTAACTCTCCTCTTGGTCCTCCTCTCCGATGACGTACAAGGACCCAGTGGCATTTCTCTGAACCCTTTCTCGTGTTCCCCTTAAGCATAGGAACACTACTGTGGCTGTCAATCCCTTGCCTCCAAGGATCTTGGTGCCTTTAGCTGATGCTAGACTTTGTGAGGTCAATAGTGTGTTGGACATTGCGCAGGGCATGCAAAATCCTATTATGATTGCTTTGGCCCTAACTAGTGTGGAGAATCTTGCAAATCATTGCTCCTCCCATCCTTTTGCTCTTACAATCTTACCGCCCCCTCTTCCGCAAATGTCCCTGAGCTTCAGGACAGGGGGGAGATTAGGCTGGCCTACTTCTATGTGGTTGATACAGAGTCTCTGAAATTCTGGATTGTGGTTTGTTGATTTTCTTTTGCAGTTTTGCTGCTCCTGCAATGCCCTTCACTCCATCCTGATGGGCACTGTATGTCACCCCCTGGTCAGATACAAAAAGCTGTTAAACTGGAGTCTTGTTATAATAGCACATTCAAGGGTAGATGTAATAAAAGCAGGAAACCTCGGTGAGGGAGGGGTCAGTCACCCATTTGCAAAATGATCACCTTTCATCTGCCAGACTATATGCCCTCCCCTTCTGGTGAGATCATACCCTCTCAGTTGTACATGATCAGGAACGAACGTCTGTGAACTTAACCAGGTGTCACATTACTTACTTGCATTCCTTGGAGGCCTATTTTCTCTGCTGTAACATGGTCCCCTCTCTCCTTGTGTCTAGTGTGGCCCTCCAACCCCATCCCTCCTGTTCATAATCCTTGCAATTACTGTATTACATAGGTTTACCTTTGAGTGTCTTAATGTGGGCTGGGTGAGTTTGGTACTAGGAGCCACCTATTAGGGAGTACATACGGCGCTTAACTTTCTGGGTTTGGGATACTTCACTTAATATAATTGTTTCTAATGACATCCATTTCCCAGCAAATTCCAGTAATTCATCATTTTTGATGGCTGAGTAGTACTCCATTGTATAGATGTACCACTGTTTCCTTATCCACTCATTAACTGTTGGACATTTGGGTTGATTCCATGACTTTGCTATTGTAAACAGTGCTGCTATGAACATGGTCGTGCTTGTGCTATCAAGGTGAACCTCTGCTGCATGGGGGGTTATTCCTAAAAGTGGAATAGCAGGGTCATATGGCATTTCAATCTTTAATTTCTTTAAGAATCTCCAGACGGCTCGCCAGAGTGGCTGTATGAGCCTGCATTCCTACCAGCAATGTAGCAGAGTTCCCCTCTCCCACATCCTCTCCAGCACTTGTTGTTGTTTGTATTGTGGATTTTTGCCATCCTGACCGGGGTGAGATGATATCTCAGGGAAGTTTTGATTTGCATTTCCCTGATGGCTAAAGAAGTGGAGCATTTTTTAAGATATTTGTTAGACATTTTAATTTCATCCCTGGTAAAATTTCTTTGAAGTTCCAGGGCCCATTTTTTAATTGGGCCATTGGTTTCCTTGGTGTTTAATTTTCTAAGTTCTTTGTGCACTCTGGACAGTAGAGCTCTGTCAGATATGTGGTTAGTGAAGATTTTCTCCCATTCTGTGGGTTGCCTTTGAGCTCATGTTACAATCTCTTTATCTGAACAGAAGCTCTTTAATTTCACAAGATCCCAACTGTTGAGAGTTGGTAGCAGTGACTGTGCCATTGGATGTCTGTTTAGGAAGTGTTGGCCTAGCCCAATCAGCTCGAGGGAGTTCCCTATCGTTTCAACTATGGTTTTTATAGTCTCTGACCTGATATCAAGGTCCTTGATCCATTTGGAATTAAGTCTTGTACATGGTGACAAGTATGGGTCCAGCTTTAATCTTCTGCATGTGGAGATCCAGTTTTGCCAGCATCATTTGTTGAAGATGCTGTTCTTTTTCCATTGGATTCTTTGGGCCCCTTTGTCAAAGACCAAATGGCTGTAACTTTGTGGGCTTATATCTGGGTCTTCAATCCTTATCCATTGATCTGTGTGTCTATTTTGGAGCCAGTACCAGGCTGTCTTTATAACTATGGATTTGTAGTATAGACTAAGGTTTGGTATGGTAATACCTCCAGCAGTGTTTTTGTTACTCAGGATTATCTTTGCTATCCTGGGTCTTTTGTGCCTCCATATGAATTTTGAGATTATTTGGTCAACTTCTTTAAAGAATTGCTTTGGGATTTTAATTGGTATAGCATTGAATCTGTATATTGCCTTTGGTAGGATGGTCATTTTTACGATGTTGATTCTGCCAATCCAGGAACATGGGAGGTCTTTCCACCTTCTGATGTCTTCTGCAATTTCTTTCTTTAGGGTTTTAAAGTTTTCATTGTAAAGGTCTTTTACCTCCTTGGTTAGGTTTATACCAAGGTATGGAATGTCTTTCTTTCAGTAACTTCTGGCCCCAAGACTCAGCTTTCTGAGGGGAAGGATATAAGCTGGGGGAGATTTTTGAACTAGTAACACAGTGGTCCACGCATGAGCAAAGAGTGGAGCACTAGTGAGGTGTGGTGGGCCCCTGAGGTGCGTGCGAGGTGTGGTGGGCCCCTGAGGTGTGTGCGAGGTGTGCTCAGCGGCCTGCGGTGACTCCCTGGTGTCTGGCCCCTTCGTGTTCACAGTCGCTGACGGTCAGACAGCCAGCCGTCAAGTGGATTTCGCTCTGAATCCCTGATGGTCTCTGTAGCCAGTTTTTGCTGAGGACCCATCTGCTAAAGCAGTTGAGAGCGTTTGGTTTTCTTCTGGCCTCCTCAGTGCCAATGGAAGAGACGTTGAAGTCAGAAAGGTCCACTGACCAGCGGCGCCCCCTTTCCTGCCTGTCCCTTCTCGTGTGCGCTGATGCTCGTTCGTTTTCTCTTACGCCCTCTGCTCTATGACTTTCAACCTCCGCCTGTGTTCTCTCTCTCTCTCTCGTAAAATATCTAAAATTCCTTCAAAAAATCAGTCCATTCGGAGGAAATGATGGTCTTTACAGCAGCTTTTGCTTAGTTTGTTCATCGTCGTGCTGGCCGTCCAGCCTGGTCTTGCCTGTGCTGGTGTGGGCCGGAGGCGCGGCACTCTCAGGGGCCATCCGTGCTGCTACAGAGCTTCTCTTCTCTAGAGCGTTGGTTTTTTGGAAAAGCTATGATACGAGGAAAGATTTCAGAAAATTGGCAAGTTTAAAAGATGTTTGGAGCAGTTTGGTAATTAGTTTTTGTTTTTATTTTAAATACTGGTTGGTTTGAGTAGTCTTTTTTTGGTGACAGTTTTGAGATAAAATCTTTTTTTTTCTCACCATCATCTTCAAGGTAAGCTTTTTTTAAAGGATTTATAGTACAGATGGATGCTTTGAAGACTCATGACTTAAATTATACCCTGCTGTTAAACTTTTAGAAAGTCTCAAAAAATTTTAGTTCTTTTTTTCTAGTCTATCTATCTATCTATCTATCTATCTATCTATCTATCCATCCATCTATCTATCTCTTTCTATCTATCTATCTATGTGGCGTGTGTGTGTGTGTGCGCGTGCGCGTGTGTACAAGAGGTCACTATGTGCCCCTGTGAAGGACCAAGGGTGACTTTGAGAATCATTCTAGATTGCTTCTATCTTCTGTTTGCTTTATCCTGGGATTTCCCAGGCTCCTCCCACCAGGACCAGAAGTATAGGCTTCCACCATTTCTGCCTAATGTTTTTACATGGGATCTGGGAACTGAACTCAGGACCTTTAGCTTATGAGGCAGAGTCTTAATCCCTGAGCCATCTTTCCAGCCCCCTTAATTTGTTCTTAGTTGGTTTTGTACACTACTATCCTTAAGCAAAGACCATGATTCGAGTATAATTTATTATAATCATCAAATAATCTTTACAAGATTCTAGGCTCGTGTCACTGATAATGGAATTACTCTGATACTCATCCTGATGCATGTATATATGAATATGCATATATTGACATGCGAGTTAATCTAATCAAAATGAGAGGTGTGGTCATGTGTTCGATGCTGCATTTGGCCTGTTGCAGTTACTGGTCTCTGTTGCTGTGAGAAAACACTCATGCAGCTTTAAGGGCAACAGGAGATCCTTTGGCCTGTGTGCAGAGGCGATGCAGTCCATGTGGGAAGAGGCCTAGCAGGGGCAAGGCTGCAGGTTCAGCTCACAGCACTCATCATGGAGGCAGAGCAAGCAAGAGACAAGCTGGAAGCAGGACAGCGCTCTCCAGCATCAAGGCTGGCCTCCATGACTGCCTTCCTCCAGCAGGGCTCCACCTCCTAAAGGTGCCACATCCTTCCCAAATATTAGCATCAACTAAGGATGCAAACACATGAGGCCGGGGGAAAGAACTCATATTGGAACCATGGTAGTCTGGAAATCAAACCAATACTCAGTGAAACCCAAGTTAGAAACTTTCTCTTCTTTATTATACATAATCAAAAAAAAAAAACTTTATTTATGTGTGTGTGTGTGTGTGTGTGTGTGTGTGTGTGTGTGTGTGTGAGTGTGTACAAGAGGGCCTGTGGAGGACCAAGAGTGGCTCTGGCAATTATCCTGCATTGCATCTACCTCCTTTTTGCTTGTCTCTGGGATTTCCCAAGCTCTGCCCACCAGGGTTAGAAGTGCAGGCCAGCACTGTTATACGGGATCCAAACTCAGGACTTTCTGCTTTTGAGGCAGTCTTAACCCCTGAACCATCTCTCCAGCGCTGGACATCATTTTTGTATTGATTTTCTTTAGCTTCCTTCCATTACTTTTTTTTTTTTTTTTTTTATTATTATTATTTATTCAACTGTGTGCATATGCGTGTGTGTGTGTGTGTGTGTGTGTGTGTGTGTGTGTGTGTGTGTGTGTGTAGAACCACGGACGAATTCGCGAACCACCATGGACGCCTCCACCCTACCAGGACCAGAAGCGCAGGCCGCCCCCACTTCCGCCTGGCGTCTATACGTGGGATCTGGGATCCGAACTCAGGACCTTCCGCCTGCAAGGTGGAGGCTTAACCCCTGAGCCACTTCTCCAGCCCTAGCTTCCTTCCATTACTAATGGAAGTGATTTCAAAGTTGAGAATAGGTCCTCTGATGAGTGGTGCTCCAGTTCCTCCCTATCCCTTCAACAAACTGGACTCAGAGTAGCTCAGTTATAAGATCCATGGTTAGCATACTTGAGGTTTTGGGTTTAATCCCAAGCATAGGGAGAGAGGTAAATGTGGAGTTTTTCTCATTGTCTAAGTAATACATTCCAACAGAGAAATGCGAGAGGACGGTTGGGGAGATGACTCAATGGTTAAAACACTTGCCACACAATTAATAGGACCAAAGTTCAGACCCCCAAGTTCCACGTAAGATACCAGACCAAGATGGGTGATGGGTTTGGCAACCTGTCTGTAATTCTAGCCCTGGAAGGTAGAACAAGTTGGCTAGCCAGACTTACACTGCAGATGAACTCTGGGTTCATTAGAGAGCTAGACTGTAAGATTGAAGGATGATCAAGAATGTTTCCTGATATCAGAAACTCAGCTCATCATATGCACACATATGTATTCCCATCACATGTAAACATGCATATATATGTCCATGCGTCTCATATATAAAACATGAAATAGGAAAAAAAAGGAAAGAAAATGCAAAAAGAATTGGCAAACAAGATCTGTATTACCCAGGGACAATCACTGTGTGACATTGCATTTTGAGAGTCTTGCTGTTAGCCTAGTTTGGCTTGGAATATACTGTGCCACCCATGGTGGCCTGTAACTTTCTATAGTTCCTTAGCTTCCTCACTGGGAGAGCCTTTCGTAGCTGGGAAAACCTCATTTTTGAAATAGAAGTAATGTCTGTGCTTAGGAGAAAATACCATCAGAATAGAAATGTGGCTGTCTGTGAAGGGAAAAGAAAGAAGAAAATCATGAGATAAGACAATAACAAAGGCGGCATTCATAAGAAAATGCATGGGGCTGATCTGAAAGCAGCAGTGCAGACGGCAGCAAAGTTGTCTCCACAGGCACAGAGGCCCGCATGAGCTGCCTGAAGGATCTGGAGCAGCCCAGCCTGCATATGCTGGCACTGCTGCCCATGGCTGGCCAGCTCCACAGACTGTCTGCTTGTGCTGTGGGAGGTCTCGGGTTTGATCCCCAGATCAACAGAAACAACTGAACATGCAAACCAAAGCCCTAACTCATCAACAATGCCCGGGGGACCAAACCCTTCCTTGGGCAAAGGAAATGAGAGTGGAATCAAAATTGAGCAAGACAGAGACACAGACAAGGACAAAGGAAAGAGAAAGTCCAGAAGTCAGTGGGGAAGAGGACAGAGAGGAAATCCCAGGAAGCAAGACTCACATAAAAATAAGCAACAGACAGCTTTAAGGAAGGTCAAATCCCACACAGTTACTGTCAGAAAAAAGTATGTAGTTAAATAACATCCCTACGGACAATGAAGACTGCTTGTTGAGAATGATACAAGACGTCATTTAAAAATCTCCGGAACGAGGCAGAACTCGGCAAGATTGCACACTAGAAGAAAAAGTCATTTTAGATACAGAGTAAACTAGACTCAATTTAAGAGATACTGTTCTAAAGAAAAAGAAACGATAAATATAATTTTTAAATTAGGAAATGAAAAAGCAGATATAGAAAGGAGCGAGAAATTGACAAATATTAAAAGCAAAGAAAGGTGATAGGTGATGAGGAATCTGCCGAGAAGAAAACCCCATGCTGCGATTGGGAATATCAACCTGAATGACCAACTCTAGGATATGTTTTATTTAGGAAAAATTATTTGGTCCTGAATTTCAGAGAAAGCATGTGGTTTATAGGATAAGATAGATAGATTATCTTCAGTCCTGTTGACAGCAGTGTTTTATTCTGAAAGAAAATTTGATACCATGTTTAAGATTCTTAGGGAAAGAATGAGCCAGGAATTTTATATCCCAAAGACTGCCTCTTCGAATAGAATGAGAAGAGACAAACTTGTAAGGACTCAAGGAGCTTTCGATGAGCCCTTCCCCTGCATCTGTTAGGGAATGTGCTGTGTTCTATTTGCCTAAATACTTACCTACCTGTTCTGTCTATTCGTCTTTCCGTCTTTCTCTTTCCTTTGTTCACTGAAATGGTCTAAAGGCCGCAGTTCAACCACCACAGTGAGTATCCTGTATCTAGATTGTGGAATAGAAATGACATTTCTCTACCAAAGTTTCTTGGAGAAATATCTGATTCTAGGCCTGCAGCATTAAATGTCCAAGACGTGCTTAGCAAGGAGCAGGTAGTGTTCTTTGGTGATGGTCTTTGAAGAAGATAACAAAGAACAGTTGAGCGCTGCCAGCAGACTCAGAAACCCCCTGAAAAGACTCAGTGCCCAAAGATGGGCCACTTCAATATCAACTACCATGTAAACCTATGGCTTAATAATGATAGATTTGCACATGTATTTGCTTGTTTGCTTATTTACTTTTTTTTAAGGGGCCTCTCATGTAGCCCAGGCTAGCCTCCAGCTGACTATCTTACCGAGACTGGTCTTCAACCAGCTGGCTATCTATGGCAATGCAGTATAGCATTGAGTGTGCAATTGAGGATCGTTCATGCTTGAGAATTGTGGATTCAGGCTTTAACAATGGGAGCAACGAGGCTCCCTTCCTGACATGCTTTTGTTCCCATCCCTTCAGCTTGCCCATTGTGGGCTCGCACAGAAGGGACAGGTGACGAGCCCCAGACAAGAGTGATTTCTTGCTTAGTGGTGAGGTCTATCTCTGCGGCTGCCATCTTTGTCAGTGAAAGTGATGATCTTGGCTCCACATGGGAAGGTGGAGAGGTAGCTCTGTTAGTCTGAAGTTGTGGCTCTCATCGGGACATGTGGATTCTTGCTTGAAGCTGCCTATGTGTGCAGTTGAGGTGAGGGTAAGTTCAGGCCAGCTGCAAATCCCCAGCCAGATCTCAAGTTATGTGCATGTACTAATGGAGTGTCAAAGAGGCTTGTGAAAGAAAAGGTAGTTGAGACAGAGAAAAAAGCCAGCATAATTAGGAGGCATTTGTTTTAACTTTAGTATTTCTTCTTTTATTGGTTAGTATATATTTATAAAAAGATCTTGTTCCCATATTTGGTTCCATGAATACAGTATATGTAGGAAAGGTAGGTTAAATGGATGACTTTGTATTTGATGGCTTTATGTCCATTGCAGTTACTATTCTTACTGATTCTCCTCCTGTTGAATCCCTTTCAGATGAAATCTAGAGTCCTTTTGTTGTGATCCTTCACATAATTTTTTTCAATATGTATTAACCTTGTTTTCAAATTGCGTTAACTATGAATTTATGTGTTTTATCACTCATCCCTACCTTTACCCTGCATCCTTTCCCACCTTTTCTGTCCTTCCGTTCTTCACATAAATTTTTATATTCTTCAAAATGCTTAACCTGAAGTTTTGTGTGTGTGTGTGTGTGTGTGTGTGTGTGTGTGTTTGTGTGTGTTGCATGTTCATATTAAGTTTATTTTTCCAGTGCTGGGTATTGAGCCTAGAGCCAGGCAAGCACATTCCAATTAAGCTATACTCTCAACCCTGTAACCATATTTTGAGTGGGGGGAAATATTTCAGCTGGATAGAGGCTTTCTTGAATATTAAAGTGTGATGGGCTGAATTGTGTTTGAACTTTTTTCTTCCAGGTATAGGAGGAATCGCCAGCATGCCACCACTTACAGCTGTAGCTCCAGTGCCAATGGGATCCATCCCAGTTGTTGGAATGTCCCCTCCCTTAGTGTCGTCTGTCCCTCCAGCAGCAGTGCCTCCTCTGGCTAATGGGGCCCCCCCTGTCATTCAGCCTCTGCCTGCATTTGCTCATCCTGGTATGTGACCACGAAAGGATGGGCTAACTTTCACCTTATTTGCTGTTTCTTCTTCATCTGTTACCACTTTGTAATTATATTTAAGTGACATTGTATTCTAGAATGGTGTCTTTATTTTTCAGGCTGATTTCTCATTTTTTCTCTAAACACATTAAGTGGCACATGCTAGGGATAGAAAAAAGGGAAAGGAAGGGAACTGCAGATGTTTGGCACCTCTGTGGACAAAACAAAATTCAGCAGTGAAAGCACAATTTCTTTTCATTTTCACGTATCAGTTACTACCATCATTGCTGCTGTGACTTGTTGATATGCAAGCCAATCCCTTATGGACAGAATTGCGTGGTGAGGAAAAATGAACATCTTGTATTTTTCGAGAAGGTGGAATGAATCCAGCAGAATGGGGAAGGAAATAATTAAATGACTAAAGATATTAAGCTCACAGTATTACATATTTGCTTTACCGAAGGAAAGGATCCAGTTAATTTCATTTTGAGACTTTAATCAAAGACTTTTCCTTTAATTAAAAGAAAGCATAAATTGTAGATTTCAATAGCTTTAGTCTAACAAATTAAAATGAATTCTTATCAAGTCGGAATATTTTTAAAGCTATTTAGGTACATATGAGCAAAATAGTATTGATAGCCTAAGTTTTAGCATTATATTTGTGTCTTTATTTCTGTGCCTGAGATGTCCTGTATTTTTATTTCTTGAGTTTACAGCCTAATAATCTAGTGAGCTTCCTTAGTCTGAGTCTTGTCACATGCAGTCCTTTTTGTTCATGTGTGGCCATGCCCGCAGCTGCCTAACAGCTGGGAGAACGCATGCAGTTGCTTTCTGGTAGTGTATGTGAATCCACATGGTCTTTGCCTTCTGTATTTTGTTATTTTCTTTGTCACGGTGGCAAATGCTGGGAGGCGAAGGGTGTAGCTAGTGTCTGAATGTTTTCCTGACACAACTAATCAGGTCAAGTGAGACTCAAAACACAAAAGCTGGGCCTCCCTAGTCACGTTATCTGGCCAAGACTTGGCAGCCTTTGCCTTCTTGGCTTCTTCATGTGGATCTGATAGTTCAGCTCCTTTGACAGTAAGAAAATACCTTCTTATATGTTTGTTTCTTCAACTGTTGGAACAGAGCCTACAAAATGCAATACTAAATGTGCAATGAAGAGCATGATTTTACACATGTCAGCATTGCTCCTAAGGCGATTCTCATTAGCACAAGTAAATCTAGAACTGTTGCTGGCAAGAAGACAGTAAGGGAGACTACCTCTTTTGATTTCTTACTAAATAGAAAGGAGGAATGATTTCTGTTTCAGTTTTATGACTTTTAAGACTTTTAAGCAAATGAAATGTTCTTATTTTCACCAAATTAAATCATTCAATATTTGATTTTCATAGCAGCCACATTGCCAAAGAGTTCTTCCTTCAGTAGATCTGGTCCAGGATCACAGTTAAATACGAAGTTACAGAAGGCACAATCATTTGATGTAGCCAGGTAAGTGCTTTTTCCATACGTAAAGTCTAGCTAAAGCCTTCACCTGAGAGGAGTACAAATTTGGAAACAAGTTGTGTCTGTCCATTATCTGTGGTTTTCTTTAAGTGCTGATAGTGAGTCTTAACATTCCAGATAATGCTATTAAGATTTTCATTTACTTGTTGCAGGACAGCAGAAATCCAAGGACATGCCATTTTCTTAACAATCTTTATGTACTTTTTAAAGAGAATTACAAAAAAGAGTTGGGGTAGAGGCTGGGGGCATAGTTTGGGGGGGGCAGCTTGGTGATAGGGGGCTTCCCTGAGCATCTGTGAGATCAGTCTCAAGGACTAGAAAAGAAAGAAGACAATGGAATGGGATAGAACAGAATCCTGGGGAAGAAAAGGCAAATCCACTGTGTAATCATAATCATTTAATAGTTTATGTACGAAGATTGGAGTCACAATTGGACTTCTTTTTAATTCTATCTCTGAGAATCACATGTCTAGAATTTTAGTTTATTACTAAAATTGCATTGAAGATCAATTTTTTTTGAACATCAGTTTTTAAAAATTTTTTTTATTATTATTATTTATTCAACTGTGTGCATATGCATGTGTATGTGCATGTGTGTGTGTGTGTGTGTGTGTGTGTGTGTGTGTGTGTAGAACCACAGACAAATTCACGAACCACATGGACGCCTCCACCTCCTTCTGCCCCGGGATTCACAGGCTCCGCCCTACCAGGACCAGAAGCGCAGCCGCCCCCGCTTCCGCCTGGCGTCTATACGTGGGATCTGGGATCCGAACTCAGGACCCTCCGCCTAAGGTGGAGGCTTAACCCCTGAGCCACCTCTCCAGCCCCAGAACATCAGTTTTTATAAAATGAATTGTTCATTTTTTTTCCCTGGCAACTCTGATAAATATTTGTGTGGTGGCTAACACCCTGCTCCAGTTATCACTTGAAGCCTGAATTATTCACATTAATGGAGAGTTCATGGTAATCAAATATGCTCCTGAATTTTGAGAAAAGTTTTGTGACTCAAATTTATATTTGGTTAACCATGGTTTTATATTGCCATTTTTGCCTGGTGTTTTTATGTGGGATCTGGGATCCAAACTCAGGTCCTTCTGCCTTGAGGCAGAGGCTTAGCGCCTAAGACATCTCTCATTCCTCATATTGTGTTTTATATTTTTCTTTCACTGTTTGTTTTCTCCTTTGTATATTGCTATGTTAGCAGATTAAATCTCCTTGTAGATAATCTTAGATCTTTTGGAATGAAAGACTATAGAAATAAAATTATTCCTACCTACTTTTTTCTTAGTACAGGATCCCCTATTGTATTCCAGGCTGCCTTGAAGTTTGGGGTGGTCCTCCTATCTCGGCCAGCCCCTGCAGTGCTGGGATTACAGACATAAGCCACCACATCCAGCCAGGATTTTTTTTTTCTTAAGTGAACCAAATCTATTTTCTCTCTGAAGAGAACATGTAGATACAATCCAATAATGTATTACCTTTTAAAAATTATTCAAAGAAAAAAACTATAAATTTCAGCTCTACACCAAAAGTTTTATATATAATAACACATTCTTTCTTATATGATGACTATTTTTTCTGACTATAAGTAGCTCAAGGAAGATAATGTCACTGTTGAGTGGCAGTGCTGAGAGCTATACTCAGTTCTTTCTGATTGAAGACATGTCTTGTTGGCAGGTTTTCTCTACACACTTCAGTTCCCTGTGGAGCACCATTGCAGGTGTTTACTTTAGTGAGGAGTTATTATCAAGGAGCTTGAACTTGTATCGAGCATCTGCTTTTCCGGACACCTTGTCTATTCATCCCACAGGGACAGCAGACACTGCCCCAAGATTCCAAATGATCAAACAGACCAGAGAAGTTATATTATTTGCCCATGATTGACAGCTTAGTAAATGGTAGGGCTGAGATCTAAACTCGTATTTATGGCAAGTTTACATGATGAGGTGTTAAAAATCTCTTTAATTTCTCAGACAAGAGATTTTTGGATTCTGCCTTAAAATTGCTATGTAACCTTAGACTTCTGTCCTAAAGTCAGTCTTTAACATTAGGATGAGTGTCATTCATGCTACCAAATATTATTGCTATGTAGATAACTGGATTTTATGTGTTAGTAGTCATCTTTTCAATACAAACTTTCATGATAAAGGTACCTAACTTTTAGGCAACATTGCTGAGTTTTTAGTTTACTTAAATTTTCAGAAATTTGGCAGAGAGCCACGACTTGATAAATACAATCTGCAACTACTTTCTGTGTGCAACACCCTTCGTCTTCAGGGTGCAGGACCAAGATAGCTTCTGGGCTCCCAGGCAGGTGCTGGGACAGCAGTGTTAGTCAGGCAGAATGGGAGAGTTGTTGCAGAAGTACTCACGACAGAATAGAGTGTGGTAAGTGTTTTATGAAGAAATTCATAAAAGCTGAAGAACGTTAATCTATATAGTATTTTTCAAGTGTTTGATAGTTTCCTATCCTTTGTGAGTTGAATATGAATAGTAAGTTAAGTACACAAATAAACGATAACTAAAAGGTTCAATGGTTAAAATTTTGTTTTGATATGTGGGACACTGACATTTTATAAGACAGAGGCTTAACTCCTTAACCGTCTCTCCAGGAGAACACTGATACTTTTGATAGAATGAGAGGAAATTCCATACAGACCCTTCTTTGTCATCTGTCCTGGAACCGGATTGCATTTTTTTCTGTCTCTGTTGTATTTAAAGTAGTTAACTTAGTCTTCGGGCTCTGTCTGGATCAGTGTGATGCTTGTGTGGGCCGTGGCATCTGAAGAAGGAATTTCAAGGGGTCCCTTGCCCAACTGCTTGCTGGCAGGGTTCCTCAGGTCAGGGTTGTAGCATATTGGCAAGAAGACATCTCTGTTGGGTGAGAGTCAGGAAAGTGGAGCTCTGTTCACTAGTGCCCCACTGATTTGCCAAGACCCTGGCATGTCCTGCTTCCTTTCTGGAGACTGTCCATGTTCTGGGAACTTCACTTTCCCAGGAGGAAATGCTTTACTTCATTAAGAGAAGGTTCCATATTTCATTGTGGAGAAAGGTAAATATTTTGGACAGTGCCTTTTTGAAGGCACTTCTTTGACAGCATCACTTTTCACCGAAAGACAGGGCTTCTAAATGCTTGGGAAAACCTGGCAGTACCACACTCCCCCAGTTCTGTGGGAAGAGAGGGTTGCCATCTATAACTGGAGCCTGCAAATTATTGTTGCATATGGAATATGAAGTAGTCACTCAAGCTGTTATTTTCCTTTATTTCTGGGGTAACCGTTAACTTGTCTATTTTCAAATGTTTATAAAATCAAAGAAGGAGGAGTTGGGAGTGTGTCCATGATATAGAACATTTGCCTGATATACTTGAAGTCCTGTTGTGCCCAGCAGCTCAGCAACATACAAAAGATGGAGAAAGGAAATTCTGTTAAAATCGGATATTTAGGAACATTCCTAAAGAACTTCAGCAGGCTGCGCCTTTCATTTTAATCTTTCTCCTCCTTCCTCGCAGTGCCCCCCCAGCAGCAGAATGGGCCGTGCCTCAGTCATCGAGGCTGAAATACAGGCAGTTATTCAACAGCCATGACAAGACTATGAGTGGACACTTAACAGGTATTACAAATAAGACTTGGTTTAGTGAAACGTGGTCTTTGTTCTCAATATAGATTGTTTCTTGAGGTTGGTTTGAAGATATTTTTCCAATACTATTCTCTATTTCCCTTTTCTAAGGAGAGTTTTAATGTCTGTTGCCTTACATTTTTAAATACTGATAACTCACCAATATTTACCTTTTTCTTTTATGTCTCTGCCTGTTGGTAAAATAAAACATAGACCAAGCATCTTGCTGTGCTTTGAAAGCCACTTTTGGAAAAGCAGGGCCCTAGCAAGAACCTATTGTGAAGATGTCTCAGACTGTCGTGTACCTTTGTAGATGAAGTGGGGGCATCTACTCGGGTAGACCCAGGCGGGGCTGGAAGCTGATGCACGGTGAAAGGCAGCTGGTAAGCAGTGGCTCGGCCGCTGAGTCAAGGGAACTCATCTCTTTGGATTTCATTCATCTGTGAAAGACCAAGAGTTAATTTACGTGGTCTCCATGGAATTTAAAAAACATATTGAATCCATTATCCATGTCCAGAAGGTAAAGAAGCACCTTTGGATACCATCTAAAACCTTTTTCATGAAGTTTTGAGCACTTAAAGCTAAGTAATTTGGACAGTATGAAGAAAATTTATATTTAATTACAAAAAATAGATTTCTCATGAATGGAGAGTAAAGGAAAAAACTCTGCCCTCTGACAAATAGGAAAGGAAAGAAGAACAGCCAAGTTGGATAATCCCTCGTGTATCTATCTAACACAGAACATTCTTTAGAGGTCTGCCAAGGTTTTATACCTTCTCTAGAGGACATGTGGTCCTGGGAGACTATGGCAAGAGGGTTGTCAAAAAGGAGTGTGTGTCTTTTGATGTTGTGAGCGAATTAGAAGTTACTGTCATCATTCATAACAATCAAAATTTACAACATGAAACAAACCACGTACAATTTAAGGTGTGGCTCACCCGGCACATGGGTTCGATCTCTAACACAAGTCATGTTAATTGCTGGTTCTTCATACAACTCTTAGCTATTGCTCGTGATCACTTTTTACTTCCACATGAGAAATTCATTCTGTTTAACCGTGTTGAGAACAAGCAAGGCTCTGCAGGTTGTGCTTGCTGTTTCACCCTGACCCCCAAAAGATCTCTCCAGTCACCTCTGATAATCTCATTATTAATTAATTAATTGTGTGTGTGTGTGTGTGTGTGTGTGTGTGTGTGTGTGTGTGTGTGTAAGGGTATTGTGTGTCCCTGTAGAGGACCACGAGTGACTTTAGAAATCATCCTGGATTGTTTCTACCTCCTTTTTGCTTCACTCTGGAATTTCCCAGGCTCTGCGTACCAGTGCCAGAAATGTAGGCCACTGCTATTTTCTGCCTGGCATTCTTATGTGGGATCTGGGATCTGAACTCAAGACCTATTGCTTGCTAGCAGAGTCTTAACCCCTGAGCCTTCTCTCCAGCCCAGCATGAATACATCTAAGAGGAATAGAGTAAATGTACATAAATTCTTTGTATTCCAAGTTCTTCCTGAAATAGCAGCTATCACTTTTTGATATAGTATGAAAGAAATCACAGGCTAGCTTACACAGACAGAATGTCGACAGCAGGGTTTCTGTGCTGCATGATGCAAGTCAGAGGACAGCTTCCGATGCTGGTCCCCCCTTCTGTCTTGTTTGAGGCAGTGTCTTCATCACTTGCTGCTGCACAGTCCAGCAGTGCGAGCACCTGGGGTCCTCGTGTCTCTGCCCTGTATCCGACCAGGAGTGTTGGGGTTGATTACAGGAGCGGCTACCACTCCTGGTTGCTGCTGCTTTTCAGCACTTAATTTATGTATGTGAGTACATCCACAAGCGAGCTCACCCAGGCACTTGCGTGGGTATCACAGATCAACTTGTCATTTCTCCCTTCCACCAAGTGAGATCTGGGGGGTCGATCTCAGTTTGTCAGTCTCGGTGGCAAGCACCCTTACTTGCTGGACTGTCTCACTGTTTCCCATGCCTAACTTTTCACATAAGTTCTGGATATTTGAACTCAGGACCTCATGCTTACATGGCAAGCGCTTTACCCAGTGGAGCCCTCAGTACTGTAATTGTAAGTCTTGTTTTTCAAGTATGTTTGACACTAGTGCTCCCTACTGTGTCCAAGTGACACAGCCATCAAATCTGAAAATATTCGAAAATGTTTGTTGTGAGCTAATTAAAATAGTGTTCACGTAAGACATTATTTAGAAATTCTTTTATAGTAAGATATACTTTAAAATAGGCTATTTTGTTCTAGCAGGAGCTTAAGGTGTAATTTTTTTCAAGCTATATTTTTATATAGTCACATAATATAGAAAACATAATATAGCATGTTTTAAAATAGCAATAAATAAAATTAATTTGTTTTTCCTTTATGTACTTATGAGAAATCTATACGGAGTGCTTCCTATGCTACATTAGACTGTTAATGGAAGCAGAGTTGTTGTGATGAGATGGAGGAAATGGAAAGGTAATCGTCTTGATCACAGCTATGCAAATAAACACACTCAGAATCCAAAACAGCTGGTCTCTCAGCTGAAGGATGAAAGGAACATCAAGAAAATCAAGCAAAGGTCCTAGAATGTAAAGACACCCAGTGAAAATGTGTAATTCATTCTCTGTTTTTATTGGTTTTCTTTTATGGATTCTTGTTTTAAAAGAACTAAATTAAGATTTTATTAAAAAATACATGATTATAATTTCTTAGCCTGGTTCATTAGTTGTCAACTTTGTGTTTGTGCTAAAAAACCAGTTTGTGTTATAAAAACCAGATGCAAATACTTTGTTGTTGTTATTATTCTTGACTTACAGGAGAATCGAGACTATTCTAATTCTAGTGCTTTTACTCACTTGTGTTCACGTGTGTTTTCATTATCGGCATGCTAAAAACTGTACATACCGTGCTGCTCTGCTGGCATGTGTCCCAGCTTCTAGCAAATGCCCATGATTAATGTACTATTGGTTCTTTCAGGGATTCCTGTCTAATGATGCATTTTATTTTCACATCTGGATGCCATCAAGTTCTGGGTACATGTCTAGGAGCATGTTGTGGGCATAAGAATGCAAACAATTTGTCCCAGCAAAAGAAAGAGCGTCTCTTACCTGGTGACATGAGCTGGTGGATTGACGCTCATCTCGCAGTTTACCCCACAAATCACTTGGTTGATGTAGCTAGCCATAGTGCGTGAAGCACGTAGCATTCCTTCCCACAGTTTCACTTTCTGTTTCTGTGTGCTATTAAAATTATCGAGGGCAGATTCTATAAGGTTGTGAAAGATGCCATAGAATTTTTTTTATCTTACCAGTTTTTCATAAAAGTTAAAGTCTCATCATTGTTGATATAAAGTATTAATTCCATATAATTATCTTTCTTCCTGTGAATTTAGCTTTTTCCCTCTAACCTAGAGACTCAAAGTAGAGCATGTGAATTTGAACTTTCAGTTAATCTCCTTAAAATTTCTATAAGCTAGAAGTCAGTGCTGATACATTGTTACATACATGCGTTGTCACATGAGTATCCTGTTCAGTCCAAGCTCAAGTTTTCAGTTTTCTCTTAAGATGTAATCTCTAATGCTGAAACTGCTTAATACAAGTATTAGAATTTAAGAGACCATTGGCATTTCCTGTACACAACGATCGATGAGAATGAGCTTTTCCAGAAAGAGCAACTTCATAGGCATTTGAGCCTCGGAGGCCATGTGTTTCTTAAGCCTTGTGTGCCCAGCATCCGTACTCTCTGCTCAGTCTTTGGAGAAGCAGTTTCAGTAGCTGTAGCTTCCCTGCTGTGGCATGAAAACGGCTGGTTTTTAATCCTTAAAATGGATAATTCCTATTGACTATCCGTGTTCTAGGTTATTTCCCTTTTCAGAGGTATAGTGATTTTTCTTTAAAGAGCTAAAGTGGTTTTATTAATGTTGTATGTCATTAGGAAGTCAAGAGTGGAATCTAAGATTACTGATATTGGGGGGAAAGGTGAGTTCTCCCCATTCATTAACTTTTTAATCTAAAGTAGGTACAGTATTAACTTTCTTATCATTAGAAGTTAGGAGAATTGTTACAGCATAAACGAAACCATTCACTCAAGTTTTGTTAATTCTACTTTTCTGTTGCCAGCATTCTAAATGCAGTGTAGTAGATTCTAAAGAAAATGGTCAGTGAACTTTCTTCATTCCAATAAACCATAGAAACTATAAAATCTCTGCATTAATAAAGTTTTTATCATTATTCCAGATACGCTCAAAGTATACACCCCACAAATGTATTCACATGTTCACCAACCCCACAATTCATAAGAGCCCAAACCGAAAACTACCTGCATGCCACCAAGTCGAGTGGGTAGTAGATTATGATAGAGTCACAAAGTGACATACTCTGTAGCAAGGAGGATTATATTCCACAGCTACAGGGCATATATTTAACAAAATAAGCGAGATAACAGGACATGCCAAGTATTTAGAAGTCAGGCTACATTTGCTAGGAAGTGATTCGAAAAGGGATGCAAAGAGGAGCTTCTGGGCTGGGGACTGGTTGACATCTGCTCCGTGATCTGGACACAGAGCAGTTTCAGCATAGAAAATGAATCTATCCTGTGACAAAATGTGTACATGCTTATACATTTACATATGCATATTAAAGTGTGCCTTTCTGTTACTATTTTGTGTGTAAATAACTCAAAATATTGTCAGTAAGCATCACTTATTGGGTCCTTCATATGTGCTAATATTCTGTTAAGCTCAAAGGTATGATTCCTTATGCAACGGACTATAGATGTGTTAATCTATCTATAGGCGAGGACTACAGAAACAAGCAAATCCAGTACAGTCAGGAAGCTGCCCCCCCAAGTCCTCAGTAGGATGCAGCAACAGCCTGAAGTCCCCCCACCAAAGCCCCTCAGTAGGATGCAGCGATGCCCTCAGCTCCCCCCTCCAAGCCCCTCAGTAGGATGCAGCAATGCCCTCAGCTCCCCCCTCCAAGCCCCTCAGTAGGATGCAGCGATGCCTTGTTAAGACTCCAGCGTGCTGGAACCTGGGGCCATCCTGGCCTCTGGCTGGCTGTACAGGGACACACCCACTTCTCTTCTGTGATCAGGTGACATTCGAAAAGGAAACAATGCAGAGCTAGAATTTACACCTGGGACAGGATCTTGCCAGTGTAACTGCTGTAGCTTTCCATTGCTTGGTCCAAAGATCTTTCTGGGCTACACGTTCTGAAGCAATGCTGGAAAAAAAGCATATTTGTCTCTTTCTCCCTGACAATGGTTCATTCAGACATTCAAAAATCTGCTGTTGTGGCTTTTGTTGATATCTAAAGATAGTTCATGCCAGAAATGAAGATATTTATAGTTATCTTAATAAAACAAAAATGATTTTGAAAGAAAAGTTGAAATTCTAGTTTTATTGTATAGCCTATAATACATGTTCTGATGTTGACTTGACAATAGCCACTTGTGTAATCTTGACTAATTCACACTTAAAGAACATATAGTCCCATGAGTAGCCCCTTTAAGGTTCTTTCTTCCTCCAAGATTTCTTTGATTCTTGCTTTAATTTGTGTGATGATAGTCTTGGTGGCAATAGATGTTGGGTTTATGCAGAGTAAGTCTCCATTGCAAATCACATACCAGTACACAAAGACCTGATAGTCTCGACAAGAATCTTTCCCTTAGTTATTGTCTTCATTAACCATCCATTCAGCCGAGTTCTGTGAGTATATGTGTGCTTGGTGTTTCTTCCCTTTTGCTAGAAAGGCCCCTGGGCAGAAGGCAATACCGTATGCAGTGCTGTGCTCACAGGAGGCCCCATTCACTCATCTGTCTTTTCCCTGGTTTCTGTGTAGGTCCCCAAGCAAGAACTATTCTTATGCAATCAAGTTTACCACAGGCTCAGCTGGCTTCAATATGGTAAGAATTATAAATTCTTTGTTTGGTGTAAAGCAGAAACTTCCTTATATTGATTTGTCCTCTTGGGTTTTTAGAGTAATGTCATTATTTAGGGAGATAGGAGATGCTTATAGCTTTTAGTGACAAGCGATAAACCTTTTCTTTAGTAATTTAGAAAAATACAAAGACAGAAGATTAAAACAGGGCTGGAGAAAATGCTCAGGGATTAAGACTGCCTCACAAGCAAAAGTCCTGAGTCAGATTCCAGGTCCCATGTAAAAATGCCAGGTGGATCCCGCTGAGAAGGCCTGCACTTCCAGCCCTGGTGGGCGGAGCCTGGGAAATCCCAGAGTGAAGCAAAAAGGAGGTAGAAGTAATCCAGGGTGATTCCTGAAGTCATCTTTGGTCCTCCACAGGGATACACAGTGCCCTCTGATATATACACACACATTCATATACATACACACACAGGCACACATACACAAAATAAATAAATAATAAAGTTTTTAAAACGATATAGGGTAAATAAAGGCTTTATTGATAAATTTTTAAAAAAGATTACAACTATGAATGCTCAAGAACTCTGGGAAATAGGGGGCTGGAGAGGTGGGTCAGGGGTTAAGCTTCTGCCTTGCAGGCGGAAGGTCCTGAGTTCGGATCCTAGACCCCACGTATAGACGCCAGGCGGAAGCGGGGGTGGCCTGCGTTTCTGGTCCTAGTAGGGCCGAGCCTGTGAATCCCAGGGCAGAAGGAGGTGGAGGCGTCCATGGTGGTTCCCGAATTCGTCCGTGGTTCTACATACACACACATACATACACACACGTGCACACACGCACATGCACACAATTGAATAAAAAAAAAATTAAAAAAAAAAAGAACTCTGGGAAATAGGTCGGGTCTCCCTTGCATGCACAGCATGCTCAGACTGCAATGCAGGTGCTTTGCAAGTGAAGAATTCTGGTGTGCTAGGGTTCCCTCTCCCCACACTTTCTGATGTGGAGTGCCGAGTCCGCCTGTTCCTATAGAATAGGCCAATGGATAAATGTCTTCTGTGAAATGAAATGAGATGCTCAGACCTCTTGAATTCTAGGTATCTCAGTATCTGAGCATTGTCTGGCTCAGTTCTAGCATTAATCTAAGATGTAACATTTATGGGACTTGATTGACAGTTTATTAGAATACTTTCAAAGTAACATAATGTATTGAAGTCTTATTTTAAATTTCTCACTTACCGGGCTGGAGAGGTGGCTCAAGGGTTAAGCCTCTGCCTTGCAGGCGGAAGGTCCCGAGTTCTGATCCTAGGCCCACGTATAGACGTCGGGTGGAAGCAGGGGGGCGGCCTGCGTTTCTGGTCCTGGTAGGGTGGAGCCGGTGAATCCCGGGGCAGAGCAAACAAGGAGGAGGTGGAGGCGTCCATGGTGGTTCCGAATTCGTCTGTGGTTCTACACATACATACATGCATACACGCACACATACACGCACACACACACATACACGCGCACAATTGAATAAATAATAAATAAATAAATAAAATAAAATAAAAATTCTCACTTATCCCCTGCCTTCAAGACATGAGACATATTCTATTAGAATGTTGTATTTTCCCTCTTCACATGAAAGGATTTTAGTTAATTAATACTTACAGCCCTGGTTTAGCCTAGTGTGAAAGAAATAGGAATTTCAACTGCCTTTAATCTGATTTACCTTGAAGTAGCTGACAATGGAACACAAAGCTAAAAGCGCAAGGAGAAGCAGGCAGGGGTCTATTCTGTTGAAATGTGAGTATCTAGCATCTGAAAAAGGCAAAACTAGGCAGACAGAAAAGAGATGGTCCAGGCTCCAAGCTTATAAAACACCAGAATTGTCCTCCACAGAGGATGGTGTTATCTTATGGAACTAGTCCCCAGTAACAGTAGTGAGGGAATTTAAAAGCTCGGCAAACTCTCTGGATGGAGGGAAAGTTCAGTAAGTGTGCACTCTTGCATCTTCTTTGGCTCGCTAACAATTCAGCTGCTCAGTGTGACCAGCTAGCTAGGCTAGTTCATCATCATGGCTCCCAGTGACTGCTTTGCTAGAATGAGAAGGGACAAAGGCCTTAACTCTGCTGTTAGAGGCTGGAAAGATCCACCCTTCTAGGTCAGCCAGCCCAGGGTCAAGAATCAGGTCTCTACCCACTTTATAAGTGAAGTTTTATTGTAAACAACACGCATGCCCATTTATTTCTGTATATTGTCTGTGGCTTCTTGTGTAGGGCAAAATTTGGCATGACAGATATAACTTGTGTGTCTCACAATCATGACATATTTACCTACCTACCTTTTACTGATAGTTTTTCAGTCCCTTGGGTAGAACATGAAACACTAGCATAATGTGTTTTCTGTGGATTTGCAAAGATTGAAAGTTATACTACAGTTGCACTAGCATTTGTCAGGTGCTGAACTCCAGCCCAACTGTATGGATTGTCTTCTTTTATCCTCCCAACAGTATGAAATAGTACTGATTTTACAAACGGGCACATGGAAACACTCAGTTGGCTTAGAATCAGAGTAAGAAAATAGAACTTGTAACTCACTTGTGAATAGTAAGAAGCATTTTCTTGAAACTGGGTTGCATGAATTTTTTGTTGAATTAGGAATCTTTCTGACATTGATCAAGATGGAAAACTCACAGCAGAAGAATTTATCCTGGCTATGCATCTAATTGATGTTGCCATGTCTGGCCAACCACTGCCACCTGTCCTGCCTCCAGAATACATTCCGCCTTCCTTTAGGTAAGTGACATTTAGTTCATGAAAGAATTTATATGAATTCCAAACTTGGCTCTGTTTCCATTCCTGGCAAGAAGATGAAAAATCCATGAATTCAAGAGAATTTTTTTTTCTTGTGAGTTCTGTGTTAAACCTATTCTCAGAGTCTGTATGGATTTCATACAGTAGAGGCAGCCAAGCAGAATATCAAAAGACGGTTAGTTTTTGTGCCAATCTATGTTATCAAAGTTTCCAGCAGAGCTGGCTCACAGTGAAAGCAAAAGCCAATGAGGGCGCTGTAGGAAATAGCGTGCGACCTTGTGAATCGCACACATTCAAGAGGTAGCAATGCTGGCAGTGTGGAATTTATAATCAGGAAGATCATTTTTAAAAATTATCCTGCTCTGAAACACATTTGGCAGGATGTCAAGAGATCCTACAGGGTGGGCTCAAGGGGCTCATGCTGTTACTGTCAGTCCCACCAGCGTGTGTACTGTATGCATGCATCATCCCAGAATTTCCCATTTATTGGTTTAAATGGAAAATAAAGGAGTCCATACAAGCACAGAAAGGATGAGTAACCAAAATATAAATTTCTTTTCCAAGTCCTCAAATTTTAGGGCTCACTGGCCACAATCCCCTGAAAGTGAAAAGAAATCAAATTATTGTTAATGTCTGTTTCTATCTGGTGCCAGAAGCAAGATATGGTACTCTGAGTAGGTAAGAAGTAACAGGTAGCTGGGTTGGTTTGCTGTAAGGAACATACGAAAGAAGTTCAGCATTACAAACTAGTATTTTAGGGAGAGGGAGGTAGCTCAGCATTTGAAGGGCTTGCCGTGCAAACAAAAGGAACAAAGTCCCCAGATCCCATACAGAATGCGGGCGGATATGAAGGCCCACCTGTAGTCCTATGCCTGGACAGCAGAACCGTGAAATCTTCAACGCAAGTTGGCTAGTCAGATTAACCCTATAGGCGAGCTCTGGGTTTCATTACGAACCCAGGTTCAGAAAAATATGATAGAAGAATAACAGGTTGATTGCTAGTACCAGCATCAGAGCTCTACACATCCAGGTACACACACACACACAACACACACACACACACACCCCTTCATACACATACATGTGAAAACAGGAAATTAACATTTTTAAAAAATGCATAAAAAGGATGGGAAATTTTTTAAAATAAAAAACAAGCCTCAAAGTTTAAAAGTGACACTAATCAGTGAAGAAATTGATTTCTTTTCAGAATCATATCATGTGTTTAGGAATGAGTGAAATAGTTTTTGAGAAGAGAAATGCCACTCGCAGCTATCTGTTCGTAGGTGTCTTTCTTTTGCTGGCCACTTGGTGTTTACTGATGCTCAGTCTAAGTTGTCCTCATTCGTGTGATAGTTACGTACATTTTGCTGGTTGAGAGGGTGAGGTTGTGGGGAAGAGGACTAGGGATCAAACTCAGGGCCTTATGACACAAGCCAGTGCTCCACCACTGATCTACATCCTGAATACCGCATTTGACAACCTCGGCGCTCAAAATTCAATGACATTCAAATTCTTCAAGACTTGTAAGTAAAGAAGACCAATCTTCATTTGTTCTTCTCTGTAAGTAAAATTTGCTCTGTTTTTTCACGCTTTATCCAGTTCTGCCCACACAGTTTTATGTGGATCTGTTTCTTTCTTTCCACAATTGCAGAAGAGTTCGATCAGGCAGTGGGATGTCAGCCATGAGCTCCGCATCTGTGGACCAGAGGCTGCCGGAGGAGCCGGCTTCCGAGGACGAACAGCAGCCGCTGGAAAAGAAGTTACCTGGTAAGAGCCTGTAGATCCGACTTAGAGCACGTTGAATTCCCACCTCTGTGGCAAAAATGGAGGTAATAATGAATTTAGCTTCTGACATTTTTCTGTTTCAGCAACTAGTCAGAAAAGCATACTTTTAATGTTGAGAATTGAAAATGTATATTCTATTAATACACCTTATTCTGTCTTTTAATTGAAACATTTATAATAACTTTGCAAGTGTTATCTCTAGAATATAGAACACTAAAAATTTGGTTTCGAGGTGGTTTTTTACCAGTGCAGGAGGAGAAAGCATAATCCTTAGTATTTTCTTGTTGTAGGGCAATTGGAAATATCTAAACAACAGGAGCAGAGTTCAATTTCATGTGAACTTACTTTGAATAATCTTCATCTCTTAATAGTAAATCCATGAGGCGATTGAGTTTGTCTGAGCTCACTCTGACTTACAGTAAAGTGGTGGTGACCATGGGGAGCAGCTGAGACTTATTATGAGTCTTTGTCAGTCTTTCTCTGTCACTGTTCATGCCCCCGGGTTAGCTGTGTGGCTCACTTCCAGCTTATTAAATTGCTTTTCAGTTATGTTCAGTGATGAAATACAAACTGTAAATGTTCTGTGTGGAAGATTGTATGTTAAATATAGCAAAATCTCAATATTAGTAGCACATGTTTATATTCTCAAAAAACTACATTAGAGAATGTTTTTATTAAATTGACTCTAACTACTCTTAACCTGTACCCTCTTTCACTCCCTACCAACAAATCCTTTCCCACATTCATGTCGGTGTGTTCTGTGACCTGCTGACCTTAACCCAGGCTGTCTGCGCAGCCATGGGTTTGGAGCCATCCATTGGAGCCCTGTGGGCTCAGCAGTGAGTGTGCAACTGAAGCAAAGCCTCCACCTTCCAACAGTCAGTTAGCAGCCAGTATAGGTCAGTCGAGGGGCGCCCGCGAGGCCCTCTCGTCCTTGCCTGACTGTTCTTGGGCCCATTTCTGTGCGGGCCCGTTGAAGGCAACAGCAGCTGCTCTGAGTGTTAATTGTGGTGATTCTGTCACGTTAGAAGATGGAGTTCCAGAGTCCTTCTCCTTGACTTTACTATTCTTTCTTCTTCTCCATTCCGTGAGCCTTAAAGGGGATGGTATTAAGTCTGGGTGAGGGCTAAACATCAACTGTCATTGCTTCTCAACAGTGTGAGTAGCCGTGGATCCGCATTCCCTGCCGTTCACTTCAGAGAGAGGTTCTCTCATTAGGACTGAGAGTAGAGTAGTGTGTGTATAGAGATACAGTTTAGCTGAACAACAGTAGTAAGTTCCCTGTATGGCCCTTGGGCTCCCCAGCCATGTTTTTTTGATCTGATACAGTATCAGACATGGAATCCCTCCTGAGGAATGGGCCTCAGATCTAGCCAAAGGGTGGCTGTCACTCCATGACATTAGTGCCGCTGCTGCCAAGTGCGCAGTGACAGGTTGGTTGTGTAGTGTTCACAGCTGGGTGAGACCATGGATCCTTTTCTCCCCCAACAGCCTGCATAATACCTGATACTCTCAAAGCTAACCAGCAGAGAAATCTATTTTTAGATTTTTTTTTTAATTTGTGTGTGTGTGTGTGTGTGTGTGTGTGTGTCTGTGTATATCAGAGGGCACTGTGTATGCCTGTGAAGGTCCAAACTTCAGAATCGCCTTGGATTGTTTCTACCTGCTCTTTTGCTTTGCTCTGGAGTTTCCCAAGCTTCACCTCCCAGGGCGGGGAGTACTACAGGATCCAAATTTGGGACCTTCTGCTTGTGAGACAGAGGCTTAATCCCTGAGCCATCTCTAGAGTCCAAATTTTTATTTTTTAAGACATTATCTTCTTATGTATCCTAAGCTAACCTTGAAAAAGTGTTGGGATTACAGATATGTACCATTGTGTCCAGTCTGTGTTGGAAGATTAAAGATATCTATTTAAGCAGCCACTGAAGCTCTTAAGTCTGATAAAGTCCTGGAGAGCTTTATGTGTGCATGATAGAGCTTACTTGAGCTTAGCCACAAAGACTGAGAAGGGTCTCCATTAAATGAATTAAAATTGAGACATAAAGATGAATAGTATCGCCTTAAGTTACAGTGAGGTACATGCCATGTTTCAATATGGTGCATGAAGTCTCATTGCAAATAAAACAGGAAAGGAATTCTTAGAATTTGGAATTATCTTTTTGTGTTGGTAGTTAGCATTCATTTGAGATTTTTTACCTAGGAAAGGCCATTGTTAGAATATTTTAATTTAGTGTTTATTTCTTTCAGCAGCCTTTTTTGTTTACTCTTTGGAGGCAAGTCTCACCATGTAGCCCAGGGTGATCTCGACTCCTTGTCTGGTGTATCTGCCTTCCCCATGCCGAGATACCTGGCATGAGCTGGCACACCCGGCCTCTGTAGCCAGTCATTACGAGTCACGTGTGTATTGAGATTGAACTTGAAATTAAATTCACATAATATAAAATTGAGTATTTGAAAAGTACAGTTTGTGGCTGTCATTGCTTGGGTTACTCTAACAATATTGTACATCATATGGCCAAAACAATAGTAATTAACTTTCCATAGTGTTGGAAGCAGGAAGACTAAGATTAAAGCACCAGGCAATTTGGTTTTTGGTGAAGGCCTTTATTCTTACTTGGAAAAACTGCTTGTTTTCTTACATTCTAGTGGCTTTTCCTCATTGTGCTCATGTACTGTGGCATTTAGTACTCTCAGGGCTTTGTAGATACCATCTCTGCCATCTTTTGGAAGTTCACTCATGCCCCATCACTTCCCATTCTCCATTCCCAGCCCCAGCCACTTTCTGTGGCTTTAGTGTTGCTCTTTCGTATTAATGGAATCATTTGACCAACATGACCCTTTTGCCTAGTTACTTGGTAACAAAGCATTTTTTGATTCTCTTTCACACTTTATCATGGAACACTCCTTCATTTCTTTTTTCCTTTTTTACTCCTTCATTTCTTTTTAGGTAGAGGGGTTTAAGTTTCAAGGTAGCTGAGTAAACAAGATGCTGCCTTCTGCTGTGAGCATTCAGAAAGAATTATGTAGCAAGGAAGCCCTGAGCAGTCCTTGAGAGATGATCTGACTGATGTGGGAACATCTATCCCATGTGAGCGGGACTTCCTTGGACAGGTAGATACAATCGAGAGCTGGTTGAGTCCTGGTAGTCAGGCACGGAGGCAGGCCAGGAAGCGTGCTGCTCCTAGCTCTTCCTGGGGAGTGGGTGGGCAGGTCCCGGCAGCCCTTGCTGTTGGTATAACATTCCCACCATGCTGATATGTAACCAAGAATCATACGCATGAATGACTGCCTGTCTCGCTAAGTTGTCAGCAACATGAAGAGACACTCCAGCAGTTCTAAATCCTCTCAAAGCTATCTGAAAGTACACAAGGAGAAGGTTCGGCTCTGGAGAGAGATTGGAATCTGGTGAGCAGGGTGAACAGAGTAGCTACAAAAGCCGCCTTTGACCAGTGTTCATGCCAACGAGGCTCATGTGGGGCTCAGGAAAACATTGAATGCACACTGCTGAAAACGGTAAAGGCGATGGGGAAGTGGGGTTTTCAGAAATAAATCAAATAGATATGTACAAAAAGTTGATATGTATTAGAGTAGAATGATAGAATTAAAATTCATAATTGGTGTACCAAGAAGGAAATTCAGTAATAGTTGAGAAAACTTTATTTCCTGTCTGTGCTTCGTAGAATAGAGCATGAGTGATTTTCACTGTGGAACATGGAAGACTTACTGCTTTGGTAAGCATGAATGTCTCTCCGCCTTGCACAGTTGCGAACTAAAGCTGATGGGAGAGATTCATGATGCGGAAGAGATGGTGTGTTG
Organism: Typhlomys cinereus; assembly: GCA_023101885.1. Lineage (NCBI taxonomy): Eukaryota > Metazoa > Chordata > Mammalia > Rodentia > Platacanthomyidae > Typhlomys > Typhlomys cinereus. The sequence continues at coordinate 541,861 of JALPQD010000349.1, read as the reverse complement.
GGGGTGTCATTTTCTCGAGCAGGCATATGAAACTTTAGAGGATGATTGCTCTGGCTACCAGTGTGAATGAGAGCAGAAGGTCAGGGAAGTTGGTTCACAGTGCCCATCCTCCTGCCTTCACTTGCTGAGTGTGCACCCCCGTGCCCAGTTCGTAGGGTTCTGGGGTTAGGCAAGCACTCTACCAACTGTGCTACCTCTCCAGCTCCCATGTGCTTAGTAACAAGTACCCAGTTAGGAGATGTACTGCGTTCTGAGTTTGGGTTTGTACTGCAAATTTCAAATAATATGTTGAGAATCACGGCTTTTCATCGTTGGATCCTTGTAGTCACATTTGAAGATAAGAAGCGGGAGAACTTCGAGCGCGGCAATCTGGAGCTGGAGAAGCGCAGGCAGGCGCTCCTGGAGCAGCAGCGCAAGGAGCAGGAGCGCCTGGCGCAGCTGGAGCGCGCCGAGCAGGAAAGGAAGGAACGCGAGCGCCAGGAGCAGGAGCGCAAGAGACAGCTGGAGCTGGAGAAGCAGCTGGAAAAGCAACGCGAGCTCGAGCGGCAGAGAGAGGAGGAGAGGAGGAAAGAGATCGAGAGGCGAGAGGTGAGCTGCCCAGCAGGTCCCACCCGTGCAACCCACGTGCGCGTGTGAGTGGCGCGCACCGCTCCTTCAGGCGGCTCCCTTCCCTGCGGCTTCAGGGCATGTCCCTCCCCCCACCGCCCCACGAAGCCCCTTCCCCAGCAGTTACATCCATCCGTCCCTTCTCCCAGCATCCAGTGACTGCCAATTTATGGTCGGTCTTTACTTGTCTGTTCTGTGAAAACCTTCTCGATGCCAGACCTGGATAGGGGCCAAGCAGCTTCTCTCCGCCCTCCCAGTTGAGATACTGCACAGAAGCAACGCCATAATTCTCCCATCCAAATAAAAAATAAAAACAAGAATTTTTTTTCTTACTAAAGTAATAGTTTTACTTTGGTTTTATCTTCTAATTATTGCTTTAGAAAGTTGAAACCCTCAGCTGCATTTTGTTGAGTGAGGTACATCAGATACTGACATGCTTTTATGTTTATATATTTGGTACTGAGAGTTAAGGCAGCGGTGCTAATTACGTGCTGGCATCTCACCTGGCACCGTAGCTCCTAGAGAAACACAGGTGATCAGATGTTCCATCAGTCCAGGGTTCTGAGTGTGGCTGGGAGCTGGCTAAGTAAGAGGCAGAGGTGCACTGAGCGCCTGGGCTTTCCCAGCAGTCATTAGTCCATGGGGATCAAGACTGACATGTGTGATAAAGAACCAAAGGGTTGGTGGGACCGTGAGAAGCACAGCTTTCAAAACTTGATCTGTCCTAGTGTCCCTGCTCTGAAGTCAAATGCTCCCAAAATCCAAAACTGGATTTTCAGATTAGGAATGATTAACTAATAAGCTTCTGCAGATAACATTCTGGACAAGGAACAATCAACTTATACATAACAGTTTCTGTGTGTGTTTACAGTGTTGGTGCATATATATTTATAATGTGTGAGTGCAGTGTGCGGACCCCTGGTGCAGGTGCGGATCAGGACAACCTTGGATGTTGGTCTTCTCTTTCTTGTTAAAACAGGGTCTTTTTGTTGTTTTCTTCTGTGCATATTAGGGTAGCTGACCCAAGAGTTTCTTTGTTCATTTTTATGCGTGTTTATGGAGTGCTGTGCTGTTTGTGGTGTGTGTTTTCATGTGAATGAGTGAATGTATGTACAGGTACGTTCACAAGTTCATTTGTGCTTGTGTGTAAGCGCACGGTGACACTGAGAATCATCCTTGATCGCTCACTTCCATCTTACTGTTGTGAGCAAGCCATTAGCACCAAACATTCTGGCTAGCCAGCTTGCTCTGGGCACTCCCAGACTCTGCTTCCAGGGCTAGACCTACAGCTCGCCATGTCTGCCCTGAATTTTTATGTGGAATCTGAGGATCTGAGCTCAGGTGCCTTTGCTTTCAAGGGCTTAACCACTGGGCTACGTCCCCAGCCTTTTTGTTGTGAATTTCTAGGTATTCTCTTGTCACCATCTCTGACAGGAGCACTGGGATTACAGAGGCCGAGATTTGAACTAGATTCTCGTGCTTTCATGGCGAGCACTTTTTACGCAGTGAACCATGTCCTGTACCATAATTTCTCTTTTAATGGAAGAAATTAGGGTTGTTTTGCCCATTTATTTTGATGCTGGAGGTTTTAGTTTATTTTATTGCTTAAAGCAATCTTTCCAACTCATTGTAAGTCTGTTTGTAGCATGTTCTTTTATTTAGTCTGTCCCGTGTTCTTTCTCAAAGATATGATCGTGAGATTCCAATGCATAATGATTACAACAGTTCTCATCAAATGGAATAAACATAGATCTCAATTTTACTTTTTTTCCTCCCCAGAGGGAACACTATATTTTTATAATTTTTTGGTTCTGTGATTTCTTATAATGTCTAATATTTCATTCTCTGTAAAAGTATTTACCAGATAATGCTTTTGTTAAGAAGTATTGTAGAGTGTTAGAACTGAGACATTAATAAGCTGTTGTGTTGTAATCACAGGCTGCAAAACGGGAACTTGAAAGGCAGCGACAGCTTGAATGGGAGCGGAATCGGAGGCAAGAACTTCTGAATCAGAGAAACAAGGAACAGGAGGATATAGTTGTGCTGAAAGCAAAGAAGAAGACTTTAGAATTTGAATTAGAAGCTCTAGTGAGTAAAGTTGGCGTACGCATTAGTTTTGGGCTGACATTCAAACAGTTAAAATAATGTTAATTTCTACTGTTTTTCATTTGTTGAAGAATGATAAAAAGCATCAACTGGAAGGAAAACTTCAAGATATAAGATGTCGATTAACCACTCAAAGGCAAGACATCGAGAGTACAAACAAATCCAGAGAGCTGAGAATTGCTGAAATCACCCACTTACAGCAACAGTTGCAGGTGAGAGTCCTGTCCCCGAAGAAGGGCTCCTGGTTTCCACAGCCCTAACCTTCTCTTCAGCCCATATTTGAGCTTATGGCTCTACTCTGTGTTTTTATTTTTTCCTCAGCCTCTTGGTTTCGGGATTTATCCATGCAGAGTAAATAAATAGGTTCTTCTTTGTTTCACCATTCATTGTTTTATATGCAAAGTATTTCCAGTTTGGGATTTCTGTGACTAAAACAAATGACCATGTAAACATCAGTGTTACTTGGAAATATGTTTTGTTTCTCTTGGATCAGTTTTTTGGCGTGATTGCTCGTATGTTTAGTCCTTTAAGCAGTTCTTAGTGGTACAGAGTATTTATACCATTTCCTATCTCAGTCATTTGTTTATTACTTCTTTGGGGGTTTCTGTCTATATAAACATGCTATGTGTTAAAAAAAATTATTTTTTTCTAGTCTGTGTACCTCCTATATCCTTCCTTCCCCCCATTTTATGTTTTGGTCTTAATCCATCCAGCAGGACCTCAGTCGTATGTTTAATATGGGTAATAAGGGGCCTTGTCCTGGGTGTTGGATGAGAATCTCTCCCATCACTAAGTATGGTAGCTAGGTTTTTTGTATTATCTTGATGTACTTCCCTTCAGTTCCTGCCTTATTTTGTTTCTGCAGCGCTGAGGATTAAAGTCGGGGTTTGGCATGTGATAGACAAGTGTGACTGAGTCATATCCCAAACTGGGTCTTTTTTTGGTGGAAGATGTCAATCACAAATGGGTGGTGAGTTAGGCCATGTGTTTGTTCATTGGCTCACTTTTGATTTTTGTTTGGTATCTACTCAGATGATTGAGTTTTTTCTTCCTTTATTTTATTAATATAGTGACTCATAGTGATTGCAATTTACATATTAGCCCCGTGTTCCATTCCTGGGATAAAGCACCTTTAGTTATACTGCATTGCTTGTAAATTAGTAGATTCTATTTGGTGTTGTTTTTGTTAAGGATCTTTTCATTTAAATTCACAAAGAATATTGGTTTGTCATTTTCTTGTAAACGTTCTTGTCTACTTTTGGTGTCAGGCTACTGTTGACCTCATAACATAAGTTGGGAGCATATTCCTTCATCATTCATTCTAAACTTTTCTGTTACTCCTTTAACTTTTTGGTGGTATTTACCAGTGATAGCTGGAAGCCTGGCATTTTGTTGTTATAAAATTTGAGTTGAAAAATTTATTCAGTAGATAATAAAGGTTTTCAATTTTTTTTGTTTCTTCTTGGAGTTTTGTATCTTTCAGTGATTTTGTCCACTGAATTTTAATTATCAAAGTTTTAAGTAAAGTTGTTTACGGTATTTTATTATTGCTCATTAGCCTGTATGTCTTGTGGTATTTCCCCTTCCTCGCTGTTAGTGATCTGCAGCTCCCTCCTCTCCTCGCCTACCACAGACTGCTGCTCTGCCTCCAGTGCTCCCTCGCCTGACTGCCCAGTGTCCTCCTTCTGTTCTTCCTGCTCTCCTGCCCTGCTTCTTGATCCACTTAGCTGCTTGTTTATTGCTTTCAGTTTCTTTGCTCTATTGATTTTCCCTATGGTGTGTCTATAGTATATTTCTCAACTTAAGTTCTTCATTGTTCCTTTCCATTTTCTTGGTGGGAATTTAATTTGCTTTTTCTAGGTTTATAAGCAGGAAGCTTTATTAGCTACTTGAATTTGGACCGTTATTTCTGATACAAGTATTTTAAGTTGTACATTTCCTTAGCACAGCTATAGCATATTTTGCAAGGTTTTATATGTGACATTTTCATTTATTTCCTTTGCTATTTCTTCTTTCACAGATGAGAGATGTAAGCTTATACTATTTAGTTTATAACTATTTGGACTTTTTGATTTGTTTATGTTATGATGTGAAAGCATGTTCCCTTTCACATGTGCTGGAGCTCGGCGTGTGACCTCAGTGACCGACTCAGGTGCATGTGTGCTGTGTTGGACTTAGGTGGAGTGTCCCGCCAGCCAGTCACGTCAAGTTGACTCGTGCTGGTGTTCAATCTTCGTACTGATTTTGTACCTTTTTTTGGTGGCAGTACTGGGGATGAATGCAGGGCCTTCCACGCATGTGCTCAGCAAGCTCTGTCCCCAACCCTTATGACTGCTTCTGTCTGTCTCTCAGAGATGAGCGAGGAGTTCTCCAGCAGTATGCATTTGTGTATTTTCCCTTTCTGTTCTGTCAATCGTTTCATGTGCTTGGAAGCCCTAAGAAGTCTTCTTCAGTTTGAGATGTGGAACTGTGATTCATGAGAAGTAATCAGTATAGAAAGTTCATTGCCATAAGTTGTTTTGAAATATTTTAAAAAATCCATGTACCCTTCACAAATATATTCTGTATTCTAACTCTTTGTCTTTTATTAACCGCTGATGAGAAATTTTATAAACTATTCCCCTAGAAAATTTAGGATTGAAGGCTGTCCCAAGTACATTTTTATGTTTGACATATAAAGCATTTTTTTACTAATAATGCAAATCCTGAAAAGATAGTGCAGTGAGAATCTCCTTTGGAGAAAGAAGAACACCTGAAAGATACTGGTTGTCTGCCTTACACGGATTAGCATATACTTGCCTTGCATTGAATTTGTGTAGCCCTGTGTTAGAAACGTGGTTTACACATTTTAAAGTGATATTTATGAAAGTGCAGCAGCCTCAATGATTAGAACCAGGCTTCCTTGGGACACTGCTTTGTCTTGGTTCAAGAAAGAAGCTCCAGGGTTTGGTCAGAGATCTCGCCTTAATTCAAGGAGAATAGGAGAAAGAGTGACTCATCGGCTTTGCTTTTGGGGGGAAGAAGATCTGTATTTTGTTTTCTGAAGGTTTTGGGGGGTGGATTATTCACTAAGAGACTTCTGAGTTCTCTTTGATGAGCTACTGAGGCCCAGCACACAAAGGTTTATTCCACAGAAGCCAATGCATATCTGAAGGTGAGTTCCTTTTAAAAGAGACAGGTTCTAAACCTCTGCTGAAGTTAGGTGAGGAAATTTTATTTTTCCAACCTGAAAGTAGTACTTAGAGATAAATTTTTTAAATCATGGCAGAAGTAAATGTCAAATATTCCTTATCCTGGAAAGGCTGTCTGTTTACTAAAACATGTAAAACTATACAGGGTAATTTCAGGTGAACATAAGCAAATATTGTGCTTGGCAAATTGCCCATTAAAAAAAACTCCAAATAGCTTTCTACAGTGTGGCTTTAGCTTTTTTCTTCTGCCAGTTTTAAAAAAAAATTAATTCAAGACTTTTATGAACCTGTTTAAAATTCCATTCTGTGTGGTGGAAAAACATGTAAGGCAGCTAGGATTGTAGTTATAACAAATCTCTCTCAGTTCTGCAGCCAACTTCAAGTATCTGATAACCCAAGTTCAACTCTAGTAAGTTTCAAAGCTCAGAACAGGATAATAGAACAACTTCTGCTGAATTAGCTTGCAATTGGGAGGTCTTCGCTTCAGTTTTCTTTCAAAGTCCTTCTTGAAGTGCATATTTAGAAAGCCTGTAGATACCCAGTCAGACGACAGAAATGTGAGTCGGGAGTTATAACAGTCTTAACTTTGGTGAAAAACTTTTGGCAGCTAGTTCTATGGCAAGAAAGCTGAGACCCGCCCTGACGGTGATTAGATGTGGACATCTGTGGTGAGATTAGGGAGTGTCTGGTCAGATAGAGCCAGGAATCCCCAGCATTCACTGTGGCTTTCCTCCCTGTCTCCTAGGAATCTCAGCAAATGCTTGGAAGACTTATTCCAGAAAAACAGATACTTAATGACCAATTAAAGCAAGTGCAACAGAACAGTTTGCATAGTAAGTGGGTTTGTTGTTTTTTGTTTTTTGTTTTTTCCCTGGGGGCAGGGGGATTGCTGAAACCGTACCCAGGACCTTGTGCGTGCTGGCATTTGCTTTGTGTTGCTCTGTCAGAGCTGTGCCCCTCAGCCCGTTTTTCCTTCTTTGCCAACAAGAATTTCCTTACATTCATGTAAGCTTAAATATCTGCTTGCCGGTTAAAAGTCTTTCTTATCTTGCATTGTCTTTCTGAAATAGGAGACTCACTTCTTACACTCAAAAGAGCTTTGGAAGCAAAAGAACTAGCCCGGCAGCAGCTTCGAGAGCAATTGGACGAGGTGGAGAAAGAAACCAGGTCAAAGCTGCAGGAGATTGACATGTTCAACAACCAGCTGAAGGTAACTCTCTGTGTTTGCCATGTGCGTCCTGCCCTGTAGTTTTTCTGTCATCCAGATAATTCATTGATACGGAGTCCCAGGCAGAAAAATTAGTTGCTTTAGTTTGTCATCCCTAGTCAGAGCCTTCATGTCTGTGTGATGACTATAAACATGGACTACATACTTGGCCCAGTTCAACGTTATGTTTTTATACATTTCCCTCCTTTTGCTTGTTTATAACCTCATCAAGTTATTCTAAAAGCCAGGCCTCCTGAAGTTTCCTCCTAAATGTCTTGAGGATTACTCAGATTCATTCTTACTGAGAATCTCCTCCTTTCAAGATCAGACTGCAGTGTAGATCTTTGGTTGCTTTACAGTTTCAAGTTTCACTGTTCATGACATAGTTGTTGCTATCTGCTGCAGAGTCAATGAATGGTTTGTCATGTTGCCGAAAAACGCCGCCCTCTAAGGATCATATCAAGGTCACAGTCTCTAGTGTTTCTCATTTGCCATCACAAATTTACCATCTTAAAAATATTAACTCTTGGGCTAAGAGACAGCTCAGGGATTAAGACTCTGCCTTGTAAGCAGAAGGTTCTGAGTTAAAATCTCAAGTCCCACATTAAAAAAGAAAATCTGTGGCAGCCTTCACTTCCAGTCCTAGTGGGTAGAGCCTGAAAAATCCCAGAGTGAAGCAAAAAAGGAGGTTGAAGCAATGCAGGATGATTCCAAAAGTTCACAATGATACATAATATCCTCTGGTACACACACACACTCTCTCTCTCTCTCTCTCTCTCTCTCTCTCTCTCTCTCTCTCTCTCTCACTCTCTCACACACACACCAATTATATAAAAAAATTAACTCTTACATTAAAACCAGGACAGAAATAACTCATTTCTTTTTTATTATTTTTTTATTTATTCAATTGTGCGTGAATGCATGTCCACGCGCATGTGTGCATGTATGTGTGTGTACATGTATGTGTGTGTAGAACCACTGATGATTCGGGAACCACCATGGACGCCTCCACCTCCTCCCGGGATTCACAGGCTCCGCCCTACCAGGACCAGAAATGCAGGCTCCCCCCTCCCCCCGCTTCCACCTGGCGTCTATACGTGGGGTCTAGGATCCAAACTCAGGACCTTCTGCCTGCAAGGCAGAGGCTTAACCCCTGAGCCACCTCTCCAGCCCCAGAAATAGAGCTTTTATTATGTTATCAGAAGTTGGATGTTACATGTCCTCCTTCCACTCCTGTGTTTTGCTTTTCTAACTTAAAATTTCCTCATACTTGATTCTTGCCAGTTTAGCTTTTGATGCTAAGAAGTGAGCTCTTTAAAAAAAATTTTTTTTAAATAACCTTTAAAAATTAGGAAGCATTTTTTGGAATTTTTTCAGATGAGCTGGGCTGAGTCTGAGCCGGAATGTGTGGACATGTGAGCTGAGTGTTGGTGCTGTTCCTTCGGAGTATTCAGTCAAGAGCCTTTCTCCATCAAACCGTCTAGAAAGTGCTTTCAGGGGAAATATTACTTAGCCAACTTAGTGGTTTTCTTCACTTTCACACTTACATTGCATGTCTGTGTGCACTGCCTCGGGTTCCGTTCCTGCGATGCACTGCCTCGGGTTCTGTTCCTGCGATGCACTGCCTTGGGTTCTGTTCCTGCGATGCACCGCCTTGGGTTCTGTTCCTGCGATGCACCGCCTTGGGTTCTGTTCCTGCGATGCACCGCCTTGGGTTCCGTTCCTGCGATGCACCGCCTTGGGTTCCGTTCCTGCGATGCACTGCCACGGGCCCAGCCAGTGTCAGCTTCAACCAGGAGCTCCCTGTTTCTTACAACAATGGAGATGCTCACTTAGCTCTTATGCGGACTTAACATTCTTTCAAATCAAAAGAGCATTTTAGTAGTGTATTTTAGTAGTGCCTTGGAACTAAACTGTTAAGTACTCAGTGGTCTTCTGAACCCAGGTTGGAGCAAAGATTTTTGCTGTAATGTTAATTCCTTTTCCAGAAATTTAGCTTTCAAGGCAAGGTTCAGATATTAGGAAATGTTACCCCAGGCAGAGACTTTTGATAATTGCCCTGAAGATTTATGGCTCGGATGACATTAGCAGTCATTGCCGCTGCCATTGCTAAGGAGAAAGTTCTTGGGTGTGGCCGAGTCCCTCTTAGGACTGATTGTATTCCATTGACTCATACTGCCCATGTGTCAGCCCACTTACACAAAGGCTACTTTAGGCCTTTTCCCATTGGTCCTTCTCTGTCTATGCTTCTTTTAAAATTACATTTCTTCCTGTCTTTGTAATTTTTATTTTGGTGTTTAATTGTTAGCTTTTAGCACGGCAAATACAAAACCACAAGCCACTTTGGCTGTGTGGTTTGCAGCTTAGCATTTTTTTTTTTTAATTATTTATTCAACTGTGTGCATATGCGTGTGTATGTGCGCGCGCGTATGTGTCTGTGTGTGTGTGTGTGTGTGTGTGTGTGTAGAACCACGGACGAATTCGTGAACCACCATGGACGCCTCCACCTCCTTCTGCCCCGGGATTCACAGGCTCCGCCCTACCAGGACCAGAAACGCAGGCCGCCCCCCCCCCCCCCCCCCCCCCCCGCTTCCACCTGGCGTCTATACGTGGGATCTGGGATCCGAACTCAGGACCTTCCGCCTGCAAGGCGGAGGCTTAACCCCTGAGCCACCTCTCCAGCCCTGCAGCTTAGCATTTTGCAAGCTTAAGTGAGTTTGTTGTCTTGCAGTTTATTCTTTCTAGAGTTCCTGTGAAACTCATTGAAGCCAGACAGGAGCAGTTAGGTTGGTGAACTGACAGCTTTACAGTTCCATGGAGGTGGCCGAGAGGCAGAGCTGGTGTTCTGTTTATTAGTGGTCTCCATCTCACTTTTCTTTGCTCAGCCACTTGGCTTTAGCAAGCACAGTTTCTTGTGTACGTTAGATCAGGAAGAGTCAGGAGCCTGACCTTTAGGATTACTTTGCTGCCCCTCTTAGTACAGCAGTGCCTTTGAGCACCCATGCAATGTGGAATTCACTTTCTTCTGGGCACAGGGGTGCATTGCAGGTGTTCAGTCAGTCACACATCTGGCTGAATGTATGCATCTGCTGTATTCTGAAGCTCTTTTTCAAAAGCAAGCCAGATGCAGAGTATGGACAAGAAGTTGGGATTAGCAGTTGTACGTCATGTTCATGAAGATTGCTCCTTCACAGGGAAGAAGATAGTGCCACAGAGTTTTACAATGAGGTGGCCAGGATGCTAAGTCATTATGGAGTGGTTGGTTTTACATTTGAGGATAACTTTCAGCAAAAATCACTTCTCCATAAAGAAAATAATAAAACACTACTTACAATTAGTCACTTATTGGGGCTGGAGAGGTGGCTCAGGGGTTAAGCCTCTGCCTTGCAGATGGAAGGTCCTGAGTTCAGATCCTAGACCCCACGTATAGACGCCAGGCGGAACCAGGGGGGTGGGGGGGCCTGCGTTTCTGGTCCTAGTAGGGTGAAGCCTGTGAATCCCCGGGCAGAGTGAACAAGAAGGAGGTGGAGGTGGTCAATGGTGGTTCCCGAATTCACCTGTGGTTCTACACACACATACACATGCACAATTGAATAAAAAAAAAAAAAATTAGTCACTTATTAACTTACCTGTATGTATACCCAAAATCATGTTCAGTTTTGTTGTATCTTATAGGGAATAATTTTTATGTTATTTTAGTCCTTCTTGTAAAGTATAAAACATCACTGTTGGGAAGTGTTAGTACATTTAGTTTGTTGACTGAGAAAGAGTTTAGACACCAGAGGTGTTTCTGTGATTTTGTTTTTTCCTATTTATAAACAATGCAATGACATTTACAAGACCTTTATATTTCTTTCTCATTCTTAGTAATCAAGGGCTTCTTCTTTCCTATCAGAAGAGGCTATTTTCCATACATTTATGTTGATATTTTATAAATATGATATTTATGTTTTCCAAGAAAGGTCTGAAAAAGGGAATAGTAAGTGGCATAGCTTGCCTAGCAGGAGCAAGGCTGTGGATTCAATCCCCATTACCACACACACCCGCAAAGACTCATCTTACTCATTTATCACTGCCAAGTCACCGTTCATGGTCATTGCTAGCAAGTATTAAAGTAGTTTTAACTCATTAGATCCAACTTATTTACTGCAAGTTGGTTTTTAAGATGTATCTTGTATGCCACAAACATCTCATTCATGTATTTGAAATACCAATTTTAAATTACTGATTATCTTTTTCTATATCTCATAGGAAATCAACCGTCAGCTCTTTTAGAGGAGCTGTGTGCCTAAAAACACACAGAGACATCTTTATTTTTTAAGTTATGGTGCTCCCTTAACAGTAGAAAGCTATGGTTCTGGAAAATGTGAAAAACCACTTCTGGTGATACTGTGGACACTTTCACACCACCTGCCCTGGCAATGTTAGTAGCTCCCGAAACATTTCCTTGGCACTAAGTCTAACGTCCTAGTTTTCAGTATCGTAAGCATAATACCAAGCAGCACATGAAACAGCTTACGGCCTGTACGCCTCCACCGTGTGCCAAATCTAGAGAGCCCTGCACCCAGAAAGGCAGACGCTGTGTGTCTCGTGGAGCAGTTGAGTCCCTGTTGGTTCCTGTCTAGTCCTGTGTGCTGAGCAAGTCCTAATGTTTATATCTGGGCATTTCTTTCTGCTGGTCACTGTCGGTGGACAAGGTGGGTGGTGATGCCTGGCAATTTTCCTGGACTGTGTCATCCACTTAGACTTCTTTCTGAAGGTCTCCTTGCCCTGTTCAGGCAATGCACATCTTTCTCAGACTAAGAATGAGGCGCCACCTCCAGCTCTGCTTCAGTCCCCCCAAGAGGAGTGCTCAGGGTCTGAGGTAGCACTTACCAGGGAAAGGTAACTGACTGGTAATGATCGGTCCTGTTGGCCAGGTTGGCAAGCTGTGTTTGTGACGGTGTCAGTTCTGAATTACATGCTAGGCAAGGTACTGCATCCTGCAGTCTTATCTTTATATCTATTTTAGAAGATCAAATTTATTAGTGCAAATAATTGAAAACCATTAAGTTATTTGTGTCTTTCTGTATTTTTTTCAACTCCATGTGAGGTAGTATTATCAGTATATTATTCTAAAAGTGGACAATATTTTATTTCTTAGAGAAATTTGCGTGTTTAGAAAAAAATCAGAATTAAGAATTATATTCCTTAATAAACAAGGAATTTGGCTTTTTACATTGGAAGCAGGAGGTCTTAGAAATAGAAACTCTGTCTGTAATGGTTCATGTCCTGAAAGCAATTCTAAGGACTGAACTTACTTTGAGTGAGAATCCACATACGGCAATGCAGTTGTTTGCTTAACTGAGACTCTTATGCTTTGGATTCAGATCGTTTTCATGACAGGCCACCTCATTATGCAGGCAGTGAAAGGCAAAATGTTTAGCAACAAAGGGAGAAAAGAAAAGAGCTGGAGAAGAAACTACAGAACAGAATGAGAAGCAGGAAAAATAATGCAAGTGAAGGGAAACAGTGATGAAAAGAAAAAGACCCAGAAAGAGGAGCTAGAAAGACAGCAGGAGAAAGCAGTGCGGCGCCAAGAAACAGCGGGGCCATCCTGGTGACCAGGATGTTTGCTTGTCTCACGGTTTGCTATCTTACTTTGTTCAACCAAAAATTTTTATTGGTATGGTATGGTGGCAAAGACCTGTTCTGCCTAGAAGTAGTAAAATCCTAATTCTTCACTTGTAACTGTGGAAACTTTGTGCAGATCCTTTGAATATGAATAAATTACTAGACTAGTTAACAGATGTTATATATTAGACTATATGCTGTACTAGTAGTCTGGTTTGGTAGGTTAGCAATTTGCTTGAGGTTTTTAGGTAAAGTGTGGGCTTTTTCTATTTAGGATCTATTTAAAAATTACTTCGTAGAAAGTTATCAGGGAATGGGAAAAGGCAAATTTTATCTTTCATGATATAAATCTCTATCTCATTTCCTTCTCTCTTCCTTCTTCCCTCCCTCCCTCTCTTTCTTTTTTTCTTTCTCTGTCTCATTTTCCTTTCCCCAAACCAGTTCTATCCTGTAGAATGGCTCATGCTTACTGTCATATCATCTTGCTTTGTATGCACAGCTGAGATAGTCGGTGGGAGTTTTCAGATATTTAGAACAAGCTAGTTTTCTCTCCCTGGGAATACCAGGGTAGTTACCCAAGCCGACTGGGAGATATTTCCCAATCCCTCTTCCCTCTGCATAGGAGGACAGTTGGGGCTCTTCTCTGTCGCTCTGCACACACCCATCCCAGTTTCCCACACATGTCCCACCCTGGCAGCTTGTGAGAACTTTCCAGAGTAATCCTTGTTAGTTGGTAAGTATTGATTTCAAGTCTAGAAATAATGCCCAAGCATGTTTTTATAACATTAATGTAGACCTCAGAATTTAAATAACTAATCAATATATATTTCTTTTTATATTCTTCCCACTTTCAATGCATCACATCACTAAACTTTATAATTTGGCGGTAAATGGGATATCTGTTTTTCCCTGATTTGAGATACATTCCTGTTTTGAAATATTCTTTTTTTTAGATGTTTTCATTCAGATACAAGTTCCTGTATCCTCCAGGTTTTAGTTGAAGTTTTAGATTTATTTATTTATATGTGTGCACATATGCCTGTGTGCCATGGCGAACACATGAGGGTCAAAGGGCAGCTCATAGGGTTTGGTTCCTCCTTCCACTGTGTGGATTCTGGAAATCAAACTCAGTTCCTCAGGCTTGCAGTGCAAGGATCTTCTACCACTGAGCAATCTTGCTAGTCCAACTAGCTTTCTTTAATAATATTCTTTCCCTGCTACTTAACTGAGGAATGTTACGGTATCTTAAAACTCAAAAAGTCTTACAAAAATTCTGATAATGCATGCTACCTGTTATCCCTAATAGAGAATATGATTATTGTATAAACACGTGGCTTTAGGCTTCTTACAGTTGTTTTATTTTGGAGAAAATAAATGGGTGGAATTTCTGACTTTAACATCTAGATCAGTTTCCTATAGGGTTAATTTAATATTAGTAAGTTTAAGATTTTTTTTCGGGGCTGGAGAGGTGGCTCAGGGGTTAAGCCTCCGCCTTGCAGGCGGAAGGTCCTGAGTTCGGATCCCAGATCCCACGTATAGACGCCAGGCAGAAGCGGGGGCGGCCTGCGCTTCTGGTCCTGGTAGGGCGGAGCCTGTGAATCCCGGGGCAGAAGGAGGTGGAGTCGTCCATGGTGGTTCGCGGGTTCGTCCGTGGTTCTACACATACACAGACACACACATACACAGACACAGACACACACGCGCACGCACATGTGCACAGTTGAATAAATAATAATAAAAAAAAGATTTTTTTCTTTATGATATCAAATTCATGAATTTCCAATTATTAGTCAAAATGGGTTTTTGTCTCTAAGAAACTATCTGAGACAAAAAAACAGAAAGTATATTCCCTCTAAAAAGTCAGATATCCAAATTCATAAACACGTCTTCATAAATGCTGGGCATCTTTCACAGCCTTGTCACTAGTTCACTTTTTTCTATTCACAGGCATTTGTGTAAAGTTAATCTTTGTGGGAAAAATAAAATCCCACTCTTAGTATTCAGGTGGCTGCTTCTCCCCATACAAGTACCATGACTCCACAGGACACAAATGGTTCTGAGCATCTCCCAACAAACAAGGGAGAAGCAGTCACGGTAATTAAGTCAAGTGCGTCTGTGCTCTTGCCGCAGTCTTAGAAGAGCCATCTTCTGTGGGCTTGAAAATGAGCCATATTTCTCATCTGAAAAGTAGCTGAGTCTTCTTGGGTATTCAATTTGTAAAACATGCTGCTTTTGAGATACTTTGGCTGTGTGCCATGGAGTGCAAAGCGGTTCATGGCTCAGAAATCTTAGTTATTTAGGGAAAAAGTGATTTGTCCAACTTTGGCTTATGGAAGAAAATTGAAAAATAAGCTGATTTTTATTTACCTTAAAGAACACAACACAGGACCCTTGCCATTTTTTTAATTGTGATTTATGATCTATGTTTAGAGAACATTCGAGAGGCTGATAAATACTCTGAGCCTTCTCTGCCTGACAAATGCCTGCTAGTCACACATTTTCATGGATTTTTAAAATTTTGTGTGTGTATCAGAGGGTACTTGTATGTCACTGTGGAGGACCAAGAGTGACTTTGGGAACCATCCTGGATTGCTTTTACCTCTTTCTTGCTTCGCTCTGGGATTTCCCAGATTCCGCCCATCAGGACTGGAAGTGCAGGCAGCCTGGTGTTTTTATGTAGGACCTGGGATCCTAACTCGGACCTTCTGCTTGCAAGGCAGTCTTTACCTTTGAGCCATCTCTCCAGCTTCTTTTATGAAATTTAATGGCATTCACGAAATTGAAGCTTGTTCATAGACCCAGTTAGGAAACAGTATACAATTTTAGAATTCTATTCATGTTACCAGTGATTTTAAAAAAATCATTTTAAGCCAGGTGTGTCGGCACACACCTTTTGGTTCAGTTACATACAGTGGTGGAAGACTCCTCGAATCCAGGAATTCAGCCTGGGTAGTATAGGCAGACCCAATTTTATTTAAAACAAAAAACAAAACAAAACAAAAATACACAAATTTTTACATATTGTTTGTTTCTTAATTTCATCCCATTTGACTATTTGTTGGCAACACATAGCTAGCAGTTCTGTAATTCTTATTTAATCTAATTATTAAGAAAGCAGCCTGGGAAACAGGCATGGTGACACGCTCCTATAATCCTAGTACTGGGGAGTTAGAGGATTGGGAGTTCAGCATCATCCTCTGCTATTACAACATGCTAAATTCAACCAGCCTGGACTACATAAGACTTTATATAAAAAAAACTTCGGACTGTAGCTTGGTCTTGGACTGCTTTTGCTCTGTATGCACATAGATAAGTGTTTAGTCAGGGTACGGAATTGAAGAGAAACTAATTTCAGAAAGAAATAAGCTAATGTTATTGTAGACAGAGCCACTGGTAATACTGACCTTGACGTCTTTTCACCTTTTTGATGGAGACAGAGACGAGGCACACATGCCGTATTGATTCTGCAGTATCACTCTGACTAGGTTGCCTGCCAGGGGAAGTTGATATCTTTAGTTTTATGTCTAGATTTGTTTGTTACCTAGAAACTTTTCCCTGAAAGAATGAAAAGGATGTTGTGAAATAGCTGGAGTTGACTTGGGTCTCTTTAACAGCGTTGAAGAAGACAGAAAAGATCAGCCATCTGGCCCATGTGAAAGAACTTGGTGTTCCACACAGACTTGTTGGAGCCAAGGAGGGAAAGCCACTTGCTGAAGTTTAGTCCATATTCTGTTTTAAAATTAAAATGTGTATCCTCTTACAATTACCAGTGTTTTATTGTTCCATGTCATCTTATAATCACAAAGCTAAGAAGACCAGAATGTCAGCCAGACCTGCAAAGGTCACCTTGATTTCCTTGAAATTGATCGTGTGCCTCAGTAGCATTTGGGCGGGATGAAATAAATGGTAGAAAATCTTTGCCATCCTCCAGCCTGGAACATAAGCTGTCAGGGCCTTCTGTTGCCTTCTTTGACATCTGTTATTTTATGGCTTCTGCAAGCTCCATTTCCTTGCAGGTACTTGAAGTTGCAGCTTATTTAGATGGTTCCCGAGATAGCCAATTCTGTAAAGTCATTATCTTCGCAAAGAAATAAGTTTCATGTAGCTGGTACATGGCACAGTTGTTTTTCAAATCGTTGATGTGATTTTTTTTTGTAGGCTCTTTAAATTCACTTCTTGTGGTTTCTTTTTTAGTGCTTCTTGATTTCATTTCCATCTTTCCTGTGTGTGCTAATTAATGTTCTTCTAATCTATATTCTTTTGATATTGAAAGGAAATTTGTGTTTTAAGAAATGAAGCATCATCATTTATGCCCATGGCCTGTCTGGCACATTGGGCCCTCATGACCAGTGTCCACTCCCATGACATGGCCCCTGTTCCTAAATGTTTGGGATATTCCCTGCTATAGGCACATTTCTTCTACATGCAGGAAGGACATTGCTTTTTAAAATATGATCAGGAGCTAAGGAGATGGCTATCAGTAATGCGCTTGCCAGTAAGCAAAAGGACCTGATTTCCATCCCCAGCACACACATAAAAGTTGGATGTGGTGGTGTGCGTTAGCAGTTCTAGCTCTGGGGAGGGGGAGCCAGGCAGCTCCCCGAGGCTCCATGGTAAGCCAGCTTAGCCAGCAAGTCCCAGGGCCCCTGAGACAACCTGTCTCAGAAAACCAGATGAACAGCCTCTAAGCACTGTCATTTCCAGGTGTGTTCACCCTTGCTCATGCACACACACGTGCGCGCACACAGGCATACGTGTACATAGGAGTTTCCTGAGCATCAAGCTGAAAGTCTTTCTCCTACTTTCTTACCCCTAGCTCTGCAAAAAAGAAAAAAGAAGAAAAAAATGTTGTGCTGTCAAAGATGAAAATTTTAAATGGGATAAAACATGTCTTTCAATGTTATATGATGATTCTTCCAAGAATGCTTTAGGGATGGATTGGGAACCCTGTGGCCGTGGGTGTGCTAGCTTTGGAGCCTTGGTCCTTCCCTGGGACACTGAGGGTTCAGCTTAATACATTCTGATTCCTCTTTTTGTGCAGTGACACTTCAGTCAAGAGTTTGAGAACGGGCCATTTCTTCTGTTTGTGTTTGAAATATCCAGTCCAGCTTACTAGCTAGGTTTTCATTCATGTTGTTTGGTTTAGTAATTTTTTTTCCAAATTAGTATGAAACCCCATAGGACTTAAGCTTTTAATGTGTCACGGTGTGTCAGCGAGGAAGGAAGATAATGGCGAATGGAATGCTTTTCCCTGCAGCTGATTTTCCTTCTTTCTATCATAACTTCAGTTGGACTGTGATTTTCATCACTTCCCAGTTTCCTTCTTGGTCTCCTCTGCCCATTGCCTCTCTGTGCTTCTTCCCTTCTCAGGAGCCACCCACTCACCCAAGGGAGGGCCCCCGGCGTGAACCTCACAAAGCTGCCCCTTATGCCCTGTCCTGCCAAGGTTCCTCCGCCAAAGCTCCTTCCTTCCTGTCTTTTCTCATAACTTTTCCTAGTAAGCTGGTGCTTATGAATCTATAGGTAAGAATTTAGAGTCTTGGTTTGCCCATGAGGAAATGACCAGACAGGGCAGCTTTAATCTTAAACTTACCACACAGACCCCTGAACTGCCCATGAGGACAAGTCTCTTGTCTCTGGTAGGCTCCTTAACTTGTCAACTACTGTTGGCCAAGTCAAAGGAGTGTTCATGGTTGAATCAGAGGGTTACTAGCCCCTCAACACGTTCATATTTCTTTTCTCTTTTTTTCCTCCTTCCCTCATCTTTTCCTACTCTACTTCTTCTCCTCCTCCCTCTCTCTCATGCCAGGCATTGCTATGCCACTAAACCACACCCTAACCCAAACAGGTGTTTTCTTGTTTTACATGCTTTCAGATATTTATACTCCTGAGTACTTTATCACATAATTAACTTTACTATACTAGATGGTTAAGGAAGCCGGGGTTCTCCGGGGTTGTTACTCAATGAGGAAATCAGATCCTAACTGGTCACTATCAAATTGTAGCATTTTACTTTCAGCCTAGCTGCTGTTTGAGTGTGGGGAAGTTGGCAACCTTATACATACATTTAGTAAAAGAGGAGACTCTTGGATAGTTGTGATTTGAAAAAAATAAATCCCAGGCGAGGGGGTTGCAGTTACAGAGCAACGACATGGGTTCATTGCTCTAAAGCAATACGTCATAAGAACGAGGCACAGTGTAGCAGAGGCAGTGTATAAAAGTCAGTGGAGTTTGGTGTGGATTCTTTATTAAAAGATTTTATTCATAAGCATTCCACTGCTGGTGGGCCTTTCACAATGTAGCTCCTTTTAAAACAGAATCTTGCAGCCTTGGAGAGAGGGCTCAGGGGTTAAAACTCTGCCTCCAAAGCAGAAGGACCTCAGTTTGGATTCCAGATCCCACAAAGAAATATGCTCGGAAATGACAACAACTTGCACTTCTGGCCCTGGAAGGCAGAGCCTGGGAACTTCAGAAGCAAAGCCAAAAGGAGGTAGAGCACTCTAGGATGATTCCCAAAGTCATCCTTGGGCTTCCTTAGGCACACACAATACCTTATAATACACGTACACACACGTGCGCGCACGCATACAATAAATAAGTAAATAATAAAATAAAAAAAAGAAATGGAAGAGCGAGGCTATAGCTCCATGTAGAGTACCTGCCCAGCATAAGCAGGTCCCTGGGTCCAGTGCTCAGCATCAAAAGTCGTAAGTAGTATCATGGGAAGTGACGTAGTGTGTTGTGGCTCGCTTGGAATATCAGTCTGGAGCAGAATTTGGGGAGGTTGAATCCTGTCAAAATGTACAAATTAACATTTATCAACCTAGAAAATCATCTGCCAAATGTCCTGGGCTTCCCTGCTGTGAAACTGTCGCATGCTGATAACTGTAACAGCCATCCGCTCAGGTTATTTTCATGGATTGTCTTGATGTTTGTAGGAGCTAAGAGAAATACATAACAAACAGCAGCTCCAGAAGCAGAAGTCTATAGAGGCAGAACGGCTGAAACAGAAAGAACAGGAGCAGAGGATCCCAGAATTAGAAAAGCAGAAAGAAGAAGCCCAAAGGTGAGTCTTCTCGGTGGAAGAAACCACAGACACGTCTCTGCCTAGCTCTTGCACATGGTTACTGCACCAGGAGAGAACCTTTTGTTCCTCAGTGTGTGTGCGCGGGCAAGCACAAGCACATGCGCACATAAATCTTTGCGTACGTAAGCACCCTCCTGAAGTTTTTGGTCAGTTCCCAGAGCTCTCCTATTAGATAGATGGAATTAGACAAGAAAATTGGGACACTTGGTTGGCTCATTTGCATGCTAATGCCCAAAATACGTTTCCAGTTCACAGCCTTTTAATAACAGTGGCGGTCAAAGTGCCCAGTTTGAAATCAAAGCCCCTGAGCTTGTAGCCACACAGAGCTTCTCCAGGGGCAGACTGTGCCTCTCCGGCTCCTCTCTTCTTTATTGCAACTGCAAATTAGACGGCAGTACAAAAGGCAAAGGCTTGCTATTGCAGCTTAGGACACAAACACATTTTTGTCTCTCTTTATTTGGATGTTTGTGTTTGTTGGCTCTTATTTTTCCATGAAACATTCTATAGTAATTGTAGAGATTTGTTTATTATTGTTTGTTGCTTCTGATTTTCTTCATGGGTATTCACTATTTCAAATTCACTTAATTTTAGACTCCAGGAAACAAACATGACCATCCCAGATGATACAAACAGGTTATTGAAATTAAACTGAAAAGAGGAAGAAACAAGTATTTAGGGCAAGCCATTGATTGTAGGCACTGAGCGCAGTGGAGCACCCTCCTCCCCCCAGTTCTGTGCTTGCTTTCTTGTGATACAGTGCACTGTGTCTGCTCCATGCTTATCTAGTTTTTGTTTTTAATGCCAGCGGAAGAGATCTCTACTAATTTCAAGACTGGCTTGTTGAGAGAGAGAGAGAGAGGAGAGAGAGAGAGTGTGTGTGTATGTGTGTGTGTGTGTTTACACATGTTGATGTTATTGTCTTCAGCTGTGTTTCATTTTTAGTACTAAGGCAGGGCCTCTCGGATGAACCCTAATCTTGTCATCAATCAGCAAAACTAACTAGCCAGCTTGCCTTAGGAATTCTGTCTCTGCCTGTGATTTTAGGTGGCCCCTGTGGATTCTGCATCTCTCTTTCCCAAGTGCTGTGATTACAAAGGTCCACCACACCTTGTCTGGTTTTTTTTTTTTTTTTTTTTAAATTTTTTTTTATTATTATTATTATTTATTCAACTGTGCGCATGTGCGTGTGTATGTGCGCGTGTGTGTGTGTGTCTGTGTATGTGTAGAACCACGGACGAATTCGCGAACCACCATGGACGCCTCCACCTCCTTCTGCCCCGGGATTCACAGGCTCCGCCCTACCAGGACCAGAAGCGCAGGCCGCCCCTGCTTCCGCCTGGCGTCTATACGTGGGATCTGGGATCCGAACTCAGGACCTTCCGCCTGCAAGGCGGAGGCTTAACCCCTGAGCCACCTCTCCAGCCCCCCTTGTCTGGTTTTTATGTGTCTTCTGGAGATCTGCACTCTGGTCCTACATTTGCAGGGCAAGCACCTTATTCACTAAACTGTCTCCTCATTCTTTTTAGTGTATTTTTCTTCCTTTGAAGTGAGACCCATTGCATGTGTTGATTCAGTCTTCTTATCATCAGAATTTATGAATTGCTTTTATTAACATTGCTCTGTATTTCCTTCAGAATAGAAATTAGCTAGAAATTCCATTATATAAGTAGAATTGGTAGCACATATTCTAATTGTATAAGTAAGCAGACCCCCAAACTTAATTTCACAAATGAGAATGTTTGTACAGTATAAATATGGTGACCTTGTTGGGAAAAAAATTTTAAAGTAATTTTTTGGTGGTTGTTGTGCTGAACAGTTAGTTTTCCTATCCTTCTAATAATTGTGTTTTATGCTTTTTCATATTTTAAAATATCTAATAGTTTAAAAGAATCCTGCTTTAAATTTTCATGCTCATGGCTTAGAAATAATTGCAACTTTTTCTTAAAGACAGTCTTGCTCAAAAGCCCAGGGTGACCTCAAACTCATGGTTACCGTCCTATTGGACTTCTGAGTGCCGGCGTTAGGAGACTGCTCCACCTTGCTCAGCTATTTGACAGTGGAAAAGAAAAGTGAAATTAATTCTAAGATGTGACCTTTGATATCCCATGTCACAGAACAGAGGCTTACACAGTGAAGACCAGGATTGAACCCCAGGCAGCTGTGCACGGGGGCAGCTGTGTGCTGGGGGCAGGTCATTTAGCGGCTGCCTCAGCTTCCTCATCAGTGATAGGGAGACGAGAATCCATCCTGCCTACCTGGAGCAAAGGTTGAAGAAGTTGGTGCATGAAATTCTGATTATCACTGTGTCATTTAGTTTTGAACGTTAGTCTCAAGTGTTTGAAAGTGTTTCTTGTTTTATGAAAATATCATGGGGTGAAAGAACTATCGTTCCCAGTCCTGTAAATTTCAGGTTGAGACCAGTATTCAAGATCTGATTTAGTCATAATCTTCTATTTATATCAACTGCTTTGAAAAATAGCCAAAAATAAGTAGGTAAACTCAATTGTCTGCGGCTTTGATATTCAGGCTTGGAGGCAGCATGATGTGCGTGAGTGTGGCCTCCTCAGGGCTGAGAGCTGTGGCCATGTAGCAGTCAGCTAGTGACATTTCCTTTGCAGTTGTTGGGTATCTTTATCCTCATAGCAGCTGTGATCTGCAGCTATGGAGGTTCTTGTGGCTGATACCATTCAGCTTAGTCCTGTCACCACTCTATGAAACACCGAGAATTTTCTTTCTAAATCATGTGATTCCTTGCTGCCCGTGAAGAACAATAGTCCCTTGATGGCTAGCGCCGGAGGGGAGCTCTGTGGTGGGCGACGTGAGCCGGCCCGCGGGCTGTAATCAAGCCTCCTTGTTGCAGACGAGCTCAGGAGCGGGACAAGCAGTGGCTGGAGCAGGCGCAGCGCGAGGAGGAGCATCCGCGGCCCCGGAAGTCCCACGAGGAGGACAGGCTGAAGAGGGAAGACAGTGTCAAAAGGAGGGACAGCGAAGAAAAAGGCAAAGCAGAACCCCAGGAGAAGCTGAGCCGGCTTTTCCATCCACACCAAGACGCCGCCAAGCCAGCTGCCCACGCACCCTGGTCTACTGCAGGTATCAGAGGGGCTGACGCCGTAGCTCAGCAGCAGAGCTTTTGCCTAGCACCTGTCCCTCAGTTTTACCAGTTACTACCCCCTTCCCCCATGCACAAATCATAGAAAGTGTCATCTCTGTCCCACCCCTTCTTGAGGCGGGTACACAGGAGACGTTGTGGCTGTGCGTTTCCCAGCGGTGTGCGTAGTCCCACAGCGCTGGATCAGAGCCCTCCGCAGACCCTCGGTAGCCTGAAGCTCTGTGGTCAAACTCCCTTCACGCGCTTGTGGCGAAACTCGTCTGCCTTGCAGGAGCCACTTCTTGCTTTAGTGTTTCCCCCGGAATTTCTGAACTGTGCCCCATTCTAGTGTACTGCATAGAGCAGTTGTTTTGACTCTAGCCTTCTGAAAGGTATGAGTCTGTTTTATTCTCTTCCAGTGTAATTGGACTCTTAATAAATAAATAAAGACTGATTGATTAGTTCAGCTCTCGCTTAGATAATGCCAGGTGCACGCTGCAGTGCGTGTCAGTCCTTGTGCTTGTGTCATCTTGTACATCTCTGTGAGTGATACTGAGCTGAAGAGAGTGACTGCTTTTCTTTGGTAGCTGCTTGTCTGGTGGTCAGCGTGCCTTCAGCACATGGCACAGAAGGAAGCAGATGATCCGAGGGCCTCGTGGGAAGCTTTACTTGGTTTTTGTTCCCAGCGTAGACAGGATGGGAGTGAGGTGCAGAATTGGTTAGGTACCATCCCTGCCAGTGACGTTCACACCCTAGAAGAGCAGGACTCGTGGACATCAGATCCACGGCAGGAGATTGGCATTCGTAAGAGGGACAAGTCATTTTCTGATTTTTTTTTAATGATGTAAAGAGAAGGTATCATTACATGATCTCAGGCAATCACTAAGTTCCTCTTACTATAAAAGTAGTTTTCATTTTTCTTCTTAGGTCAGAAGTAGTTCATGTATCACACCGTTCAAGATCACATGGAAATGGTGATTTCCCCCTTATTGCCTTTTAGATTAGATGGCAGATATCAAGGTAGTCTTAGTTCTTTAGTAGAAGAGTTCAGAGAGCTGTTATTGCTGTAAACCAGAGTGCAAAAATGTCTTATACTTGCTTGCATTTAAAAAAATTATTTGGTTTCAGATCTTGCATTGTTTGCATTTGGCTTCATCCTGAGATTCATCCTTCCCAAGGAAGCTTGGTTCCCCAGGGGTTATTAGGATAGCCATTCTGAGTGGATCAGCACTTAGGGGTTTTTTATGGCCACGTTAAGTGCTGAAACATTAACATTTCCATGTCTGTGAATGTAAAAAGTCGAGTTTCTCTCCCTTTCCCCAGCAAGAGTTCTCCGTGTCCAATCAGATGTGGTGTTGTATCCTAGCAGCACCCTGGGTGGGAAGCAGAGGGTGTTGATGCTTTACAGATGTGCACTGCTGGAGCCCAGGCGAAGAGGCAGTGTGAAAACACCTCTGGCTGCCTCGCCTACCATACTCAGCCTTGGAGAGAGAGAGTCACTAATGACTCTCAGTGGGTTTGAATTGTTGACCTCAGATTTGGTGCTCATTTGACTTTCAGTGTGTGTTTCAGAAATCCCTTGGATGGTTGG
Source organism: Typhlomys cinereus (assembly GCA_023101885.1). Lineage (NCBI taxonomy): Eukaryota > Metazoa > Chordata > Mammalia > Rodentia > Platacanthomyidae > Typhlomys > Typhlomys cinereus. The sequence continues at coordinate 517,372 of JALPQD010000349.1, read as the reverse complement.
AGGTGTGTGGAAGTGGAGGGAGAAGTCAGTCAGTTTGACTTGTCATACTTCAGTGCTAATGTTGTCTGTTCCCTTCCCCCACCTCTTTGGCAAACAGAAAAAGGCCCGCTTACAATTTCTACACAGGAGAATGTAAAAGTGGTGTATTACCGGGCACTGTACCCCTTTGAATCAAGAAGTCATGATGAAATCACTATCCAGCCAGGAGACATAGTCATGGTAAGAAAGATTGCTGCTGATATTTGTGCTCTTTGCAAAGTTATGGAATTGTCAATAAGCGTGGATCCAGAAGTTGAGGGTCAAGATTTCTTTTTTCCTTTCATGAGAACAAAGGGTAGTATTTTAAAATGTATCTTAACACTTTGAAGCAGAGCTGTAGAGACAGTGTTCTTTTCACAGCCTTAACATGTTTTTAACTTACAAGTGCCTAATAGCTTCTGGGGTTAGATGACTACTTATAAACTATGAAGAGTCTTTAAGAAACAGCTGTGATTTCAAAAATCCACTATTATCTTTTCACATTTGCCAGTGGTAACTTGTAGCTTTGAGCCAAAGCATCTTTTTGGACAAAACCTCCTTTAAATTAAATGAACTATGTACGTGTAAATTGTATAAAATAATGAATTAAATGCAATGAAACTGCTTTGAATCAAAGAATTAACAAAAATGTTTAGAATTTTGCTTTGTCATGGGTTATATTCTTTGTTTTATCTATAATTACATTCATTGTAATCTTACAATTATGACCAAAGCTTAGAACTGTAGGAACCAGTTTAAGCAAGTAAGCAAAGCAATGTAGTTGATCAGAATTATTTTCTCAGCGAGTACAGTGCCGAGTCTAGAGTTGCTGCGTGGACTCCAGGCTTCGGTACGTGATCAGAGTTTAGCTGTGCTGTAAGCCAAGTCGTCTCATTAAACACGTATTTTGCCTTGCTTTCAAACCTTTGCTTTCCTGGTGGAGGTGAAAGGGGAATGGGTAAGTGCCTACTGTCAGGAAGTCTGCCTCTTTTTTCATGTCTTGTTCTTTTAAATCACTTTAATGCTGTGTAAGTACAAGGACCTTTAGGTGCTGTGGCAGTCTCCACATGTCTGACGTTTGTGTAGTAAGGTGTGATTAAAAAGAAAAGTGCAAGTTGTCTGGTTACTCTGTGTCCTGGGTCTCCATCTGCAGATTCCATTTAAGATGGGGAAAAAATCCCAACTGCAAATCTGTGATTGCAGCACTCAGTAGAGACAGGAGTTTCTCAAGTTCAAGCAGCCGCAGCTTGCCTTTATGGGACATTAGGAAAACAGAGTTAACAAAAAAGAAAAAAAAAAGGAAAAGGGAAAAAAATAGGATAGCTTGCCCGTCAGTAAACAAATTTGAAAGTTTGTAATATTCAGTTTTGTCAAGAACATTGACGAGTGGATACGATGTACATTGTTAGCATGGTCGTATAATTTGCTTGGGCCATTGGGAGAGCAACTTAGCAACACCTGTTCACATTTAAGATTCTTTTAAAGGTACAAGTAAAAACATCTTTGCTCTTGTATCTTCACTCCAGCATTGTAAATGCACAGAGGGAGAGAGGAACTGTGTGCCCAGGGACAGTGCGTTAGCTGAGGCTTAGAGGCTTGGAAATAAATGGCCCCTTTTCCGATATGGAGGTTCCATATCTTGAGCACAGTTGAATAAGTAAAGAGACGCTTTTGCCCACTGCCACTTTCTGAAGATTGTCCTCTAAACCTGGTGTCAGTGTCCCCAGGGCATAACCGCAACATCCAGCGACTTTAACTCCACAGCCACAGTTCAGAGTTCTTTCTAGGAATTCCTGCTGGAGAGTCACTTTCAGGGTCAAGTGTTCTAGCCCCACCTCTCACCCCCATCAGGACCAATCCTAAATTATTCCTGGTATATGGCAGAGGGATTTCTTCAGCAGTGTTCTAACAACTGTCTTCTTTACATTAGTGCTATCATAATTTGCTCTATTCTCTTGAGGGAGAAAAAAATTTGATGTAGGGAATACGCTTTCTTCTTACATTTCTGTAAACGTAATGTCTGGGCTCTTAGTCACATGACTGTTGCTTTCAGGTCCTAGTGTATCAATCCAGTTGCAGTATAGAGTCAGATCTGAGCCGCGTGTGTGGAAATAGGTTGCATTGGACGCAGCCAGGCTTTGTGTGTTCCGTGTTGTTCACAGTCGTGTTGCATCACAGACGCAGGCTTGCTTAGCTGCACTAAAGGCAGAATTACCTGTCTGTAGGCTAGTGCTTTGGTAGAGGAGATTTTAAAATGTGTTTCATGAGAGAGCAACAGGGAGGCCTGCCTAGCATTTGTGCAGAGGTCAGAGGACAACCCTCAGAATTCAGTTCTCTGTTCACCATGTGGGCTCCAGAGGTTGACTTCAGGTTGCAGGCACACGAGCAAGTGTCGAGCTATCCCATCTGCCCAGAAAAGCATTTTGATAACGCTCACCTAGGGGTTGGGAAGAAGTTGAAAGTGGTGATTACTCAGTCCAGCTCAGGTGCATCAGCTGCTGGTCTCCATTGGTACAGTTTAAACGTGGCGGTCCTTGTCAGTCAGGCTCGGGGAGGAAAGGCCCCTCTGTTGGTCAGCTTTCTGTTACTGCAACAAATACTCAAGAGAGCCAACTTACAAAAAGCTCAGCTTACTGTTGGTCCTGTTATGTGGGTAAGGAAGCTAAGAATAGTTACAGCAAGGGAGGCTTGTTCAGGCTGTTGAAAGCCGTGGCCGTCTGGGGTTCAGTGTGAAACACACACTGATCGTGTTACTGCCCTCAGGAATGGTAGCTCATGTTTGCAGAGCCAAGTCTAAGCAAAGTGGTCCCTTCTGTAGTTCCTTGGGGATGCCATGGCGCGGCATGTTTTCTGTCCTGTGTGAGGTCAGGTTAGGCCTGGTTCCTCAACTGGGCAATAGCTAGACTTTTCCATGGGATGGGACATTTCCTTGTGAATCAGATTCAGGTCCACATGTCCACCAAAGTTCTGTTAATCAGAGAAGGTGATGACAGTAGACATTACATCAGCTGTGACCAGGAAGTGGTCAGGTATCAATGTGGGTCCCACAGGTAATAACCGTGGCAAAGGAGTAAGCCAAAAAGTACCAGGGTTGCAGGCTTCCAGAAGAGAGAATCAAGGATTGTTTAGGATGAATTAAGTAGTTTCCAGACTACTCAGATAAGACAACCGTAGGACAAAGTCAGAACAAACAGCAGATGCCATTAGCCATTTGTTTGTGCCAGGCAAAGCAATGAAGGTTTAGCAGTCCTCATGGCCGTAGAGCTAAGAGGGGGATTCTTTTCGATGAAGAACCCAGGAACTGAGCTTACCCCAGGCCGCCCAGTTAAATTGAGGAACCAGTATTGACGTTAAGATCTTGATCGTTGTGCTTTGAAGTCCAGAGTGCATTTGTGCCATCTCCTAACTCCTGGCTGACATCACCTTGAGTTCCCGGCTGGTTGGAACCAAGTGTGACTGGCATGACCAGGAGCAGACATGTCTCCAGCTGTGCGTGTGCTGAGCATCTGCAATACCACCAGTAAATACAAGCCAGGAAGGACTAGCACCCCCAAACAAACAAACAAACCCATTATCTTAACAATTGTGGCTGCCCAGAAAGGAGAAGTGAGAAGAAAACAGGAGGTGACTGAAAAGTGGTTCAGATGTTAACACCCCTGTATGAGCGAGAGTGACTGAGCTGGAGGGCAAAGCTTGCCCCTTAGAAGTAGTGTTTTGTGCAATCTGATGGATTCTTTGATGGCGGATAGAATGCTCAGCCTTAAAAATTACTTTTATCGGGGCTGGAGAGATGGCTCGGGGGTTAAGACTCTGCCTCACAGCAGAAGGTCCTGAGTCTGGATCCCAGGTCTCACATAAAAAATGCTAGGCGGCCTACTCTTCAGGCCCTGGAGGACAGAGCTGAGAAATCTCAGCGTGAAATAAGGAGACACAATCCAGGATGATTTCCTGAAGTCACCCTTGGTCCTCCACTGGCACCCACAGTGCCCTCTGACACACACACACACACACAGAACATACACACACACACAGTAAATAAATAAAATACTTTTTAAAAAAAAATTACTTTCATCCATGACAGTGCCTTTCCTTGATGTGGCTCAGCAAACAGACATTCCCTACTTGTAAATATTTTGTAAATAAACCACATAGCATTCAACAGCATGCTGTTCACTTCCTACCTCAAGCATTTATTCACTCAAATAAGCCAGTAAATACTGCATCCTGTTACTCACACTACACTAAGTACAGACAGCTGTTTGATTTGTTGATTAGTTTCTGCTTTATCTTGTTATTTGCTGAATACTTGAATGGATATGACAACCAGTAATTTGGACAAGTCTCAATATTGTTGCTTGGATCTCCCCATTCATTTCTCTGTATTTCATTTCTGAAAATCCTCTTTAATGTACAATGAAGTGTTCGATGGTTTTAATTCCTCTGCTCCTGTTACAAGAGAAAGTCTCTTAGAGGTCCTTATTTGACTTGAGTTAGGAAGCCAGTGACAGTGAATGTGGTTGCCTTCAGAGTAGTTCAGCTGTTGCCCAGAGGCTAGTGGCTGTAATCATAAAGGCAAGTAGAATTTAAGATGATCCTTTTGTGTCAGATTAAACAGTAAAAGTACTAAGTTATAGTATATAACCACACTGACAAAAAACAAACAAACAAACAAATAGGGGCTAGAGAGATGGCTCAGGGGTTAAGACTCTGCCTTGCAAGCAGAAGGACCTGAGTTCAGATCCCAGGTCCCATGTAAAAAATGCCAGGCAGAAATGGCTGAGGCCTGCACTTCTGGCCCTGGTGGGTGGAGCTTGGGAAATCCCAGACCAAAGTGAAAGGGAGGTAGAAGCAATCTAGGATGATTCCCAAAGTCACCCTTGGACCTCCACAGGGACACATAAGTGCCCTCTGATAGACACACACACACTCATGAATTGTTTTTTCATTAAATGGAAGGCTGTATTCTTACCAGCATTTTTCTGGGTACTAAAATGTTTGTGTTACAGTGTTGTGGCTGCTCTTCTTTTGCAGTGAGCCAGTCACACACCCAGACAGAGAGGGGAGATTTATCTAGTCCGTTATGGCAGGAATTGCATAGCAGGAGGCATGTCTGGAGGCAAAAGTGGAAGTCTGGTTCAGGTCATCCCAGCAGGAAAGCGAGAGCAATCTAGAGGAAGCATAGCTAGGCTACCAAACCCGTGATGTGACTCCCTCCCAGGCATACATTAGCATCTGCTGAGTTTCAAACACATGAGCTTGTGGGGGACAACTCAAATTGAAATCATAACAGTTTTTATGAAAGAAAATTTTAGCTGAGATAATACTGGTAATGGCTACAAACGAGTATTCTTTTTTTCTGTCTTGTGCTGTAGCATTCTTGAATGGTCCAAAATACTGGTCAAGTTTGTTTCCCAGAAAGACCAACTAAGGCTGTTTTATGTTTATATTTTCTTGTCCTTATACTGAACAAATACTAAGAAGGTGACACGTTGAACTGTGGGCCTGGGGACATGAGGTGCTTTGTCTCAACTGCCATTACTAGAAAAAGGAGGGGGGGGAGATAAAAAGATATGGAATGCAGGACTTGCCATTTTTCAGACAATGAAATTAAGATGAAGAAGTTTCTGTTCTGTGTGTCAGTAAGAAATGGTGGTGTGTTTGATGTGCTCAAGGTTTCATTTAGTTCCCTTTAAATTAAACCCTGACTTCCTGCAGGTGGATGAAAGCCAAACTGGAGAGCCCGGATGGCTTGGCGGAGAGCTAAAAGGGAAAACAGGATGGTTCCCTGCAAACTATGCAGAGAAGATTCCAGAAAATGAGGTTCCCACCGCAGCCAAGCCAGTGACTGATCTCACATCTGCCCCTGCCCCCAAACTTGCTCTGCGTGAGACCTCGGCTTCTTTGCCAGTGGCTACTTCAGAGTCCACCACAGCCCCCAACAACTGGGCAGACTTCAGTTCCACGTACGTGTTAGCATGCCGTTGCTGGCAGTTTTGAAATCCAATCTTGGCAATATTTTTTACCGCTTAAAGTTTTCATGATCTTGGACTGTCTGTTGTGTATGCTCATGACCCCTTCCTCCAGCTGGCCTGCGGAAGGCTGGGTTTGTAACCTGAGCCAGGCTTGTTGACAGCAATACCAATGGGAGCTCGCTATGGTACAAGATGACCGGCTGTGTTTTGCTGGATAATGTATCTGTACCTTTCGTTCTTGGGGAAGAAATGGAAAATACAACTTACTAATCTGTGCTGGCATCCATGCCAGACAACAATACTCAGTCATTTCCTGCAGGCTGGGAATAGCACTGTTTGCTAGCCAGAATTAAAAAATGCATTCAGTCATGTGGCTTGGAATAAGATAGAAAGCCGTTTCTGCTGAGCGTCCCACTTTCATTAGTCTTGTGCAAACACACAGTGCAGCAAATGGCGTGTGCAGGCCTTCAGGAAATGTCATTAAGCAAGCAAGCCGTATGTAGGCAGAGGTTTGAAATCAAAGTGAGTACTGTTCCCAAAGTTCAGGACACCGGACTCTCGAAGGTGCCTCTCGTAGCCAGGCGTCTGGAGGTGTGGGCAGGCGCTTGCTGTGAAAGGAGCAGAACAGACACTCTGGCTGTCCAGCTGGACTATCTCGGGGGGGAAGGGGAGCACTTAATTGGTTTTTCTTATTTCACTGTTGTTATTACACAGGATGATGATGTCCCACGAGAGTGTTTTAATGGTGGGATAGTGTTTCTGAGAGTTTCAGTACCTATTGTTCAGGTGAGAGCAACTTCACTTGACGGTCATTGCTAGTGTGGAAAGTTCAGGTCCTAAACCCAGCATTCTCTCCTGCCTTCTCATTCTGAACTGGAGAAGACTGCATAAACGGCCTGGATTTCCGTTGCTCAGCCTCACAGGATACCGGATGTGTGTGTGCGTGCGCATGTGTGAATGTGTGCAGATGTGTCCTTTAATGCTGGGGCATTGGAGAGTGCTTGGTATTTATGGGGTATGCTGTCCCTTCCAGGTGGCCCACCAGCACGAATGAGAAGCCAGAAACGGATAACTGGGATGCCTGGGCAGCCCAGCCTTCTCTTACTGTGCCAAGTGCTGGCCAGTTACGGCAGAGATCGGCCTTCACTCCAGCTACAGCCACTGGCTCGTCTCCATCTCCTGTCCTAGGCCAGGTAGGATCAGTGAGTGTGTTAAAACTGAGCATGATCCCTAACCATTGCTATCACACTAGCAGACATTGCTGTGTCGTAGCGTCATTGAGAATTGTTCTCCTTAAGTGGAGCAGGATTGGTTGGCTAGGCCTAATTTGGAACCTGAGAGTTGACCTGGGCCCACTGGAGAAGCTTCACTGAACATGTGTCCTGAGTCTCACCTTGACCAAGTGAACTGGTGGGGGAAATGGAGGCGTCTGCGGAGAGGCCAAATGTCAGAAAATTAGGGTTTGTGATTTCTGGGCCAGTCACCCTAGCTACCCTATTGTACTTTCTAGAAAAGGCTAAGTGAACACTAAGGGAAGTGCTGGCCAGCCCTGCTAAGGAACAGAAAGGGGGTTATTGTGAAATTCCTCATTTGGTTAATGTAATGATGACAGAAGACAAAATTAAAGGAACGAATTTAATCAAGCCAGACAACAAATTCCCATTAGAGAGACCTCAGGAGATCCAGGTAGTTTCTGCTTTAGAAATGACAAAATTGAAGGCACATACTGGGCAGATTTGTGGGGTGATGGTACCCAGGAAGCTCAGAAGTGAAGGCCAGTAGGTCGAGGTGTCCCCTGTAAAGGCGCGGAGGGTTCCCGTGGGCCGCGGTGCCCGCTGTAAAGGCGCGGAGGGGTCCCGTGGGCCGCGGTGTGTGTTAGTGCTTTTCATGTGAGAGTGAGCATGGCCTGCCCATGTTCCTCTTTCCAAGCAGGGAAGAGCCTGTGGGAACGGGAAAGGAGACGAGCACGCAGGACACTGCAGATGGTGTGGTGAGGATTGTGGGGTTGGTGGAGTCAGCAGGGAAAGGAGCTGGGTGAACAGAGAAGCAAGAATCAGTCTGTAGCTAGCAGGGTGGGTGTTGGGAGCAGAAGCAGCGTCCTGGTAGTGCTGCCTTGCGAGCGCAGGAGCACGGATGCGGACGGGCCTTCCCTGTGCAGAGCATAGCCAGATCCAGGGAAGCAGTGCAGTACCGGGAGTGAGTGAGAGGGGCTTGGAAGAAAAGGAGGCACTGCTGGGCAGACCACTCTTGCATCTGCCCCCGCTCAGCTCTGGGCGCTGGGCGCTCAGCACTGGGTTCAGTGGCCAAGGAGGGGCTGAAAGGCAGGGCATAAGACCCTGGGGGGAGAAGGAACTTATTTCTAGAACTTGTGGGAGGCTGGTGCTCATACTGTTAAAGGCTGGGATTAGGGCAAAGGAGACACCATTTGACAATAATTAGAGTCTCTTAGTGACTTGGGAAAGAGTAAAATAAGTCCAGATTACAGTGGGGTAAAGAAGAAGTTGAGCCTCAAGAAACGAGGTTTGTGGAGAGCAGAGGAGTGTGGTAGAGGGAACCAGGGGAGACCACGGAAAAGTACAAACCAACCACACCGTCAGCAGAGAAGGTTACAAAGTCAAGTGTCAAGGATTCTAAGGTGGGCACAGTGTTCACCATAAGGGATTTGTTTTCTTCTGGGTGAAATGGGAGAAGATAGGTGGAACCGGAAGTTGAAGTGGGGTGCAGGGCTTCCTAGGGCCTGTGAACTACAAAACTTAGTAGTAGGTAAGTTGGGGGCTGGAGAGGCGGCTCAGGGATTAAGCCTCCACCTTGCAGGCGGAAGGTCCTGAGTTCGGATCCTAGTCCCCACGTATAGACGCCGGGCGGAAGCGGGGGCGGCCTGCGTTTCTGGTCCTGGTGGGGCAGAGTAAACAAGGAGGAGGTGGAGGTGATTCATGGTGGTTACCGAATTCGCCCGTGGTTCTACACGCACACACATGCACACATGCTCAATTGAATAAATAATAATAAAAAAAATACTGGGTAAGTTGGGAATTTGATAAGGAAGAATAAAGAATCTCCTGGTAAGTTGAATTTTATGCACCATTCTCTGTACTGCACAACTGGTGGCTAAGAGTTACAGTAATATAGCCTCTTGGCTGTCGTTGCAGTAGATGCTGTTCATAGATCTTACTGAATGTTCTTAACTGCTTCAGAAGAAAGCACCACCCGATAATAAGGAACCTCAGAGTTCTGGCAGTTGCCTAAGGGACAGACTTGGGATTCAACCCCAGCATTCCTGCCCTGTCTGACCCTAGGCTGGGCTTCCCAGGGCCTATCCATGTGAAAAGTTACAGGGGTTCCTACGCAAGCCTACACTGACTCCAGACTCTCGTCGGGCATAAACTTTTAGCCCTGTGCATTTATATAAGTGATCAAAAGTCAACATTATTTTGTCATTTTAAGACATTGCAGTGATTTTTAAAGCGATAATAAGTGTGTCACCCTGCCTTTCCAGCCTTGTCTCCTGCTCTTCCCCTCCCTGAGCCGAGGCTGCACGCAGCCCCGGGTAGCACTTCTCTTCTGGGACCTCTTGCAGTGCGTGCAGTGTGCCACCGTGAGGCCTGGAGCCTGCGGCCCTGACCACCAAAAGCCTTCTCACCTCTCAAGACCCAGCTCCCATGCCTTGTGCTCTGTGAAACTGCTCTTGACGCCCCCAGGCAGAATTTGCTGCAGTCCTGCAGCGCACAATGGCACCGTCTTTGTCGCATACATCCTTCTGGCAGCCGGTGTACTTGGCCGTTTCTGTCTCGTCCTTCCGCAGTAGCCGAGCTCCTTGCTAGCTGTAGATCCTGCCCATTCTTACTGTCTTCGTGGTCAATAAAGTGCTTTACCCTACAGTATTTGGAGAGGTAGAAATGGTGTTTTATTCATCCTTGTAATCTCACAGTGCCTTGCATTCAGGGTCATAAATGGCAGTTACAACGATTTATATCAACTAAACCCTCTTTTCTCTAAAAGGAATGAAAACAAGCCTGGTTTGGTGCATGGCCCATTTTCCTGTGTCCACCCACACCAAAGTATCCATTAAGTCTCCTGAAATGTCTCCCCTCACATTTATTCCATACTTATGAAATGTCTGCCCTGACATTAATTGCCTACTGACCATCTAATCAGATCAGAAATGGACAGGTGTCTGGGCAATGTCAGAATGAGCTAGTATCAATACAGAAAGCACATACAAGTGCACCGCAGCGCAGCCTCCGGGCTTATTAAGTAAAGGGTCTACATGCGGCCAGTGCCTCTGGGAACAGCTGGCAGGTTTTTGTCTTCGCTTTAGGAATGAACAGCTGCTGAACAGCTAGGTGCCTGCCCTCGCGCTGCGCTCACAGCGTCCCTGTGGCTGTGTGTGCGATCACTGATAACAAGCTGCTATGTCACCAGGGTCCTTTGTATTCTTCTATACAAGGGTGAAAAGGTGGAGGGGCTACAAGCACAAGCCCTGTATCCTTGGAGAGCCAAAAAAGACAACCATTTAAATTTCAACAAGAATGATGTCATCACTGTTTTGGAACAGCAAGATATGTGGTGGTTTGGAGAAGTCCAAGGTCAGAAGGGTTGGTTCCCCAAATCTTACGTGAAACTCATTTCAGGGCCCGTAAGGAAATCCACAAGGTATTTTTATTTCTCTACTTCTATTTGATTAAAACAGTATTAGATGTTGAATTATTGTTTGTACTAGTTAAGATTCTTGGGGGGGGAATTGTAGGATGATTTTGTCTGCTGAGTCTCTTCAAAAGTTAGAATATGTGAAGTGCAGAGAGAGCCATTATTACAGATAAACTGTCAATTTTCTTCTTAGGAAAGCCTATATGTCATGTTTCTTACAGACCTAGGTAGGAAAGAATTCTTCTCGGAACCTCAGCCACCCTGGACTCTGTATATACTTAGTACCCACTGTGGTACCGAATGTTGGCAAATACTTAAACCTAGGGCATCTAAGAAGGTTACCCGGAGAGTGAATGACCTTTCTCCTTAGGTCCACTTGTAGCATGGAATCTACAGATTGAGGTTTAATTATCCCAACCATATAAGTATTTGAAATAAATTATGAGACTGAAGAAGGTAAAACTAATAGGAATAGTCTATGATATCTACCTACTATTGCTTTGAAATAGACCAATATCTAAATTGAGTGTCCAGCATAACAAAGGGCAGGAAAAGAAGAATGTGAACTTAGACTCACATCTGTTTAGCATCTCGTGTGCTTTTACAAACTTAGCTAAGCAGACTGTGGTAACTATGGGTTGTTTAGTTTCAAAAGAAAAAAATCAGTGTTGTTTGTGTTTTTGTTTTCCTCTTCAGATAAGAATGAAAATATCTTTTCTCCCTTCTTACAGCATAGACCCTGGTCCTTCAGAAAGTCCTGCTAGTCTAAAGAGAGTGGCTTCTCCGGCAGCCAAAGCAGCCGTTCCTGGAGAAGGTGAGCTCCCCGCTGTGGTCAGCTCTTTAGGGGCCAAAGGTGATCTTCTACATGAAAGTCGATGCTTGCAGTGGCTAGATTTTATTTTTAAATACACAGCATTAGTTTATGATCAGTCTTAAACTCCAAGGTGAAAGAAAGTTGAGCTCTTCCGAGAGCTGCGGGCATGGTGGATGCATGCAGCTGAGACAAGCTCGGCTGACAGCAGCAGATTATTGAGGCCTGAAGCATTCATTTTGTCAATATATGACACAAATAATGGCTTTTTCTGGTTCTTGTTTTATGACCCAGTCCTAGATATTATAGATACCAGTCTATAAAAGGAAGTATTATTTTGCATTTTTCAAAATGAGCTAAACCTCCACAACTCAGGTCTCGGTGGCAAAAGGCATGTGTCTTTCCCTAAGCCAGTATAGCCACCACTGCAGTCCTTGTGGAAGCTTCCTGAGAGGGATCTGAGCAGATTGTGGACTTATAAGTGTCATCACAACTGTGTGGTGATTTTTCATAGGTGTCTGGAATAAAGGTAGAATGCATTTAGTTTGCTGCAGTACAATTGTTGACTTCCTTAGAAATTTTGGCTAATAGAAAACAGATTTTTTTGAAGCTACTTTCAGTGGAGACAGCATAAATTGATACTTAATGCCAGTTTGGATTCACAGGAACAATATTTTGTTTTTAGGAGTTTTTAAAGTAAGTGTTTTTTTAGTTTACGGGAATAGCTATAAAGCCTTATTGTCACCAAAAATATTTTTCACATCTATTTTTTCTTTTTTAGCACAAAAATAATTTATTAGCGTAGTTCTTTTTACACGTCCTCATGATCTTATTGATTGCTTTATGACTGTTAGAACAAGACAGATATCTCTTTTAGGACCATGTGCAGGTATTCTAGTAAAAGCAACTCTTGCTTCCTCCCCAAAACTTCAGTGTGTTGTATCTAATTGAGTCTCACTGGAGGAGTGAAATTCATATTCAGACCCTCTCACACTAATTACATGATTTTGTCACACTAATTACATGATTTTGATTGTGCCTCGGCTTCATCTTCTGTGAAGTGGCGTAGTAACCACCCCCTAAGGAAGAGACAATTACAAGAATCGTGAGATAAGATGTATAAATTTTTAAAACAAAACTCAGTAAGTGTCTGCTGCTTTCTTTCTGTCTTTATTTCCTGGCTTACTGGTAGAGGCACTTAAAGCTGCAAGCACTCTCCGCAGACAGTGTAGAAGAGCATCTATTTGTCCAGAAATATGTAGCCTTGATATTTGAGCCTCTCAAATAGGCACAGATGATCCACCTTAACCTCAGGCGGCAGATCAGAGGTAGGTTCTGATCGTAGCACTACCATCTCTGGGGTGTTAGAAATAGCAGGAGAGATTGCTTGCATCGTGGTGGTGAAATTTGCCTGAGGATTTTAGCATTAGAAATTCTGAGAAAAGTTATTTACAGATTAATGAGTCTCTTATTAATAATGCATTAGATTTCATCAAATTTAAGCTGTAAACTAGATTAAATAGATTATCCACTTGGGTAGCTATTAAAGTGCTGACCTGGGACTGTCTCCTGAAAGGGGCCACTGCTGGGGAGCCTTCTGACGCCCCTGGTGGAGTCTGGGGGCTTCACCATCTTCCCACGGCCTGTATTTCAGCCGGGCAGGCTGCAGAGCCCCCCTACAGGCTCCTTAGGTTTTAAACTGCGTCCTTACTCAGTCAGAGCTCCAGTTTCTGAAGTTTCTCGAACATTTTGAAGGTTACTTGAGACTTTGAAAAGGTCTAGAATACCGAGAAATCCGATAAATGAAAGTGAACACTCTTCCTAAAGCCAACCAGCCTTGAATTCCTTTGTGTGGAAAGGGTCTTCTGTTTTGACTGCGGAGGCGCATGCGACGGGTGCTGGAGGCCAAAGGCTTGGCCTCGTGTCTCCTGTGTCCCCAGTAGTCCCAGCTGGCCTCGCTGCAGTGCACCTGCACTTGAAGAGACCCCTGATGGCCAGAGTTGCCCAGCTAGCATAGGGGTTAGGGGCTTTGCTCTTCTGGGTGCTTATTTTACTTTTACAGTCAAAGTCTCTGTTCTAAGGTGTGCTTGATAATCAGCATTGCGTTCTGTATTGAAGGAATGACATCCGAAGTTATAGTGAGAGCGATATATTATTTATCATAAAAATGAACTTCTTTGAATAAATAGTAATTTTTCTCTTTCTTTTGTAAAAATATACAAAGACCTGGAGATAAAGTGGAGAAAAAAAATAGAAATTATAGATATATTTTTCATCCTGTAAATCTTTTCTGCTATAGTTAGAATAGCAAGTGGCATTTTATGACCAGTGATCTTGAGTGTGTAACTTACTTCTAAGTCTTAGCAAAATCAATTAAAAGCAGGATAGAGTTCTACTTAAAACTAAAAGGAAATTTTCTTTTGGAATTTACACTCTTCCTGAGACACTAAAAATTATTAGTTCTTCTTCTGTAAGACTAAATTATGATCAACTTTTTGAGCAGTGCTTAATTATATTCTGAGATTGAGTTGATATTTTTGCCATCAGTTCGCTGTATCTGTTTTTGTGATTTGAATGATGAGCAGATGCCACATTATAACCAAATACCTATTTTCCAGTCGTCTATATGTGGTACAATGTGTCATGAGTATTCACTGAGGAATTTAAATAATGAAATGTCTCATTTGATTTGTTAAAAAAATGAAAGATTCCTTTACTTTTCTAAAATTGAGCCATGATCCCTTCAGAAGTGAAATGTGTAGATATTTGCATACCAAGAGTCTGCATGTGAAGTGTCCCGCTCTGGTTATCACACAGAGCAGGTGTTCACTGGGGTTAATGGACACTAAATATGGAAGCCTTTATCCTTTAAAAGAGGTGACGCCCTCACGTCACATCATGCTGAGCGTTCAGCGTAAGGGCGCGGCACACCTGCTCTTGTTCCTGCGGTGGTGTTTGTGCAGCAGTGGTGTCCCTGCGTGCACTTACTGAGTTCCTTGTGCAGCGGGGAGCACGGAGCTCCCCAAGGTAGTCTACAGTTCCATGCTGTTTTTGCTTCTGTGCCTAGCCTTTCTCTGTGGAGGGATCGTACCCTGATTCCTGACTCATAAACTTGCTTTTGCAACGCTGTCTGGGATTTCTTTAAACAACCAAGCTCTCTCCGTATCTCAATATTTCTCCCCACCAGAGTTTATTGCCATGTACACTTACGAGAGTTCTGAGCAAGGAGATTTAACCTTTCAGCAAGGGGATGTGATTTTGGTTACCAAGAAAGATGGTGACTGGTGGACGGGCACAGTGGGCGACAAGTCCGGAGTCTTCCCTTCTAACTATGTGAGGCTTAAAGATTCAGAGGTAAACCCACATTAACTGTTTCCTCTCCCTCTCTGTGCGGTGGTTCTCTTGGTGGGGAGTCTTTGAAGTTTGACAGTGGAACATGGGGTTGGGTTCTCCTGAGTTCTGAAACTTGACAATAACTGGAGTGTGACCTGCAGCTGACCTTTGCCATTTAGTGCTGTGGGACACGCCCTGGCCCCGTCTGCAGAGCTCCCGGCTAAGCGGAGACTGCGCGCAGATGGCCGTCATCGGCTGGGCACTTGCCATTCCTACGAGTAGTGCTGATTGCCATTCCTACGAGTAGCCAACTTTATGTATAAATTGCTTGATTGGTTCTTTGTGGCCATTAGTTTTTGGATGCCCATAGCAAGACTCTCCCGGTGCAATCTAAAGTGTTCTGGTGATACCGGCCCCTTAATAGTGGGCAGTAGACAGTTCTTAAACCTGTTATTTGTCTACACGATAGAAAAGATGTTCATTTCTAAGAGGTTGCTATGTTTTGGGGCTGCGACTGTTCTTATAAGTTGAAATTGGTTCCTTAAATTTTAATGGGATAGCACAAAATTATGAAACGGCTAGGGTTGGAGAGCATTTTTGCCATGGCCAAGTTTAAGTTAGTGGAGTTTCTCAATACAAGTTCAGTCATTTAACAAGTGTAAGCAGGCCAGTGGGATTGGGCTCCCCCCCCCCCCAGTGCAGTTCTTTTTCCCGTTGCGCCTCCAAGGCCCTGCGAGAGGCCAGCAAAGAGCCTGCAGAACTGCTTTGAGGGGCATGAGCGACTGAGCCGGGCACGCGTGCTCATTTAAATACCTGGTGGAGAGTGTGCTTTGGGTTCTCTAGGCCCCTGGCTCCCGTTGGCTGTGGGGGTGAGGCTGTGCCTGGCGACGGGTTACAATGGTTTTGCCATTGACCTTCTCACCCCTGGGATGATTTTTATATGTTTTTAATCGGTGTCACAATCGTTGGGGGTGAGGGAGAGTGCAAATCTCTGCTAGATGTCTGTGTAAGTCTGCCCATTCTTGTGGAAAGATGCCTGGAAGAAAAGAATTTTTACTTGTAAGACAGCCTGTTGAACTCCATTAACCTACAAAGGGAAATAAACTTTTCTCTCGAGGCCAGTAAATTGGTTCCAAAAAGAATCATGTAAATGATATTTTGGGGAGTTGGTGGGAAGGACTTGGATTTCTGACATCATGCATGAAGACCCTTAAAGTGAGATTACTTCCGAGTCAGGTAAAATGGAAAGGCCATTTAGTTTGCATTTAAATTTATTTTTACTTTATGAAATTTATTGAAATTTTGCCCAAGAAACATACATATGATAAAGTATATAATATATCATTAACATGAACAGAAACAGTTGACACTAAAAAATACAAATGTCATTACTTGTGTTATACTTCAACAAATTATAGTTTTACATTTAAAAATACCTGAAATCCATAAGTAAACATTGTGATTTTTTAATGGTAAACTGAGCTATAAGGCACTTTTTTTCTCCCACGGCACTTTCTTAACAACCTTAGCTTTAGAAGAACAAGCAGTATGTAAGATTTTAAGTCAAGTATTACTTATTGTTCAAAATCCAAAGGAAAAAAATTATCTTAAATGCAGTGGTCAGAGTTGGAGCAGAGCATCCTCCCAGACTGAGCAGCTCAGCCTGGCTGCAGGTCCCGGCTGCAGGTCCCGGCCGGGCCGTGAGTTGGGGAGAAGCAGTCTTCCTGGGCCACAGAACCCCCAGCAGCCCCTGGGCCTGCAGACAGAGCCCGCCTTCGGAGTGTGTCACTCACGCGCTTCCTGCGCAGCTTGGAGGGAAGCGTCGAGCTCACTGGCCTCCGTGGCCCTGCCAGTCCTTTCCTTCTGCTTCTGGAATACGGAGAATGTAATAGAAGCCTGTGCGCGGGAAGTGGCTGGAACCTTGTTTTTTTGGTGTTCCTTTATTTATATGCAGGCTATTAAAATAGCAAGAAAATTGATATCATATTAGTTAAAGCCCATTAATCAGAATAAAAAATTTAACCCAAACCTTTCTAGCTAAGTGGTTATTAAATTTCAATAACCAGAATACAGCAGTGATGGGAAGCCTCATTCCTGGTAGACACACTGCATTTTTTACTTTTGCACGAGCTCTGACTTAGCGTATTAAGCCTTTTGCTTTAATTAATTGAAATAATTGGTGACAAGGTGCAGACTGAGAGGTGGCATGCACCCAGCATGAAACCCTGTCACAAAACCTGCCTTTGGCCTCGTCCTGGCTCTCGTGGTCTCGCTGGCTGACAGCTGGTTTCCAGTTCCATGAGTAGCCAGGAGAGGAATTCAGCCTAGTGTTTCTGGAACTCTTCATAGTTGGAAAGAAACATGCTTCACTCCTGTGGGTTGTGCTTGCGGCATGTCTACAGAAGTGGCAGCAGCATTCCAGCAGCATGACTGGGCAGAGAGGCCAGGCAGGACAGCAGCCCCCTCCAGCACTGCTTCGCTCCTGTAAAGAAAACTCCAGAACAAATGTAGCAAATATTGGTACTTTAATGCATTAGATCTGGGTCCATGGGTGTCTCCATGCTTTTGTGTATGAAATGTTTCCTCATTAACCAGGGAAACGGAGTGTGTGGGGAATAGCCCCTCGGGCACAGAGGCTTGTGTTAGATGACCTAGGGTCTGGGTGTTCCCCGGGCCACCTGCAGGTCCCACGTAAGCACCCCCAGCCTGCAGAAACAAGCATCCTCACTCCCAGATGGGAAAAAGTAAAAGTCCTGTTTCGTCCCACAGTGTGCTAGTGTGCATCCTGTCGTCGGCAGGGGCAGTGCTACTGCATTTCTCCAGAACAGAAAAGGGGATTGAAGGGCTCAGTGGACTTAAAACATTAATCATTAATAATTTTTAAAATTGCGTGATCAAACTCTTCAGCATGCAAATGAGACCTTTTGCTCTGTTTTAAGGGCTCTGGAACTGCTGGGAAAACAGGGAGTTTAGGAAAAAAACCTGGTAAGTTACAAACCCCCGATGCTTACGTTTCAATATTATGAATGTATTGATAGTTGATCTTTGTGCATTAGGGCCAGAAGATTAAAGTAGAGACAAGGGATTCTTTCTTAAGAGTGTCTGCGGGGATTCTTTCTTTGGACTCCATTAAATACAGATGGTCTGAAGCATGGCTGTAGCTTCAAACATGCAGAATGGAGTCTTTACCAGACGAAATATTCTCGTTGGTTGTGGAAAAAATAACTCAGGCAAGATGGCTGGAAGCTGACGTGTGGAACTGTCCAACTGCTTCTCAGTCATATTCTGTCTCCTGACGGCTCGAAGCCAATGACACCGGCGGAAGAGATCAGAAGTGCAGTAGACGGGACCAGATTATGCATCTGGTTAATTTGGGTGGTTTTCCTCAAGCAAACATGGAAGGCACAAAATGATAGTCATGGCTCAGACTGAGTTTCAGTTTGAGCAAAATCACACGGTGTATAAATAGCATGAAAGAAAGGAGAGCCGTGAAATGCTGGTTTTTATGGCTCATCTTCCTGGCCGAGGTCATGTTCTGCTGTGTTCTCATAGGCTCGGGAAATTACAGGTTGGGACAGGCACTGCTGCCTGAGCCAGACTTGTGTATCTCTGACTGTTAGTGCCAAATGGGCCTGTGTAGCCAGGAGAGCAGGGCTTAGGTTGTCTAGCATTTTAGTGGGACCATGTGGCTAAGTCTCTGCTATTATTGGGAGATGTCTGTGCTTTCAACGCTTGCCATTCCAGAGGGTCTGGATATTTCATATGTGGGGACCAGTGGGCTTCACTTCACTGAAGCCAGCAAGCTGCTGAGAGATGCAGAGAGCTCCTGTCCCAAGTTCTTAAAGAAGCAGAAACAGCCAACACCAAATAGGATGCTGCCTGGGACTTTGTCCAGATGGAACCTTGGAGCTCACAGCTCGTCCTTGGCATGTCGCAGGACCCTGTCTGTGGCTCACTGGGAGCCAGCTCGAGCTCTCGGGGAGCTGGGCAGTCTGTGAGCTGAGCGCTGGGCTTGCTTCGTCCCCACGCTCTTGAAGCCCAGGCCGGCCTCAAAGTGCCAGAGGGACAGCGTCACACTGCTGCCCGGACACAGCAGGAAAGTGGGTCCTGTCAAGCAAGGGCCTTTCATCTCCTTTCCCTCCCTCCCTGCTCCCTCCCTCCCTCTCTTATTCCCTTCCTTCCCTCCCTTTCCATTCTTTCTCTTTTCATTCCTCCTCTTTCAGGATCTCTGCGATGGGGAGGCAGTGCAGATGTTCATTCTACATTGAGTTTAAAGCAGCAGCTTCAGATGTGTCAGAATCTGTCAGGGCAGGAGTGTCTTGGTTCCATCGGGGCCCAGAGAAGTGGGCTTTGGAGGGCCTGGTCTGTGGTCCTACTAGGATTTTTTTCCCCATGGATTTTCAGGATTCAGTGAAAGTACAGACCTGCTTGCATCTTTTTCTCTCTGCGCTGAATTGCTATTTTTACGTAAAATTTCCTTAACTTGGAATAAAATGAAGTCAGCTCGCAAGTGCCATAATTTATATTAGAAATTCCAGGAGCACTCCCAAAATGTGAGCCCTAGAGAAGGGCCGTGAGGTTGGGAATGACAGTGTGGAGCCTCCACATGTGAATGAGCCCCAGCCAGGCTCCTGCTGGGTCCTGAGGAAAAGTTTCTCTCTCTGGTGGGCTGGCAGAGGAACCCTAGTTCCTGTTCACCCATGTGGAGGCACAAGCCTGGGCTGCTCGCGTGTTCACAGTGACCGTGGGAGGGTCTTTGGCAGAAAGTGTGGGGAGCAGCGTGAAGGGGAGACCTCATGGCAGGGTCCAGTTGCAGTGGAAGGGAGGGGCGATGCAGGGCCTCCGCCACTGGTGGAGAACCAGCCTTTATGCTGGCTCCGCGGTGCTGTGTGGGATCCCGGGGGCTGCCGTCACTGACTTTCCTTCTTGCTCTAACAGCGTCTGCCATGTCCCATCTTGTTTTTCAGAAATTGCTCAGGTTATTGCCTCATATACTGCGACTGGCCCCGAGCAACTCACTCTGGCCCCTGGTCAGCTGATCTTGATCCGAAAAAAGAACCCAGGTGGATGGTGGGAAGGAGAGCTGCAAGTTAGTGTCTTTCTGTTTATTTAAAACTCTCTGTCCAGTTTGAATATGCAAAACCTCTAAGGAACAGTATTTCATTGTGGAAGTACAAAGATTCTTCGCTGCCTGAATTCTGTATTTGGTGAGAGATGCAGCTGTATCTGAATCTATTGGGTTCCTTAGTTTGAGGCAACCAGAAGCAGAATTCTGAGAACTGGGGATGCATCTGAAAATTCATTCATTTCAGATGTATCTGAATCATTTCTGAGTTCTGATTGTGAGTCTGTAGATAGTAGAATTCATGGGACCCTCCGCTGGCATAGAGCCATCCTCACGTGGTGCAGCACGTGGAAGTGGGACATTTCATCCCAGCGGCTCAAGGTGCTGCTGTAGCAACAGGTTTCTTTGACTGCACCCCACGTCTGTTTATCATGCTTGTTTTTAGTTCATGTGTGTGTATGTAAATGTATACATATGTGTGTGTGTGTGTGTGCATTACACTTACTTAATCGTGTTATTCATCTTACCATTGCAGACAGCTCCTTTATTTCACTTCCAGAGACAAAGACCTTTTAGAAAAGTTACTGTTACATATCATAATGATAAAGTGTTAGAATCATCATTGGATGCCAAATGTAAGGGGAAATTTTTATAAGGACAGAGACTGTGGATGATCGTCAGTAGTTCCCACAGGTTGTTTATTATTTACAAGGGATACAATAATTACACAGTTGAGGACTAGGGTACTACCTTAATCATATGTTTAAAGTGACATCCATCCAAACATGTTACCTAAAAAGGGCACAGTAGCCTGTATCATTGTTGCCAGAGATGCATCAACCAAGTCCAGTCCTGCAGAAATGAGATAAACCCAAAATATTTGAAGAATATTTGATTGAAACAAAACACAGGAAAGGACTTGGGATAGGAAAAGGAGAGATGGCTCAGGGGTTAAGACTCTGTCTCACAAGCAGAAGGTCCTGAGTTCAGATCCCAGGTCCCACATAAAAACACTAGGAGGAAATAGTGGCGGCCTGCACTTCTGGCCCTAGTAGGGGTGGAGCCTGGGAAATCCCAGAGGGAAGCAAGAAGGAGGTAGAAGCAATCAGGATGATTCCCAAAGTCACTCTTGGACTTCCACAGGGACACACAGTACCCTCTCTCTCTCTCTCTCTCTCTCTCTCTCTCTCTCTCTCTCTCTCTCTCTCTCTCTCTCTCACACACACACACACACACACACAAATAAATAAATAAATAAAGTTTAAAAAAAAGTAGAGAGGAGATAAAAGATATTGGCAGTACTTGATTCTAGAATGGACCCTATTTGGAGGAGAAAATACTCTTTAATTAACATTAGCATGATAATTGACACATTAGGTAGATATCATTATTTCAAAATTAACTTTACTAAATTGGTGGGTATGTTGTGATTCTGAGAAAGAATATTTCTGTGTTTGTAATAGTAAATCCCCATTGAAGTATTTAGGATTAAAAAGCCAAGATACAAGTTTCTTGTAGTCAAATGGTTCAGAAAAAGGCAAAGAGGAGGATGGGACAAGAAGCAGATGGACAGAGTGTTAGCAGTGATGGAACCCAAATCAGAGTACCTCTGTGTGCTGTGTACTTTGCTCATTCTTGCAGCTTTTCTGTGTGTTTGCAGTCATTTCTAAATGAAAAGGTTTTAGAAGTTGGTTCTGTAGTCACGTCCACCCTGTCTTCAGCAGTCATGTGATACAAAATTTCTTCAGAGATTTGCAGCTGTGCTGAACATGCAGCCTGTGTGTGCAGACATATCTAAGGCATATAGTAGAACAAGTATCAGTATTGCATTTGCTTGTCACATCTAAACCATACAGTAGAACAAGTATTAATATAGTATTTGTACTGTGTTAGGAGTTATATGTAATCTACAGATGACTTAAAGTACACAGGAGGTGTGCATAAGCTATATGCAAATAGTAAACCATTGTATTAATGTAAGTGACTTGAGCATCCTTAGACTTTGGAATCTTCAGGAATCCTAGAAGCAATTCCTCTCCTACTCAAGTACATGAGAGAAAGGCCTATTGATTCGTGACCAAGAATGTGTCTCTCCTATTCCACAACTTGCTCTCGCTCCCCCAGGACGACCTGGGACTCTCAGGCTCCCGCTCACATGCTTCCATCAGCGTGCCTCCCCTCCTACCATGGGCACTCCATGGCTCGCCTCATGGGCATTCCTGGTGGCCTGCCGAAGGACTGGATTCCCTACCAATTATATGGAAGGGATGCATGCGATGTTCCTCTTTGGAGTCTAGCATTGGGTTCTGCTGCACAGCACAAGAGACCTCAGCAAGTAATTACTGAACTTATAAACTGGTGGTTTCTAGAAGTTTCTTTGGGAAAACTCAGGGTCCCTGTAGAGTAGCCCCTGGCGACCTTCTACTGTGACAGTGTGCCTGTGGGCTGCTTATTGTGTCACTTGGCCCCCAGCAGTAGAGAGTGAAGTGGGTAAGTCTCAGACAGAGGAGGGAAGAAGGAAAAGGTTGCCATGGGCTGCTGAGGGCAGGGTGGGTGTGAAGGGGAATTTCACTGGGGATTGGCAGGTACGACTGGAAGTCCCCCAGCCACGCATGGCTCTCTACTCAGAGCTCTGTCCAGACCTTTCCTGGAGAAGGGAGATCTCTGCTGTGGTGAGCTGGACATTTGTCCTTTCTGAAGGGAAGGGATTGTCACGGCCAGAAGTGCAGACTCGGTCTTCAGCGTGGAGCTGAGCATGCGCACCGTAGGGTGCTCGCGGGCAGACGCCCACAGAGCCACCCCCAGGAGCGCTGGCCCAGCACAGCACATGCTGCTTGAGGAATCGCACTTTAGAGTCCTGGAGAATCCCTCCACATTGTGTCCGGGCGTGCTTGGGAATCTGTTCTGCTTTGTCCTTTGCTTTCGAGGCAGGGTCTCCTGTGTGGACCAGGCTAGACTCCTTGTCACAGTCATCCTGCCCCTCCCTCCAGAGGGCTGGTTCAGGCAGTGCCAGAGGCCCAGCTCCAGCTCCTCAGACCACCAGCCACCCTTGCAGCTGTACCTGCCCGCTGGCCTTCCGGTCCAAGTGTCTTCTCCCTCTAGAAGATTCTCATAGCTTCTGTTCCCCTTCCTTGTCATTCCTGTGAGACTTCCGCCATGTCCCTCTTCCCTTTGTCGCAACACTTCCTCTCCAGGCTCATTGGACAGCTTCAAGACAACTGCTGTGGGTCATGATGCTCTTCCCCACGGGCCCTTCTGCTTCCTCAAGGCATGTGTCAGCCACATCTTGTGTTTCCCAGAATCTTTTTGAACCATTCCAACCGGAAGCACAGCTCTCTTTCTCCTCAACTGTACCACGCTCGCCGTTCACAGCCAGTGCTGTTATTGTTACTTAAATCTCGATACCTGTTTCCACATGTAAGTGATCAGTTCCTTAACAAAGCATAGTTTTTAGTCCTCACACCCTGGTACATTACTCAAAAGACAGTATGAATCTTCTTCAGATCATTTATCACCACAGTGTAGTAGGCGGCTTCTTATCCTGGGCTAAGTCCTGCACTTTGAGAGCTACCCAGCATGGAGACTGTGATGTTAATCTTAGCTGCCAATTTGATGATATCTGGAATCACCTGGGAAATGGGCCTCTGCATGTCCGTGTGTGTTGGGGGGTTTGTTGCCATTGAGGTGGGAAGACCTGCCCACTGGGGTGGCACCATTCCCCCCTGGGGTCCTGGACTTAAAGGGAGAAAAAGAAGTGGACAGCAGCAGTAGCTCCACTGCCCTCCTGCTCCTGACTGAACACAACACGACCAGCCGCTTCGCGCTCTTTGGCCGCCACCACCGGGCTTTTGCCGTGGAGTACTGGATCTGAACAAGCCTTTTCCCATCGAGGTGCTTTTGTCGGGGTATTTGGTCAAAGTACAAACAGAAACAAGGGGTCCCTGAAGACCACCGAGGAGCTCTGCGTTCTGCCCTTGCGAAGCTGCGGAGGTGGGACGCTCACTGCAGAAGTGAGCGCTTCAGCCTGGGCAGGACGACGTGTGAGCCGAGCTCAGAAGCCGCCTTCACCACAGGGCAGGTGGAGGCACAAAGCACGACGACGCAGGATTTTTTCTTTTATTTATTGTATTTCTCTAGTTTTACAAGCCTATTGTGTGTTCATCCCCGCTTCCCTTCATTCCCCCCCACCTATCCCCTTTTCCCTCCCCGTGCATTCCACTCCCTCCCACCTCCTGCCTTCATGGACCCCAGGGCTTCCTCTGGCCTGTCTATTTTTTTTTCTTTCAATTTTTCTACTTTTACAAGCATGTTGAGTATTTATCTCTGCTTCCCTCCATCGTCTCTCCCTCCCATCCCAGTATTTGGTTTATTCTTTGTTTGGGAAAAATATATTCACATGATTAATGATTTTTAAAAGGTCTCTCATCCACCCATGATGCCAAAACAATGTTTTATCATAACCTTGTTCCCAGAGGTGTGTGTGTGTGTCTTTTCTAATGGCAGTATAGACAAAACAATCATAGCCTTTACATTTTCGTGAAATTGTGTTGTAGTTACAAGATTTGACTCACCAGCTTTATCATAAGAACCTTCGTGTCTCATACCGTCCCCAAAGATGCATAAGCACTCAGAAGGTGAATTTTGGGTCGAGCTGGTTTGAAATACCAGAGAAAGGAATGGCAACGGGAAATGCAGCTACAATCCCTTAGGATCTGGGTGGCTTTTGAGGACACACTGGATTGAGACGCCTTGTGCAGACTACATCAATTGCGCCCAGGCATGATTGTGAATCCTGACCTGACCTCCACTAGTTGGGGCTTTGCGGCTGTCACAGAGCTTTTCAAGCTCATGTTTTAGCATTTGTCCTTCTGGATATCCCGTGTGGATCAAAGTACATAAGGTGCTTAGCATTCACTGAGTGTTAATAGTTTTCCTAAACTCAGATGTAATATTGGCATTAACCATAGATTCTGCATTATCTGAAATTAGCAGCAAAGCACTAACTGGTTTTCTTAGACATCTGGTCCAAACGCCCCAGGCTTCCCAGATCAGTGGCTGCCACCACACTTTGAATTACAGGCGTGGTAATCCTGTAGGCTTGGCTCTTAGCCCCTTTGTCCTTGGCTTTAGTATATACACTTGGCATGGGTGCTCTGCTGCGCCAGGGAAAGTAATGTAAGATGAATTTACTTCATTTCACATTAACATTTTCTTCTTAGGCACGAGGGAAAAAGCGCCAGATAGGCTGGTTCCCAGCAAATTATGTCAAACTTCTAAGCCCTGGCACAAGCAAAATCACCCCAACAGAGCTACCCAAGTCAGCAGCGTCGCCAGCAGGTAAGGAGCTTTCCACTCGGGTTTGTCGTGGAGTACCTGGGACGGTTTTTCACGTTTGTGTTAAGCACATCGTGTACTTGCTCGGATGGGCGTCCAGCTGATGGAATGTAGCATGGTTTTCAGAAGGGCCAAATATCTCGGGCTCTCACTGCTGAGCACAACAGAGCCTTGTGGACTCTCCGAAGAAGTGGGGACTTCTGTAGTCTGAAAGCCAGATTTTTCTCTTGACTTCCTTCCAGCTATTGAAACTGAGATTTGGGGTAGTGGCTCTGGCAAGAGAAAGGACTCCTAAAAATAAATGCTGGGGTCAGGAGAGTGAGCTGGAGGCATCAGAGGTCTTTAGTAGTGACGTGGTGCTGCAGAAGACCGAAATAGCCCCTGTGATATTTGCTGGGGGCCGAGGGGCCTTGCTGCGTGGCCAGGTTTGCGCACTCTCCTTAAGCACATCGTATACTTGCTGGGATCGCACCCTGCTGATGGGATATGGTATATGTTCAACTTTGTGGTCGAATGTCTGTGCCGTCTGTCCCCTTAGACAGGCTTGAAGCTTGCGGTCCTTGCAAGAAGACAGATCAGTAAGCTCTGTCTGAATCCTGACCCTTGTCTGGACTGGACCTCTTCGCCTGCCCTGAGCTTTGTGTAGGCCACAGGCTCCGGCATCTGGTCCGCTGGGCCCCAGGGACACTTGGCAGAGGGCTCCTCCGTGTTGGTGAAGCTCCCTCATCGGCGTTGAGGCCACTGGCTCACTTGCCCGAGTGGTTCTCTGCGCGGAAGAGGGAAAACCTGAGCCTGCGTGTGGGCTGGTGAGGAAGGTGATTGGAGGCTGGGACCTAATGGCTCAGTCCCGAGTCACGTAGAGATGCCAGACGGGGCAACGGCTGCGCCTTTAGTGGGCTTGACTGGAAAGGAGAAAAGGAGAGCGATTGAGGCTGAGTTCCACCCTCAACCCCACAAACAAAGGAAACAGAAAAGGACATCTGAGTCCCTTTCCCCCGGCTGCCTGCCTGGTAGACACGGGGCGGCGCCAGCAGCCCAGAGTCAGCTCTTGGAGGTGCCTCTGGAGCAGAAGGAAGGGTCCGAGGTGGCTGTAACTCTCCTGCCGACAAATAACATGGCCGAGAAGAAGGTGTTAGACAGTGCGGGAGTCAAGCCTGGCTGTTGTCTGTTGTTCAATCCGTGGTCTTGCTGTGTCGTCCACGCTGTCAAGAGCCTTTCTCTGCATGCTCTTCTGGAGAGGGGAAAGCCCTGGCCATGGCTGCAGGGCCGTGGCTGCAGGGCCGTGGCTGCAGGGCCGTGGCTGCAGGGCCGTGGCTGCGCGTGCGCACTGTGTGCAGTCACTCACCCGTCTGTCTCCTGCAGTGTGCCAGGTGATCGGGATGTACGATTACATCGCGCAGAACGATGACGAGCTGGCCTTCAACAAGGGCCAGATCATCAATGTCCTCAACAAGGAGGACCCCGACTGGTGGAAAGGAGAAGTCAACGGGCAAGTTGGGCTCTTCCCATCCAACTATGTGAAGCTGACCACAGACACGGACCCCAGCCAGCAATGTAAGTGCCCTGGCGGCTCTGCTCCTTCCTCTCTGGTTCCTCTCCTCTCGGTACCTGCCCATGCAACATGCAGCATTGCTCCGATTCTGCCGAGCTTTGTTTGCAGAACCTAAGCGAGACCACTGCTGCATTCGCAACAGTCTCTTTGAAGACCTTCTGTATGCGACACTTGACCTTGTGGGGTGTTTTTGTTTTTGTTTTAAAATTGTCATTCCTGACGTAGCATGTTCCTCCCCTCCCCTCCCCACCCTTTCCTTTTTTTTTTTTTAAATCATTTTGGCCCATGCCGTTGACATGCCTGACTCATTTTCCTAGCTTGAATTTGCTCATTGTTTTGTTTTGCTTATGTGTTGTTTTCCTCCTTTTTCTAGGAATCATATGTTGTCCATCCCCCCCTCAGGCTTGAAAGTCCTCAAAGAGACCCACTATCCCATATCACTGCCCAGAGGGATGATGGGAGATGCAGCCCTGATCATGTGACTTCCAGCATGATCACCTACTGCCTTCTGAGTAGAAGAACTCACTGCAGAGCAGTTTACCTCATTTTACCTTAGTTGCATGTGATCGCAATGTCTGAGTTATTACTTGCAGAACTAGAAGCAAAAATTACAAAATACGCAGGGTAGTGGGTCCTTTTGTGGCTTTCCTGGTTGTTCGAATGGACTTCCCCCACCTTGGCACAGGTGCTTTTAATAGTTGTAAGATTATTTTTAAATATATATTTTAGTCTTTTAATAAAAATAAACAAAATCAATTACTTCTTTGCTCTTTTGGTTTTACAAAAAGACCCACTATCAAGGAATGCTGCATGTGCTATTAAAAATTGTTCCAAATGTCCATAAATCTGAGACTTGATGTATTCTTTCCATTTTGTCCAATGTTACCAACTGAATTGTGTAGTTTGGGTCCTCCTGCCTTCGATGTGCAGAGGGGTTTGGATTCCTGTCTTGATGATGTGTAGAATGAGCCCGATGAAACGGAAGGTGCTTGTGCTTGTTCACGTGTATCCGATGTACCTCTTGTGCATGTAACGCTCCCTGTGCAGAGAAGCGAGCTTTCCATGGCGAACGCTACGTCTGCGTGTCACGCTTTCATTTGCTTTTGCACAGTGACCTTGTGGCCACGTGAGAAAGCCCCCGCGTTTTGTTTGGTCTCAGATTTATCTAGTTGCGTTGGTGTTTTGAGTTTTTTAATGTGGCGGTTTTCATACCATAAATCAGTAGACAATACCACTGCGGTTGTTGTGATGAAAATATCTATGATCCCTTGTAGTCTCTCTTACACGAAGTTTTATTCCAATTGCTTTTCGTGGAATATTTTTGAACAAAAAACTTTCTCGACAAGAAAGAATGTATAGAAGTCTCCCCACGATTAATTTCCAATGTTTACATTTTTTAACTCGACTGTGGGATTTCTGCAGATTAATATGAAATGGAGCACCTGGTCCTTTTTATGTGTGAGCTGTGTGGTAGCTAAAGCCATGTTTGTCTTGTAGAAGTTAGTCGGATGCTCAATAAAAATCAAATGCCCGTTACCGACAGCGTAGAAATGGGGTCGGTGTCGCTGTCCTGCTATTAATGAGTAACATGTCATCCCTCTGGGCCCCCCACTTCTCGTGGTGCAGAGGACGGGGCAGCCCCTCCTCATCCATCGCGCTTCAGTATTTTCATGGATATGAATGTAAAATATATAAATATATAAACCTGCGGCTTTAACAACTGTAATACAATCTTTTGGACTAGTTATGTGTATAGATAATTAAATTCTTCATATAAAAGTTAGACGGCAATGTCTCTGTGTTCTTGATGTTGGAACCTGGCAGTGGTAAGGGGCACCATGCAGACGCGATGGAATCTCCTGGAGCCCTCCGTGCGTGGCACTCCTCCTCCCGTCAGGACGTAAACAATGGCTTTTTATGTGTCTTTAAAATATTTTGCCCCTTTATTTGGAGAGGGTGCACGCATGCATGCCACAGTGCGTGGGCGGAGTCCAAGGGCGGCTTTTTGGAACTCAGTTCTCTCTCTCCACCATTTGGCTTCTGGGGATCAGAGGTTGGCAAGCAGGTGCCTCCCCTAATGAGCTGTCTCACCGACCCACTTACGTGGTTTTGAAGCATGGAACGCCACCATCCAGCCTCACTGTGAACTTTCTCATTCTGCCTTTTATGTTGTTGACATGTGGATGGATGTGGGGTCGACACAGAATACAAAACATCTACCAAAGATACATCATGACCAGGAACTGGTGGAGTCCCCCATGTGGCCGAGACAGGCTTGCACCTTCTTCCTGTTGCTCGGGGTCTCCTTTGCCAGGCACACTGTGTGGGCCTGTGACCTTTGCAGAAACAAACCGGCATACACATTGATGACACAACACCTCTGGCCATGAGAACCACGTGCTTGATTTGTCTCTTACTGGGCCTCCCCTGTCCTTCAATTGAAAAGTGATTTCAATTTTGTCAAGTTGGCAAACGTTGAGGGGACGGTATCTGTCTTGTATTGAACACCCTGCCAAGTTCCCATTCTAATGGGATGAATGGGCAGAAAACCAAAGTCCTTAGAAATAATTCTGGTGTATGGGGTAAGTTCTCTGCATGAGGTGCCCATGAGGAAGCAAGTGTTGGCGGGCCCAGGGAGAATGCTTGCAGGGTTGGATGGAGAGGCCTTGGGGGTAGCGGTGCTGAAGTGGGGTGACGGAACAGGTTAACAAGAAGCCAGATGAAGTGGGAAGGAAAGTGGCTCTTGTGGACAGAACGTGCAAAGATCTAGTGGGAGGTAGAGAAGGAACTTCCTGTCTGCCCACCATTGTGGGGCAGTGATCAAGCCCACTAGCCTCATCTCTTCCCCAGGACCCTCCGCCTCTCTAAGCAGTGCTTCTTCTCCAGGGCTGGGGTTGGCAGGAGGAAGGCTGTTTCAAGGTGGGTAATCCCCCCCACACTCACTCTCTGCTACCCTCTTCTAAGTCCTCCCTCTGGGATTTCTTCTGGGTTTGGGAAACTGACACAGGTCTTCCCTCACAGCTCATTCCGTTGGTGTGGGCTGCAGAGAATCTGTCGACCCTGTGGGTCTGGACGAGAGGGGTGCTAGTAGCATCCATTGAGTGGAGACTGGGGATGTCAGTCACTACCACTCATGCACAGGACAGTCTCAAAACGAGGAATGATCTGGCCCCACAGCCATCATTGCTGAAGTCGAGAAGCGTCTGTCTCGCTCTACTGGCCTCTGTGGTTATTGTCCATCTAGTTGTTCTTGGCCCAGGTGGATTCCCCTGTGGACATGTGACCACTGAAGTTGCTCTGAAAACTTCACGTAGGACCTTCGCTCGGGTTTACATTGCAAAGTCCTCCTGCTGACTCCACGTGTTCTTTAGACTTTAGTACTAAAGGTGGAACAAAGAAAAGATGCTTTTCACTAAATTGGAGATCTATGGCCTCAGAGTTGGTTGCCTGGACAGCTCCGGTGGTTGGGTTTCTGGAAGGATTCCAGCTCCATACTGTCTCTGTGTGAGCACATCTGGAAGAAGCTGGCCCAAAGCAGGATCGTCCCTCGTACAGCAGAAAAATATTGCTACACTGCCTGTGTGATGGGAAGTGGTGTCCTCTTTCTGGAGGGGAACCCAGGCAGAGTTGGGTTTCCATCCAGTTGGTGACTGGATACCACTAGGAGAAAACTTAGCAACCCAAGCTTAGCAGAATTGGTAGGTTTAGTCATATATAATTCCCCATGTTAGTGTCTCATAAAAACAATTTCATATGGCTCAGTCCAGTATATGTCATTGCCTGACACACGTAGGTTTAGGTGTTCAGATTTGCTTGTCATATGAGTGGATCAAAACAAACGAGTGACAGTAGAAAGCACCAGAATCCTGGTTCTATCACATCACATCACATGACCTTACATCTAGATGTCTTCTAGGGAGCAGAATTATCACCATTAAATCCTGCCCTTCTATAAACGAATAATTATTTAGATTATTAAATGGTAAAGAATTAATTTTTATGCCCTATGAAGTTGTTAATTCCGCCCACACGTGCGTGGGTGCGTAGCCATCCACTAGATCACAGGCAACATACACGTGGCCACAACCATTAGGAGAAATGATTGCCCTCCCCCTCCCTAGGAGCCAAGAGCTACTGCCCATAGTTCCCCCACAGAAGTGGGTTCTTACGAGACCCTCCCCCATCTCTGTTGGAATGCTGATTGGCTGAATCTTGTGGCGAGCTTGTGCAGTTGACAACTGCTATGAGTTCACGAGTGTGCCCGCCATGACGTGCCCAGAAATTCTTCCTGCATCCTTTCCACCTCCTCCAGGATGTTCCTGGATGAGGAGGGTGATAGAGATGCAACAGTCACTGACTCCCAGCATGATCACCAGTCGTGAATCTGTATTAACTGCTCTCGAGCCCCGCCCTCTGGAAAAACTGGACCTCTAGGGAAAACGCACTTATCTCCAGATGCTGCGCTAGCCAGCCCATTGCCTGGTGGGAATCTTTATAATGAAACCTCCTCAGGCATTTTAACAATGATTCAATTTACAAAAACCAAGGTTTTAGACATGGACGTCAGCTGTAGGACACGTGTAAAAAGTTTGCACGACTCAATGCTCGTACACCACCTCTCTCCCTGCTACTGTTTCATGGTGTCAACAGACAGGCAGAGACAGTGACTTACAAGTGACTCAAACCTTCCGTCTGTAACTTGCTGACACTGAGCTGAACTATGAGGTCAGCAAGAGAACAAAAGATTCTGGTGGAAGCTGACAGCTGTGGTTTCCACACGTGCCGGGTTGGCCCATCACTTCTGAGTGATGTTGCAAGATTCGAAGAGGAAGGAACCCCTGTTACAGCGGGACACTCCCTTCTCTTGTAACTCTCTGAACATAGACCCGAGAGAGGGGCAAGTGCTTGTGACCTGTCTGTGTTGGTGAGACTTGTCCTCCTTGGGCCTCTCTTTCCCTTCTGCCCTGTCCTGTCCCTTCTTGGTCTCTGTCGGCTGCAGTCACGGACGCTGAGCCAATGCTGCCTCCCGGGCTCCTCTAGGAAAGCGGGAAAGGAGACGGCTGGGCGGGGACACAAGGACTGAAGATTATCTGCCAGTGCCGAGATCTTAGGAAGCCGGGCACGAGCTCTTGGCAATAAGGCTGCCAAGGATTTAGGGTAATTCTCAAAGTGGTCCTCCCAACTCCCAGGCCGGTCCTCTTTCTAGCTGTACCCTTTGAGAAGAGCAGCCCTGTCTGTCCCAGAGCCTCCCGGGGTTGTTGGTGACTGCCATTTGGGGGAAACGAGAAGCAGTCTCTTGCTCCCTCTGTGGTGCCTGTGTGTCGGGGCCCTTGCTGAGGATACCACCTGGTGGTGAGGACGGTCAGTGCCCGAGCTGCACACTGTGCCCGCCTCAGCCTTATGACCTTTTTGACTGCAGGCGATGTCCCAAGCACAGCCCCAGGCGACCTCAACCAGCTGTCGCGTCTACATTCCCATTGCTGTCTACGGCCCAAAGACCGTGGTGCCGGATATCGGAACGCCGCTTAGACAAGTTCAAGCTGACACTTGACTCCACCGTGTCTTACAATATGAGACCGTCGTCTTTTCCTGCAGGCCTCTGTCTCCCGGGAGATGGGGACTCAGGACCAAAATCAATGTAGCTGTGAGATTAACGTCATCTAGGACGGCAGTTCAGAGAATAATTTCAAATCCCATCCCTGCCACGTTACCAGCTGGGTGATCTTGGGCACATTACTTATCTCTTAAAACTATATTTTCTTCCCTTACATGTAGAGAATTAAAAACATTAGCATTGTGTGAGCCCCCAGCACCAGAGCTTCCTTGTTGTCCGAGGGCAAAGGATTTGTGTGCCTGGTTAACGGGCATGAGAGAATCAAGTCTTGTGGCTTCCTGCTTGCTTTCTTGCAGCCAACCAAGACGACAGAGGTGCTGGGTGCTTTGCAAGACCAGCCGCCAATGTGCTTTTCCACATTAGGGGTTTCGGCCTCTCTTGAAGCCCTCACACATCCCTTGCAATGACCGGGGCCACTTGCCTGCCTGTACATCACAGCCCCTTCCCTCGGCCAGCAGGACGCCCACCTGCGTGGAAGCCTTTGGAGAATCTCCCAAAGCTCTGAGAACCTGCTGGGGCTCTGCCCTGAGCCAGCTGCCCCCCCCTGCCCGCCCAGCACGTGGGGTGACCAACAGGAGGAGCATGGAATGTAGAGCTTTGAAATACCAATGGTGCTGGCAGGCCCGCGCGGCGCTCCCAATAAACCTGTCACGAATGTGTTGAGTCACTGGATCCTTTATTTCTCATCCCAGCCTTCTGTGGCCTTGTGTTCTCTGGCCAACAAAGACCAGCACCTTTACTCACCTCCCCAGGCAGGCGACCACTGAGGGATTCTGGTTTTGTCTTTGCCAACCTCCCTCCTTCCCCTCCACCCCTGGTCCTGCGGCTTGGCTAAGGACACGGCTTCCCCCAAAGCACTGTCCCCTGAGCAGCCGTCCCAGCATGCTTAAGGTCAGTCTCCCCACACACCCTGCTGCGCGCCCATGACAGACCTCTGGGGCTCAGACCTTGGCCGGCTGTGCTGTTTGCTGGGCCTCCAGCAGAGCTGAGGGCAGCCCACCAGCCCCGGCAAAGCCAAGGACGCCCCCCCCCCCCGCGTTCCCAGGCTTCCCACAGCCCCGTGGGAAGACCCCACCTGGCTGAATCCTCAGTACCAGCGGGAACCCCCGCCCGACCCATCCTCCAGGGGCAGACGTCCATCTGCCAGTGTTCGCCCCTCCCTTCATCCCCTCCTGCTTCAGCAAAGCCTCCAGGCTGCTGGAGATTTCCCCTCTGCTGCAGCTCCCTGAAAGTGCCAGCCTATGCTCACCGGAACCAAAGCAGGTCCAGTACATGCCCATTGAGACTTCCACTCGGCGTGCAGGACACGTCTGTAATCTCAGCACTTGGCAGGCTGAGGCAGGAGGATCATGAGTTCAAGACCAGCCTGGCATACATAGTGAGACCCGGTCCAGAGTAAATGAATTGCATTGGGAGTGTAGTCGAGATGGTAGAGTGCTTGCCTAGCATGGGCAAAGCCATAGGTTCAAACCCCAGCACCACATAAACCAGGCATGGCGGAGCCCATCTGTGAGGATCAGAAGTTCGAAAACTTTCTTGGCATAGTAACTTCCAGGCCCGCCGGGGCTGCATAAACCTGCTCTTGCGCCTGCAGGAGAGGCCAGCTCATGATGGATAACTCAGAACATTGTGACCGCGGGCCAGCGCTTGGAGGAGGGAATGGCCTATTAAGGCCTCTCTGAAGAAGTACCTGGGGTGATCCGACCACAGAGTTGCTCTCCAAAGGTCCAGGGGAAGGGTATTCTCTGCCCGAGGAAGAGCAACGAGGCCAGCGATCTACTCCCGCCCGCCACGGAAGGATGGCATGACTGTGCTTTCTGTGCCCGGCGTCACCTTCCAGTCTCCTCTCTATGCCAAGGGCACTGAGCTAGTTTAAAATGCAAGCTTTGCTTACAGTCATTCAGGAAGATTCCAGTCGTAACACAGAAGACCCGACTACTCCAGGTGTTCCCCAAGACTGTCTGGTTGGCTTCTTCATTTCCTGTCTTCACTGAGTCCTATTTGGACTCGGTTTTCAGTTCGGCCGTAATCTCCTCAGGGACGCCGGCCTTAGTTAGCGAAGGCATTCCTTTCTTTCCACCTTCCAAGTCACTGGGAAGTCCTTCTCAAAAGTCTAGACCTTTGTGTCCCCAACGACTTTCCATCTGACCCTGAAACTGCCTCTTCTACCTGCAGACTACTTTGTGAGGCATGAAGGCGTCAGAACCCACACTTTCTCCCCATAGCTCAGGGGGAAGGGACAGGTGGCAAGTAGTGTGGGCTAGTTCGGCCTTGGAGCCATCAACGCCTCCCTTCCCCTTGTCTTCTCCCCAGGGCTCCTGGGTGCCACCTGCCCAGTCAGGAGACTGCCCACAGACCTGTCCAATCAGGAGACCACAAACCCCTCTGTCATCCACCTCTACCCTGCATGTCCAGTCTCACCCAGCCAGAACCTTCCTTGGCCACCATAACTCCACACCTGCTTCCTTGTCTCAAGTTTAAGCTGCTGGAGCACCCCACACTGCCCCAGCTTCACCCCGCCTGCTCTCTCCACTACCCTCTTCCACTGCATTACCTCAGCTCTTCCCTCACTACACAAAAGGACCAATAGGTGGAGAGGCTGACAGATATGGATACTGGGTAAGTCAGACTCTCGGTGGCTGTGACAAATGCCCTAGAGAAGAAACTCACAAGGAGGAGGGTTGATTCGAGTCATGGTGTTACAAATGCCCTAGAGAAGACACTCACAAGGAGGAGGGTTGATTCGAGTCATGGTGTTAGTCCACGGGGAGGTGATGTCATGAAGCGCCACAGCCTGGAGGCAAGAGCATGTAAGAGCAAAGTCGCTCAGCTGAAGGCCTAGAAGCTGGGAGTGACAGGAAGGAGCCGGGGACTTTTCAAAGGCATACCCCACTGACCTACTGCCTGCCACCAAACTCCACCTCCTCGTAATTCCTCCACCAAATAGCTCCTCCCATGACCTAGTCCCCTGCCACTGACTAAATGCACCAGCCAGGAACCAGACACACATGACCCTTTTGAGAGGACACTGCCTAGGAGATGCCAGCGTCCCTCATTACGCTGTGAGCTCCCTGCAAGACTCCCATCTCTAGGGTTATTACGTCCCCCATTAAGACTCCACAGTGGAGCTCAGGGCGCAGCGCATGTCTTTGACCCCAGCACTGGGGAGGCTGAAGGGTCATGAATTCAAAGCCAGCCTGGCCTACATAGTGAGCCCCTGTCCAAAGTAACTACATGGACTGGATTGGGAATGTAGCTCAGTCGAAAGAGCACCTGCCTAGCATGCTCAAAGCCATGGGTTCGATCTCCAGTACCATACAGAACAGACATGCCAGTGCCTATCTGTGATCCCAGCACTTAGGAGGAGCAGAAGTTCAAGATCCTTCTTGGCGTAGTTCAGGCCAAGGTTGGTCTAGCCCAGCCTTGGCTACATAAGACGGGGGGGGGGGGGGGGAGGAAGAGAGGGAAGGAGGAAGGAAGAAAGAGAGAAAAGGAAAGAAAAAAGAGAAAATGCAAATAGAAAGCTTCATAAATAGGCAAATGGGGAACTCAATGGTAGAGCATGCTTTTAAAAATATTTTGTGTATTTATTTGAGAAAGAGCACATAATGCACGCCACGGACAGCTGGAGGTCAGAGGACATCCTTCAGAGCAATTCTCTGGGGATCAAACTCAGGTGGACAGCTTGGGGAGCCGATGCCTTACCTGCTGCCGACCTTCCCCCGATCTCCTGTACGAGGTCCTGGGTTCTTTCCCAGAATCACACACACAGAGAAGGAAAACAGACAGAGCCCAACAGCGGCCGTCCCAGGAGCAGCACGGCCAACGCGAGGCGCCCTCCTTACCCAGCTGCCTTACCTCGGGCTGCCGCTCCCACTGAGTGCCGCTCAAAGTAGGGGCCTCTTCACGCTCCTGCATCTCCCGAGTGGCCCTGGCTCTCAGAGGCTGCCGTGTGCCCATGGCGACA
Source organism: Typhlomys cinereus (assembly GCA_023101885.1). Lineage (NCBI taxonomy): Eukaryota > Metazoa > Chordata > Mammalia > Rodentia > Platacanthomyidae > Typhlomys > Typhlomys cinereus. The sequence goes on along the minus strand of JALPQD010000349.1, from coordinate 481,059 downwards.
CCTTTCTGCGTTGCACAGCACAGTCCTTCCCAGTCGGGCTGCGGGGACCACGGTTTTGTTCCTTCTCTTTACTCTGGGTGACCTAGAACCCAGCACGGACTCCACTGTTGAACAAAGATTCTCAGGGGAAACCCCTGAAGCAGGACGTGCTCTTCAGCATCCTCGTTCTTCTCCACCCCGTCTGCCTTCTACTTGGTCACGCGTGCATGCGGCTTTCATTGTCCCCCACATCACAAGAGCAGGAACCTGGCGGATCTGTGCAGTTGCTGAAACTAGGCAGGAGATGACCCAAGTGTGAGGTGTTGCTTGTGCTTCCCTGGGGGCAGTCGACCAAGGGTAGGGGAGACTTCGGGGAGTGGGATACTGCTAGATCCTTCTGAAGCCAGTGCCTTCGGATTGGGAGGTGCCTGTACCCCACTGTGTGGCCACCAGGGCCTCCCGTGGGCTGGGGCTGTCTCAGTAGTGGTCTGCAGCCCAGGGTTATATTTGAACAAGATACATCAGCTTCGACCCAGACTGGTGAGGAGACCCCCCCCGGAAGCCCCCCCAAGAGCCTGCACTCCAAGGACGAGCTCGTCCCCTCTCACAGACCTCGCAGAACGTGCTGGAAGAAGGACCACGTGGGCTCTTTTGGGAACATTGGTGGCTCCTTGGGGTTGTGTTTCCAGAGAGTTCTCAGGCAAAGGTTTCACTTCTGGTGGAGCCGTCACACCTCTGCAGACTCCCGCTGTCCCATCCGCCAAAGGACCTTGTTGAGTTGGGCAACCACTGAAGCTGGGGGTCGGCGGTGTGGGTGTGGTCTTGCACGTGCCTCTGGGGCTCCCAGGAGCATGGCATGGGTTTGCTGGGGTCCAGCTTGCAGGTGGGCAGGCAAGGACAGGGTTCTGTGGTCACAGCCATTGAGCCCCCTTGAACCACTGCTTGGAGGGACCTGCCCTGAGTCGACTTTGGCTGAAGGGCTGTGGCAGTCCTTGGTGCTTCGTGCGTGAGGACAGATGTAGTTTTTGGTTCTAGCTCCTCTCCCTGCCAGGCATCTGGCTTTCCAGGGGCCTTTCCTTTGCAGGGCGGAGCGTCCTCTTGCCGTAGCATGTTGAAACTGCACAGAAGCTTTGTACGGGATGGATGGCCAAGTCCCTGGCGTGGTTGGTCTTGAGTCCAGCGGGGATACTGAGGTTTTCAAGCTCAAGGCCACACTCAAAGGCTACCTCCCTCAACCATCCTTCGCACAGCTAACAGCTAGAGCCTCTCAAAATACAGCCCATATCTCCCCAGGAGCATAGCATGGGTTCGCTGGGCCAAACCCTTGCATAATCTACCTGCTAGGGTGGGGTGAAGTGCCCCCCTATATTCATAGATAAAGACCTCTTCACAGAGACCTTGGGATGAGACTGAATGTGTAGATTGTATCTGCAAAAAAGCCTTATTTTCCTCTTTCCTTTTCTTTTCACATGCATCTGATTTTTGTACACATGTGACATGTGGACGTGGACAAGTTGACACTGGGAATCATCCTCGCCTACTCTCCCATCTGGCTCTTTTGTAAGACAGGGTCTTCATAGCAACCCTGAGCTAGTGTCCAGGGCTGGTGGTCTCGCTCCAGCTTGCTCTGGGGATTCTCAGTCTCCACTTCTCTGGGGCTAGATTTGCAGATGGATGACCACGCCCGCCTGGCATTGTGTGCGTGGTCTAGGGATTCAGATTCCATCCTTGTACAAACACTGTTGAGTTGTCACCTTACCCCTCAAGCAGGGATTTAGATATTCCAATGTCTGATGTCATTTTTTTATTTGAGAGTAAGAGAGAATGAGAGAGTGTGTGTGTGTGTGAGAAAGAGAGAGAGAGAGAGAGAATGTGTGCCGTAGCATACACGTGGAAGCCGGAAACTTCTGATTCTCTCCTTCTATCATGTGGGCTTCTGAAGATCAGACGGAAGTTGCCTGTTTGTGAACAGGTGCTCTTACCTGCGTAACTATCTCACCAGCCCTGACCGCTGTCCTTTTAAGAAAAAAACCGCACGGGCGGTCAGCAGAGATTTCTCATGGACAGAGGCAGGACCGGGAGAAGACATGTGGAGAGGTCAATGAGTAACCCCCAGGGAGAGATCCCTGCCCACACCTCGACCTGCTCCTCCGACCTCCAGAACGCTCGAGAAAGGAACTCTAAACTGCCCGGTGCATGGCACAGGGTGGCAGCTGAGAAATGCCACCGTTCCGGCAAAGCAAGAGATTCTGTAGTTAATGATGTGCACTCCTGCGCCTCTGCCCAGCTTCTTAACTTCTCTGGGCTTCAGTGCCCTGGTTCTCTCGGTGGAGTCAGAGGGCACTGCCGCGTGGGATCCTGGTGGGAATGCAGGGAGTGCATCCGCCCACCGAGCCTGCCGCGTCCAGCTCAGGGTGGCACTCAGCGTCAACTCCTGTTACCGCCACCCCTGTGTCTTCTCTCCTCCAAACCAATTCCCGGGGCTCTAAGCGCCACGTCCTGGCTTCCTTGTGCTCTGCGTTCAAATCTTTCACTACTGCCCGTCCACCCCCAGGCCTTCCAGGTGGTGTCTTAGTCGGTTTGTGCTGCTGTAACGAGAAGGCCAGAGAGTAGCAACATTGCAAAGCAGCGTGTTTAGCCTGTGGTTCTGGAGACGGAGAAATCCAAGATCCAGGGGCGGCAACCAGTGCAGACTTCCTCTGCATCATCCGGTGGAGCAAGGGCAGAGGCAGGTGAGAGAGAGTGGGGGATCATCGACCCCTCAGGATCCACCCCTCCGAGTCTCCCCTAGCTTCCCAAACCTCTCAACATGCCAGCGGGAATGAAGTTGCCAGCCCAGGGGGAGACACTCAGCCACAGCAAATCCCACCTGCAGGTCTTTGCGAAGTGTTTGCAGGCCCCTCGGGTCGCACTGCCCCTCCTTCCTCACACACCCGTGGAAACCGTGTTCTGTGCCAGCGATGGCACTTTGAACTACCTGGGGGGTTCTTTACAGCAGCTCCTCAAATCTTGGGGGCAGGACATGCCGGAGGTAGGTGCTCAGAAAGCTAGAAAAACACAGGCGGTGATGCAATTGTGGCCAAGAATGAACTTAAAAAAAAAAACAAAACCACAATCCTGGAGCTATGTGAGGTCTTGCCAGGAATCTCAGCCGCTGTCAGAAAGCCGTAAATGATGTATCCAGCTCCCCACCACAACCCCCCACCTTTCCTGGATTGTGCTTCGGAGACGGTTTATCCTTGAGAAGAATTTAGCTTTTTCACTACTTCATTAAGCTGCCCAGCGAGCCATGCATTTTGGGCTTCTGGGTTGTGATCAAGTAGGGCTCAGCAGAGATCCACGGAGGGCCCAGTGAGACCCCGAGGACGGGCCGGAGCGAGACGCCCAGAACCAGTCGTACAAGTTGGGGTGTTGGTGCACCGGCGGTGTGCCTGCCATCGCACCTTAGCCCCAGAGCCCACCAGCTGCAGATGGCAGCCTGAGAATCAGCCGGGCCACCTGACCACCTCACATGCCTCGTCACATCCTGGGCAAGGGGGGGGATTTCAGATAAAAGGGGGGGATTTCAGATACTAGAGAGACAGAACGTTTAACCAGAGAACCTTGTTCCCTTTCGTCTAATTTTCCTACGAGACAGACCACCGGTGCAGCTGGTGGAGGGGTGTGGGGGGGCTCAATGGCAAAAGAGACTAGATATCTGGCAGGCGTCAGCTTGACAAGTGCAGGCTGAGCTCTGGGCACAGCTCTGAAGAATGGAGAGTCAAGAAAAGCTCTTGAGCAAGTCTGCAGGAGAACTGATGTGGAGGACCCCGCCCAGGAGGTTGGCGCCCTCCAGTATCAGGCCGGATTACAGGAAGCGAAGACCGAAGAGCCCCTTGCTCCTGCCCCGTGCTGACAACCTCGTCTCTCCCGTTGCTGCCGTTCTTGCTGGCATCGGAGCCTGGCTTCCTTGACCCACCAGAGGAGCTGAAGTTCGGGGCCTCTCTGGGAACCCCTCCAGCCTTCAGTGCCAGACTGGGACCGCGGAACTGTTCAGTTCCTGTACCGAACTGGTAAGACCGGTGGATTCCATGAGCCCGAGCCCACAGCCAGACTTCTTGGCTGGCGCCAGGCAGGCTAACTGCGACAGAGACTAAGGTCATGAGATGCCCTGTGGCCACCCGCTGGGGAGCGCTACACATGGCACTCACCGGGTATTCTGCGGGTCTGACCCAGGAGCCCTTTAGCAAGGTGATCTGGTCTTTCCTAAACCCCTCCATCTCCTGAGGAACATCTGTGCTCACCTGGAACCTGGGAACCCAATCATCTTGGGATGACGTCAACCCCACTCAGGCCCCTCACTCAACCATCTCTTACACCACCAGGTCCGTCCTCGCCAGCACCAGTGGCTGACCTACGCTCGTGTGTGTGTGTGTGTGTGTGTGTGTGTGTGTGTGTGTGTGTGTGTGTGTGTGTGTGTGTGTGTGTGTGTGTGTGTGTGTGTGTGTGATGGTCTCATGTGTTTAGTAAGGTGATGGCACCTTTGGGAGATGGAGCCTTGCTGGAGAAAGGTGATCCCAAGGGGGGGGGGTCCTGAGATGGATGCATCCCACCCTACCTGCAGGAGGAGTCTGCTTTTGCAGCAAGCAGTCTGCAGCTCTCAGCCTCACGGATGGGAGGGACTTAGCCTGACTCCAGCTTCAGCCACCTCCGCCATGAAAGACCGTTTCTCCCCTCTGGAACCGTAAACTGAATAAATCTCCTTTTCTCTCTTAAGTTGATTGACTTTGGGTGCTCTCTCACAGCAATAGCTAAGAGTAACTGTTACAGCGTGTGTGTGTGTGTGTGTGTGTGTGTGTGTGTGTGTGTGTGTGTGCGTGTGCGTGTGTGTGTGTGCGTGCGCGTGTGTGTGCGTGTGTGTGTGTGTGTGTGTGTGTGTGTGCACGCGCGCACATGAGGAGCACGTGCACGTATGCAAGCATGTGTGGAGGTCAGAGGTCAACTTTGGGCATCCTTTCTTAAGAGCCACCTGTCTTTTCCTGAGACAGGTATTTCGCTGGGGACCTGGTGCTTGCTAACTAGGCCAGGCTGGCTGGCCACCAAGCCTCAGGGGTCCTCCGTCTCCCTAGCGCCTCCCTGGGACGGCAAGGGTGGAGCAACATGCGAAGCTTTCCTACGTGGGTTCCAACGACAGAATCGGGTCCTCACGCCTGCCTGCAGGACAAGCGTTTTCCTGACTAAACTGTGCTCCCAGCCCTGGCCCATCCTTGAATGCTTGTTATTTTCAATTTAATTTTCCTGGGGAGAGCCCCCCAAGCTTGTTAGCTTCCCAGAGGACCAAGGCAGTGTTGGCTTACATGTGTGTCTCTTCAACTTCTCGGGAACTTGATGAATATGTATCCACCAACTTATGGCTCCTTTATATGTCTTTTGGCTCCTTTATACCGGGCGTGCATTTGCTTTGGCCGACAGTTAGCTTGCTGTGGGAGCTAGTTTGTTTTCCAAAATTACACTCCTCGTGGGGGGAAAAATAGGGTGGTTATAGATGAGAAGAGAAGGCCCATCCACCTTGTATCCTAAGCACTTTGGTATCTTTTAAAGTTCTCCAATATGCATGATGAGTTCATGTATTATTTTTAATAAAGAATACTTAAATAACACTGTTCATATAAGTAATGACTGAGGGAGAAATGGTGACCCCTCAGGGGGTAAGATTTTTTCTCAGTCTCTGGTCCTTCCAAAGGGGCATTACAGCCATTCATAAGAATGTGTTTAAGAAAATTATATTAGAAATTTTGTGTGGGCTGTGATGGGTTGTGTGTAACTGCTCGAAGCCATTTGCAATATTATTTCAGCTGCGTGCTGGTTTTATCCCCTTGCCTCTCCCTGAACCGGGGGGGGGGTGTGTCAACAATCTATGTGCATCTTGGTACCCAAAAAAGAGAAGACCCACATCCTTCCACCCCCTAAAGAAAACTTTTATTTGAAATGGCTTTTCCACTTGCCCTGCTTTGAATAATGGAGGTTTTTTTTTTTTTAAGCTGTCTTGTTTTTCTAAATATTAAGTTTTCAAAGGAAGGATATTTTTGGATTCAGGATGTCTTTTTCAAGTCTTTCGTGGTTCTCTGGGTCTGCTGGCATTCACCCACAAACATTGCTTAAATAGTATCCTTTGGGTCAGTGTAGCGGCTAAAAAGACTATTTCAAGCTCCTGTAGTTGGTTGGAATATGGAGACACAGATCTTCACAAAATCTTTGCGTTTGGTTGGTTCTGGATCTAGAGAGGCCATTAGGGACATCCCCCTGCCTCCAGGAACTAGTGGTGTGGATCTGTGTGTGGTGGAATTCTTGGGGGGAGCAGCCCAGACCCATCCAGTGTCCCTTGGCCTTGAAGCTACACTAGGTCTGACTTGGGTCTTGCAAGGGAGTGGAGTGGGAAGAAGGCCAGCCTGCCCAAAGCAGGAAGTGAACAGCTGCCCACCAGTCCGTCCCACACTGGCCCTGGGGAGCCAGGAGGCATTCCTGCCTATTCAGCGTTTCTTTTAACCCTGGGCTTCTTCCAAACTTGTACCCCGAGGAACTTCCAGAATTCAAAGCGAGTCAGTCACTTCTCCCAACGGGACCTTGTTTCTGATTTCTCACCCATTCTGAAAATTCTTCTGGCCCTTGGCATTTCGTTGTAGAGTGTAACCTGGTCTGTTACCATTTCTAGTATCGTTGGTCTCTTGACAGATGAGTTGGGCAGTTCCCTTTCCTGTGTGCTGGGGCTGATTAGCAGTCTGTGCCCGTTTGCCAAATTCTAGCTCTCTCCCTGTGAGAACAGTAATGCGTTCAGTTCTGGCGCGCGCGGCGGTGGGTGGGGGAAGCACAGCATCAACCTCAAGTTAAAGGAGGAATACTACCTACCGTGGGGGTGAGATGTGTAGGGACTTTAGCTAGGGGACAGAAGCACCTCCAGCTTAGGGGGGCACTACCACCTCCAGCCTGAGGGGACAGAACCATCTCCAGTTTGGGGGCAATACCACCTCTGGCCTGACGGGGGCAGCACCACATTCACCTTGAGAGCCAGTACCATCTCCCCCGGGGTCAGTACCAAGTTCGGCAGGTGAACCGGGGGACATCACCTTCCACTGAGGAAGGGAGAAGCCCCACCTCCAGCTAGCTAGCTCTTGAGACTCGGAATTCCAAGCTAGACACTACCGGGTGGTCGTCTCCCCTGCGTCCTGAATCCCCGACACCCTGCACAGCTGGTGTGAGTCAGAGAGACATCAGTACATATCTGTCAAATGAATGAATGAATGGGACCAAAGAACATGCTTTGAATCCAGTAAAACCGTGTGCAAAATGTGCATGTGTTCTGAATAGGATGCATATGCGCCTAGAGCAACCACCATCTCTCTCCAAAGGTACTGACATCTAAAGGGACATTTGGAACTACTGGGCTGATATTTGCCTGCTTCCAAACAACAAGTCAGCACAGTTTTGTGAACTGTTGCTCTTGCCAAGCCTTCAGACATCCCTCCCTGAGGACAGGAGCGTCCTGGAAGCCTGGGACACTGCTTTCACAAGCGGACCGGCCCCAAATGTACGGGAGTCATTCAGCCCTTGAATGAGAAATGGCCGCTGGAATCCTGGGCACTTGGACTCACTCTCCTGAACCGTGGGGTAAAAATAGATGACTGAACTGGATCGCCCATCCCCCAACTTGAAGTATTTCCTAGGCGACTTTAAGGAATATTACAGGAAAAGGGGAGGGGGAGAGTGGGTCCTTAACTTCCCCCCCAACCCCAGACTCACAAGTAGCTGGAGAGACTGAAGAGAAAGCAAGCACTGATGTCATTGCTCACGCAGATGTTTCCAGAAAAGATATCACCCCAAGTGGGAAGAGCTGGGGCCGCGTGGGTGGCGAGCAGACCCCGGAATTCAGATACATCTGCAGTGGGGAGAAGGGAACACACCTTCCTGCCTTGGAGGAGATTAGCTCGGCCACACCCAGTGTCTGGGCGGGGTCCCGGATGGAGGGGCGTGGTGGGTGTCTTCCTTGCTAACTTCTCGATGCGCTCCTGCCTCTCCTGGCCTGCTCCTGTCTCAACAAGAGAGGTTGTACCATCCGGACAGGGCAATTGGCCAGTGGAGCGAACAAAGCCCGGAGCAACACTCAGGTGGCCAAGTTCATGATAGCATCTGCCCCAGAGGGATTGTTCATTTCACAGAACTTTCCAGAATCTTTGTAGACTACTTCAGGCCAGATGGAATCTCTGAGGCACTCCTGAATAATCTTTAATGTTCATCTGCCTAAAAACTCACTGGAGGGTTTGTTGGAGCCCTGAGCCCCGCCTCCTGACAGTGTGCTTGACAGATAATTTGCATGTGGACCAAGGTCTTCACGCTGGTGGGGCAGAGACAAGGACCCGGCTTGGAGAACAGCCTTTCTTCTGAGTTTCAGGCGGTGTTCTACCGCGCCCCCTTGTGGCAGTGAATGGAAGTGAAAGGGCTCAGCCTTGCTGGCCACCGACATTCAAGACACCCATCAATGTATCTGGCAGATTCTACTTCTGTGATGAAGTAAAGACCCTCTAAGGAACACAGCCTCCAGGATGAAAGTCTTGAGGTGTGCTCTGGCTCTCAGCATGGCTGAGCTGAGGGATTTGGGGCGACTGTGCCTCTCTGAGCTTCATACTTCATCTCTACCTGCGTAATGAGGGTAATTCTAGGACTTTGCAAGAACTGTGAACACATTCACCAGGATGTGAAGCACAGATTCTGTTTGGAAGCCTTGGCCAGGTGTTACCACGTCTTTTAACATTATTTTTGTGGGTTTTTTTGCACATATTTATTATCCATGCATCATCAAGCTATCTGTCTACTTACCTATTGTGTGTATATGTAAGTGTATGTGTTCATGTGTATTTGGCAATTGAGGACCACTTGGGAAAATCATTCTTTTTGTCCTGTCATGTGGGATCTGATCCACCCCACTGACTGTGATAGTTAGCTATAAGTGGCAATTTGACAATCACAGGCTGGAGCTCTGGGTGCATTTGTAAAGAATTAGTAGCTCTGAGCAAGACTGCAGGAGTTTGTCTAATTGATGAGGGAAGACCTAGTCCACAGTGGGTGGGACTTTTGTCTGGGGGGGATGAGTTGATATTGTTTGGTAGACTTTTCTTTTAAAATGCTTATTTATTTATTGTGTGTGTGTCTGTGTGTATCAGAGGGCACTGCATGTGCTTGTGGAGGCCCAGGGATGACTTTGGGAATCACCTTGGATTGCTTCTACCTCCTTTTGCTTTGCTCTGGAGTCTCCCAAGCTCCGCCTTCCAGGATGGGAAGAACGGGCCGCCGTCATTTCCTCCTGGCATTTTTTTTTTTTTTTTAATGTGGGATCCGCGATCCAAACTCAAGACCTTCTGCTTCCAAGGCAGAGGCTTAAACCCTGAGCCATCTCTCCAGCCCATTCTTTGGTATACTTGAATAGACATGCTGTCTGGTGAGAGACGTTTACCCCTCTGTCCGCAGTCTTGTGGATATATATGGTGTTCCCTCGCCCTGGAGTTGGTATGAACTCAGCTGCCAAGCTGAACTAAGAGCTGTAAGGGGAGTGTAACTCCCTTGTTTCCATAAGCCGTTTTGTCACGAGTTTATCAACAACATGCAGGCAAACTGCGACACTGATCCTGCTTATGTGGTTTGATGGAGGATTGTGCTGTCCTCGCCCGTGTCTAGGACAGCCGTGGCAAACGACCATGAGCCATGTGGCTTGAAACAAATGGAGTCTGTGTCCTCAGAGGTGTGGAGCCGACACTCTAAAAATCAGAGGCGGGCAGGGCCGTGCCCTCTATGTGGGCCTCTCTCCTAGCTCCTGAGATTTCAGGCAAGCTGCGCCGTCCCATGGCTGGGTCGAGGTCCTTCCATCTCTGGCCCTGCTGATACGTGGCCTTCTTTCTGTCTGTCTCCGTCTTCTCCTTGTAGAGATCACTGGCCGTCTCAGATGCTAATTGTGTGATGTCATCTTAACCCCATGACATGTCTAGACGATTCCGAGTTTCTTATTTCCAAGCAAGGTCACGGTCACAGGGACAGTAGAAAGCTAGGACCATGTATTCGGGGTGGGGGGTGTGCAATTGCTGAACTGGACCGAGGTCACAGAGCCCGTAGCCACAGGGCACTAGAGCGTCTTCATGCGAAGCCACGTCGCTTCCCCACCTTTAAACTAAAAGTTGTCCCACGTGATTGTGTCTTTCAGGGTGTTCGGACTTACATCTCTTGGATATGTTGACCCCAACGGAAAGAAAGAGACAGGGCTACATCCATGAGCTCGTTGTCACAGAGGAGAACTATGTAAACGACCTGCAGCTGGTCACAGGAGGTAATGGTGGCTGGGGGTGCCTTATGCGGGAGGGGGGGAGATGTGAAGGCCCTACTAAGGAGAGGCCTGTGTCCTTATTCTGAGCCTGGGACACTCAGACCCGTGGGGAACATCTGGGCAGCCAGGAGGCGGGTGATCTTCCCAAGGGGAGATGGCCAGGGGCTGTGTTCAAACCCCTCCGTGCCAAGGAAGGCCAAGGGCGCAGCAAGCCGGTGAAGGCAGGTGTGTGGAGGACTGCGATTGGGTCTCCTGGCTTCAGTCAGAGAAGTCAAAGCCCAGACACCAACTCGCCAATGCCAACAAGCTAATCTCCCAGGTTATTTTTAGTTCTCGTAACCCCCTGGGAAAATCCACCATGTCACTGAGCGGGCAGCGTCTCCCCCATGTCTCCCTTGGCCCGCAGCTGCACAAGTGGTCTGACCTCATAGATAGCCACTGAGGGGTTTGGCCCCCCTCCCCTGAAAGCATGGGGTGACAGAGGGGTCATTGGACCACTAGGGGTGGGGGAAAGTAGCCTTTTGTGTTCACACATGGGAAGCTGCCGTGGGGGAGGGGAGATGGCTTTGCAGAGCTGGGCCTGAGAGTGACCTCGGACTTGAAAAGTTCCTCAGCTGATCCCTGGCAAGCGAGGTGATTGTACTGTGGCCTCTGATCACATGCAGGGAGACACAGCTTGGCTCTGGGGTGCTGGGGGAGGTTCAGGGTCAGAGGCCCGCCCACAAGGTCCCTGACAGGCAGGAAGATGCGCTGCCCCAAGACTTCTCAGTGCTATTGATTTGCAGTCAGAGATGCTTAGGATGTGTCGCCCCTGCCCCCGTGTGTCATTCTTTGTGGTGACCCTGATATGCCCGGTTCAGCATCAGCAGAACCGGCCCACCCCAAGGATCAACCCCAATTGGCCAACTTTGTTTCAGAAACCGACTGTCTCGGTGCCCAAAGAATCTTCAGAAGAAGCCCCTGTTCCAATGGTAGCCAAGTACTGCCTGGGGGGGGCTCGGGGTTCAACCACGATTAGCACGGAGGGTAGAAAGGGCCTGTGGATCTCACAGAGTCCAGGAATGAGTCCCACGGTCCCCTTGCTGCCACCCCCTCTCAGGGACTGTCTAGGCAGCCCGTGCAAGCACGGATGAAGGGACCACCCGCACCCGCAGACACAAGACGTCCTCAACCCCTCCCACCCCCGACCTGCGCATCACAGGGGGGAAAGGGGGACACGCGGTCCTCCCAGTGAGAGAGCCCCACCTACCTGCTAGCTCCCCAGCCTCTTCAGAGATCCCCCTGCACCCCCTCTGCCCCCGGTGAGATCCCACAAAGGCGCCGGCGAGGAGTCCTTCCTTCCCCCGGCTCTGAGCGGGTGGTTCATGCGTTGCGTGTTTGGACCTGGGTTGGTCCCTTTCTGAACTGCTCCGTTGTCTGCACCTGTAGGTCTTTCAGAAGCCCCTGATGGAGTCCGAGCTGCTGACGGAAAAGGAGGTGGCTATGATTTTTGTTAACTGGAAGGAGCTGATCATGTGTAATATCAAACTGCTGAAGTAAGTCCCCTCCCATCCCCCAGCCCGCCTCCTGCGCTGACCCTTGTGTGTGGCCCAGCCGTGTCCCTGCCTGCCACCCTGTCTCTCTGCCTTTTCCTTTCCGTCTTAACGTATCATTGTCTCATTGCCACGCTCAAGCACCAGGCCCCGGCGTTCTGGAACTTTCTGGAAATGTGCTCCAGTTTTCTTATTGTGGGGAGTGAATTGCCCAGGCTGGCCGGTTCTGGCTTTGTCTGTGATTCCAGAATCTCCAAGCTGGGCCAGTTCTGGTTTTCTGGGGTGGGGTGAGGGGTGGGTTGGTCTGCTTGGGTCTTGATTGTAAGATGATCCCCAGAGCTCAGCTCTTTCCCGAGACCTGGATTTGTACCGGGGAATGTGTGTCTCTCGAGGCTTCTGGGCTGCCCATGTAAAACTACCCTGGCCTCACCCGAGCTAGCTAGCACCAGGCAGCTGGCCTGGGGCCATTTATATTTTCTACCTGGTTGGTTTGCTGAAGAGGCTGCAGCACCAGACGTTAAGGGATCTGGATTTTGGACTCACCCCACTCAGCTTCCTTGTTGAGTCCCAGCTTCCCCATCTATAAAATGAGAGGGCTGGGTTGAAATTTCACAAAGGTTCTTTACAATTCCTTTAAAACACCACCAACCACCACCACCACCAAACCAACATCAAAACCCAAAGTCGACGTCTACTGAGCCCTGGTTATTATTACATCACCTGCTAAGAGTGAGATCTGGCTGGAGGCATGAGGCCCCGCTGCTGAGCTGGGAGCCAGAGCGATTCTCCCCCTGGGTGAGCACGTGACTCTCTGTTGATTCCTGACGTCTGCGCTGGGTGCTGGGAAGCTGATGGGTCCTACACGTGGGCCCTGTGTTCTGGTGAAAGTCCTTGAGTGCGTCTGGGGGCAGAGGAAGGGACTGGAGCCGACGAGCAGGAAAGGAGAGAGAGAGAGAGAGAGAGAGAGCGCATCATAGGCAGGGCATCTCGCTCTTGACCTCACTGTGGCTGTGTGTCTTGGGGTTGGGCGACTTATGTCACTGGATCTTAGTGATCTCATCTGTAAAGTGGAGATTTTTTTTATTAGTCTATTTTCTGTTGTTATAACAACCCTGCGGCCAGGTTCTTTGTAATAAAGACAGGGTTTTGTTTAGTGCGTGGTTTAGAGGTGGAGGGTCCGGGACCGAGCGTCACATCTTGTTCAGCCTTTGATTGTTGGCCTCATGACAGATAATGTCCTGTTGGGGGAGAGCATAAGAAGGTCACGTGACATGCTATGAGCCAGAGGCTTCCTTTACACTTTCTAAACATTTATTTTATGAGAAGGAGAAAGAGAGAGAGAGAGAGAGAGAGAGAGAGAGCATCATGCTTCTACCGCGCATGGGTGGAGGTCGGGGCCAGCATTCAGAAGCCAGCTCTCCCACCATGTGGACTTGTGGAGATGGGTTAGGTCGCCAGGTAGGTAAGCGGGCGCCTTTCCTACTAAACTATCTTACTCTGCCCCCCCCCCACTGCCCCCTTTATAACAACTTACACCAAAGAGAATCAACCAGGGACTAACAGCTACATTAATCCCTTTGAATGGCAAGGGAGAGACCTAATGATTTTTAATAGACCCCTGGCCTCTAGCCCACCTATTAGAGATAGCACCGCTTTAATACATCACCGAGCGACCAAGTTCTCAAAGCACGAGCCTCTAGGGAGACATTCAACCCATGCCCAAACAGTACAGCAGCGACCGTGACCTTCCTGTCACACAGACATTTGGAGACCCCGTGTCTGATACACAGTGAGGCAGGATGCCGCCTTGGACCACGGTAGAACCTGAGCCCTCAGGCCTGACCCAAGGTGGGAAAGATTGGCTTTTCCTGGTCTTATAAGAACTAAACCTAAATGCTGGGTGCATGTAGCTTGTTGGCAGCGCAGGCCGTGGGGGGTCGGGCGAGTACTTGCTGTGCGCTCGAGGGCCGAGCTCAGTCTTCGTGACCCATGTGGAAGCTGGGTGTGGGGACGCGCTTGAGGCCCTGATGCTGAAGGGACAGAGACGGAAGATCCCTGGGCTTGCCAACCAGACTAGAGGGGCTCCAGGGGCACCACAGACCCTATCTAAACAATAATGGGGAGAGTGACTGAGGAAGTCCCCTGACGTCGTCCTATGGCCTATGCATGTATGCACGCACATACATACACACAAAGCACGTGTAACACACATAACATGCATGTTCACACAACACACACAAAGCACATGCGACACACATAACATGCACGTACACAACACACACAAAGCACATGCGACACACATAACATGCATGTACACACAACACACACAAAGCACATGCGACACACATAACATGCGTGTACACAACACACACAAAGCACATGCGACACACATAACATGCGTGTACGCACAACACACACAAAGCACATGCGACACACATAACATGCGGGTACGCACAACACACACAAAGCACATGCGACACACATAACATGCGTGTACACACAACACACACAAAGCACATGCGACACACATAACATGCGTGTACACACAACACACACAAAGCACATGCGACACACATAACATGCATGTACACCATACACACACCACACACAACACATGTAACACACATATACACACCATATACATACACACGTACCACATATAATACACATATATAACACACACATAATGTGCATAACATACACATCACACACATAACACACATACACATACTACAGATACCACACGCACAACACACATACACATCACACACCATACACACACAACACACATGCACGCACAATACATAAGACACACACCACACATACACACACACACCACACACACACACACACATCACACTCCACACACACATCAAAAGCAACAACTGTAGCTCCCACCCCTTTTCTTACAGTGCGGATGGGAAGAGGGGAGACGGCCAGATGTCTCCAGCTTCCCCCAGAGGGCAAGCACCCTCCCCAGGGCCATGGGGCGCTGTGGGGCGCTGACTCCTCGCACTCCCACCCCTGCTCCTGTCTGGGGGAGCCCCCCCAGCTCTGACCTGCTCGGGACCCCGAGGTGGGCACTGAGACAGCCCAGGAGCCCAAGCCGCACAGTGGGAGGGGCCTGCTCCGTCACGGTGCCCAGAGTTCCAGAGCTGGGGTCGCCACCCAATCCTGCCCTTCTGGAGGGAGCAGTTGGAACTCAGGGAGCCACGTTTTTCCAGAACATTTTGGAGCTTGTTCGAGGCAGCGAGCTTGGCAGGTGACCTTGTGGCTCTCCCGTTTCAGCAGCTGTAAGATCCCAGTGAAGGCAGCGTGTGTCTGCTGTGCAGGGTCAGTCCAAGAGCAAAGGAGGGGGGTAAATCAGCGCACCCCAGCTGTCCTGGCTAGGCATACCTCTCCCCTCCCCTCCCTTCTCTCTCTCTCTCTCTCTCTCTCTCTCTCTCGTTTTCCCCATCCCTCCTCCCCCTTTCTTTTCTCCCTCCTCCCTCTTCTTCCCCTTCTCCTCCTCTTCCTCTCTTTCCTCTCTCACCTCCCTCCTTCCTCCTTCTCTTGTTACTGGATTAACAAGTTTGAGAACAGTGTTCACAATCCTCATCTTCCAGGTAGATGCCTGTGTTTAACAGACACCTTCAGACATCTGACTTCTTTGTCTTTCCTACATTTTATTTTATTCTGAATGATTCCAAACCCAGAGGGAACTTAAAGAACATTCTAGAGTAAGCACCTGCATTGCAAATCATGCAGTGGACATTTTGCTGTGTCCCTTGGCTGCCTGGGTGTAACTTCTTGTATTCGAAGGAGTCACCCTCAAGTTGGGAAGACTCCAGTATCTCTGGCTGGCTGGAAGAGAGACAAAGAATTCACGGCAGCAACTGGCTAATATTACACTTCTTTTTTACTATTTTCCCTGAGTATTGTTATTCCTTATTATTTTTATTTAGTCTCATATTGTCATTTTTGATACAAGAATCAGAAAATAGAAAAACAGTCTTAGCACGCCCAGTGGGCTTCTCAGTAATGCTGTCCTTGGTTCAAGGTTCCAACCGCTGGCTGACGCCCTGTGTAACACACACTGAGAGCAGAGAGAGGGCAGCAGAAAGATCTAGAACATTCTGGTATCCAGAGCCCAGCCGGAGATCCCCAAGACAACCATCCAGAGTAACAGCCGAGGGAAGAAGAAAGTGAGGGTCCAAGCTGGGGGTCGGGACTCTGTCGTCTTGGCTGAGACAGAGGCAGGACTCTGCCCACTGCGTGTCGCCCCAGTGGCCTTGCAAGACTCAGCGACCTTCCGGTTTCAGTTGTCCCCACGCTAGGATTGCCACCGAGTGTCTCCGCCCAGCTCGGAAACAGGCTTGTTTTTTTTTTTATTAAGGTATTTATTTTTGCCCCTTTGCAACAAATAAAAATAAAACGTTGTGAAATATATCCAACTCACCTTCCTTTTTTCTTAAAAAGGTATTTTATTTATTTATGAGCGAGAGAGAGAGAGGCCACAATGCATGCATGAGTGGAGGAGAACTTTCTGAAATCAGTTCTCTCTTCCACCATGTGGATTTCTGGGGATCAAACTCAGGTCGCTGGGTGTACAAGCAGACACCTCACCGCTGAGCTGTCTCATGGGCCCTTCCGCTTAACTTAAGAAGAATGTGCAATAGTGTCAGCAAATAAAGAAACAAAAATGTATCTTGGTGGTTAAGACCAAATGGGAGAAAACAAGAGGATCTTGGGGCTGGGAATGGG
Organism: Typhlomys cinereus; assembly: GCA_023101885.1. Taxonomy (NCBI): domain Eukaryota; kingdom Metazoa; phylum Chordata; class Mammalia; order Rodentia; family Platacanthomyidae; genus Typhlomys; species Typhlomys cinereus. The sequence goes on along the minus strand of JALPQD010000349.1, from coordinate 464,460 downwards.
AACAGGGGAATGGGGGGGACTGAGCATCAAGGTGGGAAGGACACAGGAGGAGGTGCGGAGCTGAGGGAAGGGGGACAGAGCAGCCCCACGCGGGGTGGGGGAGGCCTCTCTGCCTGTGTCCCAACCACAGGCTCTGAGTTAAGACCTGGGTTCGAGGCCACCCTTGGCGCCTTTTAGCTGGTCGACTTTGGTCAAGTCGCTCACTTCTGCCTGCCTCAGTTTCCACGACGAGGGATGTGGAGAACTTACCGTCGCCAGCTTTCTGTCGCTGTGGCAGATACTGAGGACAATCATCTGAGGGAGAGAAGAGGTTATTGTGTCTCAGTGTTGGAGGTTCGGTCTGTGGCCAGTGGCACGTGGCTTTAGCATTCACAGCGAGGAAGGACATCGTGGTGGGAGCACATGGCAGAAGAGGTTGTTGGCCCTATGGGTCAGCCCCCAAGGTGCCTTTCAAGGGCATGCATATCCCCTTCTACTGTCTTCTTCTTTTTTTAAATTTGTTATTTCTGCTCATACAAACCTAATAGGTACCCTGGTCCCTTCCCTCCCTCCACCCCTTCCTGGACCCCCTTGCTCCCTCCCCCTTTACCGTTACTTCCCCCCCTTCCCTATCTCCCAGTGCCCCTCCCCCCATCTCTGGAGCATCCTTTAAAGTGTATGTCAAACTTTCCTCTGGGTCCTCCTCTCTGATGAGGTGTAAAGACTCAGTGGCATTTTCCTAGAACTCTTTCTTATGTTCCCCTTAAGTATAGGAACACTATTGTGGCTGTTAATCCCTAGCTTCTAAGGATCCTAGTGCCTTTAGTCTATGTTAGACTGTGAGGAGTCAATAATGTGTTGACATTGCGCAGGTCATGCAAAGTCCTATTATGATTGCTTCAGCCTTAACTTGTGTGGAGTATCTTGCATATTGTTACTCCTCCCCATCTTTAGGCTCTTACAATCTTACTGCCCCCTCTTCTGAAAATTTCCCTGAGCTTCAGGATGGGGAGAGATTAGGTTGGCCTAGTTCCAGGTGGTTGATATAAAGTCTCTGACATTCTGAATTATCGTTTGTTGATTTTTTTTTCAGTTTTGCTGCTCCTGCAATGCCCTTGGCTCCATCCTGATGGGTATTAGATGTCACCCCCTGGCCAGAGATAAAAAGCTGTTAAATTAGAGTCTTATTATAAGAGAATATTCAAAGGTAGATAGAATAAAATGGGGTGGGGGTCAGTTTCCCTTTGCAAAATGGTTACTTTCTATCTGCCAGACTACATGCCCTCCCCTTCTGGTGAGATCATACCCCATCAGTTGCAAGTGACCAGGAAGGAAAGTCTGTGAACTTGATCCGATGTCTCATTGCTTACTTGCAGTTCTTGATGGTGGCCTATTTTCTCTGCTGTAACATGGTCCCCTCTCTCCTTGTTTCTGGTGTAGCCCTCCTTCCCCTTCTCTCCTGTTTATAATCTTTGCAATTACTGTAGGTATTACAGAGATTTATCTTTGAGTGTCTCTAACAGGATCCACCTATTAGGGAATACATATGGTGCTTAATTTTCTGTGTCTGGGATACTTCACTCAATATAATTGTTTCTAATTCCATCCATTTCCTGGCAAATTGCATTAATTTATCATTTTTGATGGCTGAGTAGTATTCCATTGTATAAATGTACCACATTTTCCTTATCCACTCGTCAACTATTGGACATTTGGGTTGATTCCATGACTTTGCTATTGTAAACAGTGCTGCTATGAACATGGTCATGCTTGTGCTATCGAGGTGAATTTTTGCTATATGGGGGATTATTCTCAAAAGTGGAATAGCAGGGTCATATGGAATTTCAATCTTTAACTTCTTTAAGAATGGCTCACCAGAGTGGTTGTATGAGCCTGCATTCCCACCAGTAATGTAGGAGATTTCCCCTCTCTCCACATCCTCTCCGGCATTTGTTGTTGTTTGTATTGTGGATTTTTGCCATACTGACCGGGGTGCAATGATATCTCAGGGAAGTTTTGATTTGCATTTCCCTAATGGATAAGGATGTGGAGCATTTTCTAAGATATTTGTTAGACATTTTAATTTCATCCCTGGTAAAGTTTCTTTTAAGTTCCAAGGCCCATTTTTTAATTGGCCCATTTGTTTCCTTGGTGTTTAGTTTTCTAAGTTCTTTGTGCACTCTGGATAATGGAGCTCTATCAGATATGTGGTTAGTGAAGATTTTCTCCCATTCTGTGGGTTGCCTTTGTGCTTGAGTTACAATCTCTTTATCTGAACAGAAGCTCTTTAATTTCACAAGATCCCATCTGTTGAGTGTTGGTTGTAATAACTGTGCTATTGGATGTCCATTTAGGAACTATTGACCTAGCCCAATCAGCTCAAGGGAGTTCCATACCCTTTCAACTAAGGTTTTTATAGTCTCTGGCCTTATATCAAGGTCCTTGATCCATTTGGAATTAATTCTTGTACATGGTGACAAGTATGAGTCCAGTTTTAATCTTCTGCATGTGGATATCCAGTTTTGCCAGCACCATTTGTTGAAGATGCTGTTCTTTTTCCATTGGATTTTTTGGGCCCCTTTGTCAAAGATCAAATGGCTGTAGTTGTGTGGGCTTCTATCTGGGTCTTCAACCCTTATCCATTGATCTGTGTGTCTATTTTGGAACCAGTAGCAGGCTGTTTTTATAACTATGGATTTGTAATATAGACTAAGGTTTGGTATGGTGATACCTCCAGCAGTGTTTTTGTTACTCAGGATTGTCTTTGCTGTCCTGGGTCTTTTGTGCCTCCATATGAATTTTAAGATTGTTTGGTCAACTTTAAAGAATTGCTTTGGGATTTTAATTGGTATAGCGTTGAATCTGTATATTGCCTTTGGCCAATCCAGGAACATGGGAGGTCTTTCCATCTTCTAGTGTCTTCTGCAATTTCTTTCTTTAGGGTTTTAAAGTTTTCATTATAAAGGTCTCTTACTTCCTTGGTTAGGTTTATACCAAGGCACTTCATTTTTTTAGGGGCTATAGTAAATGGGATTGTTTCTCTCAGGGCTTTTTCACTTCTTTCATTCTGGGCATATAGGAAGGTCACTGATTTTTGTATGTTTATTTTGTATCCTGCCACTCTGCTGAACTTCTGTATTAGTTCCAGGAGTTTCCTGGTAGAGTTTTTGGGATCACTCAGGTAGAAGATCATGTCATCTGCAAATAGAGATAACTTGACTTCTTCCTTGCTGATTTGAATCCCTTTAATCTCCCTTTCTTGTCTTATGGCTTCAGCTAAGACTTCAAGTACAATATTGAATAAAAGTGGTGAGAGTGGACAGCCTTGTCTAGTTCCTGATTGAAGTGGGAATGCTTCAAGTTTTTTCCCATTGAGTATAATCCTTGCTGTTGGCTTGTTGTATACAGCTTTTATTATATTGATAAAGGTTCCTTCCATTCTAACTGTCTCTAGGGTTTTGATCATAAAGGGCTGTTGGATCTTGTCAAAAGGTTCTTCTGCATCTATCGAGAGTATCATGTGGTCTTGGACTTTGGAATGGTTTATATGGTGAATTACATTTATTGATTTGCGTATGTTGAACCAACCTTGTGTGCCTGGGATAAAGCCTACTTGATCCCCGTGAATGATCTTTTTGATATGTTTCTAAATCCGATTTGCTAAGACTTTGTTGAGAATCTTTGCATCTGTGTTCATCAGAGAGATTGGCCTATAGTTTTCTTTTTTAAATGTATCTTTATTAGGTTTTGGGATTAAGACGATATTAGCTTCATAGAAGGAATTTGGTAGTGTTCCTTCCTTTGCTATTTGATGGAACAGTTTAAGGAGTATTGGTGTTATTAACTCCTTAAGTGTCTGGTAGAACTCTGTGCTGAATCCATCTGGTCCAGGACATTTTTTGGTGGGAAGATTCGAGATTACTTCATCGATTTCCTCATATGTTATAGGACTATTTAAATAATTCACAACTTCCTGATTCAATTTAGATAAGTTGTGTTTACTTAGGAATTCATCCATCTCTTTTGTGTTGTCAAATTTTCACAGAATAAAAGTTTTTGAAATATGATGTTATAATTTTCTGGATTTCTTAGGTATCAGTAGTGATAACTCCATTTCCATTTCTAATTTTGTTAATTTGCATTTTCTCTTACTTGCTTTTGGTTAATTTAGCTAGGGGTGTATCAATCTTATTGATTTTTTCAAAAAACCACCTTTTTGACTGATTGATTTTCTGTATACTTTTCCTAATCTCGATTTTGGATATTTCTCCCCTTATTTTGCTAATCTCCTCCCTTCTACTGCTTTTGGGATTGGATTGCTCTAGTGTCTCTAAAGCTTTAAGCTGCATTGTTAGGTTATTTATTTCTGATGTTTCCATTTTTTTGATGTAAGCATTAAGAGCTATGAACTTACCTCTTAGGACAGCTTTCATTGTGTCCCAAAGATTTTGGTAAGTTGTATTTTCATTATCATTTGTTTTCAGGAAATCTTGAATTTCCTTTTTAATTTCTTCCTGAATCCAATTCTCATTCAGCATCATAGTGTTAAGTTTCCAGGAGTTAGTGTATTTTCTGTTGTTTGTTGTGTTGTGAATGTCAAGCTGTAAATCATGGTGGTCTGATAGGGTACAGGCTATAATTTCAACTTTTCTGTATATGTGGAGATTCATTTTGTGGCCCAATATGTGGAGAAAGTCCTGTGTGCTGCTGTGAAAAATGTGTATTCTTTGGTGCATGGATGAAAAGTTTGATAGAGATCTGTAAGGTCCATTTCAGTAAGAGTTTGATTAAGTTCCAAAGTGTTTGTTAAGTTTTTTACCTGTTGATCTATCCTATGTTGAGAGGGCGGTGTTGAAATCCCCAAGAATTATCATTTTGGGGTTGATTTCTCGCTTTAGACATTGTAAGGTTTGCTTAATGAATATGGAGGGGCCCGTATTGAGTGGATATATGTTCAGTATTGTGAAGTCTTCCTCGTGAATTGTACCTGTGACTAAAATGTAGTATCCATCTGTGTCTCTTATGATTTGTTTTTGTTTGAAGTCCACTTTGTCTGATAGCATAATGGCTACCGCTGCCTGTTTCCAGAATTTTGGACCAGCCTTTTATTTTTAGGATGTGCCTATCTTTTGTGGTGAGATGGGTTTCTTGCAGGCAGCAGATTAATGGGTTGTGATTTTTAATTCAAATTTGTAATCTATGTCTCTTGATCAGTGAGTTAATTCCATTAACATTTAATGTTACAATGAAGAAATTATTTTTAATTTCGGACATTTATTGTGTTTAGTGGCTTTTGTAAGTGCATTGTTTTGCTTTTAGGTTTTGGTGGTATTATACTTCCCTTCTGTCCTCCGGTATATGCTTGTTTTTTTCTTCAAGCTTGAGTATCATTTCTAGCATTTTCTGAAGGCCTGGTTTGGTGGACATGTAAGCCTTCAAGTTGTCTTAGTGCTGGAAAATTTTTCTTTCTCCCTCAATCATGACAGATAGTTTTACAGGGTATATCAGCCTGGGTTGACATTTTTGCTCATTCAATACTTGAAGTATATCTCTCCAAGCTCTTCTTGCTTTTACTGTTTTCATTGAGAAGTCATTTGTTATTTTAATAGGTTTATCTTTATAAGTGACTTGTTTTTTTTCCCTTGAAGCTCTCAGCACCGTTTCTTTGTCTTGAATGTGGAGTGTTTTAACTATTATTTGCCATGGCTTGTTTTTCTTTTGGTCATATCTGTTTGGGGTATGGAATGCCTCTTGTATATGGATGGGCCTCTCTTTTTTTAGATGAGGAAAGTTTTCCTTGATGATAGTTTGAAAAATTTCCTCAGGTGTGGTATTTTGGGATTCTTGCTCTGGTATTCCATGAATGTACATGTTAGGCTTCTTCAGGGTGTCCCATAACTCTTGAATATTTCTCTCGAGTATCTTTTTGGCTTTAACAACCTCTTCCATTGAGCTGGTTAATACTCCCACTTTGTCTTCAAGGTCTGAAATTCTATTTTCTGCTTCGTTAGTTCTGCTGATAAGACTCTCTGTTGAGTTCTGGGTGGGAGATAACTTGTCTTTTAGTTCAGTTTTAAACTCTGCTTGAGTCTGTTTTAACTGCTCTATGCCTATTTTTGTTTCTTGAACTGTTTTTCTCAACTCCTCCAAGTGTCTGTTGTGTTCCTCTTTGAAGTGGTTGATGCAATTATTTAATTCCTCCCGGATTTCCTCTTTCATAAAATTGATCATGGTAATGATCATGTTTTGAAAGTCGTTATCTTGGGTCAGGCTTTCTTGGCTATTTTCCGTGGATTTGTTCTGGTTGGAGTCTATCATTATGGGGTTAATTCCTTCAGTGGGAGATTTGTTTTCTTGGGTTTTGTTTCTCATGGATTTGCACTTCGACTTGGGTATTGTCGTTTTAACCCTTAAGAGCTTCTTTCAATTTCTGTGTTTTTGACTGAACTGAATTAGTTGGCCTGGAACAGCGCTTGCTGTGACTGGCTGGTGGGAGGAGCTGGGACTAGTGGGTTACCTGGGGTTTGGGGTGAGCAGGAGGTGCTTACCTAGGGTACCGTGTGTCCTGGCCTGGACTGCGCGTGTCTCGGGCGGATGGGAAAAGGGCTCTACTGACTTCTTCCAGTCAGGTCTTAAAGGTTCCACAGGTCTTATAATAGTGCCTCAGATTGGGGACTGAGCCTTCCACAGTAGGACTTTCAATTCCAAACTCCGAGAGTAACACACAACTTTCAAAAGGGTTTGATACATGGGAAGCTGGGACCTTGGCTGCCCACTTAGTCTGTAGGTATCCAAAGCCGACCCCCTGGTGTCCAGCAAGGGGTGGACCACTCAGGGTGGCGACCATTAGCTGATCTGCTGAGCTCTGCCCACCAGTTCACCCAGCACTCCCCGGACTGTGGCCGTGACAATGAGGTCCCGTGATGATGAGGTCATGTGATCCCTGACCCACTAGGTCACCCTCTTTACTCCTCATAAGTCTGGTCTAGGCAGGAGACCATTCCAGAAAGAGACCCAGTTTGAACCCAGTAGTGGCTGGACCCCCTAAGGATCAGGCCATGATTTCAGATTTGCCTCAGGGCCCCCCCCCAATGTGTCAGTGTGAGCTTCCAAGTCTGTCATCTTCCAAAATTACCAAAGGAATCAGCCTTGAGCAAATTTCCTCAGGGGTATCCCGCATCAACCCCTTTAGGGGACAGAAGCTCTCGGGCTGTTCCGAGGACACCAAGCTGTCACTTGTTACACGCAGTGTGGTCACTGCTGACCAGTCACAGGAAAGGAGACTGCTGGCTGCGCGTGTAATTTGCTGTGCTTGGAATTTCATCCCTCAGCTCACCCCATCCAAGGAAACATCCTCACCCCCAAAAATGCAGGAGAAAGAAAAAAAAATGATCCCAAATGTTTAAAGCCCAAGAGTAGTATTATAGCTCCTCCTCGGAATTACACGGGAATTACACGCCTCATGGGCTTCTCCATCTTGGCCGTGAATGTGGCCAAAGAAATTCATACATTCTTTCAAGTTCTATGTGAGAATTATTTACAAACTGTTCTGTCCCACCCATCCATCCATCCATCCATCCATCCATCCATCCATCCATCCACTCACCTACCCAAAATCCATCCATCAATGTCCCATCCCTGCCCTCCCCCTACCCCTCCCGTTCCGCCCTCCCTTCCTCCGTTCCTTCCGCTTTCTCCCTCCTTCCTTCCTCCTTCCTTCCTTCCTCCCTCTCCTCCCTCCCTCCTCCCTTTCTCCCTCCTTCCTTCTTCCTTCCTTCCTTCTTCCTCCTCCCTCCCTCCCTCCCTCCCTTTCTCCCTCCCTCTCTTCCTTCCTTTCTATATCTCCCCCTCCCTCCCTCCCTTCCTCCTTCCCTCCCTTCCTTCCTCCTTCCCTTCCTTCTTATATCTCCCCCTCCCTCCCTCCTTCCTTCCTTACTTCTTTCCTTCCCTCCTCTCCATCTACCTGCTCATCCACCTTTCTGCGATCAGTAGGGCAGTTGGCCACACTCAAGGTCTGTTGTGTGGGGGTCCTTCCCTGACAGTACATTGCTATCCTTGCTGTGTAAGGCCAGATTCTTCCAGATGCCGCTGAGATTGTGGCTTTAGCATTAGAAGGACGGACGCCCAGTCCTGACCGCTCACACAGCGGGTAGACCCCAGAGCAGACACATCCCAATTCCTCCAACCGCACTTTTCAGTTTCCAGGATAGAAAGTGTTTGGGCTTATGCCCCATTATTACAGTCAAAGGCTTTTCTCTTTCTCTCCTGAACTCTTGATCAGTCAACTTGAGCCCCAACAATGAAGCGGTGATATTTCAAGGGACTGTTTACATCTGGCTTCGGTTTAATGCAACAGGGCCTCTTTTTGTGGCGTCGATCTGAGAATGCCCCCTCTTCTGGTGACAGTAACTTCCTTTGAATGGCAAGGCTGCCCCTTCCCCGGTCTGGGACTTTCACCTCAGACACCCACGAAGGGGAGCACCCACACAGGGACCCTTTCTGGGTTATCGAAATAGGAAACGCCTGGCAGAGAGCCGCCATGCCAGAGCGAAGCGCCCCGCCTGCGCCCTGTGGCACGTCCCACCTTCCTGTTCCTCGCCTCCTAGGCGGGCGCTGTAGTGGCCCTGGAGTCTGTGCCCCCCATCCCATCTCTGTACAGCCCCGAGGTGTACCCCGGGGCCCTCACCGCCCGCGTTTCTGTGCAGAGCGCTGAGGGTCCGCAAGAAGATGTCTGGGGAGAAGATGCCGGTGAAGATGATCGGCGACATCTTGAGCGCCCAGCTGCCGCACATGCAGCCCTACATCCGCTTCTGCAGCTGCCAGCTCAACGGAGCCGCCCTGATCCAGCAGAAGACCGACGAGGCCCCGGACTTCAAGGAGTTTGTCAAAGTAAGGAGGCTGCAGGAGGCCCCAGAGACCCCCCAAAGGGGCTGTCTCAGAGGGGCGTCCTCAGGCCTGGAAGCTTTGGGGTACCTTCAGGGATGGGCTTTCTGGGTGTCCGTGGTGTTTTTTTATTTTCTGATCTTTATGAGGCTTGTCTGAATCGCCCATTGCCCAGCCTGGACAGCGTCCCTTTGGGTTCATGTTCCTCAGTTCTCTGCCGGTCTCTGCCTCTCACCAGCAGTGGGAATGCACAGACCTCACAGCTCCAGTTGCTTTTCCAATGGAAAACTGTGGGGTCAGGTTCCTGGCCCCCATGGGGAAATCAGAGTAGACTGTCGCAAGCCCTGACTTAGGGCCAGCAGAGCCCAGAGAGTCCAGACTCTTGGGGGACGGGGTGTCAGCTCTGCCGGAGGCCTCTGCCCTACACCCGTGGCTCTGGGTAGCCTGAGTGGGCCCATGCTGGTCACACGGGCACTCGGATGGTCCCTGCCTCTCAGGGTGTGGGAGGAAAGGAGGAGGCAATGAGGCAACCCCATGAAGCAGGTGCATTTTCTGTTTAGTGTACTAATAATGGCGATAGCACCTCGGGCTCTTGCGCGCAGGTCACCTTCACGTTTCCGAGAATCGTGCCTGGTGAATCATCGCTGCCACATGTCACTGTGGCGGTTCTGGTCATAGCCTCGAATAAGCGGTTTCTTCCCCCAGTCTAGCTTCTCACGTGCTTCTGTTTGCTAGCCAGTGACTGAAGCATGCCCAGGTCACTCATGTGAGAGAAAGATGGATGTAGAGTGGGCTGCAGCCGACAGAGAGGTGAGGGGAGATGCCAGGCTCTGCGGCATTGCTAAAGGGATTCATAGGGTCCTTCCAGTCGTATGTGAAACTTACGTACCATCCTGTCTCATCCGCCCATCCTTCCTTCCTTCTGTCTGTCCATCCATCCATCATCCTTTCTCCTATCCATCCATCCTTTGTCCTATCCATCCATCTATCCATCCATCCATCATCTATCCTTCCATCTTTTCTCCCACCCACTCAACCATCCATCCATTTATCCATCCATTGATCCTTCCTTCCTTCCTTCCTTCCTTCCTTCCTTCCTTCCTTCCTTCCTTCCTCCCTTCCTTCCTTCCTTCCTTCCTTCCTTCCTCCCTCTCCCTTCCTCTCTCTCTCTCTCTCTTTTCTCCCTCCCTCCTTCCTTCTTTTTTTCCACATTTATAATAAAAGCTTTACCTGCTTTTGGTTTAACTTTACCTTTGCATATCATGAAAATTATAAAGTACTTTTCCAGTGCAAGAGATATGGTTAAACATTATTTTCATTTCATTGAAGCAAATATTTCTTGACTTTTGTAAGTTCAAGTTAATCCATCACCACCACCACCACCACCACCACCACCACCACCATCATCGTTATTGTTACTGTGAGTTGGGGTTGAACTCAGGGTCTCGCACATGTGTCCTCGGCCTCTCCAGTTTGTATCTTACATGTGTAGAGAGTTGATCAAGTGCCTTTTCCTTTATTCTATTTACTTTTAAATTTTTATTTTCCTAGTTTTACAAGCATATCGACTACTTATCCATCTTTCCCTCCATCCCCCTTGTCTCCCATCCCCCTCCCTTCCCTTCATCAATCCATTCCGCTCCCACACTGCCCTCCTGCCTGTCTACTTCTGTGGATCTTAGGATTGCCTCTGACTTGTGTACTTTTGTGGGAATTCAGGCCTCTGTGGCATAACAAATTGCTCCTCTTCAGGCCAGCCCACTGGTAGGGGCACTTCCCTTCACTCGCCCAGCCCTCGTCTCCAAGGTTTCCACTGTGTGTTCTTCTCTCTCTTGAGATCCTCGCTAGCCTATGGGGCATGCTGGAATGTCAGCCATGATGCAGGTCTGGTAAGGACAAGTCTTAGTGCAGGGAGCTCCTGGATGCAGCGGTCCTTGAATGGAGTGTCTTGTCCAGCGGTGAACCTTCCCATCTTTAGGTTCTTACGATCTCACTGCCCCCTCTTCTGTGAGGTTCCCTAAGCTTCAGAATGGGAGAGGTTAGTTTGGCCTGATTCTGGGTGAGCCTTGCTGGGTCGCCAGTACTCTGCATTATGGTGGCCATTGCTGTCCGCTTGGCTGCTCTTCCGCTGCCCCTCCTTCCTTCCATGCACCCGCTTACCCACCATCAGTAGGGCAGCTGACCACACTCAGGGCCCTGTGTGTCGTGGCCCTGCACTGAAGCGCATCGCTGTCCTTGCCGGGTAGAAGCCGAGCCTCCTCCAGGTGCTGCCATCGCCGCGGCTTGCCTTGTGGGCGTGTCCACGGCTGGATGTCAGGAACACGGTGCCGACGGTTTGGGGTGTCAGAGCTCCAGCCGCTTGTATCACAGGCGTCAGCTGGGCCCGAATCTTTAAGAGACAGTCACCGAGTAATACCCGGGCCTGGGTCACAGGTGGCTCCTGTCTGCTAGAGAGGTTTTCAAAAGTGATGGTGGGAGGGAAGAAACTGTAGCCAAAGACAGACAAGCTGTGGACCCCGAGACTGGAGTCGGACCCTCTCTCCTCAGCTTCTGTCTCCCCTGCACTGCCCGGAGCTCCCGGAGACCTGTGCCAGCCCCTCGAGGCTGGAGGGTGGGACTCAGCGCTTCGGCTAGGGAAGGGTTTTTCTTCTTCTCGAATAGTTTTGGCTCTGTGTGTTTCACTCTTCTGGTCCCCCGGGATGTCATGAAATTTCCGGAGACCTCCGGAAGAACTGTTCTCTGTACGGCTCAAATCTCCTCCCACAGTAGGGGTGTGCTGAGTCTGGAGGGCAGGGTAGACCTCTGGGGGCCAGGTCACCTCTGAGGGGCTCCGTCCCTGCCTCTCCAAGCTCCCTCAGCCTGGACCACCATAGCCAGAAGAACCTTCTCGCCACGTGTTGCTTGGTGTCCGAATGACTGGATGGTGGGGTCAGGAATCCTACATGACAATCCTTGATGTCAACCGACTGTAGATTTTTGCAGATTTCTGAAGCACATTTTCCCCCAAATCTCTTTTTCCAGAGGCTGGCGATGGACCCCCGTTGTAAAGGGATGCCCCTGTCCAGTTTCATACTGAAGCCCATGCAGCGGGTCACCAGGTACCCACTGATCATAAAAAACGTGAGTACCCGCCCCGTCTTCACCAGACAGGACAGTTCCCCCTGGCCTGAGGAGACTAGAGGCATGAGCCGGCTCCGCAGGTCCCTGCCAGCACCCCGGGGAGCTGCCGCCCTGGAATTAGGTGCTGGCAGGGGGTTGGAGCATCTGCTTGGTAACGCAGAGGGGGGGAAAGCTGGTTTAGCGTGAAAAAGACTAATCAGGGGCAATGGAGTGTCTTCTAAACCAGAAAAAAATGAGTTTCAGTCTTGATGCTTTTCTACTGAAGGCCTCTCTGCTCCCCGATTTTCCTGCTAGTGCAGAAAGACGGAAACATGATTGTTTCAGAATCCCATCCCAAGATACCTAATGCCAATACCAGACAGTTGTTCCTGATACCAAAGAAAGATCCAAAGCTAGGGATTCAGTGTCCCCATCTGTAAACAAGTGGACAGACTTGTGTCCTCTGAGTTTAAGATACTGATGGGCCCCCCCAAAGGGGCGGCTCTGGGATAGATTTGGATCAGGTTCCTTTAATCTCGAGAGTCGTGTTTAGAAACCCAGATTGGGCCCTGGCATTCTCACTGCTGTGGAGGTGGGCGTTGCCTTTAGGTACCGTTCAAGAGCAGAGAGCAGGAAATGTGTCTGATAAAGGGTGTGCCTGTCACCGCTAGCTGGGAAAAGCCGCTCAAAACACACACAGTCGGGGCCTGAGGAGAGAGTTCAGCTTGTGCTTGCTGTGGAAACAACCCCGAGAAAAGCTGGGCTCGGCAGTGCGGATCTGTGATCCCTGCTCTGGGGAGGTGAAGCGGGGATGATTCCTGGGGTTCCTTGCCCAGCAAGCCCAGCCTCATCAGTGAGCCCCAGTTCCCAGAGACAGAGCTGGTCTCTAAAAACAAAGTGGATTCCTCGGAGGAATGACCCCCAAGGTTGACCTCTAGCCATGCACATACACACACATGCACCTCCTCCACACACATTAGCATCCCCTACACATGCGCGCGTGCACGCGCACGCGCGCGCACACACACACACACACACACACACACTCTCAAAATACAGATGTTTGTCTAGTGAATCCTCTGTGTGTGATTCTGGAGATGCATGGTCCATGCAGCTGGATACTCTCTAGACAATGCAGTGGCTACTGTGCATGCTGCAGCCTGGGGTGCAGGCAAAGCACAAGGATTACAGCACCTCTTCCACATAAGTGAGCTGATGGGATCAGTCAGATCAAAAGCCACAATCCCACCCTGGATTCCCTCAGGTGACTGAGGTAGCTTGCTTCTGGCCGGCACCCTGGTTTCTCATCTTGGGCTGAATTTCTTCCTTTATGAAAGAGGGTAAAGTTCAATGAGGAGTTCTAAGGTCCCTTTGGGTCATGGTTCTGTATGACACCTAAGGTCTAGAGTTCATGTGGGGAGTGAGCGTTTTGTGGAATAAGGCACAAGCTTGTCCTGGGGACATTCAAGGGTTGGAGGCTGGGCTGGGGCTTCGAGGGCAGGACTACCTTTTGGTTCCTGGAGGGCAGCAAAGAGTGGGTGTCATTCATCACATCGTGGATGGGATCGGGTCCACAGAGTCGTAGTTGCTCAGGTGGGCACCAGAGAAAGGCTGTACCCCGACTTCTCAGGCTTGCCTCCCCAGGACCATGGGGCCCTGGCCAGGCTGCATGGCTTGAAAGTGGCCTGACCAGGCTGTTGCTGTCTTCTCTCCCTCTGGGCAGATTCTGGAAAACACCCCTGAAAACCACCCTGACCACAGCCACTTGAAGCACGCCCTGGAAAAGGCGGAAGAGCTGTGCTCCCAAGTGAATGAGGGGGTGCGCGAGAAAGAGAACTCGGACCGGCTGGAGTGGATCCAAGCCCACGTGCAGTGTGAAGGCCTGTCGGAGGTAGCCATCTGTGAGGGTTTGGGGGGGACCCGGCCCCCATGGCTGAGCCAGACTGAGAGAGGGCAGGAGAAGTCACAGACTTCCTCCTCTCCCACCTCCAACTTCCTAATTCTTTCTCCAGCTGCTTCTCTTCTGCTCTTTGCTCCATCCACTGAGTTTTTATTTTATAATTACATCCTTTTACTTCTCATAGCCGGAAATTCTATTTATTATTCTTCTTTCATTAGTTTTGTTGCTTGTGCAAATATTTTTGCTTCTAATCATTTTTTCATACTTTTTGTGCATGTACCCCCCTCTCTCTGTATGTGTGTCTGTTTGTATGTGTTTCTGTGTATCAGAGGATACTGTTTGTACCTGTGAGACTCCAGGATGATTTGGAGAATCATCTACCTCCTTTGTGCTTCTCTTTGGAGTTTCCCTGGCTCTGTCTTCCAGAGCTGGAAGTGCAGTTTGCCACTATTTCTGCCCTACATTTTTAGGTGTGACTGGGATCCAAACTCAGGTCCTTCTGCCTTAACCGCTGAGCCATCTCCCTAGCCCCCTTTTCACATATTTTAAAGATAGCCCTGTCTAATCCAACTCTGACTGTCTCCATACCTCAAGTTATGGGTCTTATCCTTTGTCTGTTGTTCATGCTAGTTTACACCACCCATGCCTTAGGTTTCTGTCTGTATTGTGATTTCTTTTTCCTGTGCTAGCAGTCAAACCTAGTGTCTCCTGCCTGCTACACAGGAGCCTTACTACTGAGCCATCCCCCCAGCTCATACGCTATGATTTTTTGATTGTTCCTTGCTGCTTCACCAGTGAGTATCTTGCTATTTGAATTTGCCTTCCTCTTGAGAGAATTGCTACCCAGAACACTCTAAATGATATTTGTGGGCTTTGGGGATCACATCAAATGTGTCAACGGCAGCTGTAAACTTGATAAGAGCTGCCTGGTAGTCAAAGAATCTCAAGGGCACATTTTCCCCACACACACATCAAGGGTAAAACCAGTGAAATTTTCTTGTTCATCTCTTCTGAACTTGAATCTGCCATTTGTCCATTGAGCCAACTTTTTGGAGAGATAGCCCATTAAACCCCTCCCCTCAGCCCTGGATCTCTGAGGTTTTCTGTCTTGGGGTTCAAGAAGGACTCTCTGGACTAATTTGATGCCGGATGGTCCCCAGAAGTTCTCATTTTTATTCCAGTTTGGGTCTTTACCCACTTCTTGGTTCATATGTATATTTTAAATCAGCTCGTATTTTAGAAATGGAATTTTGCATTTTGCTTTCTTTCTTTAAATTTTTGCTGGCGAGTCTTCTGGGGTGTCCAACACATACAGAGTCTTGGTCCCCTTTCTAGTCTCTTCTTGTCGTTTAACAACTTTGGTCTCATTCATTCTTTCTGTCTGGTTTTTCTCTTGCTATACGTGTATGCCCACGCACACATGCACACGCTGGATAGTTCACAGAGTTTTCCAGTGTACCCTCGGGAGAATGTATTTCGTCCATCTTCTTTCCCTGTAGTTTCTTCCATCTTCTGAACTTCAAAGACAGTTGCTTCATGAGGATGTTTCCTCTACCTACATATTCCCCTATCTGCCTTCCATGTAGATGTGGTTAAACAGAGTTTCTCAACAGCCCCACGGACTCCGGAGTGTTCTTTGGAACAACCGTTGATGGATCGGCTTGATCACTCACTGATCTGTTCATTCATCCAAGAAGCATTTGTTAAGTTTCTGCTCACATGCCATTGCTTAATTATAAACCCCAAGTACCTTATTTTTAAAGTGAGGGAGATGTGATTCCAATGCTCAAAGAGATTACGGTCCTGAAGGAAGACAGGGTGAAGTGAATATTGACCGAACGGAGGAAAGATGAAGCAGGCGTCACAGGCATGATGAGGAGTGAGGGAAGCTGTCCCGGTGCTCAGGGAGGTGCTGGGAGCCAAGATCTCTCAGTGTGTGCACTATGACGTCAGGGCTAGACTTTGCTGAGCTCAGGACCTGGCAGCATGGGACACATGGATGGGGACTGTGGAGGGGCCCAGGGCCCCAAGGTGTGGGGTGGGCAGAGTTCAAACCACATCAGATCTGCGTATCCAAAGGGATCTTGGAGAGGGGAGATGAAGCACAGGTGCTGGGTGGCAGCGGACACTTCGGAAAGTGGCCTGAGTTAGACCACTGCAGTCCACAGGGCTCGGGGGTCTTTATCTTAAGACATGGATAGCGGGGGGGGGGGGTGGCTCACCTGTAATCCCAGCACTTGAGAAGCTGAGGCAGAACATATTGCTACGAGTTTGGAGGCCAACCTGGGCTATAGTAAGTTCCAAGACAGTGTGGGTTTCAGTGTGAACCCTTATCCCTCCCCCCCAAAAAAAGCTAAGAGTAAAATATACTCTTGTCATTAGTTTCGTGGCTTCTAAACTCTTGCCAACTACATCACTGTTGTCTATGGATTGTGTTTCCATGGCCACTGCCCCCTCCAGCCTGTGGGGTCCTAACAGTGACGGGAAGAGAACACGTTGGCTTCTGTTTGCCTCAAGACCACAGTGCGAAACATGCACGGTGCTAGACTGCACAAGAAGTTAAGTTTCAAGAACTGTCTTTGGCATTCTGATCTGAAGAGAGGTGTGCAAGGAGAACCCACAGCCAGACGCTCCACGCATGAAGGGGCAATGTCCTCTTAGTGTCCTCCACCCAGTGGCATGAGGCTGCTCGAGGGGCTGAGCTTGAGTCTCTCTCTCTCTCTCTCTCTCTTCTCTCTCTCTCTTTCTCTCTCAGCAAGAAGGGCTAGATTGACCCTGGGCTCCTGATGAGAGGACAGACGTCCAGGCTCCTTCAGAGTCCGAGGGAGAGGTTAGAAGTTTTTTTCCTGTCACTTTTAGGTCTCTGTCCATTTCCAAAGTCACAGCCAACTTTTCTCTCACATTGGAGGAGGCTACCACATCTCTTAGGGGACATTTTGTGCGTGCGTGTGAGAGCTCCATTTCCTCTTTACAAATACAGGGAAACCCCGCTTTGAAGGCAGATGTGTAGGCAGATGGAGACCACGAAGACCCAGCATTTTCTGGATCTTTCCTGCCTGGCACGTAGTCACGGTCCTGCCTTCCTGACTGTCTGGATGCTGTCAAGAGTGTAGACCTCTGTGAGATCCCACCCACTTCATCTCTGCCCCTTCAGCTGGCCTGAGCTGCTCGCCCCCAGGGAGATAGAAATGTTGAAGCCACGCGTGTGTGTCAGCAGTCACAACTGTCCCTAGGGCTGATGAGTGACAGTAAGAGAACCATCCCCGTCACACACAAAGCTGAGATCCAGTGAGTACAAGACTGTCGTGTGGGGCTGCAGAGATGGCTCGGGGTTAAAGCCTTTCCTCGCAAGCAGAAGGACAGGAGTTCAGATTCCAGATCCCATATAAAAACTTCTGGGCAGATGTGGCGGGGGCATTTCCAGCCCAGGAAAGTGGAGCCCACAGCAGAGCAACAAGGAGGTAGAAGCAATCCGGGATCACCCTTGGACCTCCACAGGCACATATAGTGCTCTCTCTCTCCCTCGCTCGCTCTCTCTCTCTCTCTCTCACACACACATACAAATAATAAAAAAGACTGTGGTGTAATAGGGCTGTGAGGGTCGCTCAGCACGCTTGGGTTTTGCAGCCCTTATTCACATACCGGCCTGGACTCTGGCTGTCTCGGAGAAACTCACAGTCCTGTCCACACCCCGCGGCTTTTCAGAAGCTCTCAGGCCCACTGAGCCTTGTGAACCTCGGTGTTGGTTCACGCTACTCCAGGGCGGCCCGAGCAGGTGACCAAGCTCGGAGCTAATGGAGCATTTTCCTTCTCGATGCCCCATTTCCCTGTAAGTAAAAGGGGGAGACATACCTAAGATCCACCAAATAAGCCTTAGCCCAAATCCATCCTGACACCGGAAGTCCCCAGAACCTTCCTTGACGTTGACTTGTTGGCTCTGGAAGCGGCTTCCGGAATCTTCAACACCATCCTCCACGTGTGCGTGGGCCGAGGGCCTCAGATGGGGCAGAGCCCATCCACAGAAGCGAGTCTTCCCTTCATCCTGTCATCGCCACGTTTTGTTTTCCTTCCTCAGCAACTGGTGTTCAATTCGGTGACCAACTGCTTGGGGCCGCGCAAGTTTCTGCACAGCGGGAAGCTCTACAAAGCCAAGAGCAACAAGGAGCTGTACGGTTTCCTGTTCAACGACTTCCTCTTGCTGACCCAGATCACGAAGCCCTTAGGCTCCTCCGGCACTGACAAAGTGTTCAGCCCCAAATCCAACCTGCAGTATAAAATGTACAAAACCGTAAGTTCGTCCTCCGTCGCCGTAGCCGAGCGGGTGTGACTGGAGATGATGGATGCCCAAAGGGAGACAGACGTAGCAAAATGGGGAATACAGGGTGGAGAAGACGTAGGAAAAGGGAGAATGTAGGGTAAGCAAAGTAGACAAAGCAGTGGGGGAAGGGGCAATTTCTGTCCCTCCACAGTTCCAAGACTCCGGCAATTTCACTGGCGAAGCACTGTGGGTGGTCAGTGGATGCTGTGGATCCCCCATTCCCATGCGACACCTCACCTATGGTCACCATCGTCAGCCCAAGTGCCCACCCCACCTTCCACGTCACCCTAAATCTCTCGCCTGATGCATCTGACCTTCCCCTTCACCATCATAAGCCTGTGGACCCGGTGGGCGCCTAGTGTCTCTCTAAGCCGTGTGTCCGGGCTCATGTGCACGTGGCAATGTCAGTGGGAGCCCCCCAAGTGTCTTTGTTGGGGAGTTTTTGCTAAAGAATTCTCTTGGGGACCAGTGAGATAGCGCAGCAGGCCAGATGCCTGATCACAAACTTGGCAACCTGAGTTCAGTCCCTGGCCGCCCACGTGACAGAGAGACAGACTCTGACCACTGTCCTCCGTGCTCCCTCTGTACTGTGGCAAGCACGACGTGGCATCTCTCCGGCCTCCTTCCCCCTCTCGAGTAAATAAATATGAAAAAAAGGGAGAGATTTTCTTGGAAGCAACAGTCAGAGTTATTTTTGGGAGAAAGAATGACGTGATTACATAGACTGGTTACTGGAACCTATGAAAAGCTGGGTGGAAACCGCATAATGGTGGACTGTTTGCTGTTTGGAGTCAAAGGGGAGAAATAGACCACTCTAGATCTTATTTGGAAGGACGAAAATGTTGTGAAGGGGGGTCCCTGACTCACGTGTGCTGTATGTGGCGGGTAGAGTTAATATAAGACCTTATATGGTGGAGTGCAACGGAAAGCACGCCAACTCTTGGAATGGTTACTGACATACTAGGGACATACACATACCTCCATCTAGGTTACTGGAACAAACACACGCACATTCCACATACATACAGACACACAGGTGTGCAGACATAAGCACACATGCACGGATATGTGTACACATGGACAAACACATGCATGTACTGATACACATGCACAGACACACAAATACACACATGCATAAACATACATGCACATGCATATGCACAGACACTCACATGTGTGCTGGCACACATGCATACTGACACAAACATACATGTGCACAGACATGCATATACTGACACATATGAATACTGACACAAATACCCTTGCACAGACACACATACACAGGTGTACTGACTTGCACATGCTCGGTGTTCTACTGAAATGCACGCACGGGCATGCACACGCATGCTTGCTGTCTTGCTGGGTTTTGCACCACACAGTTTAGTGAACCTGCCGCGCCCCTGCCCGCCTCCTGACGCCTTCACCTTGTTACTTTCCAGCCTATTTTCTTAAATGAAGTTCTAGTAAAACTGCCCACTGACCCTTCTGGAGATGAACCCGTCTTCCACATTTCCCACATCGACCGAGTCTACACCCTCCGGGCAGAAAGCATAAACGAACGGTAAGTGGGGCCACCTCTCCTGGCGTGGGCACATGCCAGCAGGTCCCAGCATCCCCTGCTGCAGTGCCCTTGCCAACCTTTGGGAGGTGCGTGGGGAAAGCATCATGCTTTCTCTTTGGAGCGTCTCAAAAGTTGGACACCTGGCATGATGGTTTTATAATAAAATGGACCCAAACCAATTTTGCTTGATTTTTTTTCAAGAGATTTTCAGTGTTCTTGGAGATAAATATGGAATCTCAGCTCTCCCCAAGTTTCCCAAGTGGCAGAAACCCATAGGAAAGTAATTTTGGATTAACAGACCACCCGCACTCATGCTGCACCCCGGCTCCCCAGGACAGGCCCTCTGGATGCCTGGGCTGTGCGCACTTGGCCTGTCTTGCGTTCAAGACGCTGTCACGGAGCCAAGTGAAGCAGGTCGCTGTGAACCCCAGGCTGACGGCGGCCAGCAGCATTCCGGAGAGCACGTGTGCCACGCAGGAAAGCTGGCCCGCGCCACCGCGCACATGGCTCCCAGAAAAGAGGAAAGAGAAGACGGCAGGCCGAAGAGCCCCCTTCTCCCCCCACCCCCTGCTTTGTTGTCCTTGGGACACGCTTTCTCCCTTGAGTGTTTTTTAAAAAAACTGTGTGTGTGTGTGTGTGTGTGTGTGTGTGTGTGTGTGTCTCAGAGGGCACTGTGTGTCTCTGTGAAAGACCAAGGGCGACTTCGTGAATCATCCTGCTTTGCTTCTACCTCCTTTTTGCTTTGCTCTTTGATGACCCAGGCTCTGCCCACCAGGACCAGCTGTGTAGGCAGCTGCCTTTTCTGCCTGGCATTTTTTTTAAAGTGATTTTATTTATTTTTTATTATTTATTCAATTGTGTGTGTATGCATGTGCGTGAGTGTGTAGAACCATGGACGAATTCGGGAACCACATGGACGCCTCCACCTCCTTGTTTACTTTGCCCCGGGGATTCACAGGCTCCGCCCTACCAGGACCAGAAACGCAGGCTGCCCCGCTTCCGCCTGGTGTCTATACGTGGGATCTGGGATCCGAACTGCAAGGCAGAGGCTTAATCCCTGAACCACCTCTCCAGCCCAGTGCCTGGCATTTTTGATTGGGATGTGGGATCTGAATTCAGGACCTTCTGCTTGTGAGGCAGAGTCTTAGCTCTGAGCCATCACTCCAGCCCCTCTGAGTGGTTTCGAAGGAAGATCCTTCTGCCTTTCTGGGTTGAACCAGTGTGCCATGTTTTTCTGTGATGGAGGAAGCAGAGCTGCGTGCCCACACCCTCTCCAGCCTGCTGGGTGTCAAATGCTCTTTGGAGAGTTGGCCACAGCTCCAAGGATATCGCTCACGGGCTGCAGCACAGTTGGACGAATACTTGCCTTGCACGCCAAGTCCTGGTCTCAGCTCATAGCGTCACATAAGCCTCGCGTGGTGGCATGTGCCTGGGAGCCCATCCCCCAAGGAGGTGGAGGCGACAGGATCAGAAATTCAGGGTCATCCTCTGCTCTATAGGAAGTCCAAGGCTAGCCTGAACTACATGGGACTTTGAAGAAATAAAAATAAACATCATCATACCATTCTTACTCATGGTATCGATCATTCTTCATGCTGAGTGACATGTAACTGACTTTGGTGCTAAAATCAAATGAACCAGGGGAAGAAAAAGTCCTGGAAGCAGAATCTGAACAGACTCAAAGCCTTTTCCCTAAAGTTCTGTTTGGCAAAGTTCTGTCTTTTCTCATCCAAGGACTGCCTGGGTCCAGAAAATCAAAGCTGCTTCTGAGCTCTACATAGAGACTGAGAAGAAGAAGCGAGAGAAGGCGTATCTTGGTAACGTACCTCTCACTCGGGGGTGGGGGGAGGGGGTGGGGGGTGTCTTAAAACCTGAGCAGGAAAGTCATGGGGAAATGAGGGTCGAAATGGGATGGAAGTGGGTACAAGGTGGGGTGCAGGATGATGGATGAAGGGCAAATGCCCGGAGCAAGGGAGGACACCCCCAAAGGTGGGAGTGGGGAACTGCTTCTGCGTGGGGCTGGGCGCGCGATGGCGGGGCGAGCTGGGAACGGGACAAGGGGAGGAGCGTGAAGACATTAACGTGAACTCCTGCCTTGTCTTTCTGCCGTCACAGTTCGTTCCCAAAGGGCGACGGGCATTGGCAGGTTGATGGTGAACGTGGTCGAGGGCGTCGAACTGAAGCCCTGTCGATCACATGGTAAGAGGCGGATCCCGCGTAGCGCATGCAGATGTGGGTGTGGCCTGGGTGTGGCCCCCGCGGTCCTCACACCCTCGGCTTGCGCTGGTGGTATTCTTTCTGATCCTCCATTTCCTCCTGGCACGCATCTTTCCAGCACTTGCTGGAAATCGGAGGGGATTTTGTTCATTTGTTTTTTTTTTTTAATCTTTTGAGTTCTCCTGCCTTCAGGGCCACCCCTGAGCCCTGGACCCCAGTCCATGGGGCGCACATGCCCAGTGGGAAGGGTCTGGTTGAGAACAAGTAAGGGTGACAGAAACATCACGCCAACCACTGGATTTTGCAGTCCTTAAGCAGAGCAGTGGACGGGCATCAAAGCGGGGCGTTCTTCCCACCTGGCGAGTGCTTTTGTTCACCCCAGGCAAGAGCAACCCGTACTGTGAGGTGACCATGGGCTCCCAGTGTCACATCACCAAGACCATCCAGGACACGCTGAACCCCAAGTGGAACTCCAACTGCCAGTTCTTCATCCGAGACCTGGAGCAGGAGGTTCTGTGCATCACTGTGTTCGAGAGAGACCAGTTCTCGCCGGACGGTGAGTAGCCGGCCTCGTGGCGCTGTGCGCCCCTCCCGGCTCAGGGACTCCTGCTTCCTCGCCCTGGCGCCCACCCAGCATGGCTGGAGGTGTCTGGGTGAAGGGGACAAAGGGTGCCTGGCCTATTGGCTTCTGCTGTGCTAGATGAAGACTTCGGCAGCTTCCGGGGGGCAGGAGACCGTGTGATAAGGGGTGTTCCCAAGCGACTAGGTGGAGTTGCTCATCCTTGGCAAGGAGGCCGAGGCAGGAGGATGGCGAGTTTGAAGCTGGGAGATCCTGTCAAAACAAGAAAAAAAGAAGTCTTGGGATAAAGCGGCCCTGCAGAGCCCAAAGGGTGTTAGCTCACGACAGGTGCGGCAGATAATCGGCTGGTGGCGTTTGGGGGACATGTCCGGTTAGGTGAACAGATGCGGCTGCCATGGCTACATCATTCCTTCACACAGCTTCCTGACTGGGCAGTGGTTTTTGGTCAGTGAATCTGAAAGGCCATGACCTCTCTGAACCCAGTAAAAATCTCAGAGGATAAGCTTAAAAACCGGGGTCTTGTTTGTTTCTATCTGGGTAAGGCTGAAAGAGACTTTGTCTTTCAGTCCATTTGTGTGCACGTGGATGTGTGTGTGTGTGCATGTGTGCGTGCATGCATTCTGTGTGTAGAAGAGGGCGCTTGAGTGTGTGTGTGTGTGTGGAGGCTCAAGGGTGACTCCAGGAATCATCCTGGATTGCTCTAGCTTCTCATTGCTTTGCTCTGGGGTTTCCCAGGCTCCGCCTTCCTGGGCTGGATTCCCAGGCTCCGCCTTCCTGGGCTGGATTCCCAGGCTCCGCCTTCCTGGGCTGGATTCCCAGGCTCCGCCTTCCTGGGCTGGATTCCCAGGCTCCGCCTTCCTGGGCTGGATTCCCAGGCTCCGCCTTCCTGGGCTGGATTCCCAGGCTCCGCCTTCCTGGGCTGGATTCCCAGGCTCCGCCTTCCTGGGCTGGAAGTGCTGATCCTTTTGCTTACAAGGCAAAGGCTTGGACCATTTCCCTGGACCATTTCCCTAATCCCAGTCCTTAGTACTTTTACATGAATTATCTTGTGAGCTACACACTTGTGTTTGCCCCACGACAGCTGGTTCCTCAGAGTCTAGAGCAGTCTCCTGAGTCTGCGCTCCACACACTGGTTTGTTATCCGTTTCTATGCTGATAAATCCAAATCTGCAGTGTTGCAGTTCACCTGCATGGTTGCTGGTAAAATCACCATCAAACGATTAAGGGAACAAGAAGTTTATTCCCTCTTATGATTCCTGGTTACAATTGCTCGTGCAGCTGGGCAGGAAACCCACCAAAGGCCAAGGAAGCTGGGCACACTATATCCACATAACAGCTGAGAGAAGGACCTTCCTCACTTGCCAGACCAGCATGTCTGGCCAAGTGTACACAAGGATGCCAACTTCCTCAACCAACTCTCCATATTTTACTCACCTGTCCAGGGCTCAACTACTAAATTCTTTACAGATGTGTCCAGAGCTCAAACCCTCAACCATCAAGTTGACACCCGTGCCTAACTATGACATGGGGTGAGAGTTTTTTTTTTTAATTCAAATACTTGCAAATATACATACATACAAAGATACATACATACATACATATTTGTGTGTAAATATTATATGTATGTGTGCTTTCATGTGAATGTGATGTGTGTGTGTGTGTCTGTGTGTGTGACCTGGAGACATCCACCTTCTTTTTTTTGAGACAGAGTCTCATGGTCCAAAGCTCACCTTTAGGCCAGACCAGCTGTCCAGCAGGCCCCAGAGGTCCTCCTGCTCCCCCCACCCCAGTGCTAGGACGGCAAGTGTGCTTCACCAAGCCTGACTGCCATGGTTCTGGTCACAAACTCTGACCCTTGAGCTTGTAAGGCAAGCACGTTACTGACTAGCCATCTCCCCGACCCGAAAAATACACTTTTAAATGACACTGAGCAATTGTGCATATTTATGGGCTTCTTTATGGCATGTATATAATGTGTAATCATCAGTCAGGGTAGTTGGCAAACCCATCCTCTCAGACATATAACTGCATCTTCTTTTTTTTCTTTTAAGTAATGAAATGTCACCACACATCGACAAGACATTGGGGTAAATTAGAAATGCTAGTGCTGATCCTCCTTGCAGTTCATTCTGAGACCTCCTAATAAATGTGTGTCTTAGGGGACAGGAATTCTGAGTAAAGTCTGTTTGTTCTCCTTGCAGATTTTTTGGGCCGGACAGAGATCCGCGTGGCCGACATCAAGAGAGACCAAGGTTCCAAGGGACCAGTGACCAAGTGTCTCCTGCTACACGAGGTCCCCACCGGGGAGATCGTGGTCCGTCTGGACCTGCAGCTGTTTGACGACCCATAGAGAACTGCCGGATGTGCCCTGAGGGGCTTCCTCTCCAGTTCCAGGACTGTCTGGAACCAGCATTCCTTTTCTGAGAGGCCAGCGTTGGATGCTCAGCTGCAGGGCACGGGACGGTCAAGACAAAGCTGTTCAAAGTTTCTAGGACTAATTCTCGACAATCCTGCCCCTCAAACCATGTCCCAATTTGATGAAACAAAACTTTTTTTTTTTTTTTTCTGGTCCTCGCTACAGGTCTCATCAGGGCCTCTAAAATCCACAATCTTCAAGTAGGATCCACTGGGAATCTGGCTGGGGCCATGGGTCTAGTTACAATTCAGTAGAATTTTTTAAATACGTCTGTATTTTTGGAGAACTCATATAACCCTCCCAGTTCCCACCTCCACCAGCTCCTCTGTAGACTCCTCGTCCTAGGACGGCTCCTGCGTGGTGTGTTTAGTCCAATTAGGGTGGAGGCGTTGCTATTTGGAGCCCATCCCCCACAGGGAAGTTCGGCCGTGGATTGTAGTGGTTTCCTCAGCAGGCACTGACTTGTCTCTACGGAGACCTGGTCCCTGGAAGACACACTGGCGTTCTATGGATGATTCCGTTTTGGTTCCGGGCAGGCTTGGAAGATGGTCGTTACCTGCCAAATTCTGCTCAGCTGAGTCAGAACGCGACAGTTCGCCAGGGAAGGCTCAGCAACATCTGGTTGCCAGCTGTGATGTCTCGTGACAGAACACCGTTGGCATCCGCTCTGGGCTTACTCTATGTTTGGATATACTGGATCCTGAGTCTACTGTGTGTTACTTCAGAAGCTGTCTTTTGTGGCATGATAGTTTGATATAGGTGTCAACTTGACAGTGAAAGACTCTTGCTCTGGGCACATGTGTGAAGCATTAGCAGTTAAGCCCTAAGCAAGCCTGCAGCAGATTGTCTAATTGACGTGGGCGGCTCAGCCTAGGTGGGTGGGCTGTAAGATGGGGAAGCTGTCTTAGTGTAAGTCTAGCCTTCTTCAGGCACTGCTGAGCTGAGCTTTCCAGTCCCTACACTGAGCTGGTAAGACCACTGAATTCCAGGAATGTGAGAATCCTGCTGTACGTCTTTAGCCGGTTTGATGACAGGCTGTCAGGCAAGGGGAGTTCGCCCCTCTCTCAGCAGTGGTTAGTTTCCTGGTGTTGGTATAAGCTCTCCTGCTAAGCTGTACTAAGAACTGCAACCGGAGTCGTAAGAAAGAATAAAACCCCTTGTTCCCATATGCCGTTTTAGCGTGAATTTATCAGCAACACAGGCAAACTGCAGCAGGTGAGTTCCCAGAACGCCATGCCTTCGATTCCCAAGGTTTGATGAAATTACAAGCCAGGGCTGGGACATGTGGAGACGAGAGAAGGAAACCCATTATTGGGTGGGAGAAAGAGTCTGGGAGTGTGTGAGCCCCACACATGGTGGAGGGGGAATGAGGCCTCCTTCACATACGTGGCCAGATGCACCCCAACTTTGTAGTGCTAGAATTCCATGTGTTGGTTGCCAAGTCGGCACTGCTTGGTTTGAGTGCTCTGGGTTTATCTTTTAGAGGCTAGATCAGTTTACTGATTAGATAAAAGCTTGATTGGCTACTGGAAGGTGTGGGCCATGCTTTGTTCCAATGTTAAAGTTCTCGAAGTTCCAGTTTGTCGTGGTTGGATCCTGCTCTCTGTGTGTCCCCTGGTTCTGGAGTCTGGATTGCCGGGTTGGTGTTTTCCTTGAGGGTGGAAGTCCTTCCTGTCCTTCCTGCCTTCCCTGCTCTGGGAACAGAACGTGTGAGCCTGTCACATGTCAGGTGGTTTTGAAAAAGCATGTGTTGTAAAAGACAATGAAGTTTACATTTCGTACTTTCAGGAAATGCTTTATTATTTATTTACTGAAGACAGTGTAGAATTTTGTATTAAGAACAACAGACATACATGTATTTTTTGAAACAAGCAGAAAAACTCTTTGGTTAGAAACTTTCGAGCGAACACGTGAGCAGCAAATTTCAGGCACTAGTTTCCAACATCCCAGCAGAAAATGCCGTCAAAACACCTTAACGTTTTATTTTCAATGTTGTTAAGAAACTGTTTTAAATGGACGTCTATAAATAGACCCGCAACTTATGCTTTCCTATTTCTAGAACCAGTAGAGTCTGTTCAGTGTGTTTATGAACACATGTTCCCATAGTGTAAAAAGAAGAAATTAAATGTATAAATGGGGCAGAGTCAGGTCACTGTATCGACCCCTTCCTTTCTGTTCTTTCTTTTCCCTCTCTTGGATTCTATTTTGTTTTTCTGTCAGACATCCTGTTCCTGTAAGGAAGGGTGTGGTATGTACTAGGGCAAACATCGCCTAACCTTGTAGCTTCTAGATTCCCACTCCTGGAGTTAATCTAGCACGAATAATGCAATGCAGCAGTCTTTCCCCCGGGGGCGCTCTTGAGACCTTGAGATGCTTCTCAGTGTAGGAAAGTCTGGATTAGTGTCCTTGTGTCCACGGTGTAATGTGACAGATCCCTACTTCTGGCTGAGTATGGCCCAGCTGTGACTCCAGGGTTGAGCAGGGGAGAGGGAGATGTGGGTGACACGCAGTCTCAGACCCTTGGCTCTCTATGCCTTCACTTCTGCCTCCTTCCATGCCAGGCTGTGTTCTGTATTCATGTGTGTCTTGGCCAAGGAGTCTGAATCTTAGCTGCTTGCTGTCTAAATACACGGATTCTCCAGCTCTGGTACCTGGCATCCTGCCATCAACTCCTTTGCACACCCCCCTGTGCCACCCCCGCAGACATTCCTGCTGTCTGAGCCGGTCGCTCCTGTTACACTGACCTCCTTGTACCCGGGAAGTGACCTTCCTCGTGTGGGACTGTGGTCTGACCTTTCCCAGGAATGGAGAGAAACTATGGGGTCCGGTTGCTCCGTTTCACCGCTTGGGAGGGAGTCCTCGGACAGCCACGAAGGAAGTTCTGCTACATGGGGCATTTTTCTTCTTTGCTTTGGGACAGGCGCTCGCTGTTGTAGCCCAAGCTAGCCTTGAACTTGAATCTTCCTGGCTCAGCGTCCTGGGAGCTGAGAATCTATGTGTACTACCACGCTCAGTAATCTTTGTCTTTGTCTTTTTTTTTTTTTTTTTTTTTTTGAGGATTAACCTAAGAGTTTATTAGAGGAGAGGAAGAACAGAATTCATGCAGTACCAGGAGGGGCAGGCGCCCTGGAGAACGCACGGACTCCAGGCATGGATCATGAGGGGCAAGGAGCTGGAAAAGAACTCATGGACTCCAGACCTGAAGTGCCATGAGGGGCAGGCGCCAATCTTTGTTTTTTAAACAAAAGTGTGACTTGAATATATGAAGGGACTTTATTCCATCTGAACTGACCCAAATTGAATTGCAAAAAGAAACCCTAACCAAAAATGGATGAATTGACTACTTTTACTGTGTCTTACCTTGTGACCCAGGAACCGATGCAGGGATGCGTCCAGGAAGGACAACCGTAATGCTGTTTTCCGAGGTCTGGCCACAGCCGCCTTTCTAGTTGACTGGAACGTGGGTAAAGTTCATGACCACAGAGTGCGATATTGCTCTAGGACTCCACTGTGTCTGAGGTTAAGCCAGGAAAGGACCAGGCATCCCTGGTTTTAGTAGAAAGGTGGAGATCTTAGAAGGTAGACAGTTGTGTGAGGAGAAAAAGACTGCATCAAGGACATTTTTTTTTTCCCTTCTAGTTGTTCAGGCCTTTTTGATTCATAGGGAAGAGGCCAGAGTGTGCTTGGATTCGATTTCTTTGCCCTTTCCTTTCAGGGTCTGGAGGAGAGCGCAACGCCGGTTCTTTTTCTGACACCTTGGATAGAGCAGGACTATTTCAGGTCGGAGACCTGCTGAGTTGAGCAATGGGAAATAAATGAACCCAGTGTTTGTGGTTTGCTTTAGGTGTGGGGGTGTTAGCTTAGGGAGGATGTAATAGCTCAGAAACAGGCACAGTGAAGTGGGGGACCCTCAGGGACCTTCAGCAGACACCTGGGGTGCTGAGATGCCTGCTGGAGACTTCTGACTGCCTTGGGCAACCAAGACCCAAGGCAGCCAAGCAGCCAGGGCGCACAGGGCTGAGCCCTGGGCGATACTTTGTCAGGGCCACTTTCACACCTCATACATGGCTTGTATGTTCATTTACCTCCTTCCTTGTGGGACCAAATTCTTGTGCTTCTCAGTGTTTCTATTCCTTCTTTCTAGAAATGTCGAAGATGGCCCTTCTGGCCAGCCAAGCTTATGTTCTAGACAGATCTCAGGGACAGAAACAGACTTGTACCAGTAGTGGGTGCTTCCTTAAAACAGGAACTCCCTGAATTAGTAAGGGGGAGGGCTAGGAGTCCCGCCATAGGAATGACATTGACATTGATATTGATCTGTCCACCTCCCTCTTCCTCCTGTGTATAGGCACACAGCTCCCTTAAGAGGGTGTTGGGCCTTGATAAAAAAACGAGGGTATTTCATTCCCTCCTTTCGTGGCCAGCAAGGCACTGCTTGTGGGCACACCTTATCCGTCCCGTGCAGCAGCCGCTAGGACCACGTGCCAGTTAGATACATAGGCGTCGCTGATGAGAGACAGCTGAGCTCTGAGAACATCTGTGGAGCGTTAGCAGCCTGTACTTAAGCAGCTCGAGGCAAGCCACGAGGAAGCCCACAGGAGGTTGTCTGGCTGACGTGCATGGGCAGGTAGATAAGATGGAGGAAGCCGCCTCAGTTCTTGGACATTTCTCATTACTTGGATAGTCTCGCTGTCTGGCAAGTGAGGTTTTCCCTTCTTGCAGCAATCCCTGTGGACACGATGTGGTCAATTCCCTTGGCTCTGGCGATGGTATGAGCGCTCCTGCCAAGCTGGGCTGAGAACTGCATCCAAGAATTGTGTGGAAAAATAAAACCCCCTTGTTCCCCCAAACTCCATGGTCGTGTAACATGAAGAGAAAATATAGCGCATCGCCATGCCTTCTGAGCGACTGGTTCCCACAGGCCCTTGGTCTTTTGTTCTTTTTCCAATGATATTGTCCCGTGAGGAGTTATTCCAAGAAATACCGAAGACCTCTCAGTGTTTGTTAATGATCTGGAAAAAGCAACTGGCTGGTTGACAGAGGACCCAACCCCAGGCTATTTCATTCTGAATAAGACTCCTGTTCTTTTATACTTGGAAAGCAGTTGCTCATTTGAGCTAGAGGCAAGGAAAGTTCCAGAAACTGTTTCGTCACCCTGCATTGAGCCACATGAGTAGGTCACTAGAATCAACTAAGATGCGTAACTGTCTATTTGCAGGAGCCAGGAAACATCTATCCCTGGCAAGCTTGGAAGCACTAAAACTGAGGTGCTACGCTGCAGCGGGGCTCTTGGTAGCATGGTCAGGAATGGTGACAGGGTGCTGCTCCTTCAGGGGTCCCCATGCTGGTCTAGTGACCTACTCACATGACTAAATGACACAAAAGTTCTCGTTCCAGATTCCTGCTTCAGCGCCATACAGACCTAATCAGTGATTCCCTAAAGGACCCTTCTTCTCTTTTGGCTTTGTGGAAAGCACATAATTTTCTCTGACGCTCTGTGTGAGGCGAATTTGTGTACTGTGAGTCAGCATGTTTTGTGAGTCATGGTTCTCTAGGATTCTGTTCTGTTTTCTACCCTAGTTTCTGTCCTCATCGCTGCTATTCACACTGATGAGTGTTTTAGAAGTTGAAGTCCACGGAATAGAACTGTGTCCAGAGGGGGCTTAATTGTGTCAGTCTTGAAACAGCCACATGTTCCTTTGGTATTTCCTAAGAACCAGTAAGTTTTGTTTTGTTTTTAAATGCAGTAGAAACACATTTTCTTCTAGAACTCTGGCTTTACTTTTATCATTTTCTTTTTAAAGCACCGTTCCTGTGCTGCTGTTCTTCTATCTTTTTCTTCTGAAACTCAAGAGTTTTTACATCCTTGTGCTCCAGTTAGAAACAGTGGGGACCCGGGACACGCTGGTAACTTGGCAAGGGCTCGTTGACGGGCGGCAGTTTTTCTGTTTTCCTGCTGGGGCCGCTGCCGGCTCCCAAATGCAGGCGCCCCTGCTGCAGCGCCCCCTGCTGCAGCGCCCCCTGCTGCAGCGCCCCCTGCTGCAGCGCCCCCTGCTGAGCGCCCAGGCGTGGCTGGCGTGTAAATTGCAGAAGAAACTTGCCAGTGGGGAGGGCAGGGAAACTGACTCAATGCCAGGACCTGGCTGGTCCGAGCCTGGCACTCACCCGGCTGAGCGGAAGTAAAGGACGGTGGCATGGAGGGACTGGAACTCAGCGCTCCCGGGCATCTGGCGAGATCTTGCTAGTCCCGGCTGCTGGGACTGGACAGAATGGCCCTTCCTGGTCCTCCTGCCTTTTGTGGATCTGCTTATGTTGGGGGTTTTGCAATTCCGTCCTCTGCAGGCCTCACACATGAATTAGAGGTGTATGTGTGGGAGGGGGGGCGTAGAGCAGGGACCTCTTCCCCCCAGCAAGCCAGGGTCATTTCTACTTGGTTGGATAATAGCGTCTACCTACAGACTTCTACCTATGGCACAGTTTTCAGAAGGATACAGGCACTTATGACAGGGCAGTGTGTGTGTGTGTGTGTGTGCGCGCACGCTTGTGTGTGTGCCCCAGAAGTCTGGGGACAGTTATTTGGACTGAAGGAGATAGAAATCATGTTGCTCCAACGCTCCCCAGATCACCTTGCAGACCAGATCATTATGTGTGGTCCAAGTACAAAATGAAAACTCGAGTTCCAGTTGTTCCAAGTGATTAAAATTTCAGAGGTGACCACAGGACCTTGAGCTGCGCCTGGGCCCTTATGACTGGCCCCATGTGACTAAGATTGAACCACTCGTGACACTGGCATTGGCTGCAGTGTATTTTCCATAGGTTCTAGAAGCTGGACTGCAGCTTAAGTGCTTTTCCTTGGAGAGCTCTTCCCTGCAAGCTGTGTGCATGTGTGTGCGCATGCGTGTGTGCGCGTGCGTGTGTGTGTATGTAGCTGGGCTGCTGGTGCTGGGCCTTACGTGAGTGGGAGGAGCTTGCTTCTGAGTGACAGGGACTTCCCAGCCCTCCGTAGGTGCCATTGCCTGGCTTTGGGTAGGATGTGGGTAGCAAGAGGAAAGACGCGTGAGTAGTCTCGGGAGT
This sequence comes from Typhlomys cinereus, assembly GCA_023101885.1. Classification (NCBI taxonomy): domain Eukaryota; kingdom Metazoa; phylum Chordata; class Mammalia; order Rodentia; family Platacanthomyidae; genus Typhlomys; species Typhlomys cinereus. The sequence goes on along the minus strand of JALPQD010000349.1, from coordinate 432,433 downwards.
TCTAGAGGACAGGGCCCCGGGGAGGTTGAGGCTGAGGCTGCCCTTTCCGGCAGGTGCCTGCTGCTTTCTTGTGCAGCTGTTACACCAGGCTGGACGCCCCAAGCCTGTTGCAGTTCTGCTCACTTTTTGCAAATCTTGCCCTGTGACTACACACATCTAGCGATAGCCTTTAATATGCTTCCCGATTCGCTCTGGGATCCGTGCGTGAAGCGGCGCCGCGGTGCTGTCCGTGAGCCCAGCATTGCAGGTGGACCAGGAGTTCAAAGTCACTCTCAGCTACACAGACAGTTAGTGGCCAGTCTGGGTTACATGACACCCCATCTCAAAAGTAAAAACCAAAAAAATAAAGGGGCTACAAGAATTTGCTGAAGATCAAACAGAAGTTGCAACCAATCTCTTGTCGATTTAAATCCTCTTAACAAAATAAATTGTGCACGCTTCCATGTGTCTTGCAATTGACCTTCCAAATTATGGAAGTTTTGAATGTTACCTGGAGACCTTTGATTAATACTGCATCACTGCCAGTTTTCTGAGATGAACATCTGGGGATGCCTTTTATAAATCCATATCCTCCACATGTCACTTATTGAATATTTGCTGTGTCGGCAAGTAGCTGTTCGAGTGAGATTCTTGCCAATGACACGCGTGGCTAGGCCTGCTTCTAAAACCTGTGAACACTGTTAATAACCCAAGTATCTTAGAACTGTGAGGTCAGTCTCAGAGAATGGCTGCTGTGTCCACTGGCTGAAGGTGGTGTCCTCCTTACCTGTGCATATCTGGGTCCATGGGGAGCAAGCTGTCACTGTCCTGTGTCACCTTAGAGCCCACACACGTGTTGATGGTGAACACAGTTGCATACATGTACGCAGGTGAGAATAGTCCTCAGTGTCTGGATCTGACAGCATAGCTGCATATCCCGCCTTTTGCAGCAAGGAACTATGTAACGTGAAGATTGTGCCCGTTGTGAACTGTCTGTCACGTTTCTGGGAATGTCCATGGTGAAATGTCTATATGGTATGTAAGAGGCCATGCTGGTCTGTGTGCACTAATGCAGATTCTCTAGTCTAAGTATTTAACTTGTTACTGTAAAATGTGACTTGTCATTAAGAGATTATTTTTCTGTATGTATATGAGAATATTTTAGGAATCTAAGTGCATAAAGACGATAGAACATATTTCACAAGTAGAAAACGCTTAATCAGAACACTTGGGTTCGACCCAACTAAATTTTCTTCTATTAAAAAACAAATCCAAGTTGAATGTTTAGCAATATGAAGTCATTTTTTTTCCTTAGAGAATATGATGAATGTGGGTGGCGGATGAGGTGGATGGGAATGACACAGTGGAGGGTCCGAAGCCCCAGCTTGGGGGAGACCTGGAATGTTGCATTCAGAGTGGGGTCCTACAGGATGGTTTGGAGATTGTGCGTCAGAAAGGAGGAGACTGGAGAGCCTGTCTTCTTTCAGGTCCTCGCCACAGACACTTCCCTTGGGTTCTGGTGGATGAGGCAGGAGTCTAGGGCGATCCAGCCGTCCCATGAGTTCAGAAGTGTTCAGGGAGGCCACGAATGTCTCCAAGTCACTCTTTCCACTTTGCTTTCTGGAAGGCTCTGGCCCCCTTTCGTGTGCATCTTCCAGGGGCCTCGTGCTCCCTCACCCTTGTGCAGCCGGATGCGGGGAGGTCAAGTCTGGAGTTTCCAGGCCGGGCTGTCGGCAGGCAAGCAGACCTGGCTCAGAGCTTCCGGGAGGCCCACGGCAAGTGTCCAGTGGGGACCCGGGGGGGTAAGGTGCCTAAACCTCCCCCCTTACCTAGGAAAGTAGCCTAAGTCCAGTGCTTGTAATGTGGCCACCAACATGTCCCTAATTCACCCTCCTGGTCCCCTTAACTCCCCAGAGAGAGCATTCAGAAGGGATGTCGGGAGGCGGTGACTCTGAGAATCCAGCTTTACCTTGAGACCGGGAAGGCTCCACAATGGGAGCTGGTTTCTGGCGACCTCCGGGACGTTCGGGGCCAGTGGCGTGAAGAACGTACAGGGAGTGCCAGCTGAAGGTCTCGGCGCGGCCTGCGAAAGGTCCCGGTCCCTTCTTGTAGTCCCACGTTGGTGAATGCTTGGGTCCAAGTGACCGTCTGACTTTATTTCAGGAAACTTCTCGATGTGTGAATGAGCTGCTTGGGAGAACTGACATGGCCTGTGACCACCGCTCGTCCCAAGGACGTCGCTGTTCAGTGCTCTGCTCAGCGCAGTCTGGGAGGCCGGGCCGGGCCAGCCGGCTGGAACCACTAAGGTCGGCCCCTGGGCACACATAGACCCTGTCCCTTCTGTCCTAGAACGATGCGCTCAGGTTCAGCAGCCACAGGGCTGAGTGAGAACGAGGCAGCCGGCCGACTGCCTCGGGCCCCTGGCTGTGGGGTCTGCAGGCCCGAGAGCCCCTGGGTGGCCTCTGCCGCTTGCAGAACATACTGGGCGCTAAGCCGGCCGCTCTGTTGGTGGCATGTTCTCCCCTCACAGCCCTGCCCGGCCCACCCCTCCCACAGATGTCCCGTTCACTGCAACATAGTTCGGTTGCGAATAGGGCACCGTCCAACTTTCCACAATAAGGAGATAACATTGTCTGCTTTGTAATGTTACTGGCGTTCTAAAAATGACTAGACGCTATTAGAAACTGTAGAGTTATGCATCTGTCTAAAGTCTGTTGAAACAGGGCCAAATGGGTTTCATTTTGGGGGGGGGTCCCTAAAAACAAATGGGAACTTGTTTGCTATTAGAGTTTAGCATTTGCGAAATGTTAAATCTTACCATTTCAGGTTATGGTAACTGAGGCGGTCTTTTCTTCTTCCCTCCCACCTTCCCTGGTCAGTCAGCAGTGAGGCTATTCCTGTGTGCATTCCGATCTGAAAAAGAACCGTCTCCCAAAAACAATTCTTTGGTCTTTTGACGCCTGTGGTTTAAATCCCCACACTTCACAAAGAAAACGAGCAAAGTTGCCCGTGCTGGTGACTGCTTTGAGCCTTTCTGTCCTGGCTCCTTGACACAGGGGAGGCTGTCTGCCCTGCAGGGGCCCTGTGGCTTCTGGTGAATGAACTGTCACCTTCTGATCCTCCTATGCCTCCTTCAGGCCTAAGACGACTTCCCGAGAACATGAGAAGTGCCATGGTGTGCGCAGAAGAAACGCTGACAGGTTGGTTGGGTGTGGGGGTCACCGAGACCGCCTTCTTGCAGGAGTCCATCACCCAGAACGACACAGAGCAGCGCCAACACTTGTCTCCCATACTTACTTTTTGAGACGTGGCCTCCTGTGGCTGACTATAGCTGCCTGGCCTTAAACTCCTGCTCCTCCTCTTTCCTCGCCACAAGAACGGAGACTGCAGATGTGCAGCACGCCTGTGTATGTGCTGGACGCTGAACGTGGACCCACAATTTGATTTTTAAAAACTGTACATTATTCCATTGTCTGACTATATCTTTACTTAAATGGCTAGATTTTGCCTGAACTGTCAGTGATCCAAGCATATACCACGCCAGACTTTCATTTAAAAAATTCATTTAAATGCTGGGGACAGTCTCAGCGCACCAACACTTGCCCATGGTTTTGCAGCCATGTGGTTCTGGTGCATACACCGCTGTCTACTCCGGGCTCATGGCCCTCAGGAAAGTGACTTGTGGTTAGAGACTGTGCTGCTGAGGCTGGGCTCCTGGGGCAGATGCAGCTTCCATGCCGGGTTTACTTCTCCTGAGCGTCACAGCCCAGCAGGACGGTGCCTTTGGCATCACCTGGCTTTACACCCTCAGCTTGGGTCTCTCACTCCTCCTCATCTACATCCAGCTAGAATGGAAGGGAGTGGCGCTGGCTACTGGAAGGACTCGGGTGTTTCCCTTTCCCTCGCTTGTACGTCACACATACTGCGAAGGACCGGCCATGTGGTCACGGGCTGTGTGTTCCACGCTGGCCGCCAAGCTAGAACAGCTGTGGGCAGCTGCGTCTCCACACCTCCGGCTCTGGGAAAGCACCACGGCCTGGATGCTCGCGCTGTGGTCAGGTTCTCTGGTGACTGGCCTGCTGGGCACGGAGGCAGGTGGAGGGCACATGAGGGGCACACGCAGGCCGCGGAGCCCGGCAAGCCTTCCTCACTGCAGTGCTCCCGGCCCTGCCACGTCCTCTCCCAGGAACCCACCTGCTAACATTCCCGGAGGATGCCACGGGACTGCTACCCACTGGAGTTTACACGAGCGCCATCCTGGCGAGTGGGCAGACTGGTGGCATCTTAGGAGCAAAGCGGGGAGGGGTGCAGGGATGACCGCTGACTCCTGACTTCAGCAGCCCTCAAAGTGGAAGGAGACCCAGGCGGTGGGTCTGAGCTCCGGCTGTCCAGTCGCATTACTCTGTGCACATCGCGAGGGCTTCTCACGCTTTCCTTTGTGAACCTGTTGCACAAGGCTGCTACGGTGAAGTGAGGTGTGCATGAGATCACTGAGAAGGCTACAGAGTGTCCCCCAGTGAAGGGGCAGTGTTACGTCGAGGTCCAAAGCTTTTCAGTAGCGACACTCCCCTGGAAGACGGCAGAGATGGAGAGAGGCTGCCAGGGACCGTCTCAACCACCGCCTCTTTAAAGACAAGAGGCCGGGCAGGCGGCACTGGTGCGTGAGGGCGGCACTGGTGCGTGAGGGCGGCACTGGTGCGTGAGGGCGGCAGGCCTCATCAGTTCACTCATCCCAAGAACGACACATACATTTTCCACGCAAACGTTTTTAACCTTGAAACCAGGGGCGCCTGGAAGAAAGATGAACACCGCTGCAACCCACTGTAAAGAACACGTTTTATTGCTGCTCTAGGTTAAGAACTGCCGGCGTCTGCGGGCCGCAGCGCTCAGAGCAGCTCGCGCATGGCCTTGCTTAGCTTCTGGATCTTTGTTTTCGCAGACATGTCCACGTATTTCTCCCCAATACGGACAATCATCCCGCCCATGATTGATGGGTCAGTCTAGGAAAGAACACAGTTTGCAGATGTGAAAATGCAACATTTCTCCAATAAAATGGATGATAAAGTGGCCTGAGGCTACATGAAATTACACCCAGAAAGACGCAGATGTGAGGCTAGGGGTGCAGTCAGACAATCGAAGACTGACACGTCACCGGGACTTTCTGTAGGCACCGGAAGTCTCAGGTAACCCAAGGAAACACCATAGGTGATCAGAACCCACCTTAACCTCCAGCTTCAAAACTTGGTCTTTACTTAGGAAGCTCTTCAGGACTGTCTTCAAATCGGAGAGAGCAGCTTCCTCCAAAGGCTGGAGAACAAACGACAACTTTAATTTCTTTTACTTTACTATTTATTTACTTATTGATTGATTGATTGATTGTGTGTGTGTGTGTGTGTCATCAGGGGGCACTGTATGTCCCTGTGGAGGACCAAGGTTGACTTAGGGAATCATTCTAGACTGCTTTTACTTTCCTGGGATTTCCCAGGCTCCGCCCACCAAGGCTGGAGGTACAAGCAGCTGCCATTTCCACCTGGTGTTTTTATGTGGTACCTGGGATTCAAACTCTGGTACTTCTGCTTACGAGGCAGAGTCTTAACCCCTGAGCCATCACTCCAGCCTATGAAAACTTTATTTTTTTTTTATTATTTATTCAATTGTGCATGTGTGTGCGTGTGTGTGCACGTGCGTGTGCGTGTGTAGAACTACCACGGACCATCTCCACCTCCTCCTTGTTTATTCTGCCCCAGGATTCACAGGCTCCGCCCTACCAGGACCAGAAAAGCAGGCTGCCCCCCCACTTCTGCCCTGCATCTATACGTGGGGTCTAGGATCTGAACTCAGGACCTTCTCCCTGCAAGGCAGAGGATTAACCCCTGGGCCACCTCTCCAGCCCCGCATGACAACTTTAAATAAAACAAAAGTGAAACTTGCATAGTGAAAAGGAAAAGGCGGCCCAGAGGGCCTGTGTCACCATGAAGCATCAGGGCCGTGGTGCTGCGGGTTCAGCGAAGGCCCGGGACACAAAGAAGCCTGGGAAGCTCTGAAACCTTCTTAAACACAGGACCCACCAAGCCAGGGGCGGCCAGGTCTGCATACTGCCCGTGAACCCACCGCATTCCACCCAGGTTTATGCCCAGACTGGCCTGCTGCACTCACCAAACTGCATTGGGAAACAAAACCCAAGACAAGACACCCAAAGGAAGGTAGATGGTGCCATCTAAGGAACACGGGATTCCAAGAGGCCTATGCCGACACTTGGACTCCTCCTGCGTGGTTTTACACTTCAGGTTCCTGCATATAAACAAGGGCAGTTCTAACCTTGACCTCACACATCTCTTGATAGCTAGTAACAGATTTCTAAGTAGCTAGCACACGAGGTCAATAAACACGCTGAGTGATTACAGCTCCTGCCATCAAGTCAAGGGGGGCCTGTTTACTCCTTTTTTATCTGCTACTAGTTCTTAATCTGGTGTTTTAAAAATAATTCAAATAAGTAAGTTTTTTGTCTCATGCTTAGAAAGCAACCGGCCTCCAGTCCTTACAATGATCACTAGGACGGCCATTGTAACGATGACAAACGCTCACGACAAGCCACCGTCCCTGAGTTCCTGTTGCCCCGTTGGCTGAGGCAAATGCAGCAGCAGCGAGTGGCTACTTACAGACGCGGTGGTGACTATGCAAGGGACTTCTCCACGGTGGACGCTCATGATGGTGGAAAAGGCAGAGATGACCCCCTGGGTATTGCTCAGGCGACCATTTTCAGCAAGCAAATCTGGGAGAGTGACACGAAATTCACTGGGCTACATCAAAGCCAACTTCATTTATTTGGTGCCCTTTGAGAACACGAATGGAGGGACTGGCAAGGTAAGTTGGTGGGTGAAGGCTCTTGCCACCAAGTCTGACAACCGAGTTCAATCCCTGGACCCACAGGGCGGGGGACAGAATGGTCTACTCTGCGCTGTCCTCGAACTCCAAGGATGTGATTCCCCTCCGCAATAATTTTTTTAAAAATGTGAGAATGGAAGATATAATTTGCATTTAAAATATATATTCAGGGATTGGCGAGATGTGACAACTAGTAGATAAACCGCTTGCCACTCGAGCAAAAAGAGAACTGTGACTCCCCAGACGCCGAGTGTGTTAGTTGAGTGGGGTAGCCCAGTGCAACTCCAGCCTTGAGAGCCAGGGTCTGAAATCCCCAGAGCAAAATGCTACTCAGACCAGCCTTACTGAGAATCTCTGCTCCAGAAGAAAGAAGGTGCAGGAGTGACTGGAGATGATTACTGATAGCAGCCTCAGGCCTCTGCTCCCACATGCAAACACACCTATGCACACTTACATATTTCTCCCTCTGGGAAAATGGAAAAGAAAAAAAAATACAAGGCTATAGATTTAGCTCAACTGGTAAAACGTATGCTGTTCAGACACTGGGACTCAGTTCCTAGCACCCACATAAAAAAAAATCCTGACCCAGAAGGATGAGCCTGTAATCCCACCACTGGGGACACAGACAGGTGGCTCCTTGCTGGCCAGCCAGTCTAGCTGAATTGGCAAGTGTGGTGCAGGAAGAGACCCTGTCTCAAAAAAAATCAGGCGGACCATGAGGGAGGAAGGTGACCTCTGGACTACACACATACATGCGAGCATTCACATGCAAGTCTTTACAAAGTCTTTAAATTAGCAAGTGTATGTTTGTGGCAGTAGAGAGGTTCTGACCCCCACACGTCTGTATCAGTCTTGACACTCACTTCCATCTGATATGAGTATATTCTGCCCACAAATGCTAAGAACAGCAATCTAAATGTATGAAAGAATGCAACCGTCTCCGAGATCCAAGGGCTAGCCCACCACACACGGCTTCTTGGTATGACACGCGCTGGGATCCAAGCGAGGCTGAAACTACTGCCTTCACAACTGGACAGTCTTCTACCTTGGAGCCCTTGCACGTGGCCTCAAACTTTACAAACAGGTCACTTGGGAAGCTGGGCAAGAGGTGACTTGGTGGGGTGATGAGTCCTGACATGCCGCGCTGCCAACAGGCCCTGGACCGTGACACGCGGTTCCGTGACGAGCAGAAAACTGAAATGCAAAGCCAGTACTTACGCATCAGGTTGGCCGTGAGCGGAGAGAGCCTTTCTTTAGTCGTGAGGTCACTTAGACTCTTCACTTTGATGGAACGCTTGATGTAGGGATTCAGAAGGGCAAGAGACACTTTGGGATCCTTCAGGAGTTGCTAAAAATGCCAAAATTGTAATTTAGTCCTGCAGAGCGCACATAAGCCCAGCTCAAGCTTTCACATGGATTAAGAAAATTAGCACTTTCAGCACGCAAGGAAAAATTTATAACCAAAGCCCCTTTTTGGCTGCCTTTAGGAATGTATTACATCATGATTTTATATGGGATAAAACAATAGTCCTGGACAATTAAAAGAATACCTTCTGAAGTTTCTTAGATACATTTTTGCTTTTCAAGAAGGATTACAAAAAGCTGAGCAGCTAAAAGCTGCACAACCTACCGCGTTTTTCTCACACTAACCCCCAAGTGCAGCCTGACAAGAAGCTCTGACTGAAGACAGATCCTGGTGCTGCCCCCATGAAGGGGGTCCTTCTCCGCAGACCCCCATCCTCTCTGCAGATCTGAGGACAAACCTAAGCTGTGAGAGGCCTCTCTGGTCTGGGAGGGAAACTGACAGAAAGTGGGAGCGTAGTGGTGATAGGAGCCACCGTCTCCATTTTGTCAACTCAGAAGGTGTGATTCTGATTCTGTGGTCACTCGCAGTTCCCAGAACCTGCTCAGGACTCTTGGGGACGGAAACGGCTCTTTGCAGCTGGGCGACTTTCAGCTTCATATCTCAACCTGCCTTTCCGCTACTCTGCGGCATCTTCTCGCAGGCCCGTCACAGTGCTGAGATTTCCACCGTGTGGCTCCATAAAGAGACAGTTGTCTAGGAACCTGTGACTTGGTACACATTAAAGCACCTTGGAATTTGAGTTGTCCAGTCACGCTTCTACAACTAGCATTTACCAGACATTTAGAGCGATACCTCTTAAAACACCCCTCCTCTCAGTCCCTGCTAAAAGCTAATTTTCATTGATAGGGTAACTGCTTCCCTTTCTTCTCGCCATGTGCTGACTTCCATGCTTTATCGAACCCCACCCAGCTGACCACGATCAAAACCATCACCTCTTCTGTTTGTCTGATGAGATCTGTGAAGATTGTAAGGGCTGAGTATACCAGGTAGGACCTGAAATATGATCTGCAGACAACTGGACAAAAGAGGGAAGACAGCTAAATCTATTCTGCTAGGACAAAAAGTTCCAAGAAAAGCTCAAAATTCAAAGCAGATGGAAGTAATATGAGGTATTAGCTTATACAACTAGCCTGACTTCTTCCTGAATTAGAAAATCTTTAGACATAAATGCATTAGAAAATACATGCTATTTTTTAAAACAAACAAGTGAAGACCAATCAAGTCTCTGGAAACACCACAGGCTAGACTGCCCCTCTCCTTCTAGTACAGATCTACTACACCAGAGGGGCAGCTGGGAAAGAAAAGGCGAGTGTCAAAACGCACAGTAATTTCTTATGGAGGATCCAGTGAAAACTAAAGCAGCGGCCTCTGGTCTCAGTGACACTGAGGTTTCTGGTGTCACTTTATGGCCTCTGCACTTAATGTTTCAGAAGAGAACGCTCCTTTCTGGGAGGCTCTGGACCCGTCAGTTCTGTCTCACTAAGAAGCAGACACGCGTCAGACCTGCTGCCAGCTGCTCCCTGCTCGCTCTTCTCTCGCATCTTGAGAACCAAGGACCTATTAAAACTCAGAAAAAGGCTTCATGGAGAAAAGACTCTTTCTGTTAAGTGAAAATAGATTAAAAGACATTTTTAGCATACCTGATTTTATAAGCATAGTTTTTTTTTTTAAAGGTGAAATGGTGAGTTTTCTCAAATTACTTCTCTTTATTTTGATACCATACTTTTGATATCTATATTAGAAAGCTTGGGCTCCCAGTATTAATATCCTGCGTATCTGCATGTTCCTTTCACAGAAGTTCCAGATAACGAGAGGGAGGCTCACTGTGTTTCTGAACACGTTGCTGTTTCTGGCAGGTCTTTCCTGCCTCTCCTCAGAGGAGCGAGCACAGACTAAAGGCCAGAGCGCACGGAAGCCACTTACTGCGACTTTCAACAATTCCTTCTCCACTTGGTCCAGCTTGTTCTGTTTAGCTGCAGCAGAGTAGAGGGCAGTGGCGTAGCGACCTTCGATGCCATATATCTGAACGGGGGGCTAGAGACAGAAAGGGTGGGGGACAGAAGGACAAGCAGATATTAGAATGTCAAAAATAGAATATTTAAAGAAAATATCTCATGGCTGGAGAGCTGGCTCAGGAGCTAAGACTCTGCCTCGCAAGCAGAAGGACCTGAGTTTGGATTCCAGATCCTACATAAAAACGCCAGGTGGAAATGGCAGCAGCCTGCACTTCCAATTCTGGAAGGAAAAGCCTGGGAAATCCTAGAGCGAAGCAAAAAGAGGTAGAAGCAATGGCTCTGAAAGTCAGCCTTGGCCCTCCACAGAGGCACACGCAAAATTCACACTGCCAACTGGTTTAAATATGTCACCAAAGAGTCCTAAATAGCAATCCTGAAACAAAGCAAGGACAGTTCTTTGGTCAGGTCTCCTTTTGAGGGAAGAGAAGACAGTGTCCCAAGTCTCTTCAGCTTATGTGCCTACAGATTAATTATTTGAAGGTGAGCTTATGTTTTCTTCGCGCTCAATAACAAGTGCCAAGCGAGTTGGGGGGGGTTGTCAAACACAAAAGGCAATTCTGAAGATACAGTAAGGAAAAGGAGCACTGACGAAACACACAAGCACTCACTCTTACACATTTCAGAGACACGCTACCAATTTCCTCTTACAGCTCCACTCTGCCATATTAACTTAATGGAGCCCTTTAATTATTTTTCATTGTGAACTGCAGACATTTTTTTCCCCACGCATGATATTCCTCCCTCAGTGAATGGCTCCATGTGCTTAGCGGCGATGCATGACTGGTAACAGCAGCTTTTCCAGAACCCCCTCTTTCCTTTTGTAACATGAAGACAGGGTACTTACTCCTTAGTCACCGTCAAGGTGTTTTAGAGATGGTTCTCACAGTGGACAGGATGGTGCTATCCAGAAGTTGAGACTGAAAGTTGCTAAGAAAGGATGGGGTGTTCTGCTGAGCTCTGACTAATGCTCCCCTAAGGCAACTAGCACAATGGCTCCCTTAGGCAGAGGAGAGGTTAAGTTCACTACCAACTGGGCTGGGTGGTGGACAGCAAATGACAGGCCAGTACATCCTCGGACCTGTGAACTAAGAGGTTTTCTACTTTCTGATAGTTGAAATGATTCTGTTGCACAGGAACTGATAAATCGAGAATTACAGAATCATCCATGAAAACGACCACACTTCAATCTGCTACGGTTGTCTTTATCAGGGGTCAATTAGAATTCTGGTTCAAAAAGAAAGGGGCTGGTGGATCTTTGCAATGGTGAGACTTGTAGTGCCTAGTAGAACAGTTGTGCTCTTACTGTCACCTGTCAACATTGATTTTCATTTGGAAAAAAAGGTGTAGAGTACAAATATACTTTATTGGCTTGCAGAAGAAAAGGTGTAACATGGACAGTTACAACAAAATTACAATTGCAACTAAAGTGACTTCATTTTAATATCAACTCCTATAGTAACTTTCTGTGAGAAACTGGGCAAGGCATAGTATATATATATATACACACACATATATACCTATGTGCCGTATACATATTTATGTGTGTATATACATAGATAACACACACACATACATACATATATGGTTTCCCACACAAACACAATGAATTTGTCATTTCCATCCCTTTGACCCAATCCCATCTCCCTTCCAAAGAAACCTCAATCACTTTTCCTCCCATTTTTATCTTGGGAACCACAAATCTTGCACAGAAGACTTAGTAACTCTGGGCGCTAACTGCACTGTGGTTGATACACACATTCCTCTACCTCACCACGACAAAAGAATACAAGAAGCATACATACCCTCACAAGTTTGGCAAAGGGCCTGACCACGGAGGTACTGAAACACCGAACCTGGGAAAAAAAAAAAAAAGAGCAAATGAATTTTGAATCCTTGAAGGATGTCTGCTCTTTCTTAGCTCAGTAATAGAGGATTTTTTTTTTTTTAAAAGAAAGATTAGTTTCATGTCCCTTTACCATATGGGTCAGATATGCAATGCTCTTTAGTACCAGTAAGTAAATCTCCCTATTGAGAATCATCTCAAATCGCTCATCCCACTGCCTTCCTAATGACAGGGATGAAATGAGAAAAACACGTCTTTGAGAAGACGTTTAACAGAAGCAGGAGCTTCTTACAAATTCAAATGCTGCCTAAAATCAAAGAGTAATTCTCCCAGTACTGCAGCAAACAGGATTTGACAGGACAAGCAGACTTATTTACTTCTTAGTTGCGTATCTTGTCAATCAAGGGTCAGGGCCGCATTCCACGGCTTTAAAAGCACCTACGAGGGTACAGGTCACCTTCATACACTCCCAGCTCCAAAATGTACTTGGAGTTCAGGGGTTAGGGTATGACACGGCAAGTCTTTGTAACGCTTTGGGGAAAGTATGCGTGCACGCATGCCATGTAAGCCTTCACGGCAGGTAAGTACAAGGTGCACATTCTCTCCCCCAGCTCCATGTTTTGTGGATTCTGACCTCCACGTCACCCATTCTTGGCTCGGCAGCCAGAGAGGAGCCAAGTGCCCCGCTCCGCTCTTGGCAATAAGCAGGCGACCCGCGCCGCAGGACACCGACTTCTCCCGCCCGAGCAGCAGCACCGCCCCCGGCGGCTTCCCAGGGCCAGGCCGTGTCCTCCGCACCCCGGCCAGCGGCCCCCCGCCGCAGAGCTCCGAGGACGTGGGCCCCACGGCCCCGATCGGCAGCCCGACCCCCTCAGCCGTGGCCTCGCGGCCTGGCGCGGGGCTCTGACCCGCGACACCCCGGCGGAGACGCTCCCGCCAGCCGCCCTCACCTGCCGGGACAGCCCGGACACCGCGGGCAGCGCCATCTTCCCCTGGCTGTAGGTCAAACTGCAGAGGAGAGGAGCCAGAGCGCACGCGCGCGTCGGCGTGGCCGCGAGGCTCTCTGGGAAAGGTACTGCAAGTCACTAGGGCGCACGCGCCGGAACCTCATGCATGCTGGGAGTTGTAGTCCTTGGCGACCATCAAAGGGCTGAGGTGGAGACCGTGGTCTTGCACTGTATGGGTGAAGTTTCTGGCTGAGTGGGCCTTGGTATAGCATGGATGTGCTGGCCAACATTTTTATGCTTAGATACATGCAGTGGCTTCGCTTCATTTTACATTCATCATTAACATCTTTATCCTTTCTCCCTAACACACCAGAGTGTCTGTCAGTGACTGACTACTGCCCTGGCTGTGCGAAAACAAAAAACAAAACAAGGGCTGGAGAGATGGCTCAGGGATTGAGACTCTGCCTCATAAGCAGAAGGTTCCTGAGTTCGGATCCCCGGTCCCATATAAAAACGCCAGGCAGAAAAGGCGTCGGCTTGCATTTCCAGTCCTAGTGGGTGGAGCCCAGGCAATCCCGGAGCAACGCAAAAAGGAGGTAGATGGAAGCAATCCGGGATGATTCTTGAAGGCATTCTTGGTCCTCCACAGAGACACACAATGTCCTCTGATACACATGCAAAACAAACAAACAAATAAATAAAGTTAAAAACAAAACAGAAGGTCAAAGGAGTCTTGCAGCCACACCTACTTATCTGAGCTGCTCTCCTCTCCTTTTTTTCCTAACAGGAACACTGACCCTCTACATTTTGAGGGTGTGTGAAATTCTATTGCCTGAATGGTTTTGGTTAGAGCACAGTCAAACGGAACGACCTCAAGCAAATGTGACTTGGAGACTTAAAACCTAACAGTAGCCTTGCCCAGCTTTTCTGCATTCATAGAAACAATCCATCTTTAATCCAGGTTAGCTTTGCAGAGACAATCAGCTGGTGGCGGGAAGTCAGAGTTTCTGGTTGAGACAGAGGGGTTCTGAGATAAATTTAGAAGAAAAAACATTCTGCTCAGATCCAATACAGGACATATTCATTATTAGCCCTGGTAAGTTATAAGGCTTTTGTCACTACAAAGTGGAAAAAAGCAACAGAAGGGGCTGGAGAGATGACTCAGGGGTTAAGACTCTGCCTCGAAAGCAGAAGGTCCTGAGTTTGGATCCCAGAAACCTGTAAAAAATGCCAGATGGAATTGGTGGAAGCCTGCACTTCTGGTCCTGGTGGGTGGACCGTGGGAAATCCCAGAACCAAGCAGAAAAAGGAGATAGAAGCAATCCACGATGATTCCCGAAGTCACCAGAGAGGAACTGAGGTCAATATTGTGGTGAACTGTTTTCTGAAACAAATCTTCCTAGGGTTCGCTCTCGGTGGTTCTCTAAGCGTGGCCAGATTATATAATTCCTTCGTGCTTCAATTTTCCTGTCTATAAAGTAGGTATTATTACAATACCTGCCTTACAGTTTGTTAAGAAAAATACAGACATTAACATGTATGCGAATACATAGGACAATTGCTAGACAGGATTGTACTCAATAATATTCTTTCTTTTTTTGTGTTTGTGCTTAGTATACCTAAAGACACATTATGTACACAATTCAGTATCTTGCCTTTTCATTAACACAAGAGCAAAACGGTTACAGAAATATATATATATATATTATGTATATGCACTTATTAGCAAATTTCTAAATTATAAAATTATCATAGGACTGGGAAGATTGGCCTAGGGGTTTAAACTTTGCCTTATAAGTAAAAGGAACTGACTTTGGTGCTCCATGACCCACATAAATATGCCAGGCTGATATAGTGATAACCTGTAATTCCTACCCTGGAAGACAGAACCTGGGAAACCCTAAAGCAAAGCATTAAGGAGATAGAGCAGTCCAGGATGATTCCCAATGTTATCCTTAGGCCTCTACAGGCGCACACACACACACACACACACACACACACACACACACACTCAAGTGCCTTTGTATGTATACACATACATATGCAAGAAAAAAAATCATAAATACTATTATAATGGCTGCAGAATAATTCATTAAATGGATTTCTGTAACTTAATCACATTATGATAAGAGTCCAGTAATTCTGGCCATTTTAAACAATTCTACATCTCCTGAGTATCTTTTGGCACTTTTTTTTTCATATTTAGGAACATTGACAAAATAGAATTTCAAACTACAGTTTAGTGTGTGGTCCTGAGCCCTTTAGAAGACTTTAGTACATGGAATGAAACTGTTTGCTAGACGTTTTAGGCAATTTACACTTTCGTTAGGCGCGCACAAAAATCTTTTGTTTTGCTCCATTGCTGTGAAATCTTTTCATAGACTATTTTTCAAATAAGCCTAATGAAAAACACCTTCATTGTTTAACACTTTGGTTTATTGGACCTCGGTTGTGTGTCTCAGCTGTTCTTCGGTGTCATCGCAGCCGGGTATGCGACAAAGTGCTGGTCTTCCCTGATCTTCCATTCGGTGGGAGTTCAAACTGGAAAATGGCATGTTCTGAAATGTGGGTGCTGCATGTGCTTTCCTCAAACAAACACAAAACAAAAAAAGAAACAATATCCACCTTTGTCTGAGACTATCAAGATCACTCCTGTGGTTCATTGACACTCCTTCAGAGATGGGGAGGGGGTGGGGCGAGGTGTCTCGGGATCAGAGCACCTTCTGGCCATTAGTCCTCATTCTGCCCTAACTGCATGTGCCCTTGGGGTCTCAAGGTGCATATAGGCTATATATGGGCTAAAGCAGATTAATCCAGGGGGTTCCATCTAGACAGCCAGGGGGAAGGTATACGTGTGTGTGGAGTCCCTCCTGCTCCTATAAATAACTCTTGCCCCCTCCCTACGCCTGTAAATAAACCCAATAAACTTCGTCTGTCAAATCAGAGTCTGATGCAATCTCTACTTTGGCTTGTCTTGGAAATTCTGTCTTGGAGGGAGACGGTTGTGTGACAGTTCCCCAGGAAAAGTGTTACACAGTAGTGAGTACTTACCATTGCCCAAGTGATTTGGGTATTCATACATGTGATGGAAGAAAAAGGTTCTGGGTTCAAATCGGCTCAGAAACTCGGGACTCTATTGAGCATTATATAGTAAGAATGCTATCAGGTGGTCTTGCAGCAAGAAGCAAGAGGGTCTTGCCCTCTTTTAACTTGGTATTGTCTTGGCCCATTCTAGCTCCTTAGATAAGTGCAAAATGGTAGCTGATGATCGTTTGGTCTTAGGGTTCATTGTGTGCTTCCACATATGAAGGTGTGAGACAAAGGCTTTTTTTCTTGTGCGCATGCGTGTGTGCACGTGCGGATGTTTAGTGTGTACAAGAGGGCACTTGAGTGCGTGTGCTGTGGAGGCCCGAGGGTGACACCAGGAATCATCCTGGACTGCTGTGCCTCCTTATTGCCTCGCTCTGAGGTTTCCCGGCTTCACTTCCAGGGCCAGAATTACAGGCTTTCACCATATCGGCCTGGCATTTTCCACATGGGACCCGGGGATTCTATTGCTTTTACTTTCAGGTCCTTTTGCTATCTGGGCAAAGGCTTAACCCCCGAGTCAGCTCCCCAGCCTATATGTGGCTGTGTTTTAAAAAACAAAAAAATTTTCTAGTTTTGCAAGCATATTGAGAACTTATCCCTGCTTCCCTCCATCCCCCTCCCACCCATCCCTCTTCCTTTCCCTTCACTTCCTCAATCCATCCCACTCCCGCCCGCCCTCCTGCCTGTCTGCTTCTATGGACTCCAGAGTTCACTCTGGTTGTCTACTTTTTATTTATTTATTTATTTACTTTTATGAGCATATTGCATATTGGATACTTATCCCTGCTTTCCTCCATTGTCTCTCCTCCCATCCTTCCATCAATCCCGCCCTCCTGCCCATCTGCTTCTATGGATCCCAGGGTTGCCTCTAGCTTGTCTACTTTTGTGGGGGTTCAGGTCTCTGTGGCTTGTCAAGTTGCCTCTCTTTGGGCTACCCCACTGATAGGGGCATTTCCTTTCACTCAGCCAGCTTCGGTCCCCAAGATGACCTCTGCTTATTCTTATCTCTCTTAAATTCTCCATAGTCTATGGGGACATGTTGGTGTGTCAGTCATTATGCAGGTCTGGTAAGACCAAGTCTCACTGCAGTGAATTCCTGCATGCAGCAGCCCTGCCTTGAGTGGGATCTCGTCCAAAGGTGACCCTTCCCATCTTTAGGTTCTTACATTCTCACTAGCCTTCTTCTGTAAGCCTAAGGCTTCTTCCCAAAGCCTTAGGATGAGGAGATTGGGTTGGTCTGATTCTGAGTCACGGGTACCATGCATTGTGGCTGCCATGCTGTCTACGTCAATGCTCTTCTGTTGCCCTGCATCCTGTGGGGGCATAGCTGTGCTTTGAGTTTCGGCTTGAGCCTCACATATTGCTTAAAACATCAGCTATTTTAATAGCCATGGTCAATGAGGTTAGACATCCTTGTCCAAGAATATAGGGCAGAGTCACAGGGGGAGATATCTTATTTCCTCTTTGTTGTTTTATGCGGACCCTCATGCATTGTTACTTCAACAGCCAGAAAGAGAAATGGATGACATGGACCTCGTTGCTTGTTGACAACATGCCCCTGACAGGGCGACAGTGTGTGCTCTGGTTGCTAGTTGTGCTCAGCTTGTGACATGAAGGACGATGCTTCAAGTTGAGGGTTTTCAGGAGGGCTTGAGAACTGCATGGGAGGATCCGCAGGTTCCTTCCTAGACCAGCTTCTACACAGATTCCCCGCTCCTAAGGGCGAAGGGGAAGGTTTTGATCTACTTATCTGCTTACACTGAAAGGGCTTAGACATGCTCACATTATAGATATATTCAAAAACATTTATCTCTCATCTATCCATTTACACCTGCCTATGTCAATCATCAATCTCCTATTTATTTATTTAGCCCTCATCACCTATCGATCATCTATCTATTCATCTATTATCAACCAATCACTTCTCTATCATCTATCAATCATTTATCTATTATCTATCATCTATCTATCTTGTGTGTGTGTGTTGTGTGTGTGTGCATGTGCGCATGTGAGTGTGTAACTTGCTGAGCTAAGTTCTTACTTTCTACCTTGTGGGTTCCAGTGGCTGAACTCAGACTTAGCAGGTGTCTCCACCCACTGAGCCATCCTGGTGCATCCAATGCTTGCATTATGCACAGATTTCTTTCACTTGGAGCAGATTTTGCTTCAGTTTTCTCCTTATTTTGTCCCTTTCTGAGTTTAAGAACTGTACTAACTCGATTTTTTTAAACTTTGTGTGTGTGTGCATGCATGTGTGTGTGTGTGTGTGTGTGTGTGTGTGTTTATCAGAAGGCACTGTGTGTCCTTGTGGGGGATCAAAGGTGACTTCAGGAAGCATCCTGGATTGCTTCTACCTCCTTCTAGCTTCCCTCTGGGATTTCCCAGGCTCCGCCCACTAGGGCGGGAAGTTCAGGCTTCAGTGGGACCTGGGATCTGAACTTAGAGGACTTTCTGCTTACAGAGGCAGAGTCTTAACCCCCAGCCATCTCTCCAGTCCTGTACTCCAATTCCTTACTGCAGACTAGAGCCACTGGTCGTCTTGGAGGCCATAGTTCTTTTACAGATGGCCCGTCTTTCTATTTAAGTCCCTAGAATGGAAACCATGACCTTGGCAGTTTTTAACATCGCTCTTGCCAATCTGCAGAGCTCACTGACCCGGAACTGGTCAGGCTTTGAGCAAGAAGGAGCAGTAAGGAAAGGGTCGGCGGGATCCTGGGAACTAGGGCTGTGGCAAGGTAAACTCTTCCATCTTAAGGCCCAAGGAAACAATCAAAGGCCTTGGTTTTTCCAGGTCTGCAAGGTGACAGAGGGAGGTCCTGAGCTGCAGAAACTGGTGACACCTCTGCGGCGGGCCTCACTCCCTCCCTTCCCCTCCAGGCCTGCAGTCACTCCCACCTGGAAGCTGCCGGCCACCTTGCTCTGAGTTCAAGGTCACTGCCAGGCGCCCAGCACGGGTTTCTGCAAGAATCTCCCAACACTAGGGCGCGCCATTTCCCTAATGTTGAAAATGTCTCTGGCTTCCCTATCCATTTCCTTCTAGAGCTTTCTCCTTCCTGCAGTATCTGGCTCACATCTGCCAGGAACCCACAAACAAAAGGACCCCCGGAGAGATGCACTAATCCAGGGAGCTACGGGGGGTCGTTTCCTGACTGCTCAGCCTCCCCCACCCCAGAGAAGTCAGCCGAAGAAACCCCTAGAAACCATCTTTTCAATTGCTCTTCGGGCCCCGCCCCTTTGCGCCTTGGTCTTCAAACTTTCTCGAGCAACGCAGGCTTTGCGGCGGCTGCACGTCTGCGACTTGGGCACCAGGTTCTTTTTCTTCTGGGGTGAGGTCAGCGCAGGGACGCGTGCAATGAATCGAAGCGCCCTGCTCTGCAAGGCGTGGTGACAAAGGGCAGTGACCCTCCTCCTCTGCCCGACCCCAGTGGAAACGTGGATTCTAGGTGGAGACCAGGCGCTGACCAACAAGCTGTGTGGTGCGCGTCCATCTTCCCCAAGAGCTGAACTGCTTTGATTTTTTTTTTTTTTTTTTGGCCTCTTTGCTGACCCCTGACCACCGGGGGACTTAGGGAGTCCTGTCCCAGGGGTCTGGTTGTTCCGGGTGGTTCCTGCATGGGGGGGGACTCAGTTTCCTCTTTTGGAGACTCAAGAGCAACGAAGCCGACTCAGCAGGCCAAACACGCAGCAGGCCGGACCTCTGGGGTTCTCTGCATGCGCCTTCCTGCCTCTGAATGCAAACGTGGACTGTGGACCAATCCTCGTTGTGCAATGGGTCACTTCGCGGCCTCCTTGGGCTGCGTGGCTCAGGAGGGACTTTCTGAACGCTGGAGACCATTCCCGTCAGTGCCAGACCCTTGGAGGAGCTTGATGGTGGTGGTGGTGGTGGTGGTGGGGGCACGACACAGCTGGTGGCTCAGGAGTGGGCGTCGCTGAGCCTTCCCAGGTTTCACAACTGCTGATAGCCAGGGTGTGGTGGTAAACCACCACCGAAGGCTGTTTACTTAGAAGGAAGGAAAGGAAAAGATTGAAGGAGGGAGGGAAAGAAAGGAAAGAGGAAGGAAGGCAGAGAGAGGAAGAGAGGAAGGAGAGAAAAGGAGAAGGGGAAGGAGAGATAGGAAGGGAAGAGAAGAGAGAAAAAGGAAGGTAGAGAGGGAGGAGAGAGAAAGAAGGAGGAAGAAGGGAGAGAAAAGGAGGGGGCAGGGAGGAAGGAAAGGTGGACTATTTATGTTTGGTAAACAAGCGTGAGAAATGATGAGGTTTGCTAGGCGTTAAGTGTGAAAAACATGACTTTTTTTTTTTTTTCTCTCTAGCTACAGGAAAAGCAAAAGTAAATACCAGAGAAAGGGCACATTTAGGCACACAGAGAATTCTCAACAGAGTGTGGCAAAGTCTGCTTTGGAAACATCCCCAGTGTATGGACGGGCTCATCCTGGACTCCAAATTGGGGTGTATCCCTGGAGAAACTGTTGGCATGAGTGGTGGCAGGGATTCGTTCTATCTATGGAGGAGCATGGGGAGGAAGGATTGCTTTGAGAAGGAATGAGATTGGAGCCCCGGGCAAAGGTGGTTTATTGAGTTCAGTGCCCATGGAGCCCAGTGTCTGGGGACAGCACAGGCAGGCCACAGAACAAAGGAAACTTCTTCATGCTCAGGTTGAAAGGCAGCCTTGGTTTCTGTAGCGAATGGCTTTGTGGGACCGGAGGTGTGCCCTGCCTTCTGCCCGGAGCACCTGCCTGGCGGGCGGGTCTGGACGGCTCCCATCTTGCTGTGACTTTTTGACCCCAGGACAGAATGGCCTGAAAGTCCCTAGTATGTGAGTGTTTACAAGGATGAGGGTCTCTGGAGAGCAAGGTCAAATCAGTTCATCTTTAGCTGCTGGAAATGGGATGCGAGGACATCACCCCTGTCATTCTCTCAGGCTGACAGAGGGACTCGTGGTGTGGCAGGAGCTCACCATGAGTGAAAGTGACCAAGACCGACCTTCCGGGAGCCTCGGCCAAATTCCTCTGGACTCTTTCACTTCTTAAAAATCCCCTTCCCAAGGGGCATGGGATTGGGTAATAGGGAACGGAAAGGACATACATTCATTTTAGTCATGCGTGAAGCTCTAAAGGAATAAAAATACATTAAAAATAAAAATAGAACAAAAATGCCTTTCCTGGGATTGAAGAAGCAGCTCAGTCAGGTGCCGGTTTGGAAGCAGAGGACCTGAGTTTGGGTCCTGCGCCCATGTAAAAAGTAGGTGTGTGATAGCATGTGCGCGCAATGCCAGCCCTGGGGAGGTGCAGACAGGGGGACCAGGAACAATGAGCTCCGGGCTCCTTGAAAGACCTTGTCACTCAGGTGGAGAGTGATAGGGGAAGATACTCAGCACTGACTTCTGGCTTCCACATACACACGCACGATCCCCCCGCCCCCCATGCACACCCACTCCTTTTCCTCTTACCATCCCTCAAGAGATACTAGATAGACATCAGTCTACCACTGAAATGTATTGTACCTACTTCTATAAGCTCTGAGCTTGCTTTCTTTTTATTTCTCTTCCTTCCTTTTCTATTTTCTTTCTTTTCTCTCTTTCTGCCTCCCTCCTTTCCTCCTTCCCCTTTCTTTCTTTCTTTCTTTCTTTCTTTCTTTCTTCTTTCTTTCTTTCTTCTTTCTTTCTCTCTCTCTTTCTTTTTCTCTTTCCCTCTCTCTCCCTCTCTCTTTCCCTCTCTCTCCTGTAGAGGCTGAAGGGTGACATCTGGATTGCTTTATCCCCTTTTTGCTTTGCTCTGGGGTTTCCTAGGTTCTGCCTTCCAGGGCTGGAATTGCAGGCTGCCACCATTCCTGCCTGGCATTTTTATGCAGGATCTGAGGACCCAAACTCAGGTCCTTTCGCTTGCCAAGGCAAAGGCTTTAACCCCTGAGCCATCTCCGCAGCCCAGCCCTGAGTTTCCTTGTACATGTCTTTACATTTGTAGGAAGTCATCTGCCACCTGAGCCCCAGACAGACAGCAGATACTGTCATATATCTTGCAACTAATCGAAGCAGAGAGAGAGAGAGAGAGAGAGAGAGAGAGAGAGAGAGAGAGAGAACAGAAATAAAATAAATCATCCCAGTTGGCAGAGCATCACTGAATTGTTCTCAAAGTTGTTTGTCAAAAATGCAGTCGGTACCATCTTGCCGGCACTGAATCAAACAGGCCCACTTGTGACAATCACAAGAGGAATAATATTCTCATCTCTTGTGATTTGTGACGTGGCCACTCACCGTGGAATCAATCTGTTGATGTTGTGAAGCCTGGATGTTTTTCTTATATGTGTTCTCACCCTGAAGGTCTCCCGAGAATATTCTGGAAGTTGTCCTTCCAGGCAGCTACCAGTCTGTCCTATCTCCCGATGGAATATCAGTGGTGGATCTGAAAAAGAAGCCGCGCTGTCTACGGCAGGCGTGTTTGAATTCGGGCCAACCATGTCCACTTTCTTTTTAATTAACCTCCGAGTTTGAACATTTGAGAACTGGATGGGAATTAGCTAAATCATAGTGTAGCTAAGATGAAATATCATACTGCTATTTTGCCCTGGGAAAGAGCTTTATAATCCATGTCTAGCAGAAAAATAATAGCTGGGTTAAAGAAGGGGTATTTGGTATGTAACGGAAGCACGGCGTCGTTACGCGATCGGGTGTTTGTGGGCATCGTCTGAGAGACCAGAAGCAGCACCGCAAAGCGTTCCAGGCCGGATCACAACGGCCGCTGCCAATGGCTTGTTTTTCTTTCCGAGTGTGACGTGCGTGCCTGTGCGTGTGCAGAAGCCAAAGGTTGGCCTCAGGTGTTTTCCTCAAATCACTCTCCACTGTATTTTTCGAGACAGCTTCTTTCTTTGTCATGGTCAGATACAGATGTCAGTTTTACAATTGCAGGCTGAGCTTTGGACACACTGACAAGACCTGAGCAAGTCTGCAGGAGACTGTCTAATTGAGATGGAGGGGGCTGGTTCAGCATACTTGGGGAGACTTGTAGTCTGGCAAGTGAGTTTCCCCCTCTTCTCAGCAACAGATTTGATCTTGCAGTTTCCCTTGATTCCTTTTATTGGTGTAAATCTTTCTGTCAAGCTGGGCAAAGAAATGTACCCAACCAACCATGAGCCACAATAAAATCCTTCATTCCTCTGGGTTATTTGGTTGTGAATTTGTCGGAAGCGTGTAAGTAAACCGTGACACTCACCAGCAGGCCCGTGAACCTCTGGAATTCTCCTGTTTCTTCCTCGGCGCCCTGGGGATACAGGTACCTGCTGCTGTGCCCGGCTTTCTACTCGGGTGCTGGGGATCCGAACCCTGGTCCTTGTGGTTGCAGGCACTTCACCCAGTCTTCTCTTTTGGGGTGTGCGTGGATGTGGAGGTGCACACGCACACATGCGCATGTGGGGTCCCAAAGTTGGTGTCACGTGTCTTTTCCAATCTTGCTCCCCTTTCATTGCAAAGGTCTCGTGACTGTACCCAGAGCTTGCCAATCAAGTGGCTTGCCCTGGGATTCCCTGTTTTGGCTCCCAGCTGGGATTACAGTCAGCTGCCGCACCTGCCCGGCTTCTATGTGGGTTCCGGGGATCTGAACTCTGGTTCTCGTGTTCGTGGGCAAGTGCCTTATCCTCGGACTGCTTCCCAGACTGAGGATTCTCTAGGGTAACAGGCACCCTAGGTGGGTTTGACACCCCCGTTGGAGGATCCTTTGTGAACCTACAAGAACCATGTGCTAGGTTTACCTTGCTCGAGGCTATAACACTGGCAGGCTGTGCAGGCCAATCTGCGGGTTCCTTCCTATAGCCCAGCTCCCTCAGGATGTCTCTAGGTGTCCGGTAATCAGCAGCAGTGTTTAGCTTCAGCATGCAACGTCTATGGGAATGGCAATCTAAACATACTCTGTATCCGTGAAGGGAAGGCGTGGCAGACTCCTCCTTCCTTCCTTCCTGAAGGGGAGCCGACAAACAAGAGCCCAGAAAGTTCTCATCTACCAGCTGCCACCACTTTCTAGATTGGCCACATGAGATTCATTCGCTCCCAGAGGACTCTCAAGGCTGTACTTCGCAGCGAAGAGAATCAGTCCTGTTTCTTAGATGAGGAAACTGAAGTGTAGAGAGATTAGCTACCGGTGGCCCAGATCACGTGGCTAGTCACCTGACCCCAGCTGTGCCGGGGTCACGTGCAATCACGTGTGGTTTCCTCTGGGCCGCCCCGATGCTGCCAGTGCCAGCAGCTGCCCATGTTATGCTGGCAAATTATTATCTAACTTCAACCTTCTGAAAAACGGTGCCCTTCATGGTCCGGGCCTCTCACGAAGATGAAAACATTCCCCGCAGAGCATTAAACACAGCCGGCAGCATATTTCCAAAGCACATTCGCTCATTGGAGGCCCAACTGGGTTCTAGACAAACACATGGGGGCCAAGCAATTCAGCCGGCCACAGAAGTCTGTGGTTTGAGGTGTCCGATGAACGAGTGGGACCTGGGAATCTCAGGATGTGGGAGAGTAGGGGGAGCCTGCAGCCAGGGAGGGTGGGCTGCCGGAAGACCCCTGGGCTCTTTGCAGCTGTTCAGGGAAAAGTGTTACAGTTTACTCAGCAACATGTCTCTCTTTTGAAATAAAACGCCCCTTCTCCCCATCCCCATGCATGTTTTGTCGTCTGCGAAGATGCTCTGGTGGTTCTGTCATCACAATAATTGTATTGAGGTCGTCATATACTGTACGATTCATGTTCTCTGTATTTCTTTATTTATTGTTGCTGCCGTGCTGGGGTGAAATCCAGGGACCTTATGCATATCCAGCAAGTGCTGTACCCCTGAGCTGCCCCCTCTCGCTTGCCCCATATAGCCCCCCGAAGTGAATATTCTAGTGGGCTTTTGTATGTGTGCTTGTGCATATGTGCAAGGTTGTGCCCTCTTCACCACTCTCTAATTCCAGAACATTCCCGCAGGTTCCATGGCTTCATTGTCGCCCTGATACATTCTGATGTTTATGCTGTTGTTGTTAAGATTCTGTCTCTCTTAGTTGTATTGGGAAAGAATATGGAGCTTGTTTCTCTTCCTCGCGTGTAGTAGGTGCTTGGTGCAGGAGGTTCTCGAATGCACTAGGTACTTGGTATGCAGTAGGTGCAGGGATGCACTAGGTACTTGGTATGCAGTTGGTGCAGGGATGCAGTAGGTACTTGGTATAGGGCAGGTTCTTGGATGCAGTAAGCACTTGGTACAAAGTAGGGACTTGGTACAAAGTAGGGACTTGGATGCAGTAAGTACTTGGTAAACAGTAGGTCCTTGGATGCAGTAAGTCCTTGATATACAGTAGGTACTTGGATGCAGTAAGTCCTTGGTGTATAGTAGATCCTTGGATGCAGTAAGTCCTTGGTATAAATTAGGGACTTGGATGCAGTAAGTACTTGGTGTACAGTAGGTCCTTGGATGCAGTAAGTCCTTGGTGTATAGTAGATCCTTGGATGCAGTAAGTACTTGGTATATAGTGGATCCTTGGATGCAGTAAGTACTTGGTATACAGTAGGTCCTTGGATGCAGTAAGTACTTGGTGTATAGTAGATCCTTGGATGCAGTAAGTACTCGGTATATAGTGGATCCTTGGATGCAGTAAGTACTTGGTATACAGTAGGTCCTTGGATGCAGTAAGTACTTGGTGTATAGTAGGTTCTTGGATGCAGTAAGTACTTGGAATACAGTAGGTTCTTGGATGCAGTAAGTACTTGGAATGTAGTGGATCCTTGGATGCAGTAAGTACTTGGAATACAGTAGGTACTTGGATGCAGTAAGTACTTGGTGTACAGTAGGTCCTTGGATGCAGTAAGTACTTGGTGTATAGTAGGTTCTTGGATGCAGTAAGTACTTGGTGTACAGTAGGTTCTTGGGTGCAGTAAGTACTTGGTGTATAGTAGGTTCTTGGATGCAGTAAGTACTTGGTGTACAGTAGGTTCTTGGGTGCAGTAAGTACTTGGTGTACAGTAGGGACTTGGATGGAGTAAGTACTTGGTGTACAGTAGGTTCTTGGGTGCAGTAAGTACTTGGTGTACAGTAGGTTCTTGGGTGCAGTAGGGACTTGTACTCTGTAGGTACTTGGTATGCAGTAGGTACTTGACGTAGTGGGTACTTTGATACAGTGGACTTGAGTGCAATAAGTACTTGGTATACTTGGTATGCAGTGGGTACTTGGTGTGCAGTAAATCCTTGACAACTCTTTTTACTAGGTGATAAAGCTTTCAGCCCTGAGACTTTATTCTTTAGACTGTGGGTGCAGTTGGATGATAGTACACTTGTGTAGCATATGTGAAGCCCCCAGCATTGACCCTCCCTCCCCAGCACCTAAAGCAAACATTAAAAAGTAGAATCTGTTTTTGTTCCTGGCCTTAATATAATTTCAAAGCTAAATAAGTGATTTAAATATGAGACTCTGCAGCCGTGTTTTTTTTTTTTAAACATTTTTTATTATCTCCGCTCATACAAGCTTAATAGGTACACCGGTTCCCTCCATCCCTCCTCCTCCCCCCGACCCCTCTGCTCACCCTCCCCTCACCCCTCCTTCCCCACCCCCCAGTGCCTCCCCTTCCCCAATCCCCAGAGAATCCTTTAACGTGCATGCCAAACTCTCCTCTGGGTCCTCCTCTCCGATGACGTACAAGGACCCAGCGGCATTTCCCTGAACCCTTTCCTTTGTTCCCCTTAAGCATAGGAACACTATTTTGGCTGTCAATCCCTTGCCTCCAAGGATCTTGGTGCCTTTAGCAAATGCTAGACTTTGTGGGGTCAATAGTGTGTTGGACATTGCGCAGGGCATGTAAAGTCCAATTATGATTGCTTCGGCCCTAACTTGTGTGGAGTATTTTGCATATCATTGCTCCTCCCATCCTTGTGCTCTTACACTCTTACCGCCCCCTCTTCCGCAAATTTCCCTGAGCTTCAGGATGGGGAGAGATTAGGCTGGCCTAGTTCTAGGTGGTTGATATAGAGTCTCTGAAGTTCTGGATTGTGGTTTGTTGATTTTCTTTTGCGGTTTTGTGCAGCCGTGTTTTAACTTCTTCCTTCCTTCCATGGAAAGTCCTAACCTCTCTAGGCCTGGGGTCCCTCGGACAGAGTTTCCTTGGCTTTTCGGAATAACAGTTTGATTTAGGTAAGGACAAGGGACTTCTTCAATGATAGTATGACCCGAGCAAGGTTAGTTCGGTGGTAGTTCATGTTTTTGAGCTCACGAAAATGCAGGGACTTAAAAGAACAGCTTGGACTGTGGGAGGAGGAGAGGTGGAGTCAGATCCCTGATGCGCACAGCCAGCACCGGCTGTGGATGGGACGAAAGCAGGTACACACAGCTGAGACATGGCCTCAGTCACGCCTGCGAAGTGCAGGCTCAGTTCCTTTCCGCTGGCAGAACATGAAAGCTAAAGATTACCTCCTAATCCTGTGGCATCTGTTAATCCAGGGAATGGGCTTTGATACTAACAACAGTTCCACTTGTAGTCGCGCACTCTTGGAGATACAGATCTCTTGGTTGCCCACAGAGTCCTGGGAACAACATACTGGACTGAATGCCGTGGCTAATGCAGATGAACACAGAATTGCTCGTCTAGGCGCGTCGATATCACCCTTGCTTCTCAAATCCCATTTCTTTCTAAACTGGAGCTGTTCACGTGACACCTTGCTTCTGACAAAGAAGGGCAGATTTAATGCACGCTGTAAAACTGATGTCCAAGGGTGACGAATGATGCACAAAATGTGGTATATGAATGAAATGAAATATTATTTGGCCACAAAAAGTAGTAAAATTACTACCACGTGAAGGCACCTTAAAAAATCAATATTGGGACTGGAGAAATGGTTCAGGGATCAAGACTGTGCCCTGAAAGCAGAAAGTTCTGAGTTCAGATTCTAGGTCCCACTTAAAAATGCTAGGCAGAAACAGGTAGAGGCCTGTACTTCTGGCTCTGGTGGGCGGAGCCTGGGAGAGCCCAGAGTGAAGCAGAAGGAGGCAGAAGCAATCCAAGATGATTCCTGAAGTCACCCTTGGTCCTCCACGGGGACACACAGTGCTCTTTGATACACACACACACACACACACAGAGTAAAAAAATAAAATATTAAAAAAAGATATTGACTGAAAGATCTTTTGTTCAATAGCAGTTTGAGTACTATTGTAAAAATAGTCTTTTTTTTTTTAAACAGTTGCAATTTGTGTTCACTATAGATTTAGAAATTCCCAAGAAAGCTCCAGGGTTCT
The DNA here is from genome assembly GCA_023101885.1 of Typhlomys cinereus. Lineage (NCBI taxonomy): Eukaryota > Metazoa > Chordata > Mammalia > Rodentia > Platacanthomyidae > Typhlomys > Typhlomys cinereus. The sequence goes on along the minus strand of JALPQD010000349.1, from coordinate 404,067 downwards.
ATAGAAAAACCCCGAAGGTCTCATGTTGCATGACTGGATTTTTGTGACGTATCCGCAGACGTAAATCCACACAGACAGATCAGGCGCTCCCGGACGGAACTAGGGAGTGATCACCAATGGGTGAGGCATTACTTTCAGGACAGTGAGAATGTTCTGGAAGTAGTGATGATGGGCATATGACTTTGGGACTGTATTGAAAGTCCCTAACTTATGTATTTTTGAGGACTACATCATAGGGCTTATGAGACAGTTCATCTAATGTCACGGTTTGAGTGTGGGCTGTGTGTTTGCTTCCTTGGCGGGCAGTCATGTCTGGCAAGGCTAGGGCACCTTGGAGAGGTGGAGTCTTGCTGGAGGAAGGTCAGGTGTGGGAAGGCTGGCCTCAGGCTTGGGGGCCTGGCCCCGCTTCCTCTCGCATCTTGCTCTGTCCATCTCTTGCCGATGACCTGAACTCACCTCCTGCAGTGACCTGAACCCACCTCCTGCTTCTGCCTCTAGCGGTGCTTCTTGCCATCGGCAGACTGTCCCCTCTGGAATCGGAAGCCAAAAAACCTCCGTTTCTCCCCTAAGTTGCATCTGTGTAAGTGTGTCTCGCACCAAAAAGAAAAGCAATTGCAATGTAGTGGTTAGAGGATCCCGTTTGCAAACACGATGACTGGGGTTCCGTCCCTGCAGCTCATGTGGTAGAGAGAACCGACTTCTGAAAGTTGTCTGAATGTTCTCTCTCTCTCACCTCTCTCTCTCTCTTTCTTTCAAATAAACAACCAAAATGCAAAGAGTAAGTTTTACGCTCTGTAAATTATGACTTTAAAAAGTAAAACGAGGGGCTGGAGAGGTGGCTCAGGAGGGAAGAAGAAAAAGGAAGAACAGCAAGTGGAGACGTGTCGTCGAGCCTCAAGGTCCTTCCTCAGTGACACACCTCCTTTCTGAACAGCTTCACCAGCTGGGACCGAGTGCTGAAACACCTGGGTCGGTGAGAATAGATTTCCCATTCTAATGACAACACCATGCCGCTATGGAAAACCCCACTGACCTCCTACTGCCCTCAGCCCTGAACCCCACAAGTGGCACCTATCTGCCTGCCACGGGGCTCCCACAACAGCACCCTCTCCCCACTGGCCCAACCCACAAAGGATTTCCAGCACTGCACTCTGCCCACTTTTTTTGTTTCAGCCTCGATCCAAAAGCAAATCCCCCAAAGTCTTGAAGTTCAAGATCAGGTTCTGCGGATCATGTCTTTCCTCCAGCGCAGGGCACAAGCTCCTTGACTTGGTGGGAATCCAGGAAGAACGGATTCCCCTGGGACCACCAATAGGCTGTATGTGGGGAAACCTAAAATCACTGTACAGGAGTTTCTGGCAAGAACACTCTCTCTGGATATATCTTTTCTGCTGGAAGACAGCCTGGGTTTAACTTGTACTTGTAACCTGGACAACAGGATCCTAGCAAATTCTCACGAGATTGGATTTATTTTCAAAAAAGGGCAAAACATCCCAACTTTTTGGAGAAAAAAAAGAAAGGACAAATGCTATTTTTGAAATTATTTTTTTAATGGAAGTCATTGGTGTTCATTATAGATTTAGAAATTTCTGAGAAAGTTCCAGGAATATAAAGAAGCAAATCCAAGTCTCCCGCTGTTCTAACCCTGGAGAATATTGCCTGGTAACCCTTGGTTTCTACAGCCATTTTTCCACGAGACATGTGCGTGCTGTTTATGACAATGGGCCGTGCTCTATGCCCGCTTTTAATTAAGTGGAAAACTAGTCTCATGATATTAAGTGGGAAGGGAGGTGTTGTCTTCTGCTTAGGTGATTCATTCCCATCACATGGAATAACAGCAGTTCACATTTGTTCTGTTTCTTTGCTGAATGCAGGAAACGGGTCAGAGACTGAAGGGGAAGAATTCCCAGAACCAAGGGGGCCATGTTCCCAGCTACTGGGACTCAGGGTGAGAGGCGGCTGTTGGGAGGCGGTGCTGACCCATGTGTCTATTCGGGTCTGTTAAAGTGGTTTTGTCCCTATAGAATTTTGTCCACTTGTTTCTCCTTGTCTTTTCTTTGCCCTTGGGTATTTCAAAGCCTCTGCACCAGAGGGCAGGGAATGTGGCACTGCTGTGGTCCCTGGTTTCTGGCCAGCACAGTGCCTGGCAAGGCACTGACTACCCAATAAATATTTGTTAAGGGATGAATGGACGAGTCTCTCAGGAATGACGGCCTTTATTATGGAAATCTAAGACCACAAGGTCTTCATTGGACGCACCGAACAGGAATTCTATATTTAGACTTGGAACGGGCACAATAGCGACCCAAGTTGCATCACACATTAAGGGATAAATAGAACATAGCTGCACCCTCAGGATCCCACTTGGCCCGGGCCGTGTCCTGCTGGAGAGGTGGCGTCCACCACGAAGGATGCCCCCTCCTCAGGCCTTCCAGATACCCCACTTTCTTTCTGTTGGCAATGTCATGCCACATCCCTTCAGACAAGTTTCAAGCAGAAACTCTCAAACTTGTGTATTCTTGCAACTTGAGCAGGGCCACACTTTCATCGCTGGGGGCTATTTGGATGTCCGTGGTCTGGAGAGTCCACTTTGAGGAACACTAGTGTGGAACAGTTTTGTCAGTTTAGGGTTTTGTCAAGCAGAGGAGGAGGAAGAAAGAAGCCAGTAGGATCTCACCAGCCTCGCCTTGTTTCTGCTTGGTGTCCAAGGAGCCTGGGAACAGCCATGCAATGGTCTCTACATCTGTCCTTTGCCAGCGGCACACATGCATTGTCTTCTTCGCCTCCTTTCATAGCACACCAGGTAGGTCCTGGTGCCTCTACTTTACCAGGGAAGAGAGGCTCATGGGGGCATCCTGGCCTATCTCCCATGCATCAGAGGTAACAAATCATCAGTAGCAAATCAAGTCCTACCATTATCAAGTTGAGAAAGTCCAATGCCCTGTGTGTGTGTGTGTGTGTGTGTGTGTGTGTGTGTGTGTGTGTGTGAAGGTCCAAGGGAGACATCAGGAATCATCTTGGATTATTCTACCTCCTTAATGCTTTGCTCTGGCATTTCCCAGACTCCGCCCTTGGAGGTCAGAAGTACAGGACACTATGCTGTTTCTTCCTGGAATTTTTACGTGGGATCTGGGATCTGAACTCAGGTCCTTCTGCTTGTCAGGCAAAGGCTTTAACCCCTGAGCCATCTCCCCAGCCCAAGCTCTTACTGTTTTTATGAAGCAGGAGAACCTCTGTGGTAAGCGTGATCAGCTTACCGGAAGAGTCATTCAAATTTTGACTTCTGCATCTGGGTCTTTCCTCGTGTGTGGCTGACTCTTGACCACTCGCTGTGAAACTGGAAGAATGAAAGCCAGTGTGGAGGGCTGGAGAGGTGTCTCAGGGGTTATGCCTCTGGCTTGCAGGCAGAAGGTCCTGAGTTCGGATTCCAGATCCCATGTATAGACGCCGGGCAGAAGCGGGGGCGGCCTGCGTTCCTGGTCCTGGTAGGGCGGAGCCTGTGAATCCCGGGGCAGAGTAAAAGGAGGAGGTGGAGGCGTCCATGGTGGTTCCTGAATTCGCCCGTGGTTCTACACACACACGCGCACACGCACGCACGCGCGCGCATACACACATACACACACACATGCACCCCACAACGAGATACCACTGTACACTCAGGAGAAGGTTCAAATTCAAATCCTGACCAGGTCAATGTTACAGGAATTCTTATTTACTAATTTACTGTGGGTGTGGGCTGGAGAGATGGTTTGAGGGTTAAGACTCTGCCGCGCAAGCAGAAGGTCCTGAATTTGGATCCAGGTCCCATGGAAAAATGCCAAGTGGAAACAGCATCGGCCTGCACTTCCAGCTCTGGTGGGCAGAGCCTGGGAAATCCCAGCGTGAAGCAAAAAGGCGGTAGAAGAATCAAAGATGATTCCTGAAGTCACCCTTGGTCCTCCACAGGGACGCATAGTGCCCTCTGATGCACACAGACACACAGGCACACACATAAATAAATAATAATTACTATGGGTGGAAAAGGAAAAAACAAAGGTGGATAAAGCCACTCTGGAAGTGAGTGTGCCCTCCCTCTTTTTTTTTTTAACCAAAGTGCATCAGGTTACCATAGTAACCAGCAGCAGTCACAAACCTTAGCGTTTACCCAAGAAGTGAAAACTTACGACCACGAAACCTGCACGCGGCAGTGAATGGCAGATTTCCTTACAATGGCCTGCATTCGGGCACAGCCAAATGTTGTTCAGTGGGCAAAGAAATAGTGGCACATGCAGACAATGGGGTATGATTAAGATCTTTTAAAAAGGGGGGCTCCCAAGCTATGAAAACACATAAAGAAGCCAGGATGCATAATACCAAGAGAACAAAGTCAGTCTGCAAAGGCTATCTGCTGTGTGATCCTGACTTTATAATATTCCAGGAGAGGCAATATTACGGGGCTGGTAGGAAGGTTAAGGGGGACGGAGGAATGAAAGAGCCCAGAGGATCTCGGGGCATGGATATCCCCCCTGGGATGCAGTAAGGGTGAGTCCAAGTTAACATACACTTGAGCTGAGAAGTTCTGTTTTACTTTAATGAGAACCAGGTACAATTTCAATCCCCTGGCAGAAAGCAAAGGGCAAACGGGCACATTTGGAACTCTTCAAAAGTAAGGGGCTGGGGAGGTCTCACGGGTTAAAGGCTTGGACTCACAAGTAAAAGAACCCTGAGTTCGGATTTCCAGATCCCACGTAAAAACACCAGGTGAAATGGTGGCGGCCTGTATTTCTGGCCCTGGAGGGTAGAACATGGAAAACTCCTGAGCAAAGCAAAGAGGAGGTAGCGTAATCCAGGGAAATTCTCAAAGTTGCCAGTGGGCCTCCACAGACACACATAGTGCCCTCTGATACAGACAGACAGACAGACACAGATTGCAGAAGCAAAACACCTCGGTCTTGCTGCTACTGCGGAGAGAATGGACCCAGTCCTGTGAGGATGACGTCACTTCCTCTCCGTGACCTCTGTCTACCTCCCACCACCACTAAATGGAATTGGGTTTCAACACGAGTTTCCAGGTGGAGTTGTGGCCTTCACCAGGTAAGAATGAAGCAAGATGAGGTCTTTGATCTGTTCTGAGATAAGCAGAGGAGTGGCGCAGGCAAGTGCATCAAGTCACAGGACAGTTCTGAAGGCAGTTGGTGAGCTCATGGAGACTCCGCAAACCATTTCCTCTAGTTCTAGATAGGTCTGCATATTTCTAAATTAAAAGTCAAAATTAAAACCAGTCCCCTGCCTATCGTCTCTCCCTAGGTCTTTTCTGCTCTAGGAACAGGCTCTGTCTCTCCAAAGCTCCCGAGATAAACGGCACATTATAAGGCATATAGTGTGGAACAGAGATCTCTAGCATCTTCGCCCAAAGATGTCAGTGATGTGCAGTTTACATTTGGAACCCAAAACTAATAGGGGAAAATTTGGTATCAGCTTGTTCCCTGATTTACCTATGTCTCAAATGAGCCCAGACCTGTGACCTCGTGTAGTGTTTAAAATATCCTTAGTTGCAACGATTCCTCGATGCTTATTGCCTTTCTGTGGGTTGATGGGGGCATAGTGGATCCATCCCGTTGAACGTGGGAATGGAAAGGGCTGCACACGTCTCCGTACGGGCAGACAGCATGCACCAAACATCTACTGTTGGGTACGGGGCTGGGTTGAATGTTGGCGTAGAGATGGCTAAGATGGTGCCTGACTGGGGGGTCCACACCTGGGGACGGGGCTGCAGCCAGACAGCTCGCTAAAAACAAAGGAGCTTACTAGCTAGGAACTCCTGGCTGCCCATCCAGGTGGACAGAAGCCACCTGCCGGAGACCAGGGATAAGCCACCCGTGGGAAGTACTCTGATTTCTGGGGAAGCCACCCCACCTTTCTCTTCTAGCGTACACCCAGGCTTCTCTGTTCCTTAGATTTGCAACAGGATTTTTTCATAAAGCTTTATGGGGTCCTGATGTGGTGCTGCACGGATCGAAGCAGACCTCTTTGTCGGGGAGGGAGAGATTGCTGGGATCGCCGAGCAGCTGGGCTGAAATGGATGTGGCGCGCGTGGATGCTGGCCAGTTTGTTCCCTGCTGAGCTGCATCCCCATCCCCATCCCTCACGCCACCGTCAGCCCCTGGGCTCTGCTGGCTGGCCGCGTGACAGTCGGCATGCAGAACTCATTCCTGCGTACCTGTTCACGCAGCCATGACTCACCTCTGCCCACGCACGCCACCCCCCTCCACACAAAGCCCTAGAGCAACCTTACTGTTTTTTTTTTTTTTTTTTTTTTTTAAGATCCATCCTCCGAGCCCATTCTAAAATGTCAAGTGTTTCAGTTTTGAGGGAAAAAAAAAAAGCTGCAAAATGCATGATGACTCACAATGAAGCAGACAAACAGATTTGAAGGTATGCCAGGAGTCACTCGCCTGAGCTCTGTCTTCTCAGAGCTGAGAGGATGTGGGAAGCATCCTAAGACCAGCCGGTAAAATTCCACTACTCTCTCCAGAGCCAAGTGGGAGGTGATTCAGACAGCCTGGGCTTTTTCCAGCCCTCGTTTCCTGCAGGACTTTGGGTACCCTCAGGTATGTGGATCTATCTGGGAAATCAGGAAGAATGATTAGTAATGACCCCTTCTATCCGCCCCCCAACAAAACAAAACATTATTATCTTCCTTGCCCGCTGCCATGCCGCACCGGCCCTGCCTGCTTTAGCGCATCAGCGGGGCTTCTGGATTGTCTTGAAGGGTGCTGTGTTGCTAAGCAACAGGGCCAGCCGCATCCATCATGCTCAGCGACAGCAGCGCCTGAGTGAGGCCTGCATAGCCCATTGGCCCCCTCCTCCTCCTCATCTCCCCTCGGATCCTCACCTCCCACGAAAATGTTCATTTACATGTCAGGGACAGGAGCTGGGCTAGGCCATTCTGTGTATGAAAGGCCTCAGGGCGGGGCATGAAGCACAAATAGTGTTTGTGGGTTGCAAGACAGAGCAGGCACGCTCCTTGTTTAAGCAGTCAAGGGCCAGCTTAAACGTTGCGTGGCGACCGTGCATTCTAACCCGTTCTGGCATTCCTGCCTTTCAATCATTTCTCCCTCTCTGCCCACACAGTCGGCTGATTCGTGCTCTGTTCCTTCTCAGCCTCTTTGTGCTGCGCCCAGTTATTGTGTGTGCCCAGGGCTGCGTGGACAAGAGGGAACCCACTTCTAGAGGCGAGAAGGTTCAGCGGGTGCTGCCGGAGGCCACTGTTTACAAGGCCTTTCCCCAGGATGGTTGTGGTCTAGAACTGTCCACTGGGGGAATGGCTCTTTTCCGTGGTCTGTCTGTGCCTTTCACTTCCTGTCAACAGGCAAGGAGCTGGGCATGAGCCAGAGGCAACGATGTGGCAGACAGGCAGGAGGATCCGTTTCGGCCGTAGACAGACAAGACCTAAACCTCCCTCAGTATGTTGCGGCATCTTGACAAGTGACTGTGCTGTGTGACTTCCTGAGCAAGTGTCTGTTCACTCTAGATAGGGCACTGATGAGAGACGGAAGAAACGATCTGCTCTAGTGCAATGAACCAGTGAGATACCGAGATTGCTTCTACGACGATATATAACGGTTTGAATGTGCGTTTCCCGCCTCGGTCTCGTGGGTTTGCATCCTCAGTCAGTGTCATTGTTTGAGAAGGTCATGGCACCTTTAGGAGGTGGAGCCCGGCTGGAGGAAGACAGTCACGGGTGGGGGCTCGACTACTGTATTGGCAGCTCACCGTGAGCTCTCTCTGCCTCCACGTTGACTTTTGTAACCTGAGCTGCGTCCAGCTTCTGCCTCCTGCTATCTCATGGAGCAGGTCTCCCCTCTGGAACCAAAAACCAAATAAATCTCCCTTTCTCCCCTTAAGTTGTGTGTGAATGCTGTGTCACGCAGCTGAAAGAAAGGAAGGGGGACCGTGGGGGCCAAGGCATCTGACAGAAGCAAGGGGGACTCAGAGGCAGCTGCGTCTGAAGGTGACGCCTTCTGAAAGGTATGTCCTGGAGCATCCTGCCCAACTTGGGGCCAGCCCCAGCAGACAGCCCTCCTCTCCCAGCAGTTGTTGACTGCTTTCAAAACCTCTGGGAGAGCCCCTCAAGACCTTGTAACTGGCAGGGCTTCCGGAGCCGCCTGGGTTCCATGAACTTCTTGGGCCCTCTCTAGTTAGCTTCCCAAGGCTTAGCCTCTCTCTGCTCCAAGATGGACTGTTGCAACATAGGAAATAGCTACGGAACATACTGTCTCCTTAGCCAGAAAGGGTGTCGTAGTTAGCTGTTTTCTGTTGCCGTAACAAAATATCCGAGGCTGAATAATGTATAAAGAACCAAAGTTTATCTAGCTCAAGTCCTGGATGTTGGGGAGGCTGACAGCATCTCCTGGCATCTGGTGAGGCCTTCTTGCTGCATCGTAGCATGGCAGAGGACATAGCGTGGCAAGAAAACACATGCCAGAGAAGCTCGCTGTAGTAATAGCTGCTCCCACGATGACTTCACAGTTCACGAGTATATGAGTCCAGTCAAGGGGTGCAGCCTTTGTGATCCATTCACCCCTGAAATGGCATTGTCACATGGCTTTTGAAGATTTTTTGCTAGGGTTTGATTTTCTTTGACATATTTTATTTATTTGGTATATGTCTCTATCTATCTAACCATCTATATCTATCTATCTATCTATCTATCTATCTATCTATCTATCTATCATCTATTTATCTACTATCTATGTATTTATCTATCTACTATTTATCCATCTATCTATCTACCTATCTGTTTATCTACTATCTACCTATCTATTTATCTACTATCTATCTACTTATCTATTTATCTAGGGAGGGGCAAGCATAATGCAGAGGCCTGGTCTCTCCTTGTCATAGTTGGGCACAGGTGTCAATTTGATAGTCAAGGATGCTCTGGACACATATGTGGAGAATTAGTGGTTGGGTTAAGCCCAGAGCAAACATGCAGAGATTGTCTGGTTGATGGGGAAGGCCCAGGTGGGTGGGATTATGTCCTGGAATAAAATCCAGATAGCTGGTTGAGAGAGTTGGCATCCTTGTGTACACTTAGCCAGACAAGCTGGTCTGGCAAATAAGGATCATTCCTCTCTCAGCCATTACGTAGAGATGGTGTGACCAGTTTCCTCAACCTGGTGTTGGTGCATGCTCTCCGTCAAGCTGGACTGAGAACTGTAACCAGGAATCATAAGAGAGAATAAACCCTTGTTCCCTTAAGCCATTTGATGGTCATTTATCAGCAACCATGCAGGCGAACTGCAGCACTCCTACCATGTGGACTTTTAGGAATAGAACTCAGGTCTCCAGGTTTGTGAGCAGTCACCATCTTATCCACTGAGCCATCTCACCGGCCCAGGGTTTGGTCTTTAAATGTTCCTCAAAGACTCATGTGCCTCCAAGTGGGTCCTTCAGGAGGTGGGCCTAGTGAAAGGAAGCGGCCGTCGCCAAGAGCCATGCCCTTGGAACGGATATTGATGTTTGGCCTGTCTGTCCGTCCATCTGGCTGTCTCTCCCTCCCTTCCTCCCTTCCATCCTCCCTTCCTCTTTCCCTTCTTCCCGGCTGCCACAATGCAGAAGCACTGCTTGGCTATGAGCTCTCTGCCCGTGAGAACTGCTTCATCTTGTATTACATCCTGTTGCTACGGTAAATCCCCAACTCAACCCCCTTGGAGGAACAAGAGGATTTTTATTCACACACACAGTCCCCAACTTCAGCGTGGGGGGCACAGAGACACGAGCACGAGGAACCGAGGGAGCCGGGCACGTCACATCCACGGCAGGGGCGGAGAGCTGGGCCGCTGCTACGTGCTTACGAGCTTTGCCAACCGCGCCAATCAGTTCTCTCCACCTTCTCCGCCTGCCTAGGGGATGGTCCCACCCACTGAGGGCTGGGTCGTCCCACATCAATCATATGATTAAGGCATTCCTATAGGCCTGTGCAGAGCCTGTCTTAACTAAGTAATTCCTCATAGACTGCTGGATGAAATTAACTGACACACTTCCGGTGGACGGGAAGCAGCAGGACCAAGTGACCACGGATGGAAGCCCCTGAAAGCGAGAGTGAAGCAAATCTCTACTCCCTTTTGGTTGTATTTGCTGTGGTGACAGCAAGCTACAGGAAGCCATGTGCATGCTGCAGCAGATTCTGATAAGAAAGGCTGCAGGGTCAAGAGCGATAACACTGGTAGCTGGCTCATGACATTTATAAGATGGCAGATATTGCATGGATGGAGAGAACCCCAGCTGAACCCCAGTTAAAAGGGAGGTGCATTCCCCCCACCTCATCCTGTGGAGACCCCCAAGCTGACACGGCATCGATTGCCAAAGACTATACAGAGTGGAGAGGAACTCTGTTCCAAGCACTTCTTCAGACTCAAGTAGTCTTTCTTCTGGATGCATTAAGGTATCTGTTGCCCTCCTTTCTCCTGATTATCCATGAAGGTCGGGGTCTTACAGAGGACTGATATCCCAGGCAGAATCCTTGGTCTGACTGTGGGATTTGCACAGTGATCAAGATCAGAATTTTGACCCTTGTTCCCAGCAAGCCACGGGGCGTGCTGCCCGACCTCGGGAAGTGTTAGTTGGCCCCTGGCGTCTCTTTCATGACTCATGTCACCACCACTGCGAGCCGTTGAACAAGAGTCATCTCTCATGCTCAGCTGAGACTGAGCCGCCAAACAGGAAATAGATGGAACGTCTTGTTGGGAATTTCAAACCACAGGTGCTGAAGATGGTTGGGGCCAGCAAGATGCAAACCATTCTCTGTCACAGACAACCTTCTTTTTTAAAAACTTTATTTATTGATTTTAAGTGTGTGTGTATCAAAGGGCACTGTGTGTTCCTGTGGAGGACTCTGGGAATCACCCTGGATTGCTTCTACCTCCTTTTTTGCTTCACTCTGGAATTTCTCAGGCTCCACCCATCAGGGCTGAAAGTGCAGGTCTCTACCCTTTCAACCTGGTGTTTTTATGTGGGACCTGGGATCTGAACTCGGGTCTTTCTGCTTGCCAGGCAGTCTTAATCCCTGAACTATCTCTCCAGCCCATAACCTTTTTATAGGAAGCTAGCGTGCTCTGGTCTGGTGTTTCCAGCAAAGGAAAAGTCAAGTGGACACCCCTTGTTTAGAGTCTTACACCATTTTCTGTTGTTAATAACTGAGAACTTGAAATTGGGAAATGGTGAAAGAAGAAAAAAGGCAGACAGGTGGAGGGGGGTGTCAAGATCAGATGGCTGTAACTGGTAAGGATCTTAGGAATCATGACACGTGTGACATCACACTGTGGTAACAGACAAGAGAGTGTGCAGACACATACTGTGACAAGAGGGGGAAAGAACGGATTGGATGCTTTATGACAACACACTAAAGAACACTAACCTATCCTGCAAGAACTTACAGTCTTAGTCAAGTGCGGATGCACATGCCTGACATCCCAGAATTTGGGAGACAGAGCCAGACAGAAGGACCCAGAATTGAAGATCATCCTTGTCTACATCATGAATTTGAAGTCAACGTGGGTCTCAAAAAAACAAAAAGAAAATAAGTCGATGTCTAGAGAAAAAGATTAATCATTCTGAAAGCCCCCACCCACCCACCCACCCAACATTGCTACCCTGACAACGAAGTCACAACATTAGTTTTGGTGGAGGTAGACTGCCTCTCCGGCGAGGCAGCCCTGCGTGTGGCCCGGCACTGAGTCACTCCTCGGAGGTCCTGGAGGAAGGGTCAGCGCAGCTTTGTCTGGGGTACAGCCAGGCCAAGGGCTGCGGAACATAGGGGATCAGAGTCTCCAGTAGAGTTGGTCCATCGGTAGAGGCTCAAGCCACAGGGCATGGGACAGGGACAGGGATGGGTGGGGGGAAGAGGAGGGACCCGGAAACCCTGCTGGGATGCTGTCTGTGACTCCTTTCCCCACCCAAAGCTCCCATGGGATAGTGAACCATGGTGGGGGAGGAGGGGAGTCCCCAGGGAAAGGGCAAGGGACCCTTATAGTCCAGGATTCAGGGTCAATACATCTAGAATGGGGTCAAGGAAGTAAACTGAACTTTCTGGGTTTTCAGTCCTGATTTTTCTCTTTGACTGTTTCTTTAAGCAAGTCACATAACCTCTGGAAGCATCATTCGCTCATCAGAAAAATGGGTTCAGCATGGAATGGAGATGTGGCTTAGATGTAGACTACTTGCCTTGGGTCCCATCCCCAGGACTGTGCATTCAGGTTTGATGGAGCACACCTGAAATCCCAGGATGCAGATGGTGGGAGTGGGAGTGTCAGGAGTTCGAAGTCATCCTTGGCACCAGCAAATTCAAGGCCAGCCTGGGACACAAGAGACTCGTCTAACACCAAACTGGTAGGAATCCCCCTCCCCCTTTCAGGGCAGAGCTTCTTCTTGGTGGCCACTAGCCCCCTAATAGTTGGTGCTTATAAGAGCACGTGCTTGCCTGACCCTTAGTGCTGGGTCAAGGTCAAGACGGATCCTGGCCACACTCCCTGGGCTGGGCGAAGGTCCTGGAAATCACCTCCAGACCTTGCCCCCCTCAGCCCACCTATCAACCGGGAGGGTATAAAACCCACCATTCCCTTCTCTTCTCTTTTTCTCTTTTCTTTCTTCTCTCCCTCTTCCTACAACTGACCTTGCAGTTTTGGAACTCGATTAGGACTTCTACCTAGTCCGTGGTGCAGTGCGTTTTTGAGGTAAATACTTTACATTTATACCTTACACAAACCAAACTAACTCATGGGGCAGCAATGCATAGACCTCAGGGCTGTTTGAGGATGAAATCTTGATAGGGACACCAGGGGCCATGATGCCACCTTTTCTGCGGACCACCTCTCTGTGTTGAGCAAAAAGGCTTCACATATTGTGATGTGGCTGCATAGGATTCACTATCTAACACGCAGCTAGAGAGCAGGCAGGGTGTCCATATCCTGGGAGGAACAAGTTTCCCAGTGTGCTGTGTGACCCAGGACATATGGGGATCTCATGGACTCTGTAGACAGATATAACCAACAAGAGGCATGACCTTGAAGGAAGGCCACCCGGAAGCCAAGGGCAGGGAAGGAGGCAGGAGCAGCTGTGCTGGACCCACCTTTCTGCACACCTCAGTCAGAGGCACCTGGAGTCTGGGCCCCAGGCCTGCTCAGAGCAGACCTGAGGGAGGAGCATAGCTATTCATACAGATGCTAGGGGACCCCTAACAGAGCTGTCACAGGTGACTCCTTAGGGCTGGGAGGGGGTCAGTCTCCAGCCAGTTGGGGGGTAATGTTCCCCCTCCAAGTGCTCTCTGCAGAAAGGCAGGAGAGACCCCTCTGCACCATTCCCTCGCCTTTTTGTGTTAGGTGAAAATGCAGGTTTTCCTCTTGACTCCCTTTGCAACCAAAAAGAAACCAGACAATCATCACGTGTCATGGGATATGGAAGGATGACGGGGCATGTTCCTGTCTGCATAATTGACAGCAGTACTGCGGCAGAGAAAACCCTATTTTCTGGAAGGACTGTCACACAGAGACAGTATAGAGCTGAGGTTGGTTAATAAACATTAACCGGTCTAAAGAACACAGAGAAAAATGATTGGAAAAAAACCTGGAACAGTGCATCCATGGCATGTGGGACAAGATCAAAAAGTCTGTCATTCTTATTGTTGGAGTATCAGGAAGAGAGTGGAAAGAAAATGAGCAAGAAAAACACTTAAAGAATTAATAGCTGAAATGACCTGAATTTGGTATGGAACGAATGCATAAATTTAAGAAGGCTAGCATATCTCAAGCAGGCAAGTCTAAATGATTGTGTCCAAACACGTCATGAATGGTTGAGAACCAAATAATGATAGAATTTTTTCAAAAGTGTTCAGAGGTAAGGGACATATTTTACACGGATGGACAATGATTTCTAGGCTGAGGATTTCTCACCAGAAGCTGTGGCAGTCAGAAGACAGTAGAATGAAAGGAATCACAACCTAGAATTCCATATCCAGAGAAAGTATCCTTTGTGAATGTTGGAGACATAAAGATCTTCTCAGGTTAAGACAGAGTGAGGGGGTGGGCTGAGTAGTTGTCTCAGGGGCAAACATCTTTGCCTTGCAAGCAACAGGATCTGAGTCAAGATCCCAGGTCCCGTGAAAAGTTACCAGGTAGAAGTGGTGGCGATCTGTAATTCTGGTACTGGAAGGTAGAACTTGGGATACCCCAGAGCAAAGCACAAAGGAAGTAGAACAATCTAGGATGATTCCCAAAATTACGTTGGGTCTAATGCAGACTGTGAAAGCAAGGAATGTATATTGAGATTTTTAGAACACCACTTAGAAATCACAAGTAACTCAAATGACAACAGATAAAATGAAATACTAACAAAAACTCAACTAATCCCAAAGAAGGCAACAATGGGAAAACTGAAACAGGAAACAAAAAAGCAAACCAACAAGCAACAACACACACACAAACACAAAAAAAAACAGAGACAAACATAAGAAACAGGGCAACCAGAAAACAGCATGATGGCAGACCCAAATCCAACCCCACCAATAACTACACTAAACGTAAATGATCAAAATCATATCACTTTATAAAAACAGAGATTGTCAGATTAGCTTTTAGAAAGACCTTGTTAGGATCTGATTTGAATTAATGCTTACGTTGAAAAAAGAAATAACAGGAAGCAAATGTGCTAAAATGATAGGACCAGGGACTAGACAATTGCAGCTCATTCTATTGTTATTGTTGTTATTATTTTATATACTTGAAATCTTTGTAGTGCTAAAAAGAATCTGCATTACATTACCACAGTGCAGATTTACCTACTACCATGAACTGCAGAAAACACTAACACCAAAATGCTTCAAGCAAACTCTCCTCATTTTTAAGAAAAAAGTTCATTTTGTTTCCATTTAAATTCTTTTTGAGAATTTTTAAATTTTTATTTTTTTGTGCATGTGCGTGCACGCGCGCGTGTGTGTGTGCGCGTGCACCCACACACATTGTGCCTGTGGAGGCCCAAGGGTGACTTTGGGAATCATCCTGGATTGCGCTTCCCTCTTTCTGCTCTGAGGTTCCCTAGACTCCACCTTCCTGGGCTGGAAGTACAAGCCGTTGCCATTTTTGCCTGGTGGTTTTTACGTGGGATCTGGGACTTGAACTCAGGTACTTCTGCTTGCAAGACAGTCATTTAACCCCTAGGCCATCTCTACAGCCCTTTTTGTTACTTTTTAAAAAGAAATTTGTGACCAAATTGTATTTCTTTCTAGTGTAGCCAGAGTTTTCTGCCTTCCTTTCAGGTTAGTTACCACGTGAACCTCTTTTATTTCTGGTTAAAACTATTTATCCAGCACCCTTTACTGTTTTTTTTTTTTCTCTTTCACTTAAAACCCCTCCCCAAGATTATGCAGGGTGCAGTGTTTCTTCCTCGGCCTCACCTGTGGTGCTTGCTTTCTACGTAGCAAGCATCCTCTGGCCACAGGAGGATGAGGAGTTAGTCTTCCACACACCCGGAAAGGTAGGCTTCCCGTCTAGCCACAGGGACAGCACAGGCTGGAGGCCACTGTCCAAGTGGACACTTGGCAGAAGCGTGGCCCTCGAGGCCACAGAGGAGCGGCAGCTCACCCTTCCCAGCACACTGAGCTGGGGACATGGTGGTTATCTGCGCGGCAATCCTGTGCTATGACCCCTTGGGTTCAGATCCGTAAGGTGCCTGGTTCCAATCTAACTATTCTCTAACCCCCCCCCCATGGCCCTTATATAACTCAACCATACTAATTTATAATATGGCACGAGACTGCTTGAATTCAAGTTCTACCTACCCAGAGAACATGGCTGATGAACTTAAGTTTTTAAAATCCAAAAAACTTCCACACTAAAATAAGTGAAACTTTACTTTAGGGTATTTGAGAAAGTAGTTATTTGAGGAACTACCGTAATGTTAGATACAAGTGTTAACTTGGTGGTTGAGCATTCAAAATCTGAGCACATTGGTAGAGAATTAATAGTTAAGCTCAGAGTGAACCCGCAGGAGGCTGATAGAAAGGCCCAGCCCATGGTGGGTGGGGCTAGGCCCTGGGCAGGTGAATAAAATACAGAAAGCTGGTTGTATATATTTGGCCAGACATGCCGGTCTGGCAAGTAAGGATTGTCCCTCTTTCTCAGTTGTTATATGGAGATGGTGTGGCCAGTTCCCTTGGCCTTGGTGTTGATGTGAGTTCTCCTGCGCAGCTGGACAAACGAGTGTAATCAGCAATCATAAGAGAAAATAAACCTTTTATTCTCTTAAGCTGTTTGATGGTGATTTTATCAGCAACCATGCAGGTGAACTGCACCATAATGCAACACTGTACAAACTGGCGTTTGGCACAGTTCAGTAACTGTGGGCTGTTGCTATAGCTTGAGTGGCTTGACTATGAAATGTCCCTCACAGGCCCACGTGGCGAAGGCTTGGTCCCAGGCTGGTGGCACTAATTTGGGAGGTAGCAGAAACTCTAAAGTGGGAGGAATTGGGTCACGGGGCAAGGGGGTTGGGGGGAGGTGTTTTTGGACAGTATGTCTTGGTGCTGGACCTTCCTGTCTGCCTCTCTTTCCTCCCTGCTCCCAGAAACTGAGCGGCCCTACCTTCTCATACCCTTTTACCGTGATGCTCTGCAAGTCCAGAAACAATGGCTGGTGGCCATGGGCGGAGACAGGAAGCCAACATCGTCTTCCCTCCTTTAAATGACTCTCCTTGGGTGTTTGTCACAGAGAACAAAAATCCGGTGAGCACAAGCTGTCTTGAGCCAGACCGATCCACTTGCTGTTCCAAAGTCAATTGTACCTCATCTTATCTCTTTCCCCTTCTCACCAGTAAACATGGATTGCAACCCAGTAAAGAATGTTGGCTTGGAAGGATCCCGACTAGAATGCAGAGGAACACAGTGTAATGGAGATTGTGCTAGTTACTCTTTTCTGTTGCTGTGAGAGCGCACCCGAAGTCAAACAACATATCGGGACAAAGGGAGATTTATTCAGCTTACAGTTCCAGAGGGGAGATACAGTCTCTCATGGTAGAAGTGATTGGTGGCGAAGCTGGAGGCGGGCTAAGTCACACTCCTCTGGGAGGCTGAGAGCTGCAGGACTGCCCACTGTCACAGCAGACCTCTCCTGGAGGTAGGGTGGGACTGATCCACCTCAAGGCCCACCCTCTGTGGCTGCCTAAAGCCTGTGAGGCTTCAAACCATGACGGAAATGAACCCAACACCTAACCCAAAAGTGAAGGGTGTGGAGTTACGGTAAGCATTGCTTCATTGTTTCCATGAGAGGGAAAGATACAATTCTTACTCTAAGTTCTCATTGAAAGGAGTCTGAGATACACTGTTTCCTTTTATCTAGACTGATGAGTTCTTTGGTTCTCTCCAGCGCACTTTCAGCGACTTTCGGCCTTCCCACCTGTGATAGTCCTCGCGGTGGGCTTCTGGTTCTGGAGGGAGCTCTTTGCCCTTGTGTCCTCCTCTGTCTTTGACTCTGAGGAGGCCATTTGCAACGGAACCGCAGTTCTGACAACATGTTAGATTATATAGGTGTCAGTATGGCAGTGGAAAGCTGAGCTCTGGACATCTGGGAAAAATCCGTAGTTAAGGCGAGTCATGAGCAAGCCGGCAGGAGATTGACGTGTGACGACCCAGGCCACAGTGCGTGGACCGTTCCCGGCATAAGATGGAGGGAACCGGTTCAGTACGTTGGCGGTTTTCAGTGTACTTTGATGGGCTTGCTGTTTGGCACGGGAGATATGTTCCCTGTGTATCCCATTCTAGTAGATATGATGTAGCCATTTCCCTTGGCTTCGGGTGTTGGTTCAAGCTCTCCAGCCCAACTGGACTAAGAATTACATCTGAGAATCGTAAGAAAGAATAAAATCTCCTTGTTGCTCTAAGCTCTTTGGTTGTGAATGTCTCAGCAACAGGCAGAAACCGCGACAGGGAAAGATTAATTACGTTCTTGTGGTGGGGTAGTTTCAGAAGTGGCTGAAAGCGGCTGGGAAGACATTAGGTAAAGTTCTCCCCTTGGATTTCACACTTCTAGTCCCATTTTTGTCAATCAGTGTCCCCTCCTTCCATAGTCACATACATAGACACATACAGACAGACAGACACACACATGCACATAGCATGTATGAGATAAAAGAAGAGACCATTTCCTTGCTTTACCTTAGGAAATATGCTGTTAGGCAACTGAATTTTA
This sequence comes from Typhlomys cinereus, assembly GCA_023101885.1. Taxonomy (NCBI): domain Eukaryota; kingdom Metazoa; phylum Chordata; class Mammalia; order Rodentia; family Platacanthomyidae; genus Typhlomys; species Typhlomys cinereus. The sequence continues at coordinate 385,849 of JALPQD010000349.1, read as the reverse complement.
TTTCTCATCCCTCTGAGCATGCACGTATCCACAGCTGACCACAAAGCACCACAAATGTTGATTTGGAGGTTATAAACAAATGTTAGTAAGTGGGTGTGCGGATTCTTGAGTAATAAGGATTGCCCATGTATTAAGTGTCTGTTTGCTAAGTACTCAGGGAGTTCTACCCAGAACAGCAAGAAAACATGACCCTCCCTTTTTCCAAAGAGCTTGGAGACCAAGATAGAAACAGAAAACAATCCAATAACGTGTTTTTTGCAAGCAAATACATCCATTATCACAAATTGTAGCCGGTGTCCTCAAGTGAACCAGAAGGTTTGGCTACAAGAATTAAAGGCCAGAGGGTGGTTGGGGAAGGTCTTGAGCATGAGATTCACCCTCATGGTGGAGAGAAGTTTCTAGGTATAGGAAATCATGTGCAAAGGCCCTGAGGTGGAAATATATTGCAAGCTTCTTTTTCGCAGATTTTATGTGTTCTGCCCCACCTGTTCCCTAGACACTTCTGGCAGAACAGACAGTCTGGACATCTACTGCTCAGCTCAACCATGGTCTCCTTCAAGTTCTCAATCACTCCCCTGCCTCACCATCCTAATTTAAAGCAAGTGACTCCACCCTCCCACTCGCTGTACCAGTTCTGCTTCAATATTCCCATACTACCAACATTCTCCAATACCTTATGTGACTTTTTTGATTTACATTGACAGATATTTCTTATGTAAATTAAAAAAATATCTACAGTTGCCTCTCTGCACTTGTGGGTTTTGTATCTGTAGATGCGGCCAACCATGGGTTGAAAAGATTTAGAGCAAATTTTAGTATCTGTACCAAACACATATGAACTTTTACCCTGCCTTTGTTCCCACAATGCAACGCTTTACATGGCATGTAATATTGATTAGGCATTGGAAACAGTCTCAAGATAGCATGAAGTATGTGGTAGGTTCATGTGCATGCTATGTCATTGTTTACAGGCAATTTGAGCTCTGTGGATTCTGATATCCAAAGGAAGGTCTAGAAGCAATTCCCATGGGTAAATAGGGACAGTTATATTTGGCTTATTTTTTTTACTAATGTCAATTTTTGTGTTTTAATTTTTGTGTTTTAATTTAAGAGTCAGAAAGAGAGAGAGAGATTGAGAGAAAAAAATTGTGTGTGTGTGTGTGTGTGTGTGTGTGTGTGTGTGTGAGAGAGAGAGAGAGAGAGAGAGTCAGTCAGCTTTTTCTTCTTCCACACGTGTGCTCCAGGGCAGCTATGTCCACACACAGGCACCTTAACCTGCTGAGTCATCTGGCCAGCCTGTGCCTGACTTCTGTGGATTCTGGGGATTTGAACCCAGAGCCTCCTGTTTGTGCAATAAGTTCTCTTACCCTAGACCCATCTCCTGATGTGTAATCCTTCTTGGAGTGGGCCTCAAATTCAACCAGAAAGTGGCCAATTGTCCCCAGGATACTTGTGTCAGTAGTGTAGCACTGAGGGTTCAGAGCTGGGTAAGACTGCTGAGGCCAGCCCACCCCCAGCACCTTCTGACACTATGAAAGCCAGTCAGCACAGAGGAAGCTTCCAGCTCTGTTCCAGCTTGATTTCTGTGCTAGTTAGATACAGGTGTCAGCTTCACAGCTGAAGGCTGAGCTTCGGGCACATCTGTGAAGAATTGGTAGTCAAGGTAAGTACCTGAGCAAGCCTGCAGGAGGCTGAGTGACATGAGCAGACCCTGTGGTGGGTGGGGCCATTCCCTGGGCAGGCGGAGAAGGTGAATCCTGGGAGCTGGTTCAATAGTTGACTTTGGTAGACTTTCAATATGGCCAGTGGGATTTGTTTCTTTCTCAGCAATCCCTGTGGCTATGGAGGTCCTTTGCCTCCTGGTGCTGGTGTGAATCTCCTGCCAAGCTGGGCTATGAACTGTCACAGAGACTGGTGAGTAAGAATAACCCTCGCTTTCCCCCCAAGCTGCTTGGTCATGAATTTATCAGCAGCATGTAGATAAATTGCAACCATTTCTTTATGTCCTGTCACCAAAGCATGTGATGTCTTCATGTATTTTTCTTCCTATTCCTTCTTGCCAGAATATAACCTCTACAAGGATATGTGAGCTTGTTTATCTTGTTACTGTTACATCCTTAGCTCCTAAGACACTGATACTACACGCTTTGCTGCCGTGAAGTCCCCAGTATGTTTTGAACGATCCTCTCCCCATTCATTGTATACCATGACCTTCAGGTAGCCACTCCTGACTGCCAGTACATAGTGGTCACTCATTAAGTACCTCACTGAATGACGTTGAATGTGGTGGTTTGCAAAGCAAAGTGACTGTCTGCAAGTGACTGTTGATTGGTCAACTGAATGGATGGAGGGCTGATTGGTTATCTGCTCATCATTATCCTGGTTTGGAAAATGGCGTTAAGATGTGGATGCTGGAGCTGGAGAGAAGGCTCAGGGATTGAGGCTTTTGCCTCACTAGCAGAAGGTCCTGAGTTCAGATCCCAGGTCCCATGTAAAAATGCCAAGTGGAACTGGCAGCGGCTTGCACTTCCAGCCCTGGTGGGTGGAGCCTGGAAAATCCCAGAAAGAAGCAAGAAGGAGGTAGGAGCAATCCAGGATGATTCCTGAAGTCACGCTTGGTTCTCCACAGCGACACAATGCCCACAACACACACATAATGAATGAACAAATAAATACATTTTCTTTTAAAGATGTGGGTGCTGGATTCAGACAAAGCCTGGTTTCCCTCCTGCTTCTGGAACTTGGGAAGTCAGCTGAGTCCACTGGCTTTACTTCCCCCACATGTGAAATGGGGGTAAAATGATATAACCCTCCACATTTTGTAGGTTAGATCAAATGTCCAATGCCGTGGGAACAGCGAGAGTCTCAGTAGCTTCTGCTTGCTTTCCCTTTCCCACGCTGATCCCGTGACATTTGACCCTCGGGAGGCCCTGGAAGGGCAGAAGGTGACAGCTGCAGCCATGTTTGGGCATCATCACTTGTCGCACTCATCACCCTGAAATCATCCACCTAACCTTATGCCATGAGATTGGTGCCTTGAGGCCCAGGGCGATAGACCCTCGTTTTTATGTCCCCAGTGTCGAATCCAGTGCCCAAGACCTAACAAGAATTCAGTGTGAACTAGCAACCCCTGGATGGAGATTCTGAGAGCGAGGGATCAACACTGCCTTCAGGAGAGCAAGATGTGGGGCGGTGTCCTTCCTCTGAGCAAACGATAGGGTTATGCCAGAGCGAGCATTATTTCTCAGAGGGGCTCTTTGCCAGTCTCCCTTAGCAGCAAGTGCGTTGTCCAGAGCCAAATCCCCATCAACCAGAAGGTAATTTAGGAAATGATTCAGGTTCCCAGGCTGACTCACACATCTACTGCAAAGGAGTCTGGGAAATGTAGTTTTTGGTGAGATAACCATGTAGCCAAATGTTAGCGCCTAGGCGCCATGTTTATGTGGACATACCATCTTGCAGGCAGAGGTCTGGGGAGGGGGCAGTGTGGAGTCACACTGCTGGTGCTGTATTCCTATCACATTCTGGCTGGTGGAATCTTGGGTAAGGAGCCTGATTCATTGTGCCTCACTTCCTTTATCCTTTAAAGTGGGACAGCAGCTCTATTACAGATGCCACGGGGGTGTGATGTAGGAAAACACTCAACACTTAGCATGTGCCCCACGCTGAGAATATATGCTGCTGCTGTTGTGAGCCAGCACATGACTTGGGCTATGGGAGGGACTTTGAACTGGGGCAGAAGGGTTTGTAAGAGTACAGGCTTAGCTGCTGTAGCAAAGAGATTCCTACCGGATGAAGCCCACCTTTCCATTAGCAGTCTAGAGTCTGTGGCTCAATGTTATATGGTTGGCTCTGCCATCTTCAGTTTCTTCTGTCCAATTCTATTCCAGTCCTGATCATTTCCCATCAGGAGTGGAAGGGTGACAAGGGACTGAGAGGTGAACGTGATCATAACTCACGCCTTTCAGGGCAAGATCAAGATGGTAGGTAGCTTCTGTTGAAGATGCCTTGTGCTATAACCACATCTCCTGCAAAGGATTCTGGTAAATGTAGTTTTTTGTGACATAACATGTAGCCAACTGAGACGCCACACATGTTGAACATCTAATTGATGGTACTCAGGACCAGAAGTGTCTTAGAGTTTGGGATTCTTCATATTTTGGACTGTTTGTATATATTTAGTGAAAAAGTTGGGGATGGTAATGTCGTGCATGAAACAGAATTAGCAACCAAGAACTTTTGGATGTTTGAGGGGTTTGAGTTTTCTGATTAGCATTGTTCACCTTGTACCCCTGCAGGCTAGAACAGGGTAACCAGCAGCCTGCTGTGGCCACTTAGGATCTCTTAGGAAAAGCCAGAGCGAGCATTATTTCTCAGAGGGGCTCTTTGCCAGTCTCCCCTAGCAGCAAGTGCGTTGTCCAGAGCCAAATCCCCATCAACCAGAAGGTAATTTAGGAAATGATTCAGGTTCCCAGGCTGACTCACACTTTCTGAGCATCCCGGAGAGAAAAGTAGCCATACACCCATTTGGGGCTTGGGGTTTAGCGTCTAATAATAATAATGACTTTGGCATCGCTAACTTCCTGAGGGTTAATGAATGACTGGCTTGGATTAATAGCTCACATCTCTGCAGAAGTCTATCAACTCTCTCCAGCTTCGTCTTAATCTACAGGAAATTCTTTGTATATCCAACTATGCCTGCTTCAATCTCACAAAATAAAAATGAATGGATGTTTCATTGGGACTTGGGAGAGAGGAAAAAATAATCCTTGGTCACCATTGTGTGTGGCCACCATGCAATTATTTATTTATTTCTTAAGTCATTTCCTGCATTTTCTTTGGTTCTCTTTCTGGCTTGAGATGCGGTGGCAACAGCAACTTCAGCAGCAATAGCAGCAGCAGCAGCAGCAGCAGCAGCAGCTGGCTTTGGAGATTAGCTTTTATTTTCCTGCTTTTCTTTTTAAAGGCTTTTTAAAAATTATTATTTTGCACGCAAATGTGTGTGTGAGAGAGAGAGAGGGATATATATATATATATATATATATATATATATATATATAGAGAGAGAGAGAGAGAGAGAGAGAGAGAGAGAGGACACCATGAGTCCCTGTGGAAGATCAAAGGTGACTTTGGAAATCATCCTGGAATACTTCTACCTCCTTAGCTCGGCGATTTTTCTAGGAGGGCTATAAGTGCAGCCACTGCCATTTCTGCCTGGCATTTTTATGTGGCACCTGGGATCTGAACTCAGGACTTTCTGCTTGTGAAGGCAGTCTTAACCCCTGAGCCATCTCTCCTGTTTTTTATAGTATATTAGCAAGGCTCTTTACGATTACATCACGATCTGCTCAGAGGCCCCCAAGAGAGTGCTTGGAGCAGACAGGTTGGGTGGAGGAGCAGGGGGAGAAGGGGATCTTCGATGCTACTGAAGCGGAAGCGTGAAAAGCCGGGATGTGCTAGAAACAGTGGCCACGCCTGTGACTTAGGGGCCTCCCACTCTTGACTGGCTGTGGGGTTCTTTGCCAATAGATGTCACTGACAAGATAACCATGTTGCCTCCAGCAAATGGCCCGTTCTCAGGCTATTGGAGTTTCTGGATTGCTCCACTCTGCCATGCTACTTAAACCTCTGTCTTGTTCAGTGGTGGGGGTGGGGAAATGTGCCAAGTGCAAAGGAAAGTTGTGAGCCCCAAGCAAAGGCGCATCTTGTCACTGCTTAGTGACACTGAGCAACACGGTGGGGGGATGGGATCTGGGTTAGTCGACGACTACTCCAGCCATCTCTGATCTTCTGTCACCCGGCCGAAAGTCGCATTTCTTCTCCTCAATTCCTAATGAGCAGACGGGGAACTCAGCTAAGAACATTCTTGGTGACAACAGAGGGACTGGTGTCTTTTAAAGCAGGAGATTCAACTGCAGGGGACAGGAAGCAGAGAGACCCAGGCAGGGAAGTTAGGTAGCAATGGGATTGCCGAGTACAGGAATACTTGCTTCCTACTTTTTTTTTTTTTTTTAATGACAACTGATAAGGGGACTTCAGAATTTTGGGGGAGAATGGGAAAGAGTGAGGGAGTTGGTCTTACTTTCCTGACTCTCTCACCATAATAAATTCTTGACTCAGACCATTTAGGGGAGCAAGGAATTTGATTGGCTCAGGAATGCACATGACAGTCCGTTATGGGAGGAGCTTGGGGAACAGCCACGCCCACAGCAAAAGCAGAGAACCGCATGGGTACATGTCAGCTTGCTGCTTTGCTAGATAGGGGACTCCCCCTCCCGTCCACTCCATCTTATCCACCTGACCAAGGACGAGTCCCAGCCACGAGGGGTGGGGTCTGCCCACACGGATCATGCAGCTCGGTCTCCTACAAGCTTGTTCAGAACTTGCTTCAGCTAACTAATTCTTCACGGCTGTCCTCAGAGAATCACCTTGTGTGCCAAGTGACGAATGAGATGTCACAGAGGTGGATGGAGCAGAGCGCGCTTTCCCACACACGTTTTCCAGGGCTCCTTAGCTGGCATGTGTGCCCCGGGCACTCGAGATAGCAAAAGTAGAAGCACCAGCTCCGCGCCACTCACCTTGGACACTCTGGCCTCTTCTGGCCTTGGGGTCTTTTGTTTTCAGCCTTCCCTTTCCTGCCAAGGATGGGGCATGTGCTGCGAACCCTCACGGAATGCCAAGGCTGTCTGGGCGAAGAGTACCCACCGGCTGCGCATTTGCATATCAACACATAGGTTATCAAATCTAGGCGAGGTCAGAGTTTCTACTTCCAAGGAAATAAGAAGCCTGGAGCTTTCCTTTGCAAGAAGCATCGAGTAGTTCAGCAGTAGATGGAATTTTACAGAAGATGATAAAGGACAGATGCCATAGTCTCTCTTTTCCTTTTTATCTTTTTCTTTTTTAAAATTAAAAAAAAATGTAGTGTGTGTGTGTGTATGTATGTGAATCAGAGGGCACTATGTGTCCCTGCGGAGGACCAAGGGTACCTTTGGGAATCATCCTGGATGATTCTATCTTCTTATGGCTTTGCTCTGGATTTTCCAGCTGAAAGTGGACTATCATTTCTGCCTGGTGTTTTCATGTGGGCCTGAGATCCAAACTGAGGATCTTCTGCTTGCAAGGCAGAGTCTTAACCCCTGAACTGTTGTCCCTCCCTCCCTCTCTCCTATCCTCCCTCCCTCCCTACCTCTTTCTTTCCTTCCTTTCTCTCTTTCTTTTCCAGAGGCCCATGTGTGAAAGGTGCTATTGAGAAGTGGTGGGCTCTTTAGAAGGTAGGTCCTAGGGAGGTCTGGGGTCACCAAGGTCATGCTCGCTGGCCATCCTTTGCTGGCTTGTGCACCCAAAACAGCAGAGCCACCCCATCCTGCATAGAAACCTCCACAACTGGGGAGCCAACAAAAACCTTGTAAAGTCTCTCGTCTTTGTCATAGCAGCAAACTGGCTGACTGAGGCATCCCTTCGTGGAGAACTTCAAGAAAGGAAAAGTCCGGCAAGTTGCCAGGAGGCGGAGCAGAAGCCTGTGAGCTGTGGGCCCCCACGGGGCGCACAGCTCCTCGTGGTCACAGATCAGCAGCCCCCAGCAGCCCCGCCAGCAGCGCGGGCTCACCGCGGCTCCGCAGCCCCCAGGCGCACCCGTCTCTGCGCTTTCAGTGCCGAATTTTGTGTCTCCCTCCATTCCAGGCTTTTCAACAGAGCTAAAAATGAGAGAGAAAATGCAACATGTGCTCGTGAGCAAGGACCCCATGGGTGGGCTCCGCACCAAGGGGCGGAGCTTGCCTGTCACTCTCAGGCATTGCATCCCAGGAACACGGCGCTCAGAGCCCGGGGCCTGTGGTTAATCGGTTTGTCTGTCCTAATAGGACTCACAAGGGACAGATCTGTTGCTTGCTCTCCGTCTTTTCTGTGTCAGTCAGAACACAGAGACAGAACATTATTTTAAAAAATAATTTATTTTGTGCAAGAGACATGGCTCAGAGGTTAAGACTCTGTCTCACAAGCAGAAGGTCCTGAGTTCAGATCCCAGGTCCCATGTAAAAAAATGCCAGGCGAAAATGGTGGTGGTCTGCACTTTGGGCCCTGATGGGCAGAGGCTGGAAATCCCAGAGGGAAGCAAGAAGGAGGTAAAAGTGATCCAGGATGATTCGTAAAGTCACCGTTGGTCCTCCACAGGGACACATAGTGCCCTGTGATACACACACACACACACACACACACACACACACACACCAAATAAAATATTTAGAAAACTATTTTTATGAGAGAGAGAAGCAGAGAGAACATGTGCTACTGTGATATATAAGGTTGGAGGTCAGAGGGCAAAGATCAGAAGTCCGTTCTCTCCTCCCATCCTCTGGGCTTCCAGGGATCAAGCCCAGGTCACTGGGCTTGAGAGCAGGTGTGTGGCCACTGAGCTGACCATGGCCACATTTTATAGTGAGTCATTTTATGCTGTAAAATAAAGACCAAGCGCAAATACAGAAAACTCTTCTTGCGATATTGGAGCTCAGTGAATTCTTTAAAGAATTACAGATGGGGGGCTGGAGGGGTGGCTCAGGGGTTAAGCCTCTGCCTTGCAGGCGGAAGGTCCTGAGTTTGGATCCTAGACCCCACATATAGAGGTGGGCCGAAGCGTGGGTGGCCTGCGTTTCTGGTCCTGGTAGGGCGGAGCCTGTGAATCCCGGGGCAGAGTAAACAAGGAGGTGGAGGTGTCCATGGTGGTTCCCGAATGTGTCAGTGGTTCTACATACACACCTACGCACACACACGCGCACACACGTGCATATATGCACAATTGAATAAATAAAAAAAAATTACAGCTGGTCCTCGGCTTGTGTTGGTTCGACTCCTTCCTTTTTGACTCTGTGAAACTATAGTTCACACTCTGAATTTGAACTTTTCCCAGCCGCAGCAGCTGCATTTTCCTGCAGCATTTGCACTTTCCTGCAGCAGCTGCACGTTCCTGCATCATCGATCTTTGATGTCCTCTATGTGAAGGCCCTGCGGGTGGTTTCAGATGCCAACTTGACCCCCAAGATGTGAGCCTCTGCGCACACCTGTGAAGAATTATTTAGTCAAGGCTCTGAGCAAGATCATGGAGATTGTCTTAAGTTGATGATTGACGTGGGAGGACCCAGATCATAGTGGGTGGGTCCTTTGGGCAAGTGGCTAAGAAGAGCTGGTGAACATTTTTGGCAAAGCTAGCAGCAAGCTGACATGTCTGGGTCCTCACCTTCTTCTCTTGCAGTGGATGTGGCATGGCCAGTGGCCTTGGTTCCTAGTGCTGGTAAAACTCTCCTGCTGTGATCAACTGCCACCTTGAATCGTGAGCGTGGATAAAACCCCTTTGTTCCCATGAATTGTTTGGTTCTTGTATTCATTGCGGCAATGACGTCATGGGGCTAAGACAAGTGTACAAAATGCATTTCCAACTAGCAACATTTTAATCTCCCAGTGGATTTATTGAGATATAACCCCATGGTAAGTCAAAGAGTTACTGGGTTTGGCCAAGTTTCTATTTGGGGTATCTCAATTTTCCACCGCAGAGTCAAAGGGATGGGTGTAATTCAGTTGAACAGTTTTTTCCCCCTCACATTTTTCTCCTTGCCAACATGCATGCAGCACACGCCTGCAGCACATGCCTGCAGCACACGCCTGGAGCACACACACGCAGCACACACACGCAGCACACGCATTATTTCATTGATTTGAAAATCAAAGTGTCGTCAGAGCTCCCGTCCCTGTGAAGGCACCAGGGAGAATCCGTCCCTCACTTTCCCGTCTAATAGTGCGCCTCTGGCTTGGTGGTCTCTTCCCCCATCTTCAGGGCCGGCAGCAGCATCTTGAGCCATTGCCTTCCTTCCTGTTGACTCTCCCTTGGCCACCTCGTTTAATTGTTTAAAATATCTTTCATTTATTCGGGAGCGGGGGCATAGAGGTGGAGCACACATGCCATGGTGCAGGGGGTGAGAGTCAGAGGACCACTTTCAGAAGTTGTTTCTCTCCTTCCACCATGTGGCTTCCAGGGACTGAACTCAGGTCTCTAGGTTTGCGAGCAGGCAGGCCCCTGACTCACTAGCTAGCTTGTCAGGCCCTTCTTGTTTAATTGATTGATTGATTGATTGATTGTGGTCTCACTGTGTTGCCCAGATGGGCCTCAATTCCAGGGCCCAGGCAATCCTCCTGTCCAGCGTTCTGAGCAGCTGAGACCACACCTCAGGCCTGACTTGCTTCTTTTCGTGAAAACATTATGGTCACAATTAGAGCCCACCTGACCATCCAGAATATGTTCACGTCAAGGTCGAAGGATGAATCACACCTTCAGAGTCTCTTTTACCATAGAGGGCAGCATGCAGGTGGGCCTGGCCCTCTTTGGGGGGGGGTCATTGTTCTTTTACCACAGTCATCTATGCAAGAGAGTGAATGATTTCTACCTTGAAGCATAAAAACACAAGAAGTGACATTTGTGAAAACCCACGAAGAAAGGTCCGTCCACACCACCAAATCTGGAATTGGGAGGGTCTGACCGCCCATTGGCTGGTTTCTGCTGCAGTGAACTTGTTATGAATGATAGAAAATGGCTGGCGCGGTTGGGTATGTTCAGGAACTTTGGTGACCTCAGGTGTCAAAAGATCTGGCCAAAGGATTCTCCAGGATCAAGGCTCTGAGGTCTGTGGAAGATGTTACCAGAACATGTCTAAATGGGTGGGTTAGGGCTGGAGAGATGGCTTAGGGGTTAAGACTCTGCCTTGAAAGAAGAAGGTCCTGAGTTTGGATCCAGGTCCCGTGTAAAAATGCCAAGTGGAAACTGGTGGCAGCCTGCACTTCTGGCCCTGGTGGGTGGAGCCTGGGAAATCCCAGAGCGAAGCAAAAGGGAGGTAGAAGCAATCCAAGATGATTCCCCAAGTCACCTTGGTCCCCCACAGGGACACACAGTGTCCTTTGATACACACACACACACACACACACACACACACACCACACACATTCACACACACATGCAAAATAAGTAAGTAAATAAATAAATGGACGGAACAGCAGGCAACGACCACATTTCCTGACCTCGATGAGTGGAGGCACCAGGGAGAATCTCTGTCTCTGTGGGGAGAATTTGCCGCTTAGACATCAGTAAGGGCTGGTGACCTGTTCTGCTGGCTTATGATTGGCTGAGCTCTCCCACCAAGGTTCTAAACCCCTTGGGGTCCTCGGCCCAAACAACAGCGGTATGTATCATTTTTCTTTTGTGCGAGCTGGATGTTCGCCAGGCAATTATGATATTGGACAGGGAAGACCGCGGTGTGGTCATGTGTCTGACGGAGTTGGAACCCTTTCTTCTTCCTACACTTGTGCTAACCCGGGGGATGAGATTGTGTCCCAGCATCCTGCGGGCAGACAGCGGGGTGGGTGGATGCCCCTAGCCCCTTGCAGCTGCCATGGTCTCTGGGGAGAACCATCATTGTTCAGAGATGCTGGAACTGACAGAGCTGGGAGAAGACACTCGTAGCAAGACTTCACTCAGCCCCGGGCACCTCAGCCTCCGGTGCCCGGAGGCTCTTCCACACCAAAGGATCTTGGTCCTTCCCTTGTCCCTCAAATACTCAAACACTAGAAGAGACTTCACTGAGATAGCGGGCAACTGTTGGCTTGGCTGCTACCTTGAACGGTTGGAGGGAAGAAGACAGAGTCAAGACACCCAGGGGAATCATGGGTAAGACCATTGCTTGGTATTTCTATAATTATCTGGAATACACATGCTTGCAGCCATAATTAAAATTCTAGGTCCACACCTCTAATTGTAAGTGACAACCTGTCAATAGATGACGGGTGCTTTTCATTTTCTTCTTTTTAATTATTTACACGTAAAAGCTATCTACACATATTCTTGTTGCATGATCTTGTCCATATCTGTGGCTTGGAATATGTCTTATAAGGTGCTGGTGATTCCAATGTTTATTTCTAGAGTCCCATTTCCCTGCTCCAGGCGCCAGCTGAAGACTTGGGCTTTGCAGCTTGCTCTAGCATCAACAGTGAAAGTCTAAAACACACACACACACACATACACACACACACACACATACACACAAATATCAAATAAATAAATAATAAAAGGGTGACAGGACCAAGGAGGATGCCAACTCAAAGTTTCAGTGTGTGTGTTTGTGTGTGTGTGTGTGTCTATGGTGTATAGTAGAAGGTACAGCAGTGAATGTGCCTGTCGGGCATAGGAGTGACATCAGGAATCACCTTGGATTGCTTTACCTCCTAATGGCTTTGCTCTGGGGTTTCCCAGGTTCCACCTTTCAGGGCTAGAAGTGCAGGCTGCTGCCATTTCTGCCTGGCATTTTTACCTGGAATCTGGGGATCTGAACTCAGGTTCTTTTGCTTGCAAGGTAAATACTTTTAAAAAGTGCTTCCCTCTGTCTCTCTGTCCCTCTGTCTCTGTTTCTCTCTCTCAAGAGTGTCTCGGTGGTCCTTGGTCCCTGTCCCAGCTGCCTTCCTGTCTGGTTCAGACCACCAAGCTGTTTCTTCTCATCATAGATCCACCCTCCCCCCGACCCTGCTCCAAGTCCGCCTCATCTTAAGGACCTTACACATCCTCTCCCTGTGTAGTGTTCTTCGTGGATTACTGGGGAGACGCCAATCCTGGGGCATCTCACCTGCCCTAGGCAAGCTCATGAAACAGCTGTGTTGCAAAGGGCACCCGCGGCGCCCATTGCTCTCTAGCCTTCAATCGTGTCTCCTATTTGCCAGCCAAGTTTGCTTTTCTCCAGTCTCCCTGCACGTGACATGTCCCTCCTGGGCAGCGACCAGGTATGGGCTTCTCGGGCTCAGCTGCAGCTGACCTTTGCTGATCCGTGTGAGCTTTGCTCAAGGCCCCTCCAAGCCCCTTTCTCCCGTGCCGCTGGGGTGCAGGCGTGGGGCGCTCCAAGCACACTTCTGGCCTGAGGACAGTCTAGCCACTTTTCCCCATGATGCCACTTGCCAGCTCTTTAATTCTTTTTCGGTTTTCCACCTGGGGTGAAGTTCCCTTTCCATGGAGATCTGCTGGGGAGCCTGCTTTAGGGTTTGATGAGGCTTTTCTTTATTCTTAATGTCTGTATTTCACCTTCATTCTGTGCGTGTGTGTGTGTGTGTGTGTGCACGCAGGTACACATGTGTGCATGGGCATCTGCATGTACAAGAGAGAGGACAACCTTGGGTGTCTTTCCTCAGGCACTAACCACCATTTCCTCTCTCCTTATTTATTATTTAAATATTTATTTATTTATTATTCATGTGTGTGTGTGTAAGAGGGCACTTGATTGTACGTGCCTGTGGAGATCTAATGGTGACATCTAGAATCATCCTGACTTGTTCTACCTCCTTATTGCTTTGCTCAGGGCTCCGTCTTCCAGGGTCTGAATTGCAGGCCACTACCACTTCCACCTGGCAATTTTGCGTAGGATCTGAACTCAGGCCTTTTGCTTGTAAGGCAAAGACTTTATCCTCTGAGCCCTCTCCTCAGCCCTTACGAGTTTTAAGACAATGTCTCCCTCTCACTGTTGGCCAGAGAACCCCAGGGATCTTCTTACCTCTGCTGGGGATTACAAGTGTGTACACCGCACTGAGCTTTTTTTTTTTTTTTTTTTTTTTTAACATATAGGTTCTGAGGATGGAACTCAGGTCCTTGTGTGCGCAAGACGAGCGACTTGTCAGCTGAGCCAGGGATATCTTCATAGGCCCCCCGGGCTGGACTTTTCTTTTGTCAAATGGAAGATTCCATTGCAACATCTGGTTTCCACAGTGGTCAGAAGTCAGTTGTTCTTTATGTCACTCCATCATGATATAGTATTTTGCCAGTGTCTTTCTCTAGATTTACTTCCTCTGATGCTCCTCACCATGTACTGTCCTGCCCTCCTATCCTAGCTCTTCCGCTTTAATTGTGGTGCGCGGTCTCTCTCCTCAGTGGTGCTCCACGTCTGGTGAAAACCATCCATTTGGTCTTTGACTTTAGTTGCCGCGTGGATCACATCTAGAAGACTTTTATGAGTTCTTTTTCATATCAACCATTCGACTATTCACTTATTCGTGAGTTCCTCGTTACATTTTCTGAACTCCTTCGACTAGAAGCCAGGACTGGTTTGTGCGCATCCTGTACCTGCATCTTCCCGAGCCCTTTCTTTTGTCTGCGGTTCTCATTCACGACAATGTCTTCTTGTACTTCTGGTTGCTCTTGGGACTATCTGAGCCCAGGTCGCTCTCTGCGCATGCTCAGAAGGTAGAGCACTTGGCTTCATAGATGTCTCCTGTCATTTCTCACCAGGCCAGTGGGCCTTCCTCTCCCGTCGAAGGGGAAGTTACTCTGTATGCTTCTGACACACTCACCACAAAATGGCTTAAGGGGGGACAAGGGGTTTTATTTTGATCTATGATTCTCTATTCCAGTTTTTAGTCCAGCTTGGCAGCAGAACTCAGCCAACACGAGGGGCCAAGGGAACTGGCTGTACCTTCTCCGCACGACTGCTGAGAGAGGGACGAGCTTCCTGTGCCAGTCGGCGTGTCTGTTCAAGGACGCCGAAGAATGCCAGCTCGCTCAACCAGAGAAGTGGGCTCGCGCACGTGGAATTCAGTGGTCTTCCCAGGTCAGTTCATGAACTGAACAGCTCGGTGGTCCGATGCTGAAGAATGTCACACTCTACTAGGCCAGCTCCAGCCCCACACCCCCCGCCTCCCATCTTATTTACCTGCCCAGGGAATAGTCCCAGCCACGTGGACGGGTCTTCCGCATCAATTAGACAATCTCCTGCAGGCTTGCTCAGGGCTCAGCTCGGTTACTAACCCTTTCAAATGTTTCCAGAGCTTGAGCCTGATTGACAAGCTGATCCCTGTATCTAATATCACGCCTGCCCTATGACCCTGTGCTTTCTGCAGAGCTGTGTGAAGTCACCCTGCTGATCAGTGTAATACCAGTGCCACTCTTATTTCTAGTGCCCAAACTTAAGGAGTTTTCCAACACCAGAGTGAGTCTACAGGTGAATCCACTTTTATTTTGTATATTTTCTAAAGAGATCACAATATTAGCACATATATGTGTCTAAAACAAAATTCTGAGAAACATCACATTTCTCTCACATATAGGATGTAGACCTAATGTGTATTTATTTTGCTTTTTAATTAATTTATTTTTAATTGCTATTTTTTCTAGTTTTACAAGCACATTGCATACTTATCTCTGCGTCTCTCCACTCCACCTCCCTCTCATTCTCTTCCTTCCCTTCCTCAATCCATCCTACTCCCTCCCACTCTCCTGCCTGTCTGCTTCTATGGGCTCCAGGGTTCCCTCTGATTTGTCTATTCTTGGTGGCAAGGGGGGGGTTCAGGCCTCTTGTGGCATACCAAGTTGCCTCTCTTCGGGCCATCCCACTGATAGGGGACTTTCTCTTCACTCATCTACCTCTAGTTCTGAAGATTTCTATTGTGTTCTTATTTCTCTTGAGTTCCTTGAAATGAATCCACTTCTAAGGATCTCAGAAAACAAAGGTCGAAGAGCCCCTCTGTGTATTGGTAACAGGTGGGGGAGGGTAGTGAGACTGAGTGGGGACCACACAGGGACCACCGTCGTTTATATTTTGGGTGGAAGCATTTTCTCTGGCGATTTACCATGAAGCACATTCTGATCCCAAAGGTCAGCATAGACTAGCCTCGTACAGTTCCTCCCCTGAGAGCAGGTCTGTTGGCCTGCGTCCTGCTGCTTGGTCCCCCGCGTAGATTAGTTTCTGGAGGGCTTGCATGCATAGTGACAGACGTGTTCAGACACGCCAGAAGGTTGGGACAGGGTGTCCAGGGAGGGTTGAGCTTAGGAGAGCCATGTTTTTTCTCTTTATACATTACCAGAGTGCACACACACACACACACACACACACACACACACACACCCCTATTTTTGGCACGAATGCCTTCTTTGGAAAAGCACATGAACTCCTTTGAGATAGTCCCTCGGTTCCACTTGGTAAATTTCCTTCAGCCAAGCCCAGTGCTCACAGGGCTCTGCCCTCGCCCGCACCTCGGGGCCCATGGTACCCTGGAGGCCTGAGCTGCTTCCTGTCATGCCTGGGTGACTGTGAGTCAGCACCTGGCTGTGGGCAGGGGGTGGCGGGCATGGCCAAGCTCCCGGAGCGGTGTCAGCCTTGGTGCTCTGGCGGGGCAGGGGGGTGGAGAGTGAGGGGGTGGGAGGTGGGGGTGGGGGGATAGGGGTGGGGGATAGGGGTGGGGGGATGGGGGCTGTCTGTGCCATTTTTATCATTAGGGTGGAACTCAAGACTCTAAGGCTCCTGGAGTGCCCCAGAGCAGCACCGACAGCCTCGAGGTGAGTGGATGTCCTGAGTGTGAATGCTGCCATGTTGGGTTCACGCTTCTTTTCCAAGAATGAGTAAAATTCTCCGGTAAAGTTCTCAGTGCGTGTTCTCCACCCTTCCCACGACGCTCAGCTTCAGCAAGAGGTGAAATCATTCTGGTTCCTTTTTTTTTTCCCGCTCATACAAACGTGATAGGTACCCCTGTCCCCTCCCTCCCTCCACCCCTCCCTGGACCTTCCTGCTCCTCCCCCTTTTTCCCTTCCTTTCCCCCCTCCCTCCCTTTCTCCCAGTGCCCCCTCTCCCCATCTCTGAAGCATCCTTTAATGTGTGTCAAACTCATTCTGGTTGCTTTTCCGGGTAGATGGTTTCGTTCTGCTGGCATCGCCTTGCCAGCTGATGGAAGAATGAAATCAGCTTGACCCACTAGCAGTTAGAGCTGCGTTTGAACCCCCAAAGTTTCGAACCACAACTTCTCAAGGTTGCTGGACTGTTCGAACAGGAGGAGATATTCTCAGGACTCCCGCCAATCCTTTAAATAGAAATAAAAATAAAAATAAGGCCCAGAGAGGACGAGTGGTTTCCTTACTGTCACAGAGCAAATGAGTGGCGCTCTGGTCACCAGCTGTCTGGCTTGACCACGCCCATTCAGGTGTCCTGATCCAGCCCAGAAGGAGCTTTGCTGTGGTTAGGGGAAATAATGAGATAGCTTGGATTCGGAGTTTTAAATCACACTCGAGAACACAGAGCTTTGTTCTGCCCTGCACCTCATAGGACTTCGCTTGGGTGGCATCAGTTTTTGAGGTGTCTGAAGTGACCTTGTTAATCAGGGAAGCCACCGCCTTTGTCTTTGTACATGAGATCGCATCGTAGGATCCACATACGGTCTCCGAAGCCCATCTATGCATCTATATTTCCTGAGCAACTGCCGGGCACCAGGAGCTATGTGCTAAACCAGGGGACACAGCTCTCTGTCCTTATAAAGGAGAGAGAAAAAATAATAAACAAACAAACTACGTCAGCATCAGAAAGAGGAAGGCCAAGGAGAGACGGAGGTGAGGTGGCTTCCATTCCCGGGAGGGCGTTAGGGCAGGTCTCTGGGCAGGGGCTTGCGGAACTAGGAGGGGCCACGAGGACACCGGGAGGAACTTGCTTGGTCGGCAAAGGTGCTACCCAGAAGGCCGGAGTGGCTGGACCTGAGAGTGAGAGGAGGGCAGGAAGCGAGGTCA
The DNA here is from genome assembly GCA_023101885.1 of Typhlomys cinereus. Taxonomy (NCBI): domain Eukaryota; kingdom Metazoa; phylum Chordata; class Mammalia; order Rodentia; family Platacanthomyidae; genus Typhlomys; species Typhlomys cinereus. Next base: position 368,292 of record JALPQD010000349.1, on the reverse strand, counting down.
GAGGCAGGAGGGCTAGATCATAGCTGAGTGCCAAGAACCTGGAAAGGGTTGGCTTTTCAAAGTATTGCGGTAAAATCCCCAACATACACTTCTGGGCATTTCATTTATGTAGTAAATAAGTCACTAGCTTAACTCTGTTTAATTTTTGTCAGTGTTGGGAACTGAACCCGGAGCCTGGCTCACGCTAGACAAGCATTCTGTGCTGACCCTCCCGCACACCCCAGCCCTCATTCAGGTTCGCAGTTACTCTCGATCCTCCTGCTTCTGCCACTCCTGTGTGACAGGCATGTGTTCGTTTCTGTGGTGTTACATACATGGGCACCCAGTATCAGATCCTTTCAGATCTCACAAAGCTGACATTGTACACCAGTTAAACGCAACCGCTTACTTTATCCCTCCCTCCCAACCCCGGGGCTGGGAGCCACCATCATCTTTGCTGTCTTTTACAAACCTGATGGGTCCGGCAACTTGGGCGGGTGGAATGGAGCAGACTTCATTATTCCGTAACTGGCTTATTTCACTCAGCACGATGTCTTCACAGTCCATCCATGTTGTAACCTGTGGAAGAATTCCCTTCTTTAATGAATATCCCCTGGCACGTCTACAGCGCATTTTGTTTACTCAGTCAGCCACGCGTGGCCAGTGGGGTTGTTTCCATGTTTAGCAGCTCTGAATGTACGTATGCAAATTCATCTCTCAGGCACGCTTTTTGTTATTTTGGATAGCGCGATGATCTAGCTCATTCCCATTGGTTGGTGTTACGTAGATATTAGAACCATGATTATGTGAACAGATGGGACCTGCTAAGAATGGAGCTTGTGGGGCTGGGGGCTTGGTCAGGGGTTAAAGTTCTCTGGAGCCCTCCTTGCTTTTGGCTTACTGCTTTCGTTTGCGATGGCTTCCTCTCCAGAATCATCTTTTCCCTTGCTGTGCTAGTTCTTCAGAGCTCTTGGACTAAATAACAAGTTGGCCATCCCTTACTCAGAATTTTTGGTTGGACCAGAAAATTTTTAAACTTCAGCTTTTTTTTTGCAATGGTTCCATGTTTTTACTGCCTACGCAACCTTAACTTGAAAATCTGAAATCTGAAGTATTCTGTAATAATTGGAAAACTTACAGAGCCCCGCTTGTGACAAAAGGTCTGGAGAAGGATCCTTCCTCGTCTCCCGCTAACTTCCAGTGCTTTCCACACTCCTTGGCCTCTCCTGGTGGCCCAGTTTGAATGTAAGTCTCTCCGTAGCAGGCTCCTGTGTTTGAATCCTTAGCGGTTAATGTTTGGGAAGGTCAAAGCACCTTGAAGAGGTGGGGCCTTGCTGGAGGAGCGGTCACAGTGGGGTGGGCCTTCGTGTTGGGTCACCTCTCCAGAAGTCAGCAGAGCTCACTCTGGTAGGCGTGAGGACAATTCCCATGATTCTTGAACATGGTTTGAATCAAGTTCCTCTTCCTTACACTTCTTGGCCAGTGTTGCTGCCAAGGAGTTCCTGGTGGTGGTGGTGGTGGTGGTGGTGGTGGTGATGGTGGTGGTGGTGATGGTGGTGGTGGTGATGATGGTGGTGTGTGTATGTGTCTGTCTTTCTGTCCCCCACCAACTCTTTGCCTCAGTGTAATGAACCTGCTGGTACTCCAGGACTTTCTCTGTGTGATACACCTCTTTTCCATTCTCCTTTCTAACCCATACCTTTGATCCCCCCAACTGACACACAGCTCCTTGATCCTTAGCATCCTACTGTCTTTCAGAAGGAAAAGCATCCCAGTGTATATGCACATGGTCACGGACTTGTAACACTTCATACCCCGTGATCTGCAATAATTCATTTGCCTGCCTCTCGCCAGATGGAATTATCTAAGCAAGTGTACTGTTTGCTCTCAGGGTCCTGGAGTGAAGTCCACATGTTCGGCCTTCAGTCCTTATCTTATTTCTTCTCTTCTTAGTAGGGACAAGAACCCCAGAATATCTAAGGATCCTTTTGGGTGCTTGCCTTGGGATGGGGAGAGGCTTCAGAGACTGTGATTTCCGCCAAGAATTTTTGTCTCCGATTGGGGAACGCTGAGACAGGTTTGGGTATTTCTGTGCATTCCAGTTTTGTTTTTTGTTTTGCACAGCCCAATGCAGGAAACAATGTTTGCAAAACAACGCTGTCGCTGGCCGTAGCACTAGGGCATTCCATACAGGGCTTGCCAAGGGAGAGCCTGAAATATGCAGGGGTGGGGTTGGGAGAGGGGGATGGGGGGAAGCCACCTGCTTGGTGGCACCTGAGGCCGCATAATTTTCACAGTCTTGCTTAGGAATTCTGGTAAAGTTTGGTGTGTTTAGGAATAAGCTTCCAGGCCTTTGTTTGGCCTATTTCCAACCACCAAAGGATCAAAATTCCAAACGCAAAGGATGTTTCCCCGACTTAGACCCTAAAAGCCCCTCCCCCTTCATCTTCATGTAAATTCTGCTCCAAGACTGGAGGGGTCTGCAGGGTGCTCTCTGTTGCCTTGGTATTTTTGGGAAACCAAAAGATGGGCATAACCACTGGGGAGGGGGCTTTTTTTTGGGGGGGGTGAAGGGGTGGGTGGAAGAAGTCTTGTCTTCTCAAGTGCTTTCCCAGCCACTGAAGACAGACGTTTGTCTTTTGTGACATAGTCCAGAACTGAATTGCTTGCTGTGAAAATATCAGTCCACCTGGATTCTCAAGGTCGGGGAGGGGAAGGACACGGAGGGGAGGCTAGTAATGATGCCCACTTCTCTTCTCTCTCCTCCCTCTCTGCCCAAGGCCAGGGAGAAAGTAAATAGCAGGAATTTACTGGAATTTGGTCTGATGGGTCTTAGGTGGAAGGGGAAGTGGGATATGGGGAGTGTGTGTGTGGATGTTTCTGAGCTTTCCTGGCAATGTTGGAGGGTTTTCCCCTCCCCCTATTCTGCTCACCCCAAACACACTGCCTTTCTCCATGCACTACACGGGCAATGTACATACGACGTTCATGTTCTCCACATACCTCACATGCAAACTACACCCATCACACATACGTACACCCTCTCATAGTGTACACACATGCCACTCATATATATCACACATACTTCACTACATGCACACAGAGTATTTGCATATGCCTTGTGCACGTACACACCACACATGACACACACGTTATGCACATACATCACACGCACAATTCCATGCATGCAGAATATCTGCGCACAGATACCACACTGCATGCCGCATCTGTAGGCATACACATACACACACACACTACTCTTGTGACTTTTTCCCCAAGGCATAACTTGAGGCCATCTTGGGCTCTACCCCAAGTCTAACCTAAGGATGCGGCTATATAGCAATCGGAAACATTCTATTCTGGAGAGAGGCTCATGAAAGAAAACCAACAGCTCCTCAGTGTTGAGAAGCTGGATTCACAAGACCCCTCCCCAAGGCAAAGAAAGCAGCAAACCACTGCTGGAAGGAGGGGACTCTCTAACCAGCCCAACTGGAGACTCTCTGATAGGCAGAGCTGGCTGCCAGTCAACTGTATTGGGGTGAGATTTTTGGTGGTGTCTTGGCCCTGTTCCTGTGAGTAGCCCCAATACACTCATTAGCTCACCAAGTTGAACGGTGGTGTAATTGTTACTTTGGTTGGTCATTGGTTCTCAGGGTTGCTTGATATCTTTGACCTTCTGGGGCTTGGAGAAGCAGCCCTGTGGCTGTTGCTTTCATCGTCACACAGTGTTCTGTGTTTGATTCCCCTTCTGACAGATACTACTGCACCGGCCCACCTTACTCCTACACATGATTTTAACCTTTATCTGCAATGATGCTATCTACAAAGAAGGTCATCTCACCCGGTAACGGGAGGGGAAAGTTTCAATATGTGTGTAAGGGTGCGCCGTATAATCCATCCTCTAAGACCGGGGACAGGCTGAGCTCATTGCTTTTTGACCACATATCTGAAAAGCCAAACGAGGCATCCAAGCTTTTGAGCAGGTCGGGGGCTTCAGTTTCAAGAGAACTGCAGGTGCGGCGAAAGCCTGTCTCTGGTCCCTGGGAAACATAAGGGCTGGTCATGGTAAAACTTGGCAGAACGCTGGTGGTTTGGTGTCAGGGCACCAAACCATTTTCATGCTTATCCATTCGAGCCTCATGGCCAGTCACTGGGAGGGGCAGTGGGGTGGGAATTCCTTCCTCTCATCCAACAAGAACTGACTTGTACAAAAAGTTCATGCCATTAGCTGGAATTGGAACTTGGGTTTTCTAACTCTGGGCTCAGCCCTCTCAGAAGCAAAAACCAGGAATAAGGGGCTTCGTGGATAGTAGTCACCTGTGGGCGTTTGGAAATAGTTTTGTGGACGTCCCTTTACCAGAGGAGGGTCTTAACCATGTGCTTTAACTGTGTGGTCATCTTGCCGGCTCTTAACTGACATTTTCTAGCAGGACATCTTTATAGGGGAGAGTTTGGTGCTTTGGTAGGTGTGGTGCATTGCGCGTTAATAAAAATCAGGGTAGATGGTATATCTGTCACCTCTTCATGGTGAGAGCGTCCTAAAGCCTTCTGGATACGCATCTGTAGTGACTCCCTTCTGGATATGTGACTGCAGTGACTTCGTTGTGGACTGTGGTCATATGCTGTGTAGAAGCACACATTGTTTTTGTATGACTCATTTGTACCACAGATCAGGCTCTCTCTCTCTCTCTCTCTCTGCTAAAACCAGTCGTCTACTCCACTTCTAGGAGACTGACTTTTATTTTTTTCTCCAAGATTCTACATATAAATGGGGGCACATGGCCTTTGCTTTTTCAAGGGGGGGGGGGACAGGGTCCTGGAGATTGCACCTGGAACCCCTGCTTGTGAAGCCAGGGTCACGTGACAGTCCTGACCTTTCCAGTCCGGCTTATCTCTCTTAGCACAGTGATGCCTCCAGGTCAACACACGGGGTCCCAAGTGATGGAATCCCGCACCATGGTGTGAACGAACCTTTCCCTTTACCCATCAATCTGCTGTGGGTCCCGTCTCTTGGTTATCGTGTGCAATGCTGTGGCAATCACGGGGCTGCCAGCCAGGTGTGTGCCAGGTCCACCAGGCACCACAGTTACCATCTCACATAGAGAGGGTAACCCGGATCCCCACCAGTGCTCACCATGTGCTCAGCCTCTCGCCCCCAAACAGAGAGTTTTTTAAAAAATTTTTATTATTATTAATTCAACTGTGTGTATGTGCACACGCGCGCGTGCGTGTGTGTGTGTGTGTGTGTGTGTGTGTGTGTGTGTATGTGAATGTCTGTGATGTGTAGAACCACGGATGAATTCGCGAACCACCTCCTTCTGCCCTGGGATTCACAGGCTCCGCCCTACCAGGACCAGAAGCGCAGGCCGCCCCCGCCTCCGTCTGGTGTCTATACGTGGGATCTGGGATCCGAACTTGGGACCTTCCGCCTGCAAGGCGGAGGCTTAACCCCTGAGCTACCTCTCCAGTTCCCAAACAGAGAGTTTTTGTAGCTCACCTCTAATCCATGACACCAGCAGAATCTCTTCCTCCAAACCTCCCCAGATCACTGGTGAGTTTCAGGGAATGCAAATAAATCTGGAGATAGGCTGGAACCAGGACTCGTTCCATTTTGGACTCCTGCCCTCTCCCCTCAAGCTTCAAGCCCCCATCTTGATCGCAGTCCATCTTGCAGACTCCTGCCCACTGACCTGCAGACCAGGGATAAAGGCTCCTTGCGGGCCAGGCCGACTCTGGCTTCGAGGCGTCCTCCCATAGCAGAGCTGATTCAGGCTCTCCTCCAGGGTGGCCCAGGTCCCTGGCAGGCTCCTGGGTTCTCTCAGGCCAAGTCGCCCCTGAAACCCCAATGGGACCTCACCAGGACGGGGGAGCAGGGAGCCGGACACATCCACAGAGGTCTGCGCTGCTCTTGGAAGCTTTCATATTGCTACCTCGTGCGATTCCTACTGAGCTCCGTGTGGGGCCAGCAGACCACAACATCATTCCCCTTCTCCAGCAGGCGGATGGGCTGCCATGACTTGCCCAAGATCCCATAGTCAGTGAACCTGGAGCAATACTGTCTCACTTCCCAAACTGGAATGGTATCCGTCAGGCTTCCCTTTCTCCTCTTCCTTCCATTTCCTTCCCCCCCCCTTTCCTACCCCTCTTCCTCTCTTCTCCTTCCTCTTTCCCCTCCCCATCTTCCTCTCTTCCTTTCTTCTCCCTCCTTTCCCCCTTCCTCTTCTCCTTCCTCTCCTCCTCTTTCCCTTCTCCCTTCCTCCTCTTTTTCTGTTACTCCTCCTCCTCTTGACCGGGTCTCGTGACAAGGTGTTCTACCTTTGGACTTCCCTGAGCTCCACTCCATCTCTACACAGCAGGGCAACTGCTTGAGAAAGGACCTGTCTGATGGGCAACAGCACCAGTGAATTGCGTTTAGAGTCCAGATAACGAATTCAGCTAAGGACTCTCAGGAGGAACCTTTTCCAGCTGAGCTCCGAATCCTTTCATCGTTTTGCCTGAGTTTGAAACAAAGTCCTCGTGGTCATCATTTCTTTCCACTTACTTGCAGGCTGGGAGGGGAGCAGGCCGGCTAACACCGATGCTGAGTGGGCTATCACACAGCTCTTTGAGGAGGTAACGTAGGATCTGGTTCTGAGCAGTGCTGACCTTGGAAAGATTACACAGGGCCCAAGCACATTGATCCTGGGCCACCCTCGAAGAACGACAGGACAGGCAGGACATGGCCACACAGCGGCTTGAAGGAAGCCCCCTTTCCCAGGGGCCGAGTTGGAAGCCCCTCCTTGGCCACATGCCCAGTTCCAGCCTCCTGATCCAACGGGGTACTGTCTACCAACCAAGATGCCTTCCACTTTTAACAACTCAAAATTTTCAAATGTGTTGAGCGGTGTGTTGGAAAAGCAATGATTTAAATGTTTCGATGATACCTCCTCATTGAGAACCCATGGTAACAGGGACAAATGGAATGGTCTGAGATTGTGAGAGGAGGTACTGACTGGAAACACTAAGTCTTAGCACCCCAGAACTTACCTATATTTAGACACAGGGCTCCTAAAAAGGTGGCTGAACTGAAAAGACTGTTTAGCTGGCCTCTGATCCAGCCCAATTGGAGTTCTTAGAAGAGGAAACTGGGACACACTGAGACGCTGGGAACGTGTGTGTAGAAAGACCCCAAAGACTGTTGAGAAGGGCTGTAAGCTGAGGAGAGAGGCCTCACACACGCTGTTGATTTTGGACTTCTGTACCCCAGAACCGAGGGAATGCATTTCTGCTGATTCACCCATCTGTGGTATTTCGTTACAGCATCTCAAGCCAAACTAGCAGTCATTGCAACAGGTGAGTACCGGGTTGGGGGAGATGGCTCAAGAGGTCAAGCCTTGGCCTTAGCAAGCAGAGGACCTGAGCTTGGATCCCCATATCCCGTGTAAAAATGCCAGACCACACAGAGGAGAGCAATCCAGGATGATTTCTGATGTCACCCTTGGATTTCCACACTCAAGGGCCCACTTCTGTGTGCACACATACACATACATTCACCCACCGACATTCAAAACATTCATATACACATGTGTGCATGCCGTACACATATACATTAAGGGGGGGAGTACTTGCAAGGTGCCTAGTGTTGTTCTTATTTTGACCACCTATGGTTGGCTCTTATCCTTGGGACCCCCTCCCCTTAAATACTTTGTGATTGACTCTGCGCTGACCTCCTCGCCCTTGTTGGCGTGTTCTGGGATCATGACTGACCATCACCAACCCACCGCAGACACTGGCCCTGCCCCTCAGCTTGGGCGCCCGTGCTTCTGCCAATGGAATGATTTTTGGGGGTCCCTGACGCTTGCTGCCAGCAGATGAGTTAGCATCCAGAATGGCACATGTGGTTGGCTGGCCCAGGCCGTGTCTTTGAGCCCTAGTGACAAGGGACGTTTCAAGGATATAACATCCATCGCTCAGGCTCTTTGAGGCTCCATGCTCTGCCTGTCGTAAGATGGTCCCGAGTGCAGGAAGGGATGAGTACAGTTGAAAAGCAGCCCAAATAATTACAAATGCCCTCTTCTGGAAGGAGGGAGAATGGGTGGAAGAGAGAGAGAGAGAGAGAGAGAGAGAGAGACAGAGAGACAGAGAGACAGAGAGACAGAGATAGAGAGAAAGAGAGAGAGACAGACAGACAGAGACAGAGAGAGACAGAGACAGAAAGAGAGAAAGAGAGAGAGATAGAGAGAGACAGACAGAGAGACAAAGAGACAGAGAGACAGAGAAAGAGAGAAGAGAAGAGACAGACAGAGAGAGACAGGAGACAGAGAGAGACGGAGACAGGAGAGAAGAGAGGAAGAGAGAGAGACACAGAGAGAGAGACAGAGAGGACAGAGAAGAGAGACAGAGAGAGAGACAGAGAGAGAGAGAGAGCAGAGAGAGAGAGAGAGACGAGAGAAAGCGATGAGAGAGAAGAGCGAGAGAGAGGAGGAGAGAGGGCGGACAGAGAATGAGATGAACAGAGCAGAGAGAGACAGAGGGTTGCGAGCAGATTGAAGTAGGCAGAGATTAGAGCGACACGAGAGGAGAGAGCATTCTTACGCGAGGGGGGAGATGGGGAGGTGGGGCTGGAAATGACCTGAGATGAACAGAGCAGTTGAGAGAATGAACTTGGTTGCTGGCTTGAAGTGTGAGTTGCCTCCACTGGCTCATGTGTTTGACTCTTTGTGTGAGAGGCTCGTGGCACCTTTAAAAGGGGGAGCCTTGCGGGAGGCAGGCAGTCACAGGAGGTGGGCCTTGAGTTGATTAGCCCCGCCCTGCTTCCTAGAGAAGTCTGCTCTGGCACTTGACAGCGCACAGCCCTCAGCCTCCATGATGGATGTAACTTCAGCTTTTGCCAACTCGCCATACCTTTTCTGCCATAGAGGACTCGATTTTTCTTCTGGAATCATAATCTCCCTTACGTTGCTTGACCTTGAATGGTGTTTCAGCAACAGAGGAGAGTAACTAGTATAGACAGTGAGTATGGATCGAGCAATCTTAGCATTTTTCAATGTTGACCATACATAACCTGTCATCGCTCATAGGGGTAGCTAAAGCCTACTGCCCAAAATGGTAGCCATTAAAATAACATCAATATTTATGTTATAATAGTATCTAACATCTATACCAAGACTTATTTTATACAATATTTGTATTTGTACCATACCTAATATTTTATAAAACAAGGTGTGATTTTAACATAATACCCTTATCATTATAACTTATCACCAGCACTAGTATCCTAACTGTGCAATATGCCTCTTAAGGTCATAAACCATGGCATAGCTCAGGGTCTGGTCAGATTGACCTTCCAGTTTTCTACTTTGTAGCACACATGATTAGTCAGGATTTGACACCTGGGTTCCGCAGGATTCCTCAAAGTGCAATTGCTTTTCAAAGGATTAACCTAAGCATGACCAAGCACAAGCCTTTTAGTGCTATATGGTCCATCACTAGGGTATTCCTCTAATATTTTTTTAATATACAAAAACGACTGAGAGATGGCTCAGGGTTTAAGACTCTGCCTTGCAAGCAGCAGGTCCTGAGTTCAGATCCTAGGTTCCATGTAAAAATGCTAGGCAGAAACATCAGCGGCCTTCACTTCCGGCTCTGGAGCGCAGGGCCTGGGATATCCCAGATCGAAGCAAAAAAGGAAGTAGAAACAATTCTGAAGTCTGCCATAGAGGGGGACGCACAGTACCCTCTGATACACACACACACACACACAACACACGATAAATAGATAAATAAATAAAATGTTTTACCCCCCCCCAAAAGGTGTTTTGTTGTGTACACAAAGTCCTTTAAAACACCGAGCCTCAGAAACATACACTGAGAAAGAAAGGAACAGACCAAAATAAAGCAAAGTGTGTGTGATTCGCACTGGTAATTGAAAGACGTGGAGGAGGGCGCGTGGGAGTGGGGGCAGCTCAGCCGCTGTTTCTACAGTGCAGAGACCAGTGAATGTGTTCCCCGGGGATTATTGATGTGGCATTGTTAGAGGGTGGGCACTGCAGCACAAAGAAACCCAAAGTGTGGGCATCGTGGGCCCCAGTCCGTGTGCCCGGGACTGTTGCAAACAGGTTCTGCAAACCTTTTGTACGGAGACATTGATGCTTGCAATGACCCGGGGCTGTGACGCTCCAGAAATCATCAAAGAAAGCGGATGCCGCCAAAGAGATTTTTCCATGAAGCTCGAGCTTCTCATTCTTGGACACCTAGGGGTGGATGAATAGTGTGACTGGGCATTCTTGATGCGTCACAGTGCTCAACAGAGGGGAATACCTTCTCCTCACACCTACCTGAACAGCTCCCGAGTCTGATTGCAAGAATGTTCCATTCTCTCTCTTCTTCCTCTCTCTTTCTCTTTTTATCTCTTTTATCATTCTTTTTTCCTTTCACATATTCTTTCTTCCCTCTCTCTTTCTCCATGTGCATAAAAATAAGTACAATCATTTTTGATTGTCTCACATTGGGACAGATAATCCAGTCACTCAAACCAGAATATTTGCACAGAAGCTTGTGACAGAAGCAGGACAGTGTGATGAACAGAAATTTTCAGAAGATGTTTTCCCCTTTGAATCCACCGTCTTGCACCATTCCCAATTCCATGAATTTCCAGGTTATAACTACTTTGGGGCAGGACAATCCTACAAGTATTGATTTTTCCAGGCGTGTATTTATGTGGGTTCTTTGGTTGATTTCTGTGAGTTTGTCAGGAATCACGTGCTTATACAAGGAATGTCCATCAGCAAATCAATTCTGGGTGGTACCACATTGTGTTGAGTTTCAGAAGATTTAAGTTAGGTCATCTAAATAGACTGGTTGAGCTTGTGTTTGCCAATACATTCGAGAGTGTGTACTTGACTCGTGAAAGTGGAATGAATCTTTTTTTTTTTTAAATTAACCATGAGGCAGCAATGGCTACAGTAAATGAGAAGCCTTTGTGCACACACCGCTCCAGTTAACAGTAAGAGATTAAACATTACCCCAGTGATCAGGGAAGTTATTAATAGTCGTGGCTTTTCAGATATTTGCTTCCAGTCTCCGTGGAGGAAAGAGAAGCAGCGAGACTTTGAAGTGCGCCAGTCATGATTCTTCCTCTTAATTCTCCCCTCCGTTCCCTTTTCCAAGTAGCAAACTTGGATCCCTCCCTGCTCGGGTGGGCTGAGGGAGGAGCAGGGAGACCCCTGCCATAACAGCAGCTTCCTATGCATTTCTCGTCTGTTTCGCATACGTGTGGTTGTGACATAGATTCTAGGCTGGCCTGGAGCTCACTGTGTCGAGGAGAATGACTTTGGTCTTCGTCCTGGCTCCACCTCCTGAGTGCCCAGAGTCGTGGTGTGTTCCCACACCCCCTTTATTCTTGGTTTTAACTCTACTTGGTCTCTTAGACTTAGCCTCACATGCTTGGGCTTGGTAGACGTGAGGATCCTTAAGGTCAAGGTTGAAAAAAATCACAAATTTCCAGCCCCTCTTGTCTCTGTTTCTAGGCATCGTATTTACCTCCACATTTCTAGGTATTTCCCGGAGTTCTGGAGGTGGCCTAGATGTTCACCTGGGAAAGAGAACCGACTTGGCCTTTACTCGTGTTCTTGGGGGTGGATGGGGGTGTGGGGGGAGAGACTCCTGCTCTAACTGTACAGAGGCCTGCTCTGGACTTCACACATCCCTGGGTGGGCTGACTTGACGTTGCTCTGTGCCCAGGCGTGAAGCAAGACTGATCGGTGTTCCTGTGTGGAGTGGCACATGATGTTCCTGGGAGGGCTGGGAAAGAACGTTCTGGAAGGAACCTGGAGGAGGGCAGCCATGAGCAGAGAGACTCTAGATGACAGGGGAAACTTTGAGATGGAGAAGGAAGGGGCCCCCAAACCCCCACAGAGAGTGGTGTGCAGCCCTCGGGCCACAGAGGACGCGCCTCTCTGCTATGGTGGGTGGGGCGTGCCAGGCTGCTGAGCGAATGCTGGGAAGGACAACGTGGCCCTTCGACTGACACGTTCCTTTCCACCCCACAGGCTGGCCTGTGCGTCTGGAACCTGAGATCCATTGCGGGCTGGGTCTCTGTGCAGGAACTTCTGAGAGGTGACCCTGGGGTGCTATAGAGATGGGCATGAAAATGTGTTTTTTCTTTTTCTTTTCTTCTCTGAGTCACTTGCCATCTTCTGTTCTCCCTCTCCTCATCCTCAGTGACTTGAGAGGAGGCCCAGCCCACCACCTGCCCCCCAGCATGCCCGTTGCCTTCAATTGCTAGTTATTTTTACAGTAGAGCCTCCTCCCTTCCATCTGACCTTAAAACAAATATGGTGTGGGCCCAGCGAGCGAGCCCGTCTCCCCAGAGACAGCGGCTGCTCCCCATGCCAGTGGCTCTGAGTAGAGCATGCGTTTCCTTTCCCCGCCTTCTCTTTATGTTTCTGCCCCTCTGCTGTGGCAGCCCAGGGGCGGGGGGGGGGACTTCCTCTCATCGGCGACTGTGCATTTGATCGGCCTTCCAGAACTGATGGGAAGAAGATTCTGATCAAGTTTAAATCTCTCTTCAAGATCTCCACCAGCATCTTGAAGGTTCTACTGCAAGAAAAGACAGTTCCTTGTTGTGTATGTGAGTGTGAGTGTGTGAGTGTGTGTGTGTGTGTGTGAGAGAGAGAGAGAGAGAGAGAGAGAGAATGTATGTGTGCCTGCGTGCTTGCACATATATTTTTATCAGAGGGTTCTTGGGTGAGTGTATCTGTGGAAGTCCAGCAGCGGCTTCCAGAATCATCCTGGATTGTGTTACCCTCTTATTACTTTGTTCTGGGGTTTCCTAGGCTCCACCTTCCAGGGGCAGAATTTCAGGCCGAAGCCATATCCACCTGGCATTTTTACATAGGATCTGGGATCTGAACTCAGGTCCTTTTGCATGTGAGGCAAAAGCCTCAACCCCTGAGCCATGTCCCCAGCCCTTCATCCTTAACTCTCGTCAATGTCTTAAAGTATCTACCTAAATGACCATTCCACATCTACTCTGTGCTCAGGATCCTGTGTAGACAAAGCAAAAAGGAACTCTCCATTAATTTCAAGAAGCAACTTAAGCAAGTGTTGCAGTCAGCCTGCATGGTTGCCGATAAATGACCATCATACAGTTTAAGGGAACAAGGGTTTATTGTCTTATGATTCCTGGTTACAGTTCTCAGTCCAGCTTGATGGGAGAGCACGCACCAACACCAGGGCCGAGGGAACTGACCACAGCATCACCACACAATGACTGAGAGATGGACAATCCTTACTTGCCAGACCAGCATGTCTGGCCAAGTGAACAGAAGGATGCCAACTCTCTGTGATTTATCCAGGGCCTAATCCCACCCACCATGGGCTGGGTCTTCCCCAGCAGCTAGACAATCTCCTGCAGGTTTGCTCTGGGCTTAACTCAACCATCAACTCTCTACAACTGTGCCTAGAGCTCAAACCCTCAACAGTCAAGTTGACACCTGTGCTTAACTATGACAGGAAGATAGAATTTTCTTTATCCTCATGAAGCAATCTGTGAATAAGGCAGCTAGTGAACCTTACTACCAGAGATGAAGAGTCTTTCTCCTGCTGACTTACAGCTTCTCATCTCCAGCACAGGTGTCTCTCTGCTATTTGCTTGTTTGTTTGTTTTTGTTTGAAAGAGAGGCTAGAGGTGGAGAAAAACCTTAAATGATAAAGGGATAAATTCTGTCTGTGCTCATCCTAAACGGACTGAAATGGAGCTGCTGAGATGGGACTCAGGCATCCATTGAAGTTCCAGCAGCTACACTGGGGTTTCTGCCTGTCACTGAATTGGAGAATACTGGTGCGGCATCTGTTAAACTGCACCACGCACCGTCACACGGGGAGCTGGCGAAAGGCAGATTCTGCTCCCAGAGACCTAGAGTAGGATGGAAGCTCCGTTTCCAGCCCTCTCCTGGTGGGGGCTGGTGTCCCCAAATGTGTCGGGCAGCAATGGTGAGAAGTGTGTTGTTGCGGAGCATGAGGGGTGCTGGGCCCAGATCCCCGCAAACTAGGAGGACTGCAAGGTTTGTCAAGGTGGGCTCCGCCCAGGGAGCTCTCCCTCTCTCTCCGTGTCCTGTCTAACTAGGAAATAAGGCCTTGGTTAGCCTGAGACTATTTATGAAGAAACAGAGATTTATTTAGCTCACAGATTGGAGGTTATAGCAGAATCCTGGCTTTCTGGGCATAGTATGACCACAACTGTCTTCAAAGTCAGAGCAGCCCTGGCCCCTTCACTGGGCAGGGCTTGTTATCATTCCCTGTGGAAGGAGCGGGTGGGCCATTAGACCCCCACTGGAGATTCTACAAGTCTCTGTGCCCCAGCCGCGTATGATCTTGCAAGTGTCCGAGTATGTGGGAGGCGGGAGGCTGCCTGGAGTGGAGGCTGCGTGATGTTGCTTTTCGTCCCATGGCGGATGAGATTTCCCGTGACGCAGGGTCACCCACCCGTGACGCAGGGTCACCCACCCCGCAGCAAGAGGCCCGGCGAGCTCACTGGCTCACCGCGCTGGACTGGGATGGCATCGGCCCTGCTGGTTGAAGGCGCTGTGTCCAGGGCGAGCAGGCATCTCTGTCCAGCCCACCCCACCCCCGCCCCCCAGCACAGCGATATGATCAGGTTCCGGGGCAGGCATCAGCTCGGTGCTGGTGAGTGTCTCGTCGCAGAGGGCAGATGGGAACTGCTGAATCACGTGTCAGAGAGAGCCAGGAAGGAGGGAGGTGTGTGTGTGTGTGTGTGTGTGTGTGTGTGTGTAAGGCAAGGACAGAGAAGAGCGTGACATGTCTCAGCTACCAGCTTGACGCCCGAGCCTCTGGGTACATATAAGAAGAACTAGCCAGGTAAGGCGGGCGATTGTCTGGATTGCATAGTCTACGTGGCAGGATCTGGCCCATGGTAGGCTACCAATGCCACTTCTTGAACAGGCGGATAAAAATAGTCGTAGCTAGCTAGCTAAGCACAGGGAAGCAAGCATGGCCCGGCCCTCCGCTCTTGCTGTGACGTAATGTGAACGGTCCTGATGCTGAGAGAGGCGCATACTTCCCAGCTGTCCAGTCTGCCAATGCTGAGCCGGCTCTCTCCAGCTTATGCACTCGCCCAGAGACTGGTCCTGTTCAGTATGGGCCGAGTCTTCCCTCATCACTTGTCTAGACAATCTACAGACTTGCTCAAAAGTCTTGTCTTAGCTAACTAAGGCGTTTACGAGGAGCCATGTGTTATGGAACTAAAGCAGGGAGGGAGGAGCCGGCTCGCTTCTTATTGGATGCTTCCCTGAGACCCTTTCTGTGAGCACAGACCTCCTGTCCTTGTGTTGGTTTCACGTTCTTGTCATGGGGGAGGTATTCTGCAGGTCACCAGCTGAAACCTCTCTGATGGTTGGTACCCAGGTCAGGCCTGGAGGAAGTTGCTTCACTACAACATCTACTTATCTCTCATCCCCAACATCACCCTTTTCCTCCTCCAGCCATGTGGGCTTCTCCCAAGGCTGTGCGCTCACGCCCACCCCGAGGTCTTGGCATTGCTGTTGAGTTCACCCACATGCCCCTCCCAGCTCTGTACGTGGCTGGCTGATGCTTCTCATCTACCTCACAGTCTAGATGTCACTTTGGCTGCGAGGCGCCCAGCCTTCAAAACCACCTTTTCCAACTCATGGTGGGTCTGTGCCCCAGTCTGCTTCCATGTCTTCCCAGCATGATGACCATTTGGAGTACCCCATATACTGAGTTAATTATTAATTCTCTGTCCCTTATTTCCATCGTTAAATCACACTCTCCAGGAGGCTTCATACTTTCATCACCTTATCATCACTGGTATTTAGAACTTTGAGTGGGGGTGCGTAGCTCTATGTAAAAGATGGCACTTGAGTTTGTGTGCCTGTGGAGGCCTAAGGATGAGTTCGGAAATCATCCCGGTTTGCTCCACCTCCTTACTGCTTTGCTCCGAGGTTCCCCAGGCTCTGTCTTCCAGGTCCGGCTGTGCAGGCTGCCACCATTCCTGCCCTGCATTTTTACGTGGGATCTGGGATCTGAACTCAGGTCCTCTTGTCTGCGAGGCAAAGGCTTTAACCCCTGAGCCATCTCTCCAGCGCCTAATTCTAGATCTCTGCTGTTGTGATAAATACATGACCCACACGATTTAGGGAAACAAGGTGTTTTATTCCTATTCATAGTTTTAGTTTATAGTCCGTTATGGCAGAAGAGTTATACCAGCATTAGGAACCAAGATAACTGATCACACCACATGTGTAGGAAAAGCTGAGAGAGGTGCATACATCTTAGCTGTCCAGTCTGCTGAATGCTGAGCCAGCTCTCTCCAGCTCATCCGCTCCTCCAGAGACTGGTCCTGTTCGCTATGGGCTGGGTCTTCCTTCGTCAATTATGTGGACAATCTCCTACGGATTGCTCAAAAGTCTTGCTTTAGCTAAATAAGGTTTCATGGGTGTGCCTAAAGGCTGAATTCTCAGTTGTTAGGTTGACCCCTGTGAGTTTCTGCTCCAAGCATGTCTTGAGAAGCCAGGAACTCTTATGTGAATGAGTCTTTCGCTGATCTCATCTCAGTTGTTCAGTGCCAATCCTTTTTTGTCCCCCCATCAAAATGTAGATAGTAATTTTGAGTGGCCTCCAGAAAAAAGAAAAAGAAAAAATATCTGAGTCCTTGGAGAAGCATTACAAAAACAAGACACATTTGGCAGAAGTAGCAGGGGGCTCCATTGGGTTTTCTTTACATCAGGGCAAATGTGAACTCCTGAGTAGGGGAAATGTTTGCCAATGGGATTCGAAGAGCTCATGAAAAGGCAGAATAAGCTCACGCTCACCCTCTCTTCTCTGAATTCCTCTTTGATGCCCAAGGGCGCGCTGGCAGAAGCAGCAACCAAGGACATGGGGCTGAAAGTACCAGCCCTGGGTCTCTACCTCGCCCTCTCATTGAAACCCCCGGGAGAGAACAGCTCTCAGCAGCTCTCCGCACCTGGCTGGGCTGCTCACTAAGCCCCGCCAAGCCCCCAAGTACCTGCCAGGGCTGCCACACAGGGAGGCAAAGATCTTCAGCAGAGGGGTTGACTGGGGGCAGTAGAGGGCTAGGTGAGCCAGGAAGCGATGGGCTGTGTCTCCGCCCAAGTTTCAAGCCACTCGGGGACACCGCTGGTCAGGGGATTTCCTGCTTTCCAAGTCGTCATGATCGTATTCAGCACCGCGGGAAGTGCTTCCCCTCAGTGACAGCGCTATTAGTACACCCGTCTCCTGGGATGCTGCATGGGGCCTTCTGGGTGCCCTTGAGTAGGCGGAGGGATGGGCAGAAGTTGCATCTATTTTGCACCAGGCCCTCTTTCTACTGGAGATGTAAATTTGCATCTGCAGAGTATGCATCTGAAGAGCCTTGGCAAAGGTTTTTTTTTTTTTTTTTTTTGTCCAGAGAAAAGATCAAGGTATTTTTGTGCACCTTGGGGAAGGGGAGAAGATCAAAGATGGACAAGGACTGCTTAAGGCCTCAGTGGGGAGGCAGCTGTTGGGATTCTGGTTCATCAAAAGGCCTGAGAAATGGAGCGATTGCATTTTGATTGGGAGGGTGCGTGGTATGCGATGTTCTTTTCATTCGATTGATTTGACTCACCAGGTAGGAATGACGTGTCCATCCCATGCCTGACTGTGTGTCAGGTTCTGGGGAACAGCAGCAACCAGCAGGCAGATCTGCCCTGTCTTTATTTGGGGGTGGACGTGAACGAGAGCCCCTTTCATGACATCTTGTGGTAGTGGGAGGCAGCCACCTCTTTCTTAGCTAGCGTTGGGGATTGAAAGTCCAGAGATCCGCCAAACTTGCGGCCGAACATTTGACTTGAGGTCAGTTATTCTTTCCTGCTCGATTCTGCGGATTGAACCAGGACATCAGACATGCTCGATCAAGGTTCTAGCAGTGAGTTACACCTCCACCCCCTACTTCTTCAGTTGCGTGTGCGCCTGTTTGTGTGCAAGTACACATGCATGCGTGTGTGTGGAGGCTGGAAGACAACCTCAAGAGTTGCCCCTGGGGACTACGGCTCCTTGGTTTTGGAGACACAGTCTCTTATTGACTTGTAGCTCACCAATTAGGCTAGGCCAGCGGGCCAGGGAGCTCCAGGGATCTGCCTATCTCTGCCTTCCTGGCAGGATTAGAGACGCATTGAATAAAAAACAAAAACATGGGTACTAGGGATCAAATTCAGGTCCTTATGCTTACAAGGCAAACAATTTATGGAGTCCGCTGTTTTCCCAGAATAATTATTCATGTTTAGAAGCCTAAGTTTTCCCAGGTGCCCTCTGAGCACATGACACCTGCTTGTTGCCCAGTTCATGGGTTATCATGAGGATCCTGGTGAGGTCGTTCATTTAAAACCTTTCTGCGAGCTCACACGGGGTTCTTTTTGTTTCTTGTTTTATTGCTGTGATGGGTATCGCGCCCAAACACCTTAGGGAACAAGCAGTCTTAATGGCTTGCAATTCTAGGCTACAATCTATCATGACTTGGGATTCACGCCCAGCTGGGCCCAGGAAACTGACCACACCACATCCAAAATCGGAAGCAGAGGAGGAGAATCAATGTTTGCCAGATTTCTTTACACAGTCCACACATTATTTTCTGAGTCCAGTGAAAACAATGAAGATGATCTCCTATGGGCATGCCCAAGGGTCTGTCTTGAGTAGACCATTCCACGGGGGCCCCACCTCCCAAGTTTCATTGACAGCCGATTCTCACACAACCTTCCAATTGCTCTGGGCGCCATCAAGAACTCCTTCCCACACTGATCTCTTGCGGCATGGCATAGCCTTTGACTTTACTTGTTGCCAGAAGGATGTGAAAACGTGAGACAAAAACAATGACAGACGTGTATTACCCGTTGGGGTTTTACCAAGCACAGTCAGCTGTTCTAAATAACTACCTACAGGCGTCTGAATCGAGAGATGCACAAGAGTAAGTTTATTCCAGACTGTGAAAAAAAAACCCCACATTATTTCTTTTATTGATTACATTTTCAAGTGAGAATAATTTGGATAGAGCAGGTTAAATAAAATATATTCTTTAAGCTTTTGTTAATTCTTAATGTTACTGCTAGAGGATTTTAAATTTGAAACGTGGCTCATAGTATATTTTTATTGAGCGGTGCGTCTGTAGAGGCTCAGTTTGGAAATGTTGTTGCATAGCCAGGCCTCATAAATATTCATACGATTTCTGGAGTATCATGGACCCCTTCAGATCGTGTTACTCAAAAACCCTGAAATAGCTATTGTAGCAGCTGCTATTCAAAAGCACATGTGCAGAACATTCCTTGAAATGATGTCACTTTGGGGAGATTATTGCCGGCTTTGCTGTGTGGAACTTTCATCATTGACGTTAAAGGCCGTGGGGTGGAGGCTCTGGTCTGTGCACAGCGCTCACTCGAGTGATGGGAGTGCTCAAGGAGAGTGAGGATGTTCTGCCGCTCCCATCCCTGTCTCTTTTCCTTCCTAATGACAGATGACAAAGCACCCTTAGGTGCCTCTAGGTTTCCTAGCTCCCTGCACTCAGCCTGGATCCTTTGGAAGATTACCCAGATTACCTGTTCTGTCGATTGAGGAAGGAGAGCTCAGAACGGCCTAGGCATTTGCCGCCTGACCTCAGAGGCCACCAGTGTTTCTGACAACTATTTGGGTAGTATTTACTTTTTATTGGGTGTTACAAGTAATCTAGAGATGATTTAAAATACTTCAGAGGATGTGTAGAGGTTATATGCAAATACAGTGCCATTTTTTGAAGAGGCTTGAGCATCCATAGATTTTGATTGTCATGGTGGAGAGAACCAATCCCCCATGGATACCTAGGAGTGACTCTCCATGTGTGAGTGCGTTGTTCCGTGGTTTCAGAAGTCTCATTGTGTGGTCACCTGGCCTGATTGCTTTGGATATTATCTTTCTATCTCACTTTCTCTCTACCTATTTCTATCTTTATCTATCATCTCTCTCTCTATCTATCTCTCTATCTATCTCTCTATCTATCTATCTATCTATCTATCTATCTATCTATCTATCTATCTAATCTACCTATCTATCTATCATCTATCTATCTGTCTGTCTATCATCATCTATCTTTCTATTTGTCTTTTATATATCATTTAACTATTCATCTATCATCTATCCATCATCTATCTATCTCTCTGTCTGTCTGTCTATCTGTCTATCATCTATCTTTCTATTTACCTTTTATATATCATTTAACTAGTCATCTATCATCTATCCATCATCTATCTATCTCTCTGTCTGTCTGTCTGTCTATCTGTCTATCATCATCTATCTTTCCATTTACCTTTTATATATCATTTAACTATTCATCTATCATCTATCCATCATCTATTATCTATCTATCTACCATCTATGGATCAATCTATTTTTAATCATCACCTATTTATCATGTATCTATACCTATCTATTCACCTATAATGTATCCATTTATGAATCTATCTATCTATCTATCTATCTATCTATCTATCTATCTATCTATCTATCTTCTATCTATATGTCTATCTTTCTATCACCTGTCATCTATCCATCTATTTATTTGTCTATCTACCTATAATCTATCTCTCTCTCTCTTTCTCTCTTTCTCTTTCTTTCACCACCTATCATCTATAGTCCATGTGAGATGAGTATTGGTTCATCTGATTATGGAATCTGAGAGGTTCCTCAATCTGATCTGTCTTCTGCAAACTGGGAGCCCAGAAAAACTGACGATGTAATTTACTCCAAATCTAACGGTCTAGAAGATGGATTGGGGAAGACAGTGGTGTTAGTTCTAGAGCCCAAGGATCTGAGAACCAGAAGCTCCAGTGTTCGAGAGGAGGAGAAGGTGAACACCCCATCTTTAGAAGAGAGAGTAAATTCTCCTTCCTGTTTAATTCAGGCCTGCATGTATTGAGTCATGTCTACTGGTGAGGACCATCTTCTGTTTTTGGTCTACACCTCCTCTTGCTGCTAGGTCCTAGAAACACCCTCCCAGATACATTTAGAAATAGCATTTTTACTTACCCTCTGGGCCTCTCTTGGCTTAGTCAAGCTGATACTTTAACCTTAGTCAACATGGGGGTTTCTTCTGGTTCTTTGGAGGGAGTCTTTTCATGGGAAATCAGTGCTAGATGCTTGGTAGAAAAAAAATCAAAACCCTGAATAAGTAAAAAGAGCATGCTGTAGAGGATTATATATGAATCAGCCCTCTACCATGTGACAAGTACCCAAGAGCTTTTTGTCATGGCTTTAGAGCTTTCTGCTCTGGTAAGGAAAGCCCTCATGGTCAGAAGCATGTGGTTGAAGCTCACGTCATGGCAGAGAGAGAGAGAAAGAGAGAGAGAGAGAGAGAGACAGAGAGACAGAGAGAGAGAGAGAGAGAGAGAGAGACTAAAGTCCCGTAGCCTCTTCAAGGACATACCTGCAGTGACCTAGCTCCTTCACACTAGACCCCACTTTCTAAAAGTTTTACCACTTCTCAGAAAACCATGGGCTGGAGACCAGCCTTCAGTATGCGGACCTTTGGAGGACATTCAAGATTCAGTCAGATGTGGTTCCCTTCCTAGAAGAGGCAGTGAGAGGAACCATGTCCCAAATCAAAGATGAGCTTGGAATGGGGTCTAACTTTCCACAGGGTGCTGTGGAGAGCCTCTTAGCTGGCTGCAATCTAACACAACATAGGGGTTGGCCAACTCAGAGAGGAGTGTGTCAGTTCGCCTGTCACCAAGCAGAAGAGGCAGGTCGCCACCCCAATCCTATAAGGGAGACGATGACCAGTGGACCACAAAGGGCAGGCAAATGAAGTCTGTCCTTCTGAGAATATTTCCCATGTCTTTAGGCTGGACAGTGATCCAAGGCCACTGTAAGCCAGTCTTTTTGCTAAGCAAAATAAAATGCCTATCCGCTTGGGAATCTGCTCAGCGAAAGCCCAAATCAGAATCTTGCTTTTCGAAGGCTTTGTTTAGTTTGCCTCCTACCCTACCACATGCCCCCCACGATCCTCCGTGCCCCCACCACTCCCCACGCCTAGCATCAGACTAGTCAAGAGGAAAGGGGAGCAGGACCTGGCAGATGCGCACTGTCACATGATCAGCCGGGCGGACGGGCTCCCGTAGCATCTGTATTAAATAACCACAGGCAAAAGGTAAGATGCTCACGACGGGCGTCTGTATTTCCCAGGGGGTTGCTCCCGTTTTCATGAATATGGATAGCACACGGAATGTCTCACTTTTCAGAGCTGTGTTTTTTCATTAAACAGCACCACGCTGCCAGGGAAGGAAGTCGACCTGCCTGCCCCCTGAGTTGGCAGGCCTCAAACACAAGCTTAGGTATTGGCTTTCAGACACCCATTCTGCATTTGGCTCTGACCTTCAAATCTCGTCCAGGGCACAGAGCAGGAAAGTGCCTCTGGCTGAGCCCTGGGCAGGGCGCAGTGTTCTAGAAAGCACTTTCCTCATCTCTGTAGGGGATCCTGGATAAGGAAGGTGAGTGATTTGCTTTTCAAATGACCTTTCCCTCCTGGGGGGGGGAGTGCGTGGAAGGAAAGTAGAGAGATGCTTCAGGGGTCCCCCCCACCCCGGCACTCAAGCAAAGGCTTGGGGATTCAAGGGAAAGAGGTGTCGCTGGAGCCAGGAGCTGGGCCACTCAGTACCATGTGGACACCTCTGGTGGGCACTGAAACCCCAAAGGAGTCACAGCATCTGCTGAGATGCCCAGCAAGGCAGAGAGACTGAACTGAGACACTGTCCCCTCTCCCGTCTTCACAGCCCCCCCCCCCCCGTTTGCCGGTCGGCTTTAATCCATCCATTCATTTCCTAAACATTCATGTTTACATAGTATTAACTGGGGCAGATGAGGCAAAAAAAAATTATCACACTGTGGTTTAAATGACTATAGAGAGTTCCATGGGAAACTGAGGGCAGAAGACCTCCAGTTGGGAATGCCTGCCACACAAGTCTTGATTTGGGATATTCTTGGATCCCCACGTTCATGTTCTACCAGTTCTGCTTAGACCTTCTATATCAGAGTCGGAAATATTCAAACCCGGGTTTGAATGCTAACTCTGCCATTTTTTTTTTCTTTTTTAAGCTCTGTGGCTGGGGGCACATGTCTCAATAGCATTATGCCTCAGTTTCCCCATCTGTACGTTGAGAGTAGCCATGCAAATATGAACTGCCCTCCCTTTGGGAAGACGTAGGAGAAGGAACACGCAGCATCCCACAGTGCTGGGACAGTCGGGCCAGTGCTGGCCTGTTATCAGCAATGTGACACTTGGCGTCTCCCCAGGAGCGACAGCGTCTTTGGGGTATCGGCTGACTGATGGGTATCATTACAGAAGTACCTGTAGTCAGTGAGGTCATAAAGTCCAACCCGAGGAGGTGACCATGGAGTGGATGGACTCCAGGGTCGCGTCAGGTGTGTCCACTAAAGGACGTTGTTCTGGAGAGTCTAAAATAGTAAATACCATGGCTTTGAGGCCACCTGTCACTCAGCACAAGCTCCAGCACCAGGAGAAGGGGCATCTGCTGAACACAGAAGGCAAAAGACCCCGCACCCCAGCCAACTACGATCCCATCAGCACAGGCTCTGGCATCCATACCCGCTTGACACCCTAGAAGGGCGTCTACGTGCTTAACAAATGGCTTTCTCATCTTGAAGGAAAACAGGGCTGAAACTGAGCTGCTTAAGACCTTATAGGAGAAGAACAGTGAAGTCGTTGTGAGCTTTATTGGTAGGCTGGGGGGAAAGCATCCCGGCAGCCTCAGCTTGGCCCAGGGAGCTGACTGGCATAGTGGTTTTCGTTGGTACAAGATGCCACCAGGCAAGGAGCGATCCCTACACACAACCTGTTCCCTGGAGAGGTCTTCAAAGCATAGACTCTGGGTGGGATCCCAACCAGATTCAGAATCAGAAACTCGAGCTGAGTGGCAGCTCTACTACCCCCTGGCCCCGCCCACTACAGCCTGTGTTTCAGTAAACACTTGGTGGTTTGGATCCCAGCTGAAGTTTGAAAGCATTGACCAGAAGGCTGTTCTGAACTCGCCTTGAGGTTCAACGTGGACTTCCTGGCATATGGGGTTAACTAGATCTGTGGTAAATATTCAGGAGTGAAAGAATTCAAAATTACTGAAAGTGGCTAAAATCCAAAATGCTGGCCATAGCAAATGCCTGTGAAATGCAAAGCAACCAGAACTTTCCTCCACTGTGGAGACGGCTACACACTGGTATAGTCTGTTTGGAAGACAGCTTGACAGTTTCTCATAAAGGCCAACATGGTCGACCCTCAGAAGGCTCCTTGGTATGTATCCAAATGAACTGAAAACTCACATCCACATTTGTCCCAGCACATGGATGTTTATAGCAACTTTAGTCATAACCGCCACTACTTGGAAGCAACCTTGACACCTTTCAGCAGTGGGTGGGTAAACACATTATATAACATTATTCAGTAATTAAAAAAAATACTCTTGGGTCACAGAAAGATATGGAGGAACCAGACATATATTGCTAAGTGAAAATTGCAAGCCAGTTAGAAATGTTTATATACTAGAGACTCCAACTAGGTGGTGTTCTGGCGAAGACAAAATTATGGAAACTGTACAAAGGTCAATGGTTTCCAGAAGTTCAGGAAAAAAGAGTGTGTGATAGATAGGTAGAGCACAGGGAATTTGGGGTGCAGTGTAACCAACCCATGTGATACCTTGAGCATAGATCCATGTCATATAGGTATAGACAAATGTATAGACATTTGTCAAAACCCACTGAAGTTACGACCCAAAGCATGAGCTCTGATATAAAACATGGGCTTCAGTTCCTGAGAGTATATCTGTGTTGGCTCCTTGATGCTAAGGAATGTACCACACCAAAGCAAAAATGTTAATAATAGAGGATAATAAAGAGGGAGGATATGGGAACTCTCTGTACTTTGGACTCAATTTTTATGTAAGCTGAAAAAATTTCTCTGAACAAGTAACTCACGAAAAATGGGAGTCATTACGATCTGAATGTCCCTAATGAACGGACACTCTCTGAACACTTCAATTAATAGCCAAGGGAAAAGCAGTTTACATATAATATCCCCAGAGACACTGCTTGACCTGGTCACCATGATGCCCGTGGGACAGCAGTCCCTTCTTGAATGGAGGCCCCTGGACTCGGGTACGTGATAACCAAGAGCATCTAGCTCACTTAATTTGTCACTGTCATTGCTGTGACAAAATACTGGACAGAAAGCTCCTTGAGGCAGACTGATTGCTTTCAGCTGATTGGATCAGGAAGCTGAGAGATGAATTCTGCTGCGCATCGCTGACTTCCCCCCTTTCCTCTTTTATTCAGGCTGGGGGTCCCCCTGTCCATGAGGCACCCTTGTCAGGACAGGTCTTCCTTCCTCCAGTCGATCCTTTCTGGAAAGACCCTCTCGAATACATTCTGTCATAGCTGGGCAGAGGTGTCAACTTGACAGTTGAGGGTTTGAGCTCTGGGCACATTTGTAGAGAATCAGTGGTTGAGTTGAGCCCAGAGCAAACCTGCAGGAGATTGTCTAGCCGATGGGGAAGGCCCAGCCCATAGTGGGTGGGATTAGGCCCTGGAATAAAATACAGAGAGCTGGTTGAGAGAGTTGGCATCCTTTTGTACACTTGGCCAGACATGCTGGTCTGGCAAGTAAGGACCTTCTCTCTCTCAGCCATGACGTGGAGATGGTGTGGCCAGTTCCCTCAGCCTAGTGTTGGTGTGTGCTCTCCCGTGAAGCTGGACTACAGACTAGAACCAAACTATCATAAGAAAATAAACCCCTTGTTCCCTTAAGCCGTCTGATGGTCATTTATCAGCAACCATTCAGACTGACTGCAACACATTCCAAATCCAAAGGGGGCCTCACCAGTGTCCTAGGTCTTTCTGATCCCCATCAGATCGTCAATCAAAATGCACCACCAAAAAAAGATCAATTCTGACCTTTCTTCGTCAAAGTAGAGTCGATGGGGAAGCGGAATAATCCAATCCTGATGGAACTGTGTGATTCTGGATCCTTGGGGAATGTCTTGGGATGCTGTGAGGTGGGGGGTGGGGGTGGTAGGGTGGTGGTGGGAGGGTGGGGGATGGGTAGGGGAGGGTTAATAACTGGACTGTCCTGGTAGATAGGGGCCTTGGGCTGGGTATGGTGCTTTGTGGGGCGAGTCAGTGATTGTGAACAAGGTTGGTGTTTTCTTTAAGAAGACGAGTAGAAGTGTCTGTTCTCTGAGGCAGTCATACTTCCCACCCCTAGGAATATAATGCATGACTCTTGTATGTTGTTTTTACTCCCCCTTCTTCCCGCTCCCCCTCATACTCTCTCTTTTCCTACCTCCCTCTTCCTTCTCTTTCCCTCTTCCTCCTCCCTGCCTTCCTCCTCCTCTTCTTTCTTCTGTATTTTCTTCTCCTCTCCCTTCTTAATATTATCGTTACTCCTACAATGATCAGCGTCATCGTCACGGAGGCCTTGTGTATGCACGTGCTCCCTGAGCTTCCCTGCACTCTTCCCACCTGAACGCGTCCTCTCATCTCAGCCATAATGCCTGGCAGATTGCCCACTGTTTCTGCCTGGTATTTTATGTGGGATCTGGGATTTGAACTCAGGTTCTTCTGTTTATAAGGCAGAGACTTAACCCCTGTGTTATTTCTCTGGCTCATAATACACATAAATTTAATTGGCTAATTTTGCTAATGAATGCATCAGGAGTCCACAAAGTGGACAGGCCGAATCGGGTTCTCTGTTTGCAGACGAAGCTTTATTGGAATCCAGTCCTAGGCACTAGATCTCAGATTATCCAAAGCATCTTTTGCAGCAGAACTTACGGACTTCAAAGTCAGAAATATTTCCTCTCTGGCCTTTTACAGAAAAGGTCGGTAAACCCCTGATTTAGGAAACTGCTCTAACTTCCTCTCCGTGCTGCATGCTTAAGACTCTCCCCGGCCTCAGATGAGCCAGTCAGTTCTTAGCATCTTGCCCTGAACCTGACAGTCATCCCATGTGACCCGATTCCGTGACAGTGACATTGTGAATAATTGCCTAATCTGGTTTTGAGCCCACAGAGAACATGCTTCCCTGTGGGAATGTCCTGAGCTTCCGGACCTTGGACACATGAGAAAAACATTGAGTGTGCTGGATAGCAGTTCACTGTTTCTTGGAATATTCCATATGGTAATTAATGACAGTGTCAATTTACCTTTCAACCCGGTTGAAAAGGGGCTGGTCCCTCACTAACCCTCACTCGATCCACTAGTCCCCCTGAGGGGGGCAAAGCAAGGTTATTACAGCTGTATCTGTTAAGAGCTGCAGGAGATGGCTTACAACTTTCCCAGTCCTCTGCCCCATCAATACTGAAGCCCAAAAGGTCAAGACCCACAGAAGAAAGGATGTAGGGAAAGACTGATGAGGACTAATACAGGTAGAGAAGAAAAGGAAGATGCTTCTCTCAATGGGCGCCCACTGATCTATACTTACAGGACCACAAATCATGGCAGGCATATGCCATCAAATATCATATGCCATTGATGAAGCCCAGTGGATCGCCCATGAAAAGATTTGAAAATGGGAAGGAGTCTGGCGTGAGAGATGAAAAGGTACAAGGGGAAGAGAAGAAGGGATGGCATTGGGATTAAGGGGTGAAAATATCATAAATTCACCACATTCGTATATGTAACACTAGAAGAATAAACTGTATATATAAAAGAAATAATATAGGGTTTGCATGGGACCCAGGCACATTTTCCTGTGTATCTCAAACCATTTCTACATTACTTTAACACCTACAACAATGTAAATGTTATATAAGTAGTTGCTATACACCATTGTTTAGGGAATAATGACAAGAAAAACTCTATACATGCTCAGGGCGGATGGAGCTTCTGTGTGTGAGTGTGTGTGTGTGTGTGTGTGTGTG
Source organism: Typhlomys cinereus (assembly GCA_023101885.1). NCBI lineage: Eukaryota > Metazoa > Chordata > Mammalia > Rodentia > Platacanthomyidae > Typhlomys > Typhlomys cinereus. Next base: position 340,369 of record JALPQD010000349.1, on the reverse strand, counting down.
TGTGTGTGTGCGTGCATGAGTCTGGATGCAGGTGTGGACAGAGCATGAGTGGGGGTCAGAGATGGACCTTCTGGCCTGTTTGAGACAGGATCTCTCATTGTTCTCAACTGCACATACCAGGCTAGCTGTCCCTCGAGCTTCTGGGAACTCCCCTGTCTCTGCCCCCCATCTTCCAGGAGGAATTCGGGGGTTTGACCCATCACCTCCCACCTTCAGCTTTATGTGGGTTCTAGGGTTCTGAACTCAGGTCTTTATCTTGTGTGGCAAATGCTTTCCCCACTCAGCCACGTCCTTAGCTCTAGAGGCAACCTTTTTTTTTTTTTTTTTAGATACTTTTGATCCAGGGTTGGTTAAGCCCCAATGGTGAACAGGTTGGTCATGAATGGAAGAAAAAAAAAAGAGAGAAAGATTGAGAAGCTGTGTGACCTCAGAAGGATCTGGGGGATCAGAGCTGAACACTACCTCCAAGGCCACAGCCACAGGCTGTGCATCTCACCTGTCTAGTAAAGTGACACTTGCCTGAGGTGAGACAATCCCAAGGAAGGATCGCTCAGCCCCCAGGGACAGACCCAGTGAGCAGAAGGGCCATTCGGTTTGGCCCGTTCTTGCCTTGACTTAGATTTGATTTCACTAAAAGTCACTAGTCATGGCTGAAGCAAAGGGAAGGGACATCTTCCTGGAACAAAACAGCCCTCATAGGCTGAAACCCTTGGCTTTTATGAGACGTCAAAAAAGCCTTTCTCCTGAAAACGGAGACACTTCTGGAAAGAAACAATAGAGGCTTGCCACAGTGAAGTGGTTTATTTTAAAGGTTGCCTTCTCTCTGTGTTGAGCACATCCTAAGACAGCTCCGTAGCTTTTGTTTTTAGGCTAAATTTTTAGAAAATTGGCCATGCTTTCCCCCCAAGAAACCAAGAGGAAAAGCTATGGCAAATTTTCCCTTTCTCTGTTTCTGTATTGCAAGTCATATGTTTGGAGCTTAATCGACATCCCTTTACATCCCAAGGCATAGAACGCTCTGCACTGGGAGAATGGAGAGAAATGGAATGCTTGCTTCTAGAAGCAGGGAGGGAGAGGCTGCATACACCTTGGAGAGGAACAGGGGTAGAGGTGAGACCAAGTTTCCCCTAGAGGTTAGGAACACTCTTTCCTAAATGTTTATTCATACTTATGGAAGAATTTTTCCATTTCCCCAAGAAAACAGTCTATTTTTCTTCTAAGAAAGCAAACATGTTTGTCGTATGCAGCACGGTCAGTCGCAGAGAAGTCCAAAGTGTGTACTGCAAAGCATCCAGCTGGCTTCTGTGGCCTGCTCATCCCACAAAGCACCCCTCAGCCAAATCATACCTCTGCCCTGCCCTGCTCCCACCTGAACCAGAGTGGAAGGCTGAAGGATACCACAGACCCCCTGCTCCATGCGGCCACACCCCGTGGCCGTGTGGGGTGCCCCTAGAGAAAGAAACACAAGAAACAAAGGGAAAGAGTATGTGAACTTCTAACCCTCTTGCTCACATGCCACTCGGAGGGTGGGCGGCAGGAGCCAGCGTTCAGTTCCCTGCAGTGGGCGTTTTTTTGGAGCCAAGTGACAAAGAGCCCAAAGGACTGAGAACTGGTGAGCGGCAAATGGAAATCTACCAAGTATTGTCCAGTGACCCTTGCCCAGAGCACCACTTCACCAAATCCTGCAGCTCCGGGTCACTCCGATGGAGCCATAGGTCTGCTGTGAGGGGGTCAGCCGACCCCCCCCCACCGCTGGACAAGGCAGCTTTTGTCCTGCACCCAGGCTTCACGCACAATCCCCTCCTTGGCTCCGCTCCTCCAAATGGGAGCATCGGCTTGTCAAGTGTGGTGTAGGCTTAAGGGAGCAAGGGGTTTATTTTCTTATGATGGTCCAGTTACAGTTTCTAGCTTGACAGGAGAGCACGCACCAACACCAGGGCCGAGGGAACTGGCCACACCATCTCTACATAACGGCTAACATGTCTGGCCAAGTATACACAAGGATGCCAACTTCCTCAACCAGCCTCAGTATTTTATTCACCTGTTCAGGGTCTAGTCCCACCCACCACGGGCTGGGCTTTCCCCATCAGCTAGACAATCTCCTGCAGGTTTGCTCTGGGCCTAACTCAACAACTAATTCTCTACAAATGTGCCCAGGGCTCAAACCCTCAACTGTCAAGTTGACACCTGTGCCTACCTATGACACACAGTGAATACCAGATTGAAAAGTTTACAGTTTATGGCGAAAACCAGAAAGCTTCTCCTCAGCTTGTGATGTGTTATGAGGGATAAATATAGACTTCATGGACCTTTGTGGGTGGGGCAGTTCATCCTTCCCAGAGGCTTCAGGAGGGTGTCATAACTTGGCCAAATTTGAATGTCTTTTGGTTATAGACTGTCAGGCCTACATTACTTACAAACCTAACACTATCTTCACACACAGCCCACCTCTCCCCTGATTTCGTCGACCCTGTAGCACACATCAATATACAGCATTCTCTCAGCACTTGCTTCTTTGTGAAGGTTACCTGTCTCTCTTGATCAAAACATAGGTTCCGAAGGCTAACTTTATTCTTCACTGTTTTGTTTTACACCGTGGCTAAAATAACTCCTGGCACATAGCAGGCACTTGGTAGATATTGGTTAGATGAATAAGTGACTATGAAATGCAAGTTTGTTAGGATATCTAGGGGGTGGGAAAGAAAGTTCTAGAAAAGCAAAGCATATGCAAAGGACCTGGAGTCAAAGCGTAGGTGAGTGGGTTAACTAGGGTGCTAACATATGGATGGAGTGGGGAGAGAGGAGATTTGGTGGTAGGTAGGGCTTGATTGAGAAAGGTCTTGGAAGTTATGCTAAAGAATTTGGACTTTATTCTGAGGGTCAGAAGGACATTCAGAATATTTTGTATGGATGTGACGATGACATCCAGTTTCCGTGCAGATGGGGATGGGACACCATGAGGAAGCTCTGTCAGTGGTGTGGGATCAAGCGGAGATAAAACCAGCCAGGGCAATGGCCGTCCAGAGAGGTCTTAGAACAGACAGGCCGGGATGGGGGTGATTGGCAGTGGGGAAAGAAGGCTCCGTCATGATCCTGGTTAAAGGCAGATTCAAGGAGCATCTTTGTGATGGTGACCTTTGTGGGAGGAAGTCAGCAAAAAAGGCAGGTGTGGGATAAAGACACTGAATATTGGGCTGGGGAGATGGCTCAGGGGTTAAGACCTTTGCCTTACAAGCAAAAGGACCTGAGTTCGGATCCCCCGATTCCACATTCAAGATGTCAGGTGGAGCCTGGGAAACCCCAGAGCGAAACAGTAAGGAGATATAGCAATCCAGGATGATTCCCCAAATCACCCTTGTGCCTCTGAAAGCACACATACTCGGGTGTCCTCTTGTATATATCCCCACACATATACTTGCACACCCATCCACGTGCATATTATTTACACGCAAACGCGTGTGCACAAAAGATTAAGATGCTGAATGTTCAGTTTGGATCTCTTAACTGAATATATTTTGTGAGCAGCTGTATGTATAGGTCCATCGACATGAAAATTGAAGGGATGGACTGCTCATTAGTCGGTTTTGCATTCCTTCAGTGAATGCAATGTCGGAAGCAGTTCACATCAGAAGTTATTATTTAGTTTACAGTCTTGGAGGTTCAAAGACACCTGTGTAGAGGTAGCTGTGGACCTCCTGGAGTCTGGCAGATGGTGGGGTCCAAGCAGAATGAGGGTCAGGAGGTGAGCCAGGAAGCAATTGGAGAGTCAAGGGGTCACAAGACAGCTACCACCGAGGGCACACTCCCTGTGACTCCAAGATCTCTCACTTGGCCCCACTTCATGAAGCTTCTATCATCTTTCAGTAGGTACACTCTGGGGACCCTGGATCCTTGAAACCCACGCCATAGCACGTGGTGTGGAATTTCTCAGACAGCTGAGGAAAGGATGTATCTGAGGAGATCTTGAGAGGTGCGCATGGTGGAAGGGTAGACAGAGGAGGAAGACCAAGAAGAAAAGTGGTTGCAGAGCTATCTGAGGGAGACCAGGAGCATGCAGTAATTCACGTAAAAAAAGGTCTCACTGAGTCGAGTTCAGTACGAAAGGACTGTGGATCTGAGTTCTGCTCTCCAAAAGAGAATTTGAAATCCTAACCTCTGTTGTCTGCAAATGTGTCCTTATCTGCAAACAGGGTCACTGCAGTTAGAATCAAGTGGAGGCGGGGTCATGTGGTCCCCCATCATTGTGCAGGAGAGTTTGGACATGGGGTCCCTCACAGAGAACTGGGCTGGGGGATGCAGAAGCCAAGGTGGAATTTCAGCTCTCAGCCCAAGGATGCCAGGATGACGGAGGACCAGGCCGGAAAGACGGCAGGGAGAGAGCTGTGTCCCGCAGACCCCCAGGACGTGCGGGAATAAGTTTCTGCTTTTGCAGCCACCAGGCCAGTGGCCACTTGTTATCGCTCCTCTGGGAAATTAAGACAGGAAGGAAAAGGGCCCACCGATTTTGTAGTGAGGAGTCCTAAGATTGTGGGGTAACAGGAGTCTCTGGTGGCTGAGGGCAGCAGGGCCAATGACAAGAGAGCCCAGACGCCTCTCCTGAGCAAGAGACTTCGGGCCTATGCAGAGCGGGCGAGTCTATTTATTTTACAAAGCTAATTAACACATCCATCGCCATGTCCCGCTATGATTCTTTTTTTAAATTTTTAACCATTTTTATTTATTTATTTATTCAATTGTGCATGTGCGCGTGTGCGTGTGTGTGCGTGTGTGTGCGTGTGTGCGTGTGTGTGTGTGTGTGTGTGTGTGTGTGTGTGTGTGTAGAACCACGGGCGAATTCGGGAACCACCATGGACGCCTCCACCTCCTTCTGCCCGGGGATTCACAGGCTCCGCCCTACCAGGACCAGAAGCGCAGGCCGCCCCCCGCTTCCGCCTGGCGTCTATACGTGGGGTCTAGAATCCGAACTCAGGACCCTCCACCTGCAAGGCAGAGGCTTAACCCCTGAGCCACCTCTCCAGCCCCTACAGCTATGATTCTTGCATGTGACTAGTGAGAACACAGAAATCAAGTCTCTTAGCAAACTTCGAGTTTATAATTCAGTTTTAGCAACCAGTCACCTGTAGCTAGCTCCCCAGAACGTAGCTCTGTGTTAATGAAACATTGAAGCCATTCCGTTTCCTGTTCACCATCTACCACCTCGCATTCTTGCTACCACCATTCCAGTTTCTGATGTGTGACTGCAATGTGCTGGGCCTCACATGTGAATGAGGACACACATTTGCTTTTCTGTGCTAGTTTGCTCCACTCAGCACGAGTGAACTACACGTTCATCTGAGTCATTTGTGATGTCAGAATTCTGTTCTTTTAAAGACTGGATAATATCACACAGGCGCGCGCGTGCACCCCCCATTCATACACAAACACATTTGCATGTACACACATATGTGCATGTCTGTCCTCGCACATGCACATATGCATGCACTTATGTCCACAGATGCACACACACATGCACATGCATGCAGACGTGTGCATATGCATACATGCACACACAATATTTTCACCCGTTCTTCTGTCAGTGGAGCTCAGCTTGATCCCATGGTATGGCCATGGAACGTCCTGCTGTCAAGAACAAATGACTGCACATGTCTCTTTGACATAGTCTATCGTTTTGGATATACGCCCAGAAATGGGATTTCTGGAACATAGAATAGTTCTATTTTCAGTGTCTTGACAAATCTCCACACAGCTTGCTGTAATGATTGCACTCATTCACTTTGCCACCTCTGGAATGTGAAGGTTCCTTTTCTCTGCACCCTTGAGGATACAAACCGTCTTTTTTCAAACTTTACGTATTTTTACATATTTTACTTACGGATTTATTTTTTAATTTATTTTTCATGTGTACATGTGTATCAGAAGGCACTGTGTGTCCCTGTGGAGGACCAAGGGTGACTTTGGGAATCATCCTGAATTGCTTCCACCTCCTTTTTGCTTTGCTCTGGGATTGCCCAGACTCCACCCACCAGGGCTTGAAATGTAGGCCGACCTTTTCCACCTGACATTTTTTACATGGGACCTGGGATCTGAACTCAGGAACCTTCTGCTTGTGAGGCAGAGTTTCTCAACTCCTTAAAGATACATACTGTCTTTTTGCAAAAAAAAAATTCGCTGACAGGTACGAGATCATATCTCATTGTGTCTTTGATTTGCATTTCCCTGGGGAGATTTGATGTTTCACATGAGGCTTTGATCATGTCTAATGATCAGAAATGGTGGAAAACAGTCATTTTAACAAGAAAACATTTACTGAATTTAGAAGAAAGGAAAGATTCTGCCAATGGGCACAATCCCTAGAAGAGACAGGTGTGTGCAGTTTGGAAAGCGGGTACACAGTGGGTCTGGAGATTTGGTTGCAGGGAGCCAGACCAGCTGCTTCCAGTTGGTTCTCTGGGAGACAAGAGTGCAGGATTGTTTGAGGGTGTTTGGATCAGTCCCCTTTTGTGGCAGTTGGTTGCAGTTTCAACTTGACAATTGAGAGCTGATCCTTTAGGTATACCTACAAAGAAGTAGTTAGTTAAAGCAAGCTTGTAGGAGACTAATAAGTGTGGGAAGATCCAGCCCAATAGTGGTGGGACCATTGCCTGGGCGGATAAATAAGGTGGAGAAAGTTCAGTCAGTACGTGGCAGACTGCAATGCGGAAAGCGTGCCCCTCTGTGGACACTGTGACCAGTTCCTGAGGTTAGTACGGACTCTCCTGTCATCATGGACTGTGACCTACAAATGTGAGCATGAATCAAACCCCCACGTTCCTCTAAATTGCGTGGCTCATGCGTTTGTCACAGCAACTGAAGAGTAACTGAAACACCTTCCCTGGAGGTTTGGGAACTTTCTCTGCCTTACTTACCTGCCTAGACCTAGAACATGTCATTACAGACAGGTCCTGTCCAGTTTCCTCTTCTGCAGGTGAAAGATTCTGGGGTAAGGGGGTCTGAAGTTCCGAAATAGTTTCTTTTCAATTTGGTGGTGATGAGGGTGATGGTGTGTAACACACACGTGCAGACGCATGTGCCGTGGTGCACGTGTGGAGGTCAGAGGGCATCTGTGAGGAGTGGGTTCTCTTCTGCCGTGTGCCTTCCGGGGGCTCCGACTCAGTGCGCTTTGACCTGCTGAGCCATCTCAGGCTCTGGACTCCGCCGAGGTTTCTTGGCTGCGTTCTCTCCCCTGCCTTGGCTTCTTATTTTGGTATTTGTTTCACTTGAATAATCCAAGAGGGAAACGAAGACATGTGTGTGGAAGCATCGGTGCTCCATTTCTTCTCCATGGTAGGAGGAACCGGGAGCAGAAATAGCCTAAATATCTAAGAAGGAGGAAGAGGTGAAGTCAGTTAGAGTAAGCTAGGCAGCTCAGTAAAATATTAACCCAGAGATCAAAACCGATGTTTACGAAGCCTTTTGGCAAATTGGAAATGGGGTGTGTGTGTGTGTGTGTGTGTGTGATGTTAAATGAAAAAGAGAAGACAAATAATCCCTCCACTGTGTTAATAGTAACGGACAAATTACACAGAATACATGTACAAATTTAGTTGTGTGTCTCTCACTTGTGTGCTTTGTCCTGTGAATTATCTGAGGTAGGTTATGGCTTTGCTAAGAACGACTGAGGGGTTGCTAAGCTTTGGCAGGTTAAGTCCCACCTTCTCTCTCCTGCTCCTCCATTCCTCCACCATGGGGGGGAATAATGAACGTGTTCCCAAAATACACTGGACTTTGTTTTTCGAGTTTTCTTTCTTGCCTTCTGTTGCAGTTCACCTGCACGGTTGTGGATAAATGACCGTCAAATGGTTTAAGGGAACAAGGGGTTTATTTTCTTACGATTCCTGGTTACAGTTCTCGGTCCACCTTGATGGGAGAGCACGCACCAACACCAGGGCCGAGGGAACTGGCCACACCATCACCACACAATGGCTGAGAGAGGGACAATCTTCACTTGCCAGACCAGCATGTCTGGTCAAGTGAACAGAAGGATGCCAACTCTCTCAACCAGCTCTCTGTGATTTATTCCAGGGCCTAGTCCCACCCACCCTAGGCTGGGGCTTCTCCATCAGCTAGACAATCTCTTGCAGGTTTGCTCTGGACCTAACTCAACCACTAATTCTCTACAAATGTGCCCAGAGCTCAAACCCTCAACAGTCAAGTTGACACCTGTGCTTAACTATGACACCTCCTTCCTGTGTCCTCCCTTTTCTCCTTCTCTTCCTCCTCTCTCATTTTTCTCTTCTTCCTCTTTTTCTCTCTTGCTCTGTTCTCTGGTTTTGCTATTTATATGTGTTCCAGTGCCGTTTTTCCACGAATGAAATTTTTACAAACAATGAAATGCACAGGACCGAAATATACTTCCCTGGTTTCGAGAGATCTGTGTGTCAATGTAACCAACCCTCTAATCAAGACACAGAATGTTTCTGTTATCCTAGAAAGTCTTTGTCTCTATTTTTGGTAAATCACCTCCCCCCCCAATCCACTATTGTGAGTTCTACCAGCATAGATTGGCTTTATCTATTCTACAATAATCATGTCAACGAATCATGCAGATATCACTGTGTTGTTACTGCCATTGTGTAAGTGTATGTTGTGTATATATGTGTGGGTTCATTGGCTTGTGTGTATGCCCAGAGGTAAAAGGAGGACATTGGTTATTCTTGTCTGTCACTCTTCGCCTCAGTGCTGTGAGACAGGGTCTCTCACTGAATTTGGAGGTAGGCTTTCTCTTAGAACCTTCAGAGGACCCAGCCCTGCTGACTCCTTGTGAACCATCACCTGGTTTACTCGATGCCAGGAGCTGAACCCAGGTGTCACAGTTTTAGTACAAGTGTCAACTTAGAATTACCACAGAGACGTAGCTCTGGGCATCTCTGTAGAGGGTCTGTTGCAGTCCGCCTGCATGGTTGCTGATAGACGACCATCAAATGGATTAAAGGAACAAGGGGTTTATTGTCTCTTATGATCATCTTACAGTTCTCAGTCCAGCTTGAAGGGAGAGCAGCACCAACACCAGGCCGAGGGAACTGGCCACACCATCTCTACATAATGGCTGAGAGAGGGACGATCTTTACTTCCCAGACCAGCATGTCTGGCCAAGTGTTCACAAAGATGCCAACTCTCTCAACCAGCTCTCAGTATTTTATTCATCTGTTCAGGGCCTAGTTCCACCCACCATGGGCTGAGCCTTCCTCATCAGCAAGACAATCTCCTGCAGGTTTGCTCTGGGCTTAACTCAATCATTAATTCTCTACAAGTGTGCCCAGAACTCAAACCCTGCACCATCAAGTTGACACCTGTGCCTAAAGATGACAGGATCTTTCCAAGGATTAACTGAGGCGGGGAAGACTCGTCCTCAAATGGGGCAGAACCTTCCCACAGGTGACCCAGATCTGAAGAGACCCAAGGGGAAAGCAATGCCTTTGTGTCATAGTTAGATACAGGTGTCAACTTCATGGTGGAGAGGTTGAGCACTGGGCACATTTGTAGAGAATTAGTAGTTGAGTTAAGCCCAGAGCAAACCTGCAGGAAATTGTCTAATAGATAGGGATGGCCCAGTCCATGGAGGGTGGGACGAGTCCCCAGGAAGGTGAATAAAATGGAGGAAACTGTTTGAGAAAGGGGGCATTCTTGTATATACTTGGTCAGACATGCTGATCTGCCAAGTGTGGATTGTCCCTCTCTCGGCCATTACGTGGAGATGGTGTGCCCAGTTCCCTGGGCCCTTGGTGTTGCCGTAGGCTCTTCTGCCAAGCTGGACTAAGAACTGTAACCAGACTATCATAAGAGAATAAACCCCTTGTTCCCTTAAGTCATTTGATCATAATTTTATCAGCAGCCATGCAGGTGAACTGCTACGCTGGGGCTTCGTGCATGCAAACACTCTACCAACTAATCTGTATTCTTAACCCCGTGAGGGAGTCGTCTATCAGTCCTTCTGGAATGAAATTGTTGGAGCATAGACCAATTTTCTCAGTTAGTGGTACCATATGATCTCTAAGCTAGGAGACCTGACCCTCTTTTTAAAAAAATTAATAATAATAGGAGGAATTTGGTTGTTCGCCCCAAAGAAAAAGACTGTGGGTGTCGATTCCTAGTTCTGTTCTGGATGACTGCAGTCCCTGATAGGACTTCCAGAGTCCTTCAAACGAACTCCAGTTCAGGCTTGACTGCGCTTTTTTCTTGAAAAAGGGACGTCCACCTGACTAACTCCCCATCTTTCTTCTCTTCCCTCTGGCTCTGTGTTCCCCATTAGCATGCACTGTATGTTCTCTGCGGGTGGAGGTCACAACCCCTCCAACCTGAATGACCCAGAAAGTAGGAGACAGAGAGTCTAGACCTCGGGGCTCTGAGAGCAACGGGAATGGGCACACGGCACGCCGCATGCCTTTACCCCGTGGCCCAGTCAACCATATTATTCCACGATTAATGGAATTTTCTTGCTCCTCTAAGTAGAAAAACACCAGCAGCTCAGATGCCTCCCACTACAGGAGTTGATAAAAACAGAGAAAAGGAAGTGGAGGAGAAGGGGAAGTCAGAGGATATGGGGGTTTTATTGGCGGAGGGGTGGGGGGACTGCTTTCTTAATCTTCCTTTTGTTATTGTTCCTTTAAGGAAATTTGCCACTTGTCATTCTGATCTCAAGATTCCAGAGCTTTCTGGAGTTTAGTTCAAGAACAAAGAGGTTTACGATCTTGATACGATCTTGAGGAGTTAAGTTTCAAAGAAGTTTTTTTTTTTAATAACTTCTCTCTTTTGTCTTTATATTTTTTCCCATTTTTATTTTTTTCTACTTTTACAAACATATTGAGAATTCATCACAGCTTCCTGCCCTCCTCTCTCCCAAACCCCCCTTTCCTTCATCATTCCATCTCGTTCCCTCCCTATCTGCTTCTATGGACCCCAGGGTTTCCTCTGGCTTGTCTACTCCTGTGCGGTGTCAGGCCTCTGTGACATATCAAGTTACCTCTCTTCAGGCCACCCCACCGATGTGTGCATTTCCCTTCACTCATCCAGCTTTAGACCCAAAGGTTTCCACTGTGAGTTCCCATTCCATGGCTATAATAACAGCTATCTACAGAGTACTTTGACATACTGTCTTCCTACCTATAGGTTTATTGACTTTCTTCTCTATTGATCTATCTCCTTCCCTGTTTTTAGGTTCTTATTCTAGTTTACAGTAACAGGCATGTGTACCATTCTGACAAGTGGGTCTTGAGTCCAATCAGATTTAACAACTTCTTTTTACGAGAGAGAGAGAGAGAGAGAGAGAGAGAGAGAGAGAGAGAGAGAGAGAGAGAGAGAGAAAGAGAACACATGCATGTCATAATGCTTGCCTGGAGGTCAGAGGATAACTTGCCTCCTCTCGTTGAGGGCACCCAGAGATGGAACTAGCCCACCAGCCTGCGGACAGCAACTCCTGAAAAAAGATCTGGGACTTGGGGGTCAGCGGCCTGTTCCCTTCATAGATCTTCAGCTTGTTCAGGTCCCAGATCTTTCAAACTGAAGTGACTGAGCAGCTTGCTGAGCTACTTCCCCATCTCTTTCCATCTGGAGTTCCCTGTCCAGTAATACCTCGCATCGCAAGGCCTGGTTCCCTATTTGAACTACCAAGTTACATCTCTACAACCCCTACTATGGCCCGCTGGGCATGCTCAGAACATTGAGCGCTTGACACCCAGCGGTGATCTTTGGGACCAATGAGAGTTGAACTCCTTTCTTGTGAGTTCTAGCTCAGTAACAGTCGCATTGACTTAATGCCCCCCACTCGCCAGGCCTGCTTGATGTTGGCCTGCATCCCCACTCCACGGGGTGCTACAAGTCTGTCTGCTTGCCCTGTAGCTATAGTAGTGCAGAAGTATGAGCACGAGTCATGGTATGGGTTCCCTGCTGGCTTAGAACACATTTGCTCAGTTGTAGGGACCTCCTTGGAGGGTGGTACCGCTCCAGGTAAAGGATATTACTCTGACGTGCCCCCAGCCCCGCGCCAAGTGAGGGGCGCATGTGCTCAGGACTGTAGCACGAAGGTGACTGTCACAGTTAAGCACAGGTGCCAACTTGTCTGCTGAGGGTTTGAGCTCTGGGCACATTTGTGGAGAATTAGTGGTTGAGTTAAGCTCAGAGCAAACCTGCAGGAGATTGTCTAGCTGATGGGGAAGACCCAGCCCATGGTGGGTGGGACTAGACCCTGGATAAATCACAGAGAGCTGGTTGAGAGAGTTGGCATCCTTCTGTTCACTTGGCCACACATGTTGGTCTGGCAAGTAAAGATTGTCCGTCTCTTAGCTGTTATGGGGTGATGATGTGGTCAGTCCCCGCGGCCGTGGTGTTGGTGTGAGCTCTCCCATCAAGCTGGACTGAGAACTGTAACCAGGAATCGTAAGAGAGAATAAACCCTTGTTCCCTTAAGCCGTTTGATGGTCATTTATCAGCGACCACGCAGGCGGACCGCAACAGTGACGCACCAGGGTACAAATGAACTCCTTCTCCCGGAGCATCCTGCTTCAGGTGGATACAGCACCAGTCATTTGTTGTGCTTGCCTGATGTTTCTTTATCTTCGCGTACCTGGGAGGTGGGAAGGGAAAGAATGGAGAGACCTCCTTGTGCATTTCCTTCCAAGCTAGACACTGAAATTTAAGTGCAGCACGGAGTATGAACATACGCCCACTCTCTTCAGGTTAAGCCAGTTGACACGGACAGTTGACACTGTGAGAGCCACGGTGGGTGCCATGAAAAAAAAACCAGGGTGTTTGGGTAGAAGATAGGGTATGAATGGAGAAGCTTTCCCTTAGCGAGTCTTCTCTCATCAGTGAAGTGGAGGATGTCACTCATGACCTCCAAGGCCTGGGAAAGGTCAACAGAGAACTGTAGGTGAAGACATCTTATCAATGACCAAGGACCCTTAGGCACAGGTGACTCAGAAAAACATCCACTGAGAGATGAGCACTTAGCAAGGTAGCAGGTACCCAGAGGAGAGAATGGTGGACAGGGTGAGATTGCAACCACTGCAGAGGTTGTCCAAATGTGAAAGGTTCTACATAGTAGGGAAGTTGTACCCAGAGGGGGAGTGGCACCCGATAGAAAGATTAGGCCCAGGGAAGATGGTGGCACCCAGGAAATACTGGTGCCCCGGGAAGAGAAAGTTATCTAGGGGAAGGTTGGCTCCCAGGGTAAAAGATGCTGCCCAGGGCAAAGGTGGACCTTGCGGGGATCATCACCCAGGATGTGCAATGCTTCCCATTTAAATCCAAAAAGCAGCAGCATGTCCCCAGCCTTCGGTCCCGGCCCACGGCGAGGTGTTTTCAAGCATCCCTTTGTCCACGTTGGTTTCAGATTTCTGCCAAGGAACACTAGTTAAGATTAAAGTCAACATTGCTGGATCAAGCTGTTCTGTTCTTCCTCCTGCTGGAAATACCTACAATTCCCGGAGACAAAGCTTCACTTTAGCACATGTCCAACGGCACGCTCAAGTGTAATAAAAAACCCACCATCCTTTTCCTGCCTCCCACCACCGGGTGTTTTGAAGCTTGTAGAGCCCACACGGACTTTCGATCAAGGGAGACGGTGCTTCCTCTGCTGTGTGGACGTCCATCTTTGCTGGAGTGGAGGGCCGTGGTCAGCCACAGGTGCTGGCGGCTCAGGGGCAGTCTGGGAAGGAGGGGGTGTGCTCCCCCGCACAGCTGACATGTCCCGTGGCTTTTGTAGCTGCCCGTCAGAAAATCTGGATCAGGAATCATCCATTTACCAGCAAGCTTCAGTGACCCAGCTCTGACCTACTATGTGCCAGGACTTGCATCTGGAGTCAGAGCTGTCCTTTGACAGGTACGTTGGCAAACCCTCTGCAGCTGTCCCACGAGTTGCCATGACAGGGACACTTCTCAGCTCCATTCCGATGGGTCAGCGGCTATTATCACACCGATGGCTAAAGAGTCATAATGCCAGGGCTTTGGAGATGACTCAGCGGGTAAAATGCTTGCTGCACCGTGTGAGGACGGAAGTTCAGGTTCTCAGAACCCGAGTGCAAGCTGGATAGACGCAGCAGACACCTGTAATCTCAGTATCTGGGAGGCCGAGACAGAGATCTCCCCAGACAAGCTGATACTAGCCAGACTAGCCAGTCAGCAAGCTCTGTGCTCAATTGCGAGTCCTAGCTTCAATAAGTAAAGTGGAAGGCAATCAAGGAAGACCCACAATGCCAACTTCTGGCCTCCATATGCACATGCATGTGTATATGTATGCTTGAGCACACGTGTATGTATGCCCACATACATGTGAATATGCACATACACATACACATGCAAATATATTAAAACACAATTGTGATCCCACTTCGTGGCCCATAAATACAAATCCCCACCTAACATGGTGGTGATGGATGCGTTGTCCTGCTGTGTCCCCTAGTCCTTTCAGGATGAGAACCTCTGTCTTTAGGTGACTGAGAAAACCAAATTCAGAGATAATACTCTACACCACACCCAGGTGCCGAGAAAGTCTCCGGGAATAAGTCAGTCCTATAAGATGAGCAGTTGAGTGGCTCTTAAAAAGACAAAGTTGTGCAGGAAGATGGATGTCATCTGGCTCAGTGGCAGTTCAGTGAAGGTGGCCTTGTTCTCTTGGACACCAGATATGTCTGGAGATGTTGTGTATCTGTGGTATCTAGGGATACACTGGAGGGCACGTTGGAAAAATGATTCTAATTTGAAGGTGGTTGTGTGTTTTCTGTGGCTATAACAAAGTACCGGAGGCTGGGGACCCTGAGCTCTGGAGGTCAAAAGTCTGAAAAGTTGGGTGTTTGTACACGTTTAGCCTCAGGCGAGAGACCCTCACGGCAGATTGCATCATGATGAGAGCGTGTGAGAGGGACCTGGCGAGGTTAAGGGTCAAGGCACGCTGCTGTTGAAGCGACTCACTCCCAGGCATTAACTGGGGTCCCTAAGAGCCCCATTAATCTCTTCTAAAGGCAAGGCGTGCTCCCCGAGCACTTTCCACTGGACCCCTCCTTTAAAGATTCTTTCACTATTCACCAGGGCCATATGGCAATGATAGCAGAGATGTTCAACCCTGAGCCCAGGGTGGGTCACCCCAGGGCGCCTCACAGGGAAAGATGAGTCTTTACACTTCTGCCGGCTCTTTGTGACGGTGGCCATTGTGTCAAAAAGGAGAGCGCATGATGTTATGTATTTCTCTGGCGTGATATTATATATTCCTAGGTCTCAGCCAACTCTTCCTCAAGCCTTCCTCAGGACAATGGTTGGGTGTGTACTTTTTCTTTTCTATACATATATATATTTTTGAGACAGGTCTCATGTATCCCAGGCTGCCTTTAAATTCCCTGTGTAGCCAAGGATGTGAGCTTCTGGCCCTCCCCTCCCCAGTTTGGGGGTTACAGACCTGTGCCACCGTGCCTGCTACATGCGGTGCTGGGGACTGAACCCAGGGCTGGTGCAAGTGCGCTGTCGCTGAGCTACATCCCAGCAGCGTGCCCCTTCTAATGTCTCAAACACTCTCCGAGCAAGCCTACAGCTGATGCGCCTGTCTCATGTCTGTAACCGCTTCATTTTTCTTCAACTTCTGTGTATAAGTTGGGGGGGCACCCAGGTCCCGACTCGAGAGCGCAGGCGCGCATTCCCCAGCCATCGAGAGTACAGCCAAGTCCTTCCCGGTGAACTTACACCTTTCCCAGGGTATGATGGGGACGAGCCAGTTAACGCAGGGGACAGGGATCTTGGCTTCTCCCACCAAATCTTCCATCTCCAGTGTTTCCTGCGTCAGTTGAGGCCCCCCCCATCCCAACGGCATCAGGTTAACTTCTTTCTCTGTCACTTCCTGCTGTGTGCGGAGTTTGTCTGTGGTCCCTGAGGACTTTCCCAGTAAAACTCCAGCCTGTGTAAGTGCAGGTCAGATTCTGCCTCTCTAGAAACAGGCTTTTCGACATTTGCTGGATATGCCATGGTTTAGAGCTTGGAAAACCAGGATGTGAAGTATATTTCTGTAACCATGTTCTATATTTCCTATTTAGTCTGTTTATTTATTTTTCTAGTTTTATAAGCATATTGAGTACTTATCCCTGCTTCTCTCTATCCCTCTTCTTTTCTATTCCCTCCCTTCCTCTCATCAATCCATTCCACTCCCTTCCACCCTCCTGCCTGTCCACTTCTATGGGCCCCAGGGTTCCCCCTGGCTTGTCTACTCTTGTGGAGGTTCAGGCCTCTAAAACATACCAAGGTGCTCCTCCTTGGGTCACCCCACTGATATGTGCACTTCCCTTCACTCGCCCAGCTCTAGTCCCCGAGATTTCCACTGTATGTTCTTATCTCTCTTGAGATCCTCGCTAGTCTATGGGGCATGCTGGTATGTCAGTCATGATGCAGGTCTGGTAAGGACAAGTCTCACTGCAGGGAGCTCCTGGATGCAGCAGTCCTGCCTTGAATGGAATGTTCGCCCAACAGTGGACTTCCCATCTTTAGATTCTTACCATCTCACCACCCCTTCTTCTGCCAGGTTCCCTAAGCCTTAGGATAGGGATAGATTAGTTTGGCCTGATTTTAAGTGAGCCTTGCTGGGTCGCTGGTGCTCTGCATTATGGTGGCCATTGCTGTCCACTTCACTGCCCTTCTACTGCCCTAGGCTGCATCCTGTCAGGGGCTGAGATCCTCTACCTCTGTCATAGAAGACTTCTAGGCTGAGGGCTAAGTGTTCTTCAAATCTGTGGGTATAATAGCAGTTATTTACAGAGCAGTTTAGTGTACAGTCTTCCTACTTAAGGTTCGTTGGCTGTATTTCCCTATTGATCTATTTTCTTCCCTTTTTTAAGTTCTTGCTCCGGTTAATGGTAACAGGAATGTGCTCCATTTTGACAAGCAAGTCTTGAGTTCATTCAGAAAGCTGTTGGTTGCTTCCTTGATATTCATGCCACTCTTACACTGTTGATCACCTGTTGCCATGGTGATTTTTATTGCAACTTGCTATTTGCATGAGTTGATGAGACTTGTGATTAATTCTCCCGGTAGCTTCTATAGTATTCCTTGGTACTTTGTGAACTATCCAGCAAGGAGGAAGTTCTCAGACCAGTTCTAGTTGCTGTGTTTTGCCCGTGTCCTATGATCCATATGTGTTGTGTCTTCAGTAATAGGGTCTTACGGGCAGATATTTGGAGTGCAACCAAGAGCAATAGCAAAAGCCTATTGTGTTGGGGGCTTTTGAGACTTCTCTGACCAACATTTTGTCAGGAAGTCACATTCCCGCTACTTCTAGTGTAGTTTTAATGGTCACTGTGTGCTAAGTAGATTAGCTCAGGGCTTCTCTTTCTTTGTTTTGCCCTGTTTTCCTCACTCTAGGCTAATTTTTCTTTCTTGATACATTCTTCTAAGTTTTAATGGATTTAATTTCTAAAGAATTTTTTCCAGGAACACATATGCCACAACTCTGTCGTAGCGGTCAGAGCACAACTTTTAGAAGTTGTCGTCTCCTTCCACTGTAGGCTCTGGGGTGAACTCAGGTCCCCGGTTTCTGTGCAGGTGTCTTACCTGCCGATGTGGCCAATCTTCATTTAAATCTCCTACTTTTTTTTTTGTAGATCTTTGACATTCTCTGGGTTTTACATTTGGAGCACTTCTGAATTTATAGTTGCAACATTTCAAAGACTTGCTAGCCCCAGGGAGCTGGTATCTACCGTGTGGCATGGGATAGTTCTAATGATTTGGAAGTTTCCACCCAACTTATGCTCAAGAGATCAGTAAAAATGGTGATGTCGAGATGTCTGGATAGTCTTTCTTTCGTAAAGCAGTAAGAACATTAGCAAAAATGTGTCAAAGTCAACCTTCCATCAAAAGCTGGCAGCAATCTGAGGAATACTTTTGCAAGAGAGGCAGTTGGATCCTGGCAGGAGCCACGGGTGTTGTGGCATCTTAATGGGCAAGCGTCCATGCCCCTGGTCTCCTTGAAATCCAACAGGCAAGGAGCACAGTGGAATCCCGCACCTGCACCAAGCAGCTCTGCAGTCCTTCCCTCCCCTCCCTCCCTCCTTCCCTCCCTCCCTCCCTCCTTCTTCCTTCCTTCCTTCCTTCCTTCCTTCCCTCCCTCCTTCCCTCCCTCCCTCCCTCCTTCCCTCCTTCCCTCCCTCCTTCCCTCCTTCCCTCCTTCCTTCCTTCCTTCCTTCCTTCCTTCCTCCTTCCCTCCCTCCTTCCCTCCTTCCTTCCTTTCTTCCTTCCTTCCTTCTTTTCTTCCTTCCTTCCTTCCTTCCTTCCTCCTTCCTTCCTTCCTCTCTTTCTCTTTCTTAACAGAATTTTTTATGTATTCCATACTAGCCTCAAATTATATATCCGAGGACAACCCCGATCCTCTTGCCTCTACCTTCCGAGAATTAGAATTACCTGTGTGCAGTTCTGTCACACCTGGTTTTTGCCGAGCTGGAGATCAAATCCATGGTTTCATGCATGTGAGGGACGTGGGCTACTGGCTGAGCCATGTCCCCAGCTCAATTCTTAAGATTTTAACGCACACATCTTTCTCTTAACATCAGAATTAAGCGGCATGTACAATCCCACTTCCCCTCTTGCGTTTCCACGGCACGAAAAAGTGAGCCTACTTTTCTTCTCCTATTCGCCTCTTTTTGGTTTTTTTAAAATACATTTTTGGGGCTTTTTGTTTATTATTATTTTTTTAACTGGGGGCCGGAGAGATGATTCAGAGGTTAACCTTCTGTCTCACAAGAAGGACCTGAGTTTGGATCCTAGAGTTTATGTAAAAACATTGAATGGGAAAAAATTATTCTGTGTGTGTGTGTGTGTGTGTGTGTGTGTGTGTGTGTGTGTGTGATATGCCTCAGCGTGAATACTGAGTTCAGAAAATAGCTTGTAGAGTTGGTTCTCTCTTTCCACCATGTAGGGGAACGAATAGATGGAAAGCAGGATCTCAGGCTGAGCAGAGAGACCAGTAACAAGCACTTTTACCTTCTAAGCCATCTGCAGGCCTCACAAGCCAGGTTTTGCTGCTGCTGACAATGAAAATATTACATAACTATTACTTATCCTTGATGCTGTCATGGAGCAGGGTTGTTGCAATTGCATTTTCTTGTTTTCCACAGATTCTTAGCTTCTCCCTCAAACTACCACTCAGACTGTTGTTGTTTTTTTAATAGTCTTCTATTTTAAGCCTACTTTAAATAATTTTAAATTAAATGGTAGAGCCAGACTCTCAGTGATTTGTATTGTTTTCACTAATTTCTTAGAGCATACCATTGTTTGGTTTCTGTGATTCCACTTTTACCCCCGTAAGTCCCCTCTCATCACATGTAGCTTGTCTATTGTCATCTAGCCTTAAATATAAGAGTCACATCTCCTCTCTCGTCCCTCCTTGATGGCCGTAAGAGACCGCGCCATACTCCCATATCCTTAGCCACTGTTTGCAGATAATTCTCACCATCAGCCCCAATCCTAACCTCTCTCCCAAATTCCAACATACACAAACACATGTAAAAATCAATTTTAAAAAATTTTAATAAATGCTTAGATGGTCTAGTGTAATGGTTATTCTTAACTACTGCTGTGAGAGACCCAGAGTCAAATGACCTAAGGGAGACAAGGAAATGTATTCACCTTACGGTTCCAGAGGGAGATACGGTCTTTCGCAGCGGATGTGACGGCTGGTGGCTGGAGCTGGCAGCTAAGTCACTACTTCCATCCCTGTGGCCGGAGGATTCCTGCAGGGTCTCTCTTCTTCTTGGTCTCCTGTTCTGTGACTCCTTTTATCTGGTCCACTACCGGGAGCTTCCAATGAGATCTAGGGACGTTCCAATGGGATCCAGGGCTGGTCTTTGTACTGTAAATGTGTTGATCCAGATAATCTCTTCAGGTGGTCTCAGCTGATCTTAGTTAGTGCCAGGTGTGTCAAGCTGACCGCAGGATTAACTGATCACATCTAGCTACCTTGTGCCCTTCCCATTTCATTTTCCAGGTTTCTCTTCACATGCTGCAGACTCCAGCCTCATTAATGATCTTTCATTGGTGTATGTGTGGGGGCACGTGGCGTGCGTGGGCACGTGGAGGCCAAAGGACGATATCAGGAATCATCCCCCATTGCTCCTCCACCTTATTCTTTTGAGGCCAAGTCTCGAACCCAGAGCTCACCTATAGGTGCCACCTGACTAGCCAGCTTGCTCTGAGGATGCCCAGGCTCCGTCTGCGGGGGTTGAGGAATTCCAGGACGGCTATCATATCTGCTGTGCTCTGCATTTTGTTTGGGATCTAGGGATCCCAACTCTGGTCCTTTTGCTTCTATTGGTAAGCACTGCAGCTGCTGAGTCTTCTCCAGCCCCACTGGCTTTCTTACTGCATCTCCCACTTTCTGAGCTGGCCTCTGGCTCGACACCGCTTCCCACGCTGGTCCCACATGTCTCATGGCGGCCTTTCCACCCCATTTCTGCTTCTACTCCAGTGTTTCTTCGGAGAGTGCCTCTCTGACCCTGCCCACCTAGCTCTAACAGAGACTCCTTCCCCTGACGGTCTCTGGACCCTATCCCATTTATTCTCCACAGCCCACATGTGTTGCCTGTGTGCCCAGGCATGTTGATGATGGGTGGTGTGTCTCTTTTACTTCTGTCTGTATCCCTGCATCGAGGCTAGCCCTGAATGATGTTGAATCACAGTAAAGACACAGCACAAGGGCTGCTTGCGCGATGGTCCTCCTGGCCTCGAAGATCAGCTGTGCCCTTTGGGCTGCATAATCGTGAGCAAACCGTTCTCAGCTCAGCTTCCGCATCTGAATGATGGGAATAGTACTAGGACCTATCCACAGTGGTATTAGACTGAGTAAGATCTAGTGCGCTATCAAGAACATGCGCAGGAACTTTCCTATCACCATTTCTCCATGGAAGAGAAGCGATCTCAAGAAGCTCCGAGAGACTGGCGAGGACTCATGCTGATGGGGGAGGAAAGGAGGACGCTTTCCTCAGAGGTACACTTGCCGGAGCATGAACGACGCCGGACATGTGTCATCAAAGACAACCCAGAAGAAGCGCAGTAGTCCACACAAGTGAAAAGACTTGAAAACAGAAGGGAGTCAGGCAGGGGAGATGAAGGAGGGGATGGAATTGGAGATTAAAAGGTGAAAAGATCGCGTATGCACTATATTCATGTACACAACACCAAAAAACATCAAATCAAATATACCTAAAATTTAAAGAAAGATAAGTATATTAAGTAGCTTCAAATAGTGGTTCTATGAGTAAGCCCTCATATAATCTGGCTATTAGTATCCCCGTTATGTAGACGTCTATGTCTACATTCTGATTCTTTTTCCTCTGATTAGCGTATGCTCCCAAATACGTTCTTGGGAAGAGTCGGGCGATGATGGGCGATCTGCTTTGCTTCAGTTCCAAAGCTCTTTTCTTTGGATGAGCAGATTTGACCCCCGTGTGTCCTCACCGTGCATCAGTGATTGTATTTAGTGCACACAGAACCCCCCTCTCTCTTACCATCCTTATTCTGGCCCCTTTTCGCTGGATTACTCCTGAAATCATTTCTTCAAAAAGAATATGGAGTGATGTGCGGTCACAGTCTTTGACCAAATCCGTTTCCTTTTTAAGACCACACACAAGTTACTAGGTTGAGAACAGAGTTCTAGAAGCCCCTCAGAGTTCTGTCAGCAGTGTGTTACTCTTTGGCATCTGGTGAGCATTTCAAGGTTTCTCTTTGTTTTGGTTTAGAAGCGTGAAGGATTTTCTCTTCAGCTTTGGGAGTCTGAAATCTCACCAGGACATGTTTTATTTGACCTTCTTTCATCTTGCTCCTTCCTGTTAGGTGGGGCCTTTGTTGGGGCTACCCAAGGGTTTCTTCAGTGTAGAGGAATTTTCTTTCATTGTGTATTGAATTCTGCTCTTTTCTGAGTGAATGGTTATTGCCTGTTGTAACTCAACGACATTAGGAGTCTGGTCATGTCTCATATTTCAATTTTAAGATATCGTTTTCTTTGGTTTTCATTCTTAGAGATTTTTAAAGCTATTTATACATCGAGTTCAGTGTTCACACTCAAGTTCTTATAATGGACTGAAAAACATTCAGGAATCTTTTCCATGTTCATAGCTTTGCCTCAGGGTCTGAAGTCTTCCAAATGAATGAGGATGAAAACTGGGATATTTGAAAATGCCCTGACGTTTCTGTGGTTTTCTCCAAGTCTCTATGTGCTAATGGGTTTGCCTACCCTGTCACACTAGAGCTGTGCACTGTGGACCACCAGGAAGTGCCTTCCAGCTTAACCCACATGTATCATATATTTATCAGAGTTTGCGATGAAAGTTAGGATTTCTCTCAACTCTAGCAAGAATTGATTTTTATGTACATTTTTATTTCGTTTGCTTATTTTCTTCTATAGGAAAGGAATATACATTTTTAAATGATCTATAACTTTACAGTTTCGTTTTACCATGTAGACATATTAAATCCACACCTTAACTTTCATGACAGCAGAAGCTATTATAGAAACTGGTGTAAAAGGCAATACTGGTTGTAATCAAGTATTGACATCTGAACAGCTTAAATAGTGTACTTATTTGTCCTGTTTTAGCATATTTTATTATTTTATTTAGAAAGTCTTTTCCTTAAATTCTTGTTCATGACATTCCTTTAATATTGAGTTCATATCTACTAAAGGATTAAGCAATTATCTCTTAGTGATTTTCAGTTGAGCACTTACATTTATTTATCACCGTCTACATGAGGTTTGGAAATGCTTGTCTTTGTCCTCACTTGTTGGGATGGGGGGAAATAACAAAACAGGAAAACAAAATTTTCATAATTATGTATAAATGGAGATAAATAAATAAAAAGCATACATATCGGAGGAGCAGGGGATAAGCAGAATAAGGGACCACCACAGAACTATCTATGGAGGTAAGAAACCTAATACAGACCATTGGTGGACAAGTATGGATGGAAAACACGGAAATGAAGGTTAGTTTGCAGGATGCCAGAAGCATTCAAGAAAAGAGTTTTTATGGTCAAGACACAAGCTGGGTTAGATATAAAGCAGATCAAAGTTATAAACTTAAAAATGAGCATCTGTAGATATCCAAAAGATAAAAGGAAATGTGAAACAGCTTAATGCTGAACAAGCAGAAAGCAATAAAGAAAAGAAACGAGAAATGAAAGTTTCTAGAAAACCTCTACTTCTCAAAATACACTTGAGAAAAAGAGATTGTTTACATGACTGGCAGAGAAATCAAGTCCATTTAAAACTTTCTCTTAAAGAAAACTATACCCTGAAGATTTCAACAAAGAATCCTGACGGATGTTTATAGAAGAAATGATTTTAATCTTGTACAAATAGTCACAAGATTTAAAAAAGGGAATCCCCCAAAGCCTTCCACAAAGTATAACCTTACTGTCAACACTTGCCAAGGAAATTACCAGAGAGAAATCCCCAAGTCAATCATACTGTATCACCCACAAGCAAAAATGCCAACCAATCAGATCCAGCTTTCCGAAAGATGCTGTTATGACCAAGTTAAACTTGCTCCAGAAATAACATTAAATGATCAGTTGGAGGGTCAGCACGATGGCTCAGTGGGTAGATGCCGAGCACAACACTGTGTGCAAACCAGGAGATCAGAGTTCAATCCCCGGGGCCTATGGGGAAGAAGGAGAAAACAAGCTTTTGAAAAGCCTTTTCCCTTCAACACATGGTACATGGGAGCCTGTTCTTGCTCTCCCTTCCTCTATCTCTCTCTCTTTCTGATAAATAAAAAGTAAAATATCATTAGAGCACGTCAGCACATTCACAAATAAGCTACAGCTATTCCAGAGAGGAAGGAATGCTTTTGGTAAAACTTGTCATTAATTAAAAGAAAATGCTTAGGAAATTACTCGTGGAAAAGAATTTCTATGACTTTTTAAAAGTTAACGAGGGCGAAAGGAAGCAATAACAAACACCAGACTTGTAGTGAGATGTTATAAGCTTCCTCTTTGAAAATGGGACTATCCAGATCCCTTATATCAAGCGGCTCAGTATGTATGCGCCTACGCGCATGGGGGCTTAGAGGAAGGGGCAGGGAAGGAACACGGGCAAGCCGAGAGTGTCACCCCACTGTGCAGTAAACACAACCACAGATGCAAACACAGGTGCTGGGGCACACAGGAAGAGCGGGTAAATCCAAAGGATTGGAGGAGAGAGCTAAGGAGAGTGGCTGAAATTGCAGCTGAGTTGAGAAGAACAAATAATCACTAAGGACAGAAAGAGCAGGAGAAGATTCAGATTCAGGAAGCAGCTCTTCGAAGGCAAGGAAGTGCGATGCTTTGAGGACCTGCAAGATCCATGAGGGTGACTGTGGGGTGCAAGGCTGGGGTGCAGGGGAGACCGAGCTGCCTGTGTGTATGAGCCCTTCTGGATGAGCTCAGGATCCTGGTTTTTGAAGCACATCTGTTCTCTCTCCCAGTGTAACTCCAGTGAGGGGAAAGGAATCCATTTAGAATGTTACTTCTGGACACCCATTGTTCCCGGAGACAACCCGAAGGAAGACATAGTGCAAGAAGTGAGCCTGGGGGAGACTGTGGAAGGTATCCAGGAGGAAGGGACGGATGGGAGAGCAGGCTGAAGGCTAGTGGGGTGGTTGAGGAGGGGTGAAGTCTAGTTTTGCTTTCTTTCTAGCAAGCAGGAGGCCTGGGTGCATGGGGCTGCCATTCAGAGTTGGAGGAGGTGTGGCCTCTGCACAGGGAAGGTTCTGGGCTCACGCAGAGTCCCCAAGGTTCAGGTGCATTTGAAACACCTGAGCCATCTCCCTAGCCCACGCTCTTATGTTTTTAACCATTCCTTCTATAAGTAATGATATTTTCCTACCTATAGTCACATTGATTGTTTTCGTTTGGTTGGTTCAAAAAAGGACTCCAGTTTGCGGGTAGCAGGCCTTAGAACCAGAGAAATGTCTGAGGGTTGGTCAAAATGTGGCGCTGGAATCTAGGAGGGAGGTAAGGATTGGGGGATCTAGGGAGGGTGGCAACCAGACAGTGCTCAAGGAAAGAGACAGCACAGGTGCTGGGGCGACTCTGGGGACATGTGGATCAACAGGGGTGCTCGAGATGGGGTCTTAATTATGGTTTGAGGGAATGAGCTGCCAGGTGCAAGAGGACCTGACCATTTTCAGCACATGGGGTGGAAAAGTGGCCGATGAGGTGGAACAAACCAGCGAGGAAGAAGTGGGAGGAATGCGGATAGAAGAGAACCAGTAGAGCGAGGGTCCTGGACCCCTCTTTTAACAGGTGCAAGGTGGGTGAGGTGAAGGGTAGGTGGGGTCCAGGGTGGGGGCCTCTGAGAGCTATAGCTATGGGGCATTTTCACCACTAAGTAACTTTCTGTGCCACCTCTCAGCTGGTCCTTTAACATATTATGCCCCTGGGGTCCAAACCTTCACCCACCTTTGCCTGTAGATCCCCACTCCGGTGGTCTCTGCTCTAGCATTTGAGTGGTCAGCTGCATGGGGTAGAGCCAAGGGGGGGCTCTCTGCGGTGTGAGCGCGTGCAGTGTCTAGACTCATAGCTCATTGCCTTGGCCCCGAGTCCTACACAATCCAGGCATTTCTATTTCCTCTTCCTATAACGTTTGACCTCTTTCCTTAGTCCCAGAGCAATTTTGTTGCTCTTTCCTAAGTATCGAGGAAATACGGGTCCTTAGTGGTCAGACTTCAGTTTTCTCTGGTTCTGAGGCCTGCTCCCCACAAATTGGAGTCCTTTTTTCAAACAAACGAACAAACAGACAAACACACGCACGCACACACACGCATGCACGCACGCGCATGCATGCGCACGCACATACACGCACATACATGTACACACAAGCAATGAGACTATATCATTACTTATAAAAGGGAATCAGAAATGTAAAAGTGAAGGATAGGGAGATGGAGGGGTAAAGTCTTTGCCTCGTAAGCGAAAGGACCTGAGTTCGGATCTCCAGATCCCACGTAAAAAATGCCGAGTGGAAATGGCAGAGGACTGCAGTCAGGCTCTGGAAGGCTGAGCCTGGGAAACCTCAGAGCAAAGCAATGAAGAGGTAGAGGAATCTAGGATGCTTCCCAGTGTCACTTGTGGGCCTCCACACACACGCTCAAGGGGTCTCTTGTGCACCGTCTCCCCAAAATAAAATGTAATAGTGAAAAAGTTGTGAACTGAAACATCTAAAGACGGGAAAAAAGAGCATTTTTTCATGAGTATTTAAAAATAAAAGGATGTGAGGGGTTGTTAATGACATAGCCATCCTCACAATTAGAACACAAAGGGAAAAATAGAATGCAAGATAAGCACTGTGACTACATGGTACTAGCAAATGCATATTCAATAAGCCTCAAGGAAAGATCTAGAATGCCAGTTGTGACTGTGTCCAGACTGCAGCCTCTTCCCCCTCACAGCTTTGTACAGTGAGGTTATCTTGATCTTACAAGATTTTGCATATAGAATTTTACAAGAAATTGCATATAGCAAAAATAATCTTTTAAAATGTGGACGCTCGGTTCCATAGTTCCTTTCTCTTCCGGGATTTTGGTGTAGTGGGGTAGGTGGCCAGGGGGGCTTGAGGACCCCCCCTCTTCTCCCTCTGACTTCCAGGGCTTCAGTCGGGTGAGGCAACCGAGGCCTTGGGGCGGGGCCTCCCCTAAGAAGCCGACTCCCTGTGCCCATCTTGGGATGTTGGCTCTTAAAATCTGCAGAAACAATGAACTTTACAGATTTCACTCAGGGAAGAGGGAAACTACCAGAAGCTCTTGAAGCCTGTCTCCCGCAGTGTGCTCCTGAAGATAGTTATGAAACCTTAGGGTAGCGCTCGTGAGGGGGGACAGACCTTAGCCTGCTGCAGTCGCTCTGGAACCTGCAGATTGCCAGGAAGCAACGCCACGGGGGTCGGGGGCACCCCAGAGCAGCCAGCTGCCACAGGGGGACACCTCAGTCCCCTGGGAGGCGCTCCCTTCTGTACAGCGTGCACAGCTGGCATCCCACAAGGAAGCTCTGCTCACAGGAGGGAGGGGACCGGATGGCCTATCGGGGAGCCAGGCACAGTGGGACACCCGGTGCTGGAGCTGCCCCTGCTGGAATGGACAGCTTGCACTGGGAGGAGTTGGCTGTGGTGCAGCTATGTTGTTGTTGAACCAGGAAAGAGAAGGCCGCTGGTCCCTAGCCGCTTGAAGGATGGAGAGCCTCGAGACGCCTTCTGGGACCCCTAGAATGCTTGTGTGTCAGGGGATGGTGCTGGGACCTTCAGGGGTGCAGCGGTGGCAGATCATGACCTTGCCTGTCCACTAAGGGGCTTCCATTGTGTTGTCTGTTTGTGGGGCTGTTACCCCCAAGGTTGAGGCAACCCCAGGTCTCCAGCTAGTATCTTCTCCCTCACCGTCCTCTCTAGGAATCTACACTAGTCAGAGCAGACTCGATGGTTGAGACTCTCAGCCCAAGGGGTTCAGTATACCACATAGAGGAAATCCCTGCCCTAATCTACCCCAAAGACTTATTGAGCACGTTCTTGGTATCAGGGACAGGGCCAACTGTGATGAGACTAAGCCCAGACTTCACAGCTGACATGATCCAAGACGCCCCCAGCCCACGTGTGCTGCGGGCTAGTCCGCAGGAGCCAAACCATTTTGAAGCCATGTGCTTATAAACTCATAAAATCTTCCCGATAGCTGGCGGCTGACAGCCATCTCTTTCCTCATGTTCGGAGAGGAACACAGAGAGAGGTTGAATGATGTGATCGAGGCCACAGAGCTGGGGAGCACAGAGCTGGGGTGGAACCCGATTCCAAAGCCACGGCCTCCACCAAGATGCCACATTGCTGGTCACCCAATCCTTGCTTCCCGTCCACATGGCCTCCCTGCATGTCGTCACTGTCTGTCCAATGACATGGAGGAGATCTCAGACATCACTGTTGCTCAGACGTCCCCTCTGCTGGGGTTTGGATCTTCACTGTCACCCAAAGCCCTAGTGTTTCAGACTTGGTTCCTAGTGTAGCACTATAGTGAGGTAGGCAGAACCTGAAGAATTCCACAGAATCCCTTCCCCACAGAGATGGAGTCACATGGGAAGTCTTTGGTCACTGGAAGCGTGTGCCCCAAAGCTACAGTAGAACTCTAGTCTCTTTCTGTTTCTCCATTTGGCTTCCTGGCTTTTGATGGAAGCTGTTTTGATTCATCACACACTACTGCACCATATCCCTCCTCGCCACTGGCCCAAAGCAATGGACCAATGGATCACTGGCTAAAACATCTATACTATGAGACTAACCTAAACATCATTTATAAACCGATTCCACGGTTTGTATGTTTCCTAAAGATCTGTGTGTTTGAGGCTTATTGTCTAGCCCATGGACCTATTGGGAAGTGGTGGAACTTTTCATCCGTTAATTCATTATTTAATTGTACTGGAAATCAGGGCCTTGCACTGCTAAGTAGGTACACTATCACTGGGCTACATCCACAGACCTTAAATGCAACCTTTAAGAAATGGGGGATTTCAGGTGGAGAGATGGCTCATTAGTTAAAGCTTTTGCCTCATAAACAAAAGGATCCGAGTTTGGATCCCCAGACCCCATGTAAATATGGCTGGGTATGTACAGCATTTGTCTGTAACTCTAGCACTGGAAGGCAGAGTCTGGGAATCCCCAGGCAAACTGGCTAGTCATTGTGGTCTGGGTTTAATTAGAGACCCCGACTCAAAATAAGGTGGAAGAGTGATGGAGGATCACTCTTGGGTCTCCACAGGCACATATATACTCAAGTATACTCATGTACATAGACCCACGTGTATGCAAACACACACACACACACACATGAAATGCACTCACCCCATACACACATACGAAAAGTTAAAAAAAAAAACAGGGGTCTGCTTAAACCTATCAGCCTTATAAGGGCAGGTCTTTGAAAGGGATGATGAGGTCCCAGCCCCCCTCCCCCTTGTCTGGCTGTTAGAAAGTCGAATGAACATCTTTTTCCACCGTGTGCTTCCACCAGTGTGCTGTCCCGCTGCAAGCTCCAAAACAGGGTCCGCATGGCTGGATACTGAAAACCTCCCAAAGCCATCAGCCAAAGCAAACCTTTCCTCTCTTCAGTTGATTGTCTTAGGATTGTCAGTGACACAAAGCTGACCTGCACGTCCCTCCTTCCCGTCAGTTACCTGTCTCCAGGAAAGCAGACACACGTGTGATTTTGGCCACCGGTGCATCTCAGTCCAGACACATGGAATGACGTTCCAGGCAAGTAACTCAATGAACCCTGACCTTGTGCTCAGTATAGACGGACCGGAATTCCCCATCCTTACAGACAGAGCTTCAGTCTAGACAAAGCGTTAGCGCCTGGTTCCAAAGGTCAGAGGCTCAGCACATGATCTAATTTAGGAGGTCCAATATGACTGCAGCTTGTGTCTGTTTCCTTGTCTGTCCCCTAGAATTCAAGGTCTCGCAGGCAGGAGGCCACCTCGCCTCCCTTTGTCCCCTCTCTGGTTCAGTGGCAAGCAGGCGGGTCATGTTTTCTAGAATGGCTGTACACACGCATGCTGAAGAAACGCTTGCCTTGGGGGTGGTCTTCAGGGAATAAGAGCTTTGGGGTCAGACACATGGCTGTGAGGTTTCTCCATCTCTGGCTACTTGTGTAGCTTAGAACAAAACACTGAATGTTTCTGAACCTCTTTTTTTTCCTCATATGAAAAATAAAAGGAGAACTCTTACCTGTGCCGCCCAGACAGGCATGAAGGTGTCTGCCCGTGTTGCAGGCACTCAGCACTGCTGCCCGCTCTTCCTTCCCGGAAAGGGCCAGAGTTGCTTATAGAATCTGCCTCTCAAATACACGGTGGGTCAGCAGTACGATGACTTGATGCTGAGTCAAGGAGCTGAACGGGGACCCTTAAAGCCCATCTGCTTAATAAACAGTCTTTCTCCAGCGCTACATAGTGCCGCTGAATCTCCCAAGGGAAATCACGTTTCTGTAGCAATGTTTTGGGGAACAAGAGGCAGCAGCAGGCTGGAGAGAGAGCTCAGAGGGCAAAGCACCTGCCTGGCAAACAGGAGTTTGGTTCCCAGAACCCACAGAAGAAAAGGCAGCATGGTGGGGTGCACTGGTAGCCTTACTGCTGTGGAGGTAGCAACAGAAAGATTCTGGGGCTCACTGACCAGGCAGCCTAGCCTACTTGAGGAGTTTCAGGCCAGAGAGAGGACCATGTCTCAAAGCAGGTGGACAGTACCTGAGGTATCCTCTGACCTCCACAACACACACACACACACACACACACACACACACACACACGGTCAGCCAGGATATGATCTGAATCCAGAGAAGGGCTTGGGACATAGCTCAGTGGTAGGGAACTTGCCTAACCTGTGTAAAGTCCTGGGTTCAATTCTAGTATTACAAAATAATAAGCAAAAAGATGAAACATAAAAAGAGCATTGCAGTCGACATTCAATTAACCTTAATCTTATAGTAGTGGCCTAGTATGTGTATATAGAGTAGTATATATATAGTACTAGTATATATATGTATATATATATATATAGAGAGAGAGAGAGAGAGAGTGCATGTGCTTATAGTATATATATAGAGAGAGAGAGTG
The DNA here is from genome assembly GCA_023101885.1 of Typhlomys cinereus. Lineage (NCBI taxonomy): Eukaryota > Metazoa > Chordata > Mammalia > Rodentia > Platacanthomyidae > Typhlomys > Typhlomys cinereus. The sequence continues at coordinate 309,760 of JALPQD010000349.1, read as the reverse complement.
CATGTGCTTATAGTATATATATATAGAGAGAGTGCATGTGCTTATAGTATATATATAGAGAGAGTGCATGTGCTTATAGTATATATATATAGAGAGAGTGCATGTGCTTATAGTATATATATAGAGAGAGTGCATGTGCTTATAGTATATATATAGAGAGAGTGCATGTGCTTATAGTATATATATAGAGAGAGTGCATGTGCTTATAGTATATATATAGAGAGAGAGTGAATGTGCTTATAGTATATATATAGAGAGAGTGCATGTGCTTATAGTATATATATATAGAGAGAGTGAATGTGCTTATAGTATATATATAGAGAGAGTACATGTGCTTATAGTAATATAGAGAGAGAGTGAATGTGCTTATAGTATATATAGAGAGAGTGCATGTGCTTATAGTATAATATAGAGAGAGTGCATGTGCTTATAGTATATATAGAGAGAGTGCATGTGCTTATATATATATAGAGAGAGAGTGCATGTGCTTATAGTAATAATAGAGAGAGTGCATGTGCTTATAGTATATATAGAGAGAGTGCATGTGCTTATAGTATATATATATAGAGAGAGTGCATGTGCTTATAGTATATATATAGAGAGAGTGCATGTGCTTATAGTGTATATATATAGAGAGAGTGCATGTGCTTATTATATATATAGAGAGAGTGCATGTGCTTATAGTATATATATAGAGAGAGTGCATGTGCTTATAGTATATATATAGAGAGAGTGCATGTGCTTATAGTATATATATAGAGAGAGTGCATGTGCTTATAGTATATATAGAGAGAGTGCATGTGCTTATAGTATATATATATAGAGAGAGTGAATGTGCTTATAGTATATATATAGAGAGAGTGCATGTGCTTATAGTATATATATATAGAGAGTGCATGTGCTTATAGTATATATATATATAAAGAGTGCATGTGCTTATAGTATATATATATAGAGAGAGTGCATGTGCTTATAGTATATATATAGAGAGTGCATGTGCTTATATATAATAATAGAGAGAGTGAATGTGCTTATAGTATATATATAGAGAGAGTGCATGTGCTTATAGTATATATATATAGAGAGAGTGAATGTGCTTATAGTATATATATAGAGAGAGTGCATGTGCTTATAGTATATATATATAGAGAGAGTGCATGTGCTTATAGTATATATATATATATAGAGAGAGAGAGAGTGCATGTGCTTATAGTATATATATATAAAGAGAGAGTGCATGTGCTTATAGTATATATATATATATAGAGAGAGAGTGCATGTGCTTATATATATATATATATATATATATATAGAGAGAGAGAGAGAGGAGAGAGAGAGAGTGCATGTGCTTATAGTATCTTCCTATTCAAACCTGTTAAGTTGACAGAGCTTCAAGTTAAACTGGCAAAAGGTGAAAGTCACACAGCAAACACATGAAACTGAATTTCAGGTGAAAGGTAGCTGATCTCCTCTTGACATGACAACCAAGTCCCAACTCTATTCTTCTACTCCTTCTCCTAGTTGCTCTAGGAAAATCATTCTGGAACGACCAAGCCCCTGCATCCAGCGCTGGACTGCGCTTCTCAAGACCTTGAGTCTGTTACTTTCATTGGTAGATGTTATAGTTACCTTTCTTTCTGCTGCTGTAGACCGCGCTCAGACACAACCAAGAAAGGGAGAAAGGGAGATTATTTGGCTTATATTCCAGAGGGGAGACATAGCCCATGACAGCAGGCAACAGAAGCGGGAGGAGGCTCAGGTCATGTCCTCATGCAGCAGAGAAAGTAAGAGGCAATGCTAAAGGAAGCCAGGTGGGGCCACCCTCTGTGACATGCCTTCCTCCGGCAAGGCTTCACCTCCTTGATTGCCATAACTCTCCCAAACATCAACATCAATTATAGATTCAAACACATGCGCCTGCGGGGAACAACTCACATTCAAACCATGATAGTAGAGTCTGTGTATCGCCTCCTCTTGGTTGGGTACGTGACTGTGGTAACCCCAGGAAAATGGAGATATTAGCAAAGACTCAAGGATGTGCTGACTCCAAACCACAGTATTACCATTTTACATTGTTGCAAAGGGCACGGTATATTACATTTTAATGTCTTGGAAACCAGCATGTGTTTTCTATCAACGGCATCAACAGTTATAAATAACAGTGTTTCTTCTGCTGAGTGATAGTCAGTGCTGTTGCCGTTGACACCTTAGATTTAAGGAAATACTGTAAGTACTCTGCCTTGCTTTGAAGATAGCCCCAAAGCATCTTATCTCCAATGCAGCAGGTGTTAGGGAGCAGGAGAAATAAACATGCCACAAGGACTCTGCCCTCGTGAATGGGTCAGTGTTATTGAAGGAGCTGGTTTTTGTTGAAAATAAATTCAGGGCTGGGAGTGCAGTGGAAGAATCTTGCTTTGTATGTGCGAGGCTCTAAATTTAACCTCCAGCAACACATGCACACCCCTCCCCCACTGGCCTCATACACACATCGGCATATAGGCACGCACAGAGACATACAGACACATACACAGAGAAACACAGATATCCACACACAGACACAGACACACACATACACAACTTAGGCCCTCTTTTGCATGCAGACAATCTTGCCAAATTCCAACCCTTTATTCTTGCTTTTCTGCATTCTCATATTGGATAACATCACAAAAAAAGCCCTGACCAGAATTTGGTTCCTTAATCTTGGAGCTTTCAGCCTTCAGAACTGTGGGAAACAAACTTTTGTTCAATATAATTTACCCAGTCTGTGGTATTGTGGATTAGAAACACAATAGACTTCCCGTGGTAAGGTTAGAAGTTTTTAACCATTGTCATTATCTGTGTACTACTTAAAGAGCTTGGGAAATTAATGAAGATCCAATATATTAGAGACCCTGGTGTGGTAGACTTACAATTTTAATTTGAAGTATTTTTGTGGTGCTGGGAATTGGAATTTTGAAAGCTGTAGTATGGACTATCATTTAACCAATGGTTCAAAAACAATAGAAATTTATTTCCTTCTTATGTAGAGGTCAAACGCTGGAGGCAAAGCAGTTTCTAAAAATATATATTGGTTCCTTCTCTCCATTGACTCTCCGTGGTCTAGGGTATTGTCTTCATCAGAATAGTTGGTGGTTGGTTGTCATCACATCCAAGGGATGTGGGAAAGATGGGAGTTATGGCAAGTATTTCCAACAAGAGATTTACTCATACTTCAGAGGACCAGACTTAGTCACATGATCATAGCTAGCTGCAAAGGAGTCCAGGAAGTACAGTCTGTGGCTGAATAGTCATCAGTCCAATAAAAACTCAGGGTTAGCAGAAAGAAAAGAAAGAGGTGGAATACTAGAAAACAGTTGACAGCCACCTACGAATCTTAAGAAAACCGATTTAACTAAGTTTCCTAAATTCCACTAATTGCTTCAAGACTATGCAAGAGATCACCTGTCATACTTACAGGTTTGCTATGTCAGGTGTGAAGTGTTTTAGAGGATCAGATAGATTTGAATTTTACATGTACTAGAAATGCTTTAGGAACTTAAATAATAATTTAACAAGTAAAATTGTTATTCAGGAGGATTTACTATATCAAATAAGTCATTTCAATATTAGTTGAAGAAAAAAGTAAAAACAAATAAATATAAGTGGACCTCTGCATCATAAAGACCATCCTCAAACATTAGTCATCTCATATGCTATGCATTAGGGCCTTAGTTCATTCTGTGCTATTATAACCGAATACCTAGACTGGATAATTTATTAAAAAATAGATTTTTTTCTCATAGATTTTGAGGTGGGAAGTTAAAGAAGTTCAGTTATGAGGGTGTGTAGTGTGTGCTTTTATTTCTAAGATGGTGCCTTGAATAGTGAATCCTTGGGGAAGGAAGGTTGGGGGTATTGTTGCATGGTTGGAGATGAAAAAGACAACTGAAATGTACTCTTAACTTGAAGCTGGTTTAAAGAACACCCTGGGGCTGGGGGTGTAGCTCAGCTGGTAGACTGTCTGCCTTGCATGCATGGGGCCCTGAGTTTGATTCCTGGACCTGCATAAACCCAGTGATGCTCACAATCCCAGGGCTTGAGAGGAGGAGGCAGGACAATCTGAAGTTCCAGTATATCCTCATCTTGAACCCAATCTGGGTGACATGAGACCCTCAAAAGTAAAATAAGGGGCCAGTGAGATAGCTTGCAAATCTGGAAACCTGAGTTTGATCCCTGGAAGTCCATGTGGTGGAAAGAGAAAAGTGATTTGCAAAAAGAAAAAGTTGTTCTTTGATCTCTACCCACTGACTATGCATGCATTCTCTCTCTCTGTCTCTCTGTCTCTCTCTGTCTCTTTTTGTTTCTCTGTCTCTCTCTCTCTGTCTCTCTCTCTGTCTGTCTCTGTCTCTCTCTGTCTCTCTCTCTGTCTCTCTCTCTCTCTCTCTGTCTGTCTCAGATGGCACTGTGTGTGCCTGTGGAGACCCAGAGGCGACTTTGGAAATCGTCCTATATTACACTACTTCCTCTTTGCTTTGCTCTGGAATTTTCCAGGCTCTGTTTTCCAGTACAGGCTATGGAATCTGGGATCCAAACTCTGGACCTTCTACTTTCAAGGTAGAGGCTTAACTCCTGAGCCATCTCTCCAGACCTGACCTTCCCTTTAGACCTGGTTGATTGCCAAAGGCAGGTCATTAACCCAGGCTAGGATAATTAAAGAACAAGTGTGGAAGTAGCTTCAGCTATCAACTTGACACTTGAGATGTGAACTTTTGGGCACACCTTTAAGGAATTATTTAGTTAAGGCAGAAGTCTGGAAGGCCTGTAAGAAACTGTCTTAATTGCGTAATTATGTCTAAGACACATCCCATAGTGAGTGGAACCATTCCCTGGGCTCATGGACAAAGATAGAAAGAGAGCTAATTGGAATTCAGCAAGTTAGAAAGCAACTTTGATCCTTGCAACACACCCCCTTCCCTCCTCACGCTCTTGCTTTGGAATTGACTTGGTTCCTGATGTTGGAATAACTCTTCTGCTATGATGAGCTATAATCTAATGACTATGTCATCCATAGTCATTAGAGTTAAGTATTTCTGATGGCATCAGGCCCTGAAACCAAGATACTATGTAAAGGAGAACCTCGGGCTGTCTTTAAGTGGTGCATAAAAGTGTAAAGTGTGTCCACTTTAAGAGTGTATGGTCTGTAAAAGAGGCTGTGCTAGCTTATATCCTTCTCAACTTCTGGAATGTGATTGTGCTGCTGGGGCCGGAGCAGTCATGCTGGAGCATGAATGAAAGCCATGTGCTGTGAATAGAAGGCAACAAGCTGTGAAAAGCCTGGGTCTCCAGGCCGGTGTTATTGCATTGAATTTTTTCCATGAAGGAACCACAAACCATCAAACTTAAGTCACTCTTTTTTAAGACCTTTTTCCCCCCCAATGTTTCTTTTGGGCAGAAGAGATGGTTCAAGGGTTAAAGCTTCTGCCTTGCAAGGAAAAGGACCTGAGTTCCGATCCCAGATCCTACTGTAAAGAAGCCAGATGGAAATGGTGATTCCTGCACTTCAACCCTGAAAGGCAGAGCTGGGAAACTCCAGAGCAAAGCAGTAAGGAGATAGTGTAATCCAAGGAGATTCCTGAAGTTAACCTTGGGCCTCCACAGGCACACATAGTGCCCTCTGATGCCTGCAGACACATGCATATACACAAATAAATAAACACACACACACACAATTTTATTCCTTGATACTTTTTAATAAATACAATGAATTACATCATTTTCATCTCTTACTACCTAATCTGATCCCCCTCCTGTGCCACATAGTTTTCCTTTCTAGTCAGTCTCCTTCTCTCTTTCTCTCTCTCTCTCTCTGCATGTATCTGTGTGTGTATGTGTGTGTCATAGTTAGGTACAGATATCAACTTGACAGTTGAGGATTTGAGCTCTGGGCACATTTGTAGAGATTAGTGGTTGAGTTAGACCCAGAGCAAACCTGCAGGAGATTGTTTAGCTGATGGGGAAGGCCCAGCCCATGGTGGGTGGGATTAGGCCCTAGAATAAAATACGGAAAGCTGGTTGAGAAAGTTGGCATCCTGTGTATACTTGGCCAGATGTGCTGATTTGGCAAATAAGGATCATCCCTCTTAAAGCCCTTATGAAGAGATGGTGTGGCCAGTTCCCTCAGCCCTGGTGTTGGTGTGAGCTCTCCTGCCAAGCTGGACTGAGAACTGTAACCAGACAATCATGAGAGAAAATAAACCCCTTTTTCCCTTAAGCCATTTGATGGTAATTTGACTAACTGCAACTCTGTGTGTGTGTGTGTGTGTGTGTGTGTGTGTGTGTGTGTGAGAGAGAGAGAGAGAGAGAGAGAGGGAGAGAGAGAGTGAAACTGGGTTTCTTCTCAGTTGTTTCTACAGGTAAGTGGCTGGGTATTTGCTGGAGCATGAATGACTTATTGGTGGGTAAATCACTGAGGACATGGTTCCCTTTGTCATTTGGCATTAACGATGTGTCTGGGGAGGTGTGGTGCCTCTCGAGAACTTCATCTTCCACGGTGAAACGTTGACAGGCCAAATCTCAAGCCTGTCTTGTAGAAGTGGAGTTCTTGGATGTGGCACCCGTTACAACCAGAGGATACGGAATGGCATTGCCCTACCCCCCCTCAGGCTCCTATATTCTTACTACCTCCTCTTCATATCTGTGGCACCATTGATTGATTCAGGGAGGCCCTAGCCCAGGCTCCGGAATCCAGGAAGTCCGGTTACAGACAAGCCCCAACAATGCCCCCGACATGTCCCAATAGAGGAACTATGCAAGTGGAAGGATGAACAACCAATGGGAAGCGGCCATCTAACCTGCCTCTGCAATGGACGCCTAGTAAACAGCTAAATGATTGGTGGCTGCCCCCCTCTTCTCCACCCCCAGCGGAGAGGTGGCAACACCTGATTGGACCCCTGACCCTATATAAGCTCAAGCGCTTCCTGAAATAGACGAGTCTGTGGCAGCTCCTCCTCTGTTAGCTTCTCACCTGACTCCTCGTGTCTATGTGGTGACTCCATGCCGCTCACCCCCTGCCAATTTGCCCCCTCTTCTCCCTAGCTGGCCTGGGGGGAATTCAACATCAACTGGCACCAGAACGTGGGGCTACCTTCAGTGTAGATGAGACACCCTCTTTGGTAAGTTCGGTGAGTTTGGCCCCTTCCTCTTGTTTTGTGTACTGTGTGCTTACGGCTCCTGAAGGTGAGTATGTGGCCTCCTTCTCTTCCCCTTTTCCTGTTTGTCCATCGTTGTCCTCAGAAGGTTAGGAACTCAATTGCTTGTTTGATTTCCCGACAATCAACGAGCCCCTCTAAACTGAGGGTCATCCTGGTGAGTTCACATGAGAGATTGATCCCCTCAGAACTCGGAGCCCAGGCTTGATTACATCGAATCAGCCTGACCTGGAGATGCTGTGTGTGCATATGGCCAGGGGAGTAACGAACCCCAGAAGTCACCCACTAAGCACAGGATACTTGGATCTAAAACACCTCTTCGTATGTCCAGCGCTAGGTCTCCCCTTTGAACATTGATCACCCTTTTTAGGAATTATTTTCACTTTTACCTTGATTCTAGTGATTGCTTTTCATTTTTTGCACTTTTTCACCTTGTCTGCTCACCCCCTAGTCACCTCTGCTTCATTGGAGAACCTTTCCTCTCTATAATGGGTAACTTACTGCCCCATCAGAAGGCACCCCAGCTGACAGTTCTTAAGTCTCTACAAGACTCACATAGGATTAAAGCGAAACTGAAGGACTTAGAAGATTTTTGGGAGGAAGCTTTAATCTTAGCTCCTTGGATTTCCCCAGAAAATGTCTGGGATCCCCAGATCTGGATGAGAGTGGTCTTCCTGGCCTGTAAGAGGGAAGTCCAGGATGGCCATATGCCTCCCGCCCACCAATATTATCAGCATCTTTGACATATCAAACTATCCTTTGACATATCAACAACTAACGAAACGAGTTCAAATTATTATTGCTGCATCCTTTAGCAAACAATTATTGGATAGGATATCTGCCTTCTTTCACCTGTAAACTTGGTAACTTGGTCAGTTTTTGGAGTTTCCCTTTTATTGCTGATTGTCTTACTTAGATGCATATGGCAAGCATTAAGGACTCAGCGTTTACAACACAAGCTTGCTTTCCAGGTCCTCAGGGCATCCATTTGGGCCTCGGACATTCCTAAGGGCACCAAAAGCCCGTTGGAAGCCTGGCTGTCCTCCACTGAAGTTATGCCTTAATAATTTGCAATTGTTAGGTTCTGATTTGTGTCTCACTAGCTCTTCTGGATCATTTTTGCGCCTGTGCTGCTACAGCCCCTCTGCCTGCTCCTGCCCTGACAACAACCTCCTTTTCTCTGCCACATACTTGAGTTCCCCTTTGGGACCATGATTCCTTCTCTGCGATGGTCTCATGACTGGTATCCAATGATGGGTAAGGCTCCACACAAGGGTGGTGTCCAACCTAAGACAGGCACAGTCACCTATATTCTGCACAGCTGAAGAGGTTCGGGGTCGCCACTGAAAAAAATTTATAAATAAATAAAAAGGTGAAAATGTGGCACCATTGATTCAGGGAGGCCCTAGCTTGGGCTCCCGAATCCAGGAGGTCCAGTTACAGACAAGCCTGAACAAGTACACGGACACGTCCCAATAGAGGAACCATGCAGGCAGAGGGAACGACCAATGGGAAGCGGCCATCTAACCTGCCTCTGCAATGGACACCTAGTAAACAGCTAAATGATTGGTGGCTGCTCCCCCCTGCCCCCGGAGTGGAGAGGTGGCAACACCTGATTGGACCCCTGACCCTATATAAGCTCAAGCACTTCCTGAAATAAACAAGTCTGAGGCAGCTCCTCCTCTGCTTGCTTCTCACCTACTCCCGGTGTCTGTGTGGTGACTCCGCGCGGCTCACCCCTCGCCTCGAGCCCTGATTTTCTCCCTCTTCTCCCCGGCTGGCCTGGCAGGGATTTGTCAACACATATCCTATTCAGGGTCAGACAGTCCACAGTCACTTACTGTCTCTGCACGACCACTAGTTGTGATTGATGCTCTGTATTAAATACTTTCTGTTGCAAAAGGATGTTTCTTGGTTGAAGTTGTTCTGTTCTGTAGTAATAATGACAAATATTTAGATGGCAATAAGTCTTATTTTGACTTTGGGTTCAAGAGCTGATTGGTACCCAAATATCATCATTTTTTAATTGAAAGACAATGAAATGTTTCCTAAGATAAGTTATTATAGATAAACACAAGTATTTGAAATGATGAGATTTGCTCACTCAACAAACATTTAAAAGTTACGAAAGGCAGTCTGTGGAGAGTTCATTAAGCCTGGTGAAGCAATCTAGCCTGTGTCAGATGAGCAGTGTCCGAAACATAAGGTCATTCATGTGAGGCGTGGAGGACTCTGGGTAGGCCAGAAACCAGTCTGCAGATGCAAGACCTCACATAGAAGACTTGTTCCATGTAACCCCTGCATACCGAACTAAGGGTACACTGGGAACTGAATCACAAAGATCTTAAGAGTTCCAGAAACCAGTTTCAAGCAACAGAAACACTCTGTATTAGGCAAATATCACATTGACCCAGAGAGTTTTTAGAAGAATTGTAGAACTGGTCAGGGACCAGGAGTCTGGCAAAGAAAAAGAAATACTCAGTAGGTCTGGTTGACTAGGAAGCCTAGCTGTATTTATAAAGTTAAAAGAGGTTTCCATGTGACATGTTATGAATCACCTCTGATAGGACATTACTGCATTCTTGCCACAGGATTCAGAGTCACAGGGCAGTGTCCAATTTGCTACACCTGGTTCATCTTCTTATCCCTTTGGCAATTGGGGGGAAATCTGAGGGGAAAAACATCTGAGCCTGTTGACCATGGCCGGAGAGTCAGGTACCATCTTTGAGAAGAACCAAGATATTCCAGACAGAGGTCCTGTGCCCTCTCAAATGATGCTTTCAGAACACGTAGATCTGTGACTCTTGCTCAGAAAGGATGAGACTCATCTATCCAAGAGAAGCATCTTCCTTCCGCATTGCTCACAGACTCATCCACTGTGTTGAATGAGTTCCATGGGAGACATCACTGACTCCTGAGTAGTTTCTGCTAAGATGAAATCAAGGCTGGGGAGTTTAGGCCTTTGCCTGATTCCTGGGGTCCCCCAGCTCGGCTACCAGAGTCCTGTGACTCTCTTCTTTTTTCCGCTGCTCAAAGCTATTCACTGACTGCCACCATCTTCTGACCCACCAAAACTTCTTGAGCTTTATGCCCATTGCAATTTATCTGCATGTTGCTGATAAGTTCACAGCAAAATAGGAAACAAAGGTTTTATTCTGGCTCATGATTGCCTGGTTACATTTCTTTTCAGTGCATCTTGGCACAAGAGTTCATAACAATACCAGAACAGGTTAGACCATATTCATTGCTGAGAAAGGGGGAAACCTCACTCCCACTTTCCATGGGCTGGGTGTTCTCTCATCAGTTTAGACAATTTCCTGAAGGTCTGATTAGGATTTGCCTTAACTGTCAATTCTTCACAAATGTGTCCAAAGCTCAACCTGCTACTGTCAAGTTCATACCTGTATCTGTCATAAATTCCTTTCTACTATGTACCTGTAATAGTTACTCTTAACTATTGCTGTGAGAGAGCACCCAAAGTCAAGCAACTTAAGGGAGAAAGGGAGATTTATTCAGCTTACAGTTCCAGAGGGAAGGTACAGTCTCTCAAAGCAGAGGCAGCATGGCTGGCTGGCCAAAGCTGGAGGAGGCTACGTCACTGCAGACATCTTGGAGGCTGAGAGCTGCAGACTGCTTGCTGCAAAGGCAGACTTCTCCTGGAGGTAGGGTGGGACTAATTCACCTCAAGACCCACCCCTTGTGACTGCCTTCCTCCAGCAAGGCTCCACCTCTCAAGGTGCCATGACCTTGCCAAATACATGAGACTGTGGGGGACACATTTCAAACCATGATAGTACCCAAATACTTCCATCCTTCATATTCCAGCTTTACATGTCCCAAGAAACATTCCTGAACCATCCCAACCTAAGGAGTCTCCCTTTGGAAAGTTCGCTCATACTTCTCATGGGAGTTTATTGTTTTAATTTCATGATTTCCATTTTTTTTCAGAATTCATGTTTACACTTGTGAGACCATTTAATGAGGGAGGGAAGTTGATGGCCTCTTCAAAGCTGAGCATTTCCGAGATGCATAGGCTCCACACTCTGGCCAGCTGAGGTTCTTTGCACTGCGTATCTTCCATTGGGGACCTCTCTTTCAGTCCCACACTATTGATTTGCGTTTTCTAGAATTTCACATAAAGAGAAGCATTCAATATATTGTCTTTCTCATCTGCTTCTTTTCCCAACTCAGCATCATTAAGAGTCATCGTGCTGCTAAATATATCAACCGTTCATTCCTTTAGGTTGCTGAGTAGTATTTCAATGTGTGGTTATAGCACAACTTGCTTATTCATTTCTGTGTTGCTGGCTGTTTGAGTGGCTTCCAGTTTTCTTTTCTTTTCTTTTTTTTATTTTTTCCACTCATACAAAGTTGATAAGTACCCCATTCCCCTCTCTCCTTCCACGCCTCCCTGGACCCCCTTGCTCCCTCTCCGCTTTTCCCCCCTCCCTCTCTTTCTCCCAGTAGACCCTCCCCCCATTCCTGGAGCATCCTTTAGTGTGCATGTCAAACTTCCCTCTGGGTCCTCATCTCTGATGAGGTGTAAGGACTCAGTAGCATTGCCTAGAGCTCTTTTTTGTGTTCCCTTTTAGTATAGGATCACTATTGTGACTGTTAATCCTTTGCCTCTAAGGATCATAGTGCCTGTGATCCATGCTAGACTTTGGTTCAATGATATGTTGGTCATTGCGCAGGTAATGCAAAGTCCTATTATGATTACTTCAACCCTAACTTGTATGGAGTATCTTGCATATCATTGCTCCTCCCCATCTTTAGGCTCTTACAATCTTACCACCCCCTCTTCCACAAATTTCCCTGAGCTTTAGGATGGGGAGAGATTAGGCTGGCCTGATTCCAGGTGGTTGATGTAGAGTTTCTGATTTTCTGAATTATGGTTTGCTGATTTTTTTTTTCACTTTTGCTGCTCCTGCACCACCCTTGGCTCCATCCTGATGAGTATGGAATATCACCCCCTAGCCAGAGATAAAGGCTGTTAAAATAGAGTCTTATTATAAGAATAGATTCAAAGGTAGATGGAATAAGAGTAGGAGTACGCGGTGGGGGAGGGGGTCAGTCTCCCATTTGCAGGATGGTTACCTTCTATCTGCCAGACTCTATGCCCTCCTTTTCTGGTGAGATCATACCCCATCAGATGCAAGTGACCAGGAAGGAAAGACTTTGAGCTTAACCAGATGTCTCATCACTTACTTGCAGTCCTTGATGGTGGCCTATTTTCTTTGCTGTAGCATGATTCCCTCTCTCCTTGTTTCTGGCAGGCCCTCCTTCCCCTTCCTTCCCTGTTTATAATCTTTGCAATTACTGTAGGTATTACAGAGATTTATCTTTGAGTGTGTCACTAAGTGGGTTTGGCATTAGGATCTACTTATTAGGGAGTACATATGATGCTTAATTTTCTATGTCTAGGATACTTCATTCAATATGATTTTTTCTAATTCCATCCATTTCCCCACAAATTTCATTAATTCATCGTTTTTGATGGTTGAGTATTATTCCATTGTATAAATGTACCACATTTTCTTTATCCACTCGTCAACTGTTGGCATTTGGGTTGATTCCATGACTTTGCTATTGTAAACAGTGGGCTTCCAGTTTTCTGTTGTAAATGGGGCTGCTGTGCTCCTGGTTCTTCATATGGGCACATACGTTCTTTATCATATGGAAAGAGGAAACAAATGGCTGGACTTATGGTACATCTAGGTATGACACTTTAAAATAAAGTACCAAAATGACTTCACCATTTTGCATCCCCCACTAGCAGTGTCTGAGTATTTTAGTAGTTCCGCTTCCTCCACTTAGTCTTTTGAGTTTTTTTCTTCAACCTTCTCATAGGCATGTAGGGGTAATACACTTTAATTTTGACTTGCATTTTCCTACAACTTATGATATCACTTCTTATGTGATCATGGGCTATATATATATATATATACATAGCTGACTTATGTACCATCTTCTGTGATATTGTATCTGTTCAAAATTTTTGCCCACTTTAATAATTGGGTTGTTTTTGTCTTGGGGAATTTCTTTTTGATTTTCCCTGTGTATTTGGGGTGTAGGATTCATCGGTGAGTTCTGTCTGTGCAAGAATGAGTCTGTTATGCGCAGTCACCAGCTGGGAGTTGTAGCCTGAAGGGACAGGTGATTTCTGCCCTAATGGAGCAAAGTGGTGGAGTCAGCAGGGACAGTAGCTGGAGATCTGAGTAGCATCTTTTCACACCTGTCATGCACATGAGATAAGTATGCTAGCGTGATGAGGAAAACACAGATGGTAATGAAAGACAGATAAGAGGTATTACAGTCAAACTTCAGGGTTTGAGTACGCCTTTAGGGGCATGGTGGTCAAAACAGAAAACAGGATTTAGCGAAATCCTCTGAGGATGGAAGTGCAATCTAGTACCACTACTTTGGAAAACCACTTGGAATTATCTGGAAAAACTGGCATTTTTCAGACATAATGGGAGGTCCATTCCATTCCTAGGTCCAGGCCTTAAGATGCAAGTGTAGAGATGAGTCTACATGTACAAGAATGTTCCCAGCAGGGTGATCTGTAATAGCTATCTGCTCATAAACAACCCATATGGTTCAACAATACACGGTGGTTTTACAACACAGCAGTCAACAGTGAAAATGAGCTACCTTCAGTGACTTGATGGATCTCATAAATACAGTGCTGGGAAAAAGCAAGATACACAACATCCAAAACAAGCACATATAAGCTGTTGCTGACCAGCAAAATGAAAAGACTAAAGAAAAACAAGAAAGGGGTTTGGAGGACAGGCTGTATTTCTATAGACGTGGAAAGGGATATTTCCTATGTAATTCTTCCTTAAACCATGCATGCTTCATGCAATTTCTGCTTAGATGATAGCGTTTATAATACAAAGGGAGGGGGGAGGAGTTGGCTAGATAACAGGAAAGGTGTGCGTTTCTGCAGACAGAAAGCAAAGGTCAGGAGAGCTGGCATTCAGAGCTCTGGATGTGTGGACAGGGTGTGATGATTGACAGGCTGCTGTGGTGAGGCGTGGCCCAAGGCTTGGAGGCAATATGGGGCCCCAATAGAAGGAAGCACTTTACTAGCCCTGTGGAGGAATTTGCACTTTCTCCTGAAGGCAGTGGGCCCAACAGTAGTTAAGCCAGAAAGAGGCTGAGTCAGATTGGCATTTTCAGAAAAATCCTTCGGCCATGGCTTGGAGGATGTGCCTTGTGGTATCCAGGTGAGTGAATTGGGATGTTCAGGGATTTGGGTTTTTTAAAGATATTTGTTGCAGCACAGTGGCCTCTCCCTAGGGCTCTGTCACAGAGTCGTGAACCCGCAGCTGGAGACCAAGTCTGTAATATTTCTCTCAACCCCCAGGTGGGGCTTCTTTCTTAGCTCCAGACCAATGGGGGCTGCTCAGCCGCTTGGTCATGCCTTGGCTCAGCTGGGGACACGGTACTTCTTAATCATGAAGACATTAGTTACAGGACGCTGTTCTCCTATCTGGGTCATCTTTGATGTCAGCTAGGCCCATATGAGATTGAGGAGAAAGTATTGTTCCTGAACTCAGAAGCCATCTCACTTAGATTCTGAATGTTTTGGAGCCCAGGGGAAGGGAAGGGAAGGGAAGGGAAGGGAGGGAAAAAGGAGGAGAGGGAAGGGAAGGAAGAAGAGAGAAGGGAAGGAGAGAAGGGAGGGAACTGTCCAGAGCTAACCCTTTGTTGAAACCACCGAGTACCAGCACCATATGTAATGACCGTGTCTCAAATGACTCATCCCACCAGCAATAATACTTTCAAGGAGCATCTAGTTAGCAGAGCTCCCCTAGTGATGTGAGCTCTGTTCAAATTAAATTCCAAAGCTATATCCTGCATAGGCTGAAAGTTCAGGATGATTTATCGTGGGAAGTTAGTTCCCAATTATGTTGAAATTTTAATTGTACATAAGGATTTTTTTTTTCGGGCAGCATCAATAAGTGTTGCTATTGTTGCCATTAGGTTTGTTTTTAAAAAGATCAATACCTTGAAAAATCATATATACATACATACATATACATATATATATATATATATAGAGAGAGAGAGAGAGAGAAAGACCTAATACATTATAAATGTAAAAATTATAAAATCTTCCTTGGTTTTTGAAGGGACTTAGTTTACTCTTCACTGCAAATGTTATTTACTTGCTGAGAATGTTATGTATTGGAAGTCCCTTTGCCTTCTATGTCTTTTTCTGTTTTTTTTTTTAAGTCAATCTGTTGTTTTACTCCTTAAAGAAAAGTCAAAAAAAAGTTCAGATTAAAGATACTTTTTTTTCTCAAAGCAAATTTCACCCTAAGCCAATGTGTATGGGGTAACTTTGGGGTATAATGTGGTGTCTCAGGATTGGTTCTAGTCCTAAATGTCTGTTCACTCTTTTTTGGTCATAATGAGGGCTAGCTCCCCTTTTGCACTAGAGTCATGTCCTACCAGCAGGATGATCTTTGCTGAGAGGCAGTTCTTGTGTAATGATCTTCTTACTAGGAAGTGTTGACTGGGATGGACCCAGGGCAGCCTGTGGGACTAATAGCCTTCTTGTCTTGGTGTAAGTCTCAGGGACTATGTTAGAGCAATAACATCACTTCAGTACAGCAGAAGGCTATGACTTTGCTAAAAAGATTTACGAAGACTCACATCCACAGGACCAGTGAATTATATTGTAACATAAGCCTGCGGATTAGGAGCTGAGGATATCGAGCAAAGTTGGTTGAGAGTGTTTATTTTTAATTTTTGGCGTGGGTGGGTGTGGGTGTGCACGTGTGTGCGTGTGTGTAGAGGAGGGCACTTAGTGTGTGTGCCTCTGGAGTTCCAAGGGTGACCTGGGGAATCATTCTGGATTGTTCTACCAACTTACTGCTTTGCTCTGGGGTTTCCCAGGCACCACCATCCCCCCAGGGCCAGAATAGGATCTAGGGATCTGAATTCAGGTCCTTTTGTTTGTGAGGTAAAGACTTAACCCCTGAGCCATATCTCCAGCCCTGAGGGTGTTTCTTGAAAAGACACTAAAGGAAGATGATGTTGTCCTTGAGCTTTGTCTCAAACATTCACTCTGTCCTCTAAGTCCATTCACTCTGTCCTCTAAGTCCTACGGCCGGGTCTCCTGATACCTCCTCCTTCAGCTCCACTGGCACTGGCTGTATGGGTCTCTCTGCATTCTGCATGCACACAGCCGCTTGCATGCCACCAACCCTAGCTACCCCTTCATCTGCATCTTTAGAGCCCCTTGGTTGGCAGGCCTGGTCTTACCCCCCTAATAACGCCCCCCCATGCCCTTCTGCACCCCTCTGCTCTCTGTTTGCTTACCTGGCTGGTCCTTCCACCTTTTGTTTACACTGGACCAGGAAGCCCCACTCCCTGGCCACCTTTGCTTCTTGTGTTCGACCTGAAAATGCTCACACCCTGCCTTCTTTTGGATTTCACTCTGCTGGAGCAGAACATAAAGCTGCTTCATCTACAACACTATTGACACTGAACGTGGAGAACCCTTGTGAGCCTGTGACAGGCTGTTGGGGGTCACTTTACAGCACTCGAGCCAGAAGAGAACTAGCTCAGCAAGGGGAGGAGGCAGGAAATATTTTGCCTTTTAAAGTCATAGTTTTAAAAAAATGGATTAAGCATCTGTTTCCAAGAAAAGGATGTGGTGAGAAGTTTGCTCACAAACATCCCATTGATTTCTCATTGTTGTTGTTAAAGAGGGGTTGGTGAGATGGGAGAAATAAGGAAAAATTGTATCACAGAAACCTTAGCCTTTTCTTTGCTCTTATAAGTGAAGCCCCCAGTTTGAACTCTGCTTTCCTCAAAAACGTACCTGAGCAAATTTCAAAAGCACTTGGAAATTGACAGATTCCAAGGGCAAAATTGTTTAAGAGCTTCTGGAATACCTGCCCTCAGAACCCGTTTCATTCTGCAAAAAGACAGACATCGCACAAGAAAACTGAGTTAGACAGGCACAAATTAGTCTAGACTTACCAGAAAGAAAAGCATCAAAGTGGGTTTGGCCCAAAGGGTCTGGAAGAGCGGGTGAGCAGGGGTCAGTGATTTAAGTGTGACCTGTGCACTCACAGGTGAAACAGCTAGAAATAGAGTCACTTGGATGAGCTGTGACTTACATCCGGGCCAGTGAGCCCAGGTGTGCACTGAACTCCTAGGCAGACGCATGGGACCTTACCAGGTGCATGACCTGGGGCTAGCTAACTGTGGAGAAATCCCACAGTGAGAAGAGAGTCGGGGAAGTATGTGTGCTTGGCTTAACTCAACTACTAATTCTTCACAACTGTGCTTAGAGCACCAGCCTTCGATTGCCAAGTTGACACTTGGAAGGAACTCTGACCAGACTGCGGGAGGATCATGTACCCCACAGACTAATCCATGCAAAACAGCAAAACCAGGATCGGATCCCAGAGCCCACAGGTAGGAAAAATGTTCTGGTAAATGAAGATTTTCTTCTTCTTCTCTAAGTTATGCCAGCCCAGGGACGTATGACTTGGGATAAATAATTTACTCTGTTTCCTTATTAGACTTAGACTTATTAGACAGAAGTGCACTCATTTTCTACACTTTCCATTGCTCATCTGCATTGTTACAGTAGACTAGGATTCTGGCAGGAAAGAGCAACTCCAAGTTCTTCTGAGCCAAACTCCAGTGTGCTTGAATGACAGGTTCTATGCCCCTTCTGCCTCGATCCCTTGCTGTCAGGATGCTTCCTGACAATATAAAACAGGAGTAGGAGATGAAATGGGGCCCAAGTAGATGAAGGGTCTACATCCCAAGACTACGAGGTCAAGAGTGGCAGAGCTCCTGACCTTGAGGCCCGAGACACAGCTACTGCAGGAACAAAGAGGAAAGCAGAGGTGATATTGGGGTGAACACTGACTTCAAGGGCTAGGAGCAGGTGTGCTAGGTTTGGATATTGTGGGGGGAACATAACTGAAAAGGAATGATGAGAGGGCAGCAGGGCTAAAACAGAATGGGGTCCTCTCTAGTGAAGAAGGAAGAAAAGAAAAAGTGTGAAGTCTGAAAAGATAGAGTGTGGCCAGCAAATGAGGACCAATTGCACAGATGCTGGGAGTAACTTACACATAGTAGGTCTTCAGTGAGTCTGATCAGGTGCTAGCTGCTCAGCTTATATGGCTCGCAAATGCTAAGATGCTATGCAGTTATGGATTAAATAAGGGTTCAGGTCCAGAATTCTATATGATGTCGGCTAAGTACTGAAGACCCATTTGGTCTCATTCCCCCCCATGTAAATGGCAGGAATGTCAATTCTTGTCTTTATGGTGAGGATTAATACTCACGAAGACTTAGAATGTTTCCTGGTTCATTGGGAATGCTCAAAACCTCAAATCTGGTAATAGAAAAAAAGCAGCTATCTTTGAAGATCAAGAATGGAAAAGTCTCTCATAGAGCAATAGAAAACAACATGGTAAAAGGATTGAACTGACCCAGGGCATGTTCGGGAGTTACTTCTTAAAAGTAGAGTGGATTTCAACTTCTGCTTTTATTTTTCTTTCATATTACCTCCCAACCCCCCAATTTACTTGAAAATTAAACCAAAACCTTTGGCTAATCAAATTGTATATATCTTCCATATTAAATGTTTTGAGGACTCCCAAGAGAATTTTTTTACTAATACATTAAATGGTGCAGTAATTCTTTATACTGTACTGACATACAATACTAAATTTGAAAACTGTCTCGATGAAGTCAAGTTTGAAGTTTTTGTTGGAGGGCACTGGATTTGCTGCAGCACTTCTCATAATTTTAAGAAAAACATTTTTAGTGAAGTCACCAACAACCATTTATTATTTCAGAAAAAAACGTCAAAGGGAATGGGAAGTAGGATGGTCATCTTCTTTATAGAATAGAATGAGTGTGGAGGTGGTCAACAGCTTAGCAGGGTGTGGGGACGCTGAGCCCCTGGTGAGACATGCACTGAATTGCACATTAGTCCATGTCCTTGTCAAGTCGGAAGGGGACAGGGAGAAGTAGACCTTCACTCATCTCTGGCTACCAGGGATAAAATCCATGGGACTGCCCAGGGGAACTTCTCCAAGCTGAAATCTGCTCAAGGTATTGCCTAGCTGTTTGGCTTAGTATGTAAATGTAAAGCTTGCATGTTCTCAGTTCTAAATAGGCCCATGGCACTGATAGCAGGAAGGAGAGTTGTCTGGATATGAGAAAGATATGATATTGACTTCTGGAGGTTCAGCGATTCCTTGTTTCCTTCTATTATTTGTAGCACACTAGTCTTTCTAAAACAGAGGGGAATGTAGTTCACATTCACACTAGGTGACTTGAATTAATCGTGTAGTGTCTGCTTAGAAGAATATGGGTTGTGGAAAAGTAAGTCTAAGAACTGGAAGAGTTAAAAGCACAGGGAAGGACATCCTCTAGCCTTCCTTGTCTGCTGTAGGGCAGGAAATGTGGAATGGTAAGGTCTCCAGGTAAGATGACAAAGACACTCCCCATTTGTGGTTTACACAGAACATATAATAACTTACTTGTCTAAGTCACTTTTCTTAAGTGTTTATTTGGCTCCCAGTTCCAGGTTACTACAGTCCATCATGGTGGTGAAGTTAAGGCCACAGGAGCGTGAAGCAGCTGGTCACATTTCATGCTTGGTTGGAAAGCAGAGAGTAGTGGTTGAATGCTTCTACTCAGTTTCCTTTCTCCATTGATATGATTCAGTTAATTCTACCTACTTCTGGAAGAGGTCTGCTCTTGCAGTTGGCAGTCTCGCAACTGTGAACCTTGAAAATTCTTCCACCAAACACTAGAATTTAACTTCAATGGAGCTCTCGGGACGAGGGCGAAACTTCACTAAATTCTGTGCCAACACATGGCTGTTGCCATTTGTCCAGTTCCAAACAGTCTTTGTTCCTTTCTGGATCATCACAAGCTGAGCTTCCACTGTCTGCATCTCTCATAGCATCAATCTAAGAAGAGCCTCTTAGGCCCCATGTCCAAGATACAAAGGCTTCCCAGCACAAAGTGCCAATGTATTTTTCCCAATAAACAGTTCCAGAGGCACATTAGCTATATCACAACGATTGCCATATTGCTGGGTACCTACTACTCTCAGCTTCACAAAATGGTAACTTCACAAATTTCTCTCAACTTCAAAGCAATTCACATTGCAGTACCAAATGATCTTAATCTCACAGCAACACCCTACTCCTGGTACCAATTTCTGTGCTGGTTACTCTTTGTATTGCTGTGAGAGAACACCCAAAGTCAAACAACTTAAGGGAGAAAGGGGAAATTTATTCAGCTTATGGTTTCAGAGGGGAGATATAGTCCTTTATGGCAGGAAAGACATCATGACTGCTGGCAAAAACAGAGGGTAGGCTAGGTCACATCCATCTAGAAGGCTCAAGTTGCAAGATTGCTAACTGCAAAAGCAGACCTCTTTCAGAAGTAGGGTGAAATTAATTCACCTCAAGGCCCACACCCTGTGACTGCCTTCTTTAAGCAAGGTTCCACCTCTCAAAGGTGCCATGACCTTTTCAATCATATGAGGCTGTGGGGGACACATTTTAAACCATGACATTCTATCCCTTACCCCCACAGACTCACTGCCATCTCATTATACAAATCATACTCAGTCCAACTTTAAAAATCCCAACATAGACTACATCAGTAGTCCCAACACAGCCCCAAAGTCCAAAGCCTCCTCTAAAATCAAAAGATAAGCTACATACTTCTGACATACAATGGCATAGAATAAACATTCCCATTCCAAAAGGGAGGATTAGGGGCATATCCAGGAAAGATTAGTCTATAACAAGACTGAAAACCAGCAGGACAAATTCTAAATTCTGCAACTCCATGTCCATGTTTTGCTGAAATCATCTTAGTTCCGAAGGGCTTTGGTTCTACCCCTTCAACACAACTGCCTGCAGAACACAGCACTCTCTTGGACTGGCTCCTGCTGTGGAGTACAGCTCTCCTTGGCAGATGTCCTACATTGGCTTTGGTATCTATAATATCTTTACTTCTCAATGGCAAACCAGACTTTAACTCCACAGCTTCTTTGAGGATCTTGCCCTCAGGGTAGGGCCTCTCCAATAATCCAAACGAAGAATTAGGCTCTGATTTACTAAAGGAGTGAATCTGTTTAACCATAGCTGCCTCTTCGCTTTCTGTTTCTTCCTTATTTAACTCTTTAAGTTGGTCATTATAGTTTCATCATCCAATTTCACAGTTGTTTTTTTTTTTTTTTCCTGCCTTATTTCCTGCTCTTTTTTGTAACTCTGAATAAAGGTAGATATGCCACATCGTCAAGACTACACTGCCTTGAAATTTCCTCTGCCAAGCACTGGAGTTTAACTTCAGGCAAGCTTTCAGGATGAGGGCAAAACCTCAGTAAACTGTCTGCCAACACATGGCTCCATTTACACTCACAGTTCCAAACAGTCTTTGTTCCCCTCTGGACCATCACAAGCTGGACTTCCACTGCCTGCATGTCTCAGCATTGCTCTCTTCCAAGCTCTTACAAGAAGGGCCTTTTTTTTTTTTTTTTTTTTTTGTCTCTTTTGGTGTAGTCCCCAGGATGCAAGGGCTTTCCCAGCACAAAGTCACCACATTCTTCCTGTTGCTCCCAACAGAGAGTTCCAAATGGAAGAACATTTCAGTGGGGCAAGCAAGGGGCAGATGGCGGCAGTTGCAGGGAACTCAATTTTGAAGAAGCAGAGCTAGACAGGATGGCACTTTATACAGTGACCTGCCAGAATGAGTGAGCTTATGCATACTTGGTGTGGGATAGGAGGGTATGAGGGTGCAGGGCGGACCCCTTCATAACAACACTTGCCCCTGCTATTGTACTCATGGGATCAGGGCATCATGTACCGCATGGGATCAGGGCAAACATTTAAAGACTAATTGGAAAGAGTCAAAGTATGAAGTATTAGCCTGCTTCAGGTAACAGGAGGGCCAGGAGAGACGCACAGGGAAAATGCCCAGTGTTCCTCTGGTCTACGCCACGACCTGTTCTTTGCAGTTTACAGGCAATTGACTCAAAACAATCCATGTTCACGATCGCTGAACCCAGCCCCCGTGGAGGCCTGGGCGCCCCCTTTCTGCAAGTCTAGGGGCTCTGGTGGTCAGAAGAAGACACCAGAAGCGGGAAGCGAGCAGGGACGCCAAGAAGCAGCCTGGGGACCGGTAGAGCCTTGGGGTCCGGGCCACGACCCGGCTTTTTTCCCAGAAGATTACGGGCGAGGGGCGCGCGCGGGGCTGAGACCAGGGAACGCGCGCACACGCTCGCCCGCAGCGCAGGAGAAACGCAACGCAATGGAAAGTTCCAGTGGGTTCCAGAGCCCTAGGTAGAAGGCGTGGCGGCTGTTGTGGGGAGGGGAGGGGTCACGCGGGGAGAGGAGGCGCCAGGAGGGGCGTGTGGCCTCCCACGAGCGGCTCGCGACCGCATCCGCGCAGCAGCCCTCCCGGGCCGGCGCGCAGCCAGGCGGACCGGGGCCGGGCAGGGGGCGTGGCGGGGGCGTGGCCTGCGGGGGGCGTGGTCCGCGTCTGCGCAGCCGTCAGAGCCTTTAAGCGGCGGCTCGCGCGGGGAGCGCGCCTTCGTCGCCGGGAGCCGACCCCAGCCGCTCGCAGCTCGCCCGTCGGACCCCCGCGTCCCCGCCCCTCCGCTTCCCGGGACCCCGGCTCGTGGGCAGCAGGCGCGCCGCGATCGGGCCATGCCTCGCTACGAGTTGGCTTTGATTCTGAAAGCCATGCAGCGGGTAAGGAGTGACCTGTCCTCCGAGCGCGTGTTCCCGCGCGGACGCGCCGCCGCCGCTAGGCCGCTGCTCCCCGGGCGCCGGGCGGCGGGAGCCCCGGGCTTGCTCCGCGCGCGCCGGGGGCAAGGCCGGGCGGCGGGGCGTCCGCGCGGAGGGGGCGCGCGTGGGCCGCTCGCTCGGCCGCGTGCGCGCGGGAGGCGGGGTGTGCCGGCGCGTGTGCCCGCGCGTGTGCGCGGCCGCGGGAGGGGGCGCGTGGGCCTTCCTCGCGAGGCCGGCTGCGGGGCCGGACGGACGGGGGAGCCCCCACCCCCGCCACCACTGCCCGGCCCGCGGGAGCCCAGTCGGAAGGACCTCGGGAGGACACGCGCGAGCCCCGGCGCCGCTCCGCCCAACTCCGCGCCGTCCGTCTGTCCGCCCGTCCGCGCGCACCGCCCGCTCGAGCCGACCGCCCAGCCCCGCAGCGACCGCGATCGGTAGAACCCTCGAGCCGGCCCTGCTTCTGCGCGTCGCACCCTCCGTTGACGGTCCTCCGGCGAAAGGAGAGAAAATCTTTGACTTCTCTTTTTCTGACTTCAGCGAAAATCCTGCACCGGGCACCCTTAGACCAATTTCATTCATCCAAGCTGGGGCCAGGCTTGCGCCTTCCGAAGACAGTTCTGTCTGCTTTTGATTGCTCGAGGTAGGGTTTCAGGTTGCAAGGAATGGGAAGCCCACCCGAGCCTGTCCACGGACAGGCATGGCCGGCCGGTCGGGCGTTTCTCCAAGTCGTCGCCGAGATCCCGTCTTCGGAGAGAATTCGGTAACGTGTGCTTGTGTGCTCTCTTCCTCAGCAGGTGCGATAGAGCAGATCGCCACTGTGCCTCTTCCGAACTTTGAAAACCGCTCTCTGCAGCTCTGGGCGTGTGGACACACTGTTGAGAGCAGACTTAGTGAATTGCGAATAGGAACTTCAGTTTGAATAAACTTAAGCCTGTCTAGGCTCCTTTGGACGAGAGTCCCAGCATGTTAGGATTGTAAAGAGGTATGCTTTGCACAGGGTTAAGCCGGAACGGACATCACGGCCACCTGACCCCGTCCAGTGAGGCTGGTCAGCAAGCGTGGTGTCCCGGAGAAGACCGTCGCGCCACTTCTTGAAATACTTTCTTAACTTTCCTTTTTCATCAGGATACAGAGGTTTAAGAAGGATGAGAACAGGAAGTGGGGAATGCAAACTTGTTACAAAGGGTATCAAGTTTTATTTAAGTAGGGGATTGTTTGACCTTTCCTTTAACTGTATTTTTAAAATGATGTTATAGAACTGAAAAATGTAACTGCTGAAATTCCTCTTTCCCTTCAGTTGTCCTGGGGGAGGCAGGGTAATAGGTGGGTACTTAAAGGCATAGTTATCCCTTCCGTGAACCTGGCTATGTTGGCTAAATGCATGACTTTTACCATGCTGTGTGTGTTTTCAAACAAATGTACTTGGTAACTGGGACTCGTTGGTGACACTTAGGAACCATAATCCATGACTGTAGGACAAACAGACATTTCACTGTAGTTCAGGAAGCCAAATGTAGTTTGGTTAAAAGAAAGAAAGAAAATCCTTGCTGAAGAGCAGGGATCAAAGCCAGCTTACAAAGTAGGTAACTAGGATCTCCCTAGTTACCCGGACAGGGCAGTGGAGAAGGTGTGTGGCAGAAGATAAATCGAATAATATTAAAAATCATGTTGGGCAGACTCTCAAAGGCCTAATAAACCAAGATTAAGCCACAACAAACCTACCACGTTTTTGTTCAGTCTTTAAGAAAGTTGTAAACAGGTAACAAAGATGTACAAGTCTTAGACAGTTTTACTTGTTTTCTAGTTTGGGAAATTCTCAGACTCGTGTGTAGAGGGAAGCGTTAGTCCAGCTTTGTTTTCATGTGAAGTGCGCCGCACACCTCCTGCACGCCGTGGGACACCTCGGCCCCACGCTGAGTCGTCTGCTCCCACAGGCAGGAAGGCTGTCGTGAATATTCTAAGCTTTGCGTTTTTCATATTTTGGAGAGTGTACTTAATGGTGTTGCCCTTTCATGTCATGATCCCTTCCCTTTCCCCTCCTCCTGAGCATTTTCTGTCTTAGACGTGGAGAATGAAGTTAGCTTAAGCAAGTGTTCAGCAGAAAGGGGTGTGAGGGACTAATTTCTTCAGCCCTTTCTTAGACTCCCAGAACTGTTCTCCCATTTCTCCTCTGTACCTGAAGAACATCTTAGTTCCCTGGGGATTACTGCTCTCTTCTGTCACCCACAGTATTTTATTTTATTGTATTTGACTCCTTAAAAATCGAGCTTACAGAGTTTGTAGAGATGACTGTTGAGGTTGTGGCGGAGTCCACGGACGCTCTCAAAGCAGACCCTCTCTCTGCTGGCACCTGGAGTGGCGGTAATACGTCTGCCTCTGTCTCTTGTCTCCACGTGTCAGTGATATAGATGCCGGTTCTGTCAGGATGATGTTCAGGTAACGTTTTGCTTGGATTTGGATGTATGTGTGTTTAAAATGCTGTCATTTCTGTGTATCTGCATGGTTGACTTCTGAAATGCGGCACTGTGAAGTGGTGACTATGATGAAGGTGGGGGCGAACCTGTTGAAAGCAGTTGGGACTAGTCTTAGAATGTGCTTACAAAGCCCTGGAATAAGGGTTCTGGAAGGCCTTTCCTGCCAGCGTCCAGCAGCGTCAGAAGAGCGTTACCAACTTCTGAAAGCGGTGCTCAGAGATTACTATGGAAAAATCAAGACTGCAGATTCCAACAGTATCCTCCCTAGCAATGGAGAGCAGCGTTCTCCCCGCTGACCTCGCAGCAGGAACTTCTCAGTGGATCAGACAGGAGAGGTGCCAAGACTTTCCATGAGTGAGCTACTTCCTTGCTCTTCCTTTTCTTTAAAAAATACTTATGTATTTGTGTGTGTGTGTGTGTGTATGTGTGTACCAGAGGGCACTGTGTGTACCTGTTGAGAACTGAGGGTGATTCGGGTATCCTGATTGCTTCTACCTCCTTGCCTCAGACTCCACCCACCAGAGCGGAAGTGTAGGCCACTGCTGTTTTCTGCCTGGCAGAAAATATGGGACCTGGGATCTGAACTTGAGACTTTCTGCTTGTGAGGCAGAGTCTTAACTTCTGAGCTGTCTCTCCAGCCCCCTTGTTCTTCTTGAGACTGGGAAAGTGAACTTGCACGTCAGAATTCTATTATAAAAATCAGGTAAAAGAGATAGTTACCTGCCCATGAGTGCTAAAAGCCACATCCCAGCTCTTAGAGAGTTGCCTCAGGTTTGACTTTTATACCTGGAATGGGAACAGGAAGAGGAATTTTGAGGAGAAAAAGCTGCGGTATGTAAATATTTGTTTACGTGGTTTAGGAGCACTTTGTCATGTCCTACCCTTTTGGGAGATGTTCATAGTTGGAACAGACTCGAGTTACTGGAAAATGTTTTTCCTGCACTCACACTGTCTTTACTCGAATGTTACACAAGAATGGTTTAAATAGCCAGTTAAACTGCTAAATGTGTAATAACCTTTGTGAATCCTGTGTGTTTTCAAAACTGGGGATTGCCAGGCGTGGTGGTCCCTGGGAGGTGGAGGCAGGAGGATCCGCATGGCACCCTTGGTGGCACAGTAACTTCGAGGCCAGCTTGGGATGCCTGGAAACCTGTTTCCTTAAACACTGAAAGTATCACATTAAATATCCCCCATTTTAAATTTCAGAGAGAAAGTGTTGAAGAGTTTCATGTTCTACTGTTGAGTTGAACTTGTGACTTAATTCTATTTAGATATAGCAAAGTGTAGTATAGTGAACATTCTAGACCACAGCACAATAGTTTTCTAAAGGTCATGAGCTGAAGAGTCTTTTGCGTTTCTCTTCCCTCAGGTCTTTGTGATTACAGCAGCCTGGACAGAGGTGTGTGTGTGTGTGTGTGTGTGTGTGTGTGTGTGTGTGTGTGTGTGTGTGTGTGTGTGTGTTCTAGAGTTGAGGTGTGTGTGTGTGTGTGTGTGTGCGTGTGCGTGTGTGTGTTCTAGAGTTGTGTCCAAGTTAGTATATTTATGGGAGTAATGCTATAAAACTTTTGACATTCCTGGTGCCTTTTAGAACTCATGGATGGGGCTGTTCAGCCCTGTGCCATTGTAGCTTAGCTGCTTGACATTTGATAAGTCAGACACAGTAAGAGTTCTGATACTAGTTAATGCAGAAGTTCAAATGAAGAGTCTCGCTGTCAGGTGACCAAGCTTTTCCTGTGGGCTCTCCCTTAACAGCTCATTTTGTGTCTCTTATCTCCGTGCTCTGTCTGCTTGAAGCCGCACAGTTGAAACAGCTCTGTGCACAATGTTGTACTTTCGCTTGGTGTTAAAGTTTTCTTGGCTTACAGTTTATTGGCAGCAGCAAGTGAAGGAAGCAGCAGCCCTGCTCCTGGCCCTGAGCTACACTAAGGAACAGGAAGTGGCTTGGGGGTACTGAGTCTCCTTTGACAGACATGGTTTGTATGCATCAAGACCACTTGTCACAAGCTGACATTCTGTCTAAGGGTTTTTTTTTTTTTTTTTAGTTGATCATGACTCATAAGTCCATTATTGATATTCCTTGTAGATTTTAAAAATCCAGGTGGTATTTATGTGTGGGCTGCTACTGGATCTTTCCACTCTAGTCACCTTAAAATGTCCACAGCAAGGAGAGATCATTTCTGAAGCAACTTTTCCTCTAGTCCGCTGTTGCTGTGTTGGCAGTACAAGTGTGACCCACCCGAAGGAAACGTGCAGCAAGAGCAGGAGGAAGGAGATGCGTGGCGGGGTGATTGTGCGTGTCTAAGAATCTGTCGCTCTTCGTTTCATTATCCTTGGCAACTGGCTTTGTATGAAGAGTTCATTCCTGACGTGCTCACAAGTTTTATCTGTCTGAGATGCTGAGTACTTTCTGTTAGTGCTTCGCTTAAGAGGGCCGTATTATTAGACCAACAGATTTATCACCCACTCATGTGTTACTTGTGTGGAAGGAAGTCAGATTTAAGCAATTAGTTAAAAAAAAAAAATCCTGGTAAGTTATCAGTTTAACCTAAAGAAAAAGCTGCCTAGGAGTTTGGAAAAGAAGAGTCCAGTCTTCTTTGTCTCCTGTCACTGTAAAATAGGACTTGGCACACTGGCTCATAGGCCAATTTCAGGTGCCACTTACATTCTTAGTCTCCCTGTGAGCTAAGCAAAGTCTTTGCGTTGATTCAGTTGGGAAAAGCTAGAAGAGCAATGTTCTGTGACTGTCAACACGTAGATGGCAGGTCATCAGCAAAGGTGGGTCAGGATATAGCTGGTGCACACTTTTCTAGCTTCAACATTTTTCTTGACTTTGGTGGTCCTGTTTTACTGACTTTTTAATGCCATGGGTGACCCGGAGAGTGTGCTGTTCTTGGAACCAGCTGAGAACTGGGGCTCTTCTTTGTGACTCGGCCATTTCCTGGGCCCGCAGGCTCACTGGGTCAGACACTTAATGAATTTCTGTTCCCGGATGTGCCTCGTTAGTGCTTTGCTTGGTTTGTCGCTGCTGTTTTCTGTCCCAGGGGTCGAACACATCTTTCTGTTCCTGTGGACTCCGTGAAACTGGTGTCTGGGACGAGTTCATTTTTCTGGGACTCACATTTCTCAGCTGGTTTCTTCTAATGCCTCACTGAGGGAAGGACAGTTAATACCCACAAATATGCATCTTGGGGTGAAATACTTAACACCTAAGATGGATTTCTCATAAGGACATAAGAGCATTGCTGGCTTTTTGGTTCTCCGCACCAATCGATTGTATGGACGCTTTCTGAGCTCAAGGCACTTTTCTCAGAGACCAGAGTAAAATGTGACATCATCCGTGACCTCTGGCATGACTTCAGTTTGTTTTTTTTTAACCTCATCTCTGTTTCCTGCCTTTTTATTCCATGTGTCTGGGGCAAAGCTGTCATAGATCCCTGTAAGTGTCCCTTTCCATTTTCTTGGTGCCGGGCCACACGGCTCCTCTGTTTGGCACACCTTCTCTCTCCACATTGCTTTGCCCCACCTGCATCCAACGCTGCCCAGGTTTGAACGCAAGGTCAAGGACCTGCGCGTTAGGAGCACAGACCGTCATTTTGCCTGTGCGCACAGTTGCCCTTCCCAGCCCGGCTCACTCTTTGTATTGCATTGACAGTTCATTGGTGCCTGAATCTCACCTCCCGTGCTAGACTACAATTCTTCATGGCAGATGCGTCTTCAGATCTGTCTGCCTGCTGTGCTCGGCTCTCGATGCGTGCTTACCTACTTGCCTTCGGAGGCAGTACTTGCGCCTTGTCTCTAGACGGTTGCTTTCAAGTCAGTCTCTCTCCTGACCTGGGAGCTTTGCATGCATCCCAGAACGTCCATTGATTTCCAAAATTCATGGTAGGTGGTCCTATTTATAATAATGTGTATGCTGTGTAAACTCATGAAGTGTGG
Organism: Typhlomys cinereus; assembly: GCA_023101885.1. Taxonomy (NCBI): domain Eukaryota; kingdom Metazoa; phylum Chordata; class Mammalia; order Rodentia; family Platacanthomyidae; genus Typhlomys; species Typhlomys cinereus. Next base: position 280,360 of record JALPQD010000349.1, on the reverse strand, counting down.
GCAAAGTTACCCTGAACTTTGAGTTGTATTGTTTGGAATGGCTTGGTAAAAGGTGAGTCACTAAAATAGTAGGTGTAGAATAAGATGTGCCGAAGTGACCACGTTACGGAGGAAGAGTGGCAGGCGTCGCCCTGAGTTCTTTGTAGATTGCTGTAGAAAAGATTTCCTCGACGGTGAAACCCAAGCTAGAAATAGGGTACATTTGTGGATTTGGCTTAGATTCAGCACACAGGAGTTCAGTCAGCTCCAAGTCATCCGTGCCGTCTCCAGGGACCTCGGCACCCATGTTAGGTGGACGACCGAGCCACGTTTTGTTGAGAATTTCATGTCCATGTGTGTGGCTGTTGGACTGGATGTGATGACTGGGCACGAGGAGGCCAGCTCGTTCACTGTGCTCTGATGCCGCTTGTTTCCTGAGCGAATGGAGCAGAGGCCCTGATGGAGACGCTGGTGGTTTCTGGGTGGAATTGAAGAGAACTGTCATTGGGAGACCAGAAGAAGCTTCAGAAGCAAATGAATCTGTGTTTGGACACTGGCACTCACTCTGTTTACAGATCTGGACCCTCAGCTGATGGGGGTGGTCCTGAGTACCCTGGAGTGGAGGCGGTACTGCAGTTGCTGGAGCAGTGTGTCAACCTCACTGCGTGTTTTCATCCTCACATTCAGCTTACTGCTGGGGATGGCCTGGTCTCAGCCGCTTTTGTGCTCTTGATCCCTTCAGAAGTCTGCATTTTAGAAGAAATCCAATTTTCAAGATGTTGGCAGCTGGTTAAATATTAAGAAATGATGTATATCTGTTCAGATGGGTCTTGGCAACCTTGTTTGTTGGTCGTGGTTTTATAGTAGGACTCAAAGCTACTCAGGGAATAGCAATCATGTTCAGTTCTTAAAATTTATAGCAATCTTTAATTTGAAATTGTTGGGTTGTATGATTCCATTTGGGCTTCAGAATTGAATATGACTGAACTTTAACATAATAGTGTGAACTGAGAGATGATATTTACAACCCCCCTTGTCTGAATGTTTGAGTGACTGTTTACTTGAGGCATATATTACTCCTACCTTTTTTTTTATTCACTCAGGCGGGCCTCAGCCCCACATAGTCCTTCCGTCTCAGCCTCTGTGGTGCTGAGGCTGCTAGGTGCTTATCTGCACCGGTACCTTGGTCTCCTAGGGCCTGAAGTACTGCTTCCAGACAATGACAGTCATTGTGTGGTCTAGAAAATGACATTTTTTCCTTCCTAAATAAGAGCTTAAATGTGAACTTGGAAGTAAAACATAAGCTTGAAACGTCTCCTGAGCCTCAGCCTTCACGGACTGCTCTTCAGCTGCTTCTGCCCTGAAGTCCAGAATTCCTGATTTGGGCTCTGCTCTTGGACTTAGTGTTTGGAAGCATTCTCTACTGGGGCCACTACCTGTGGAACAGTGGACATGAAGAGATCTTGAACAAGTAGTTGTATTAACATGTTCAGTTCAACAGACCTTTTCTTTTTAAGCTCCCACAAAAGCCATTCATGAAAGAATTGACAGGACTTATGAATTGTTTATTACTTAATTTTTTTCTACAATTTTTTTTAAGGTAGAATCTCCTCTATTCCAAGCTAGCCTTAAACTTGTTTTGTAGCCAGAGACCTCAAGTCCTTGGTCACAGATGTACATCCCCAGGCCTGCTTTGTGTGGTGCTGAGAATCGACATAGGCAAGGCAGGAGCCCTCGGCCTGCTGAGCCGTATCTGCAGCCCCTCCACACTCGTCTGCTTGATGTTGCCCTCGAGTGTGTATTTTCACATTGTGTGGATGTGATGGGACCTAGGTACACACAGAAGTATGGGTTCCTTGCTATTCCTGGCTGAGCTGCACTGCTGCTCCACTTGTGCGAGTATATTTTCTTTACCTCAAACTGTTACAAGCACTGTTCGATTACTACTTCTGTGCATACCTTTCATTTAGATCACTCATTGTTAGAGTTTGTTTTTTATGTCTCCTTTTAATCTGCAACATTGGCCTTTTTTCAAATACAGTATAACCATCACATTCAAAACTGTTACCAATACAATAGTATTATAAAATATTCAGTTTGCATTGAAATTCAGTAATCCCTGTATTTTTTTTAATTTTAAAACTCAATACTAATGAAGGGTCATGCATTTGAGCGTTCGTTTTCCTCCCAACAATCTGAAGTCTGTCCAGCCAAACGTGAAGACCCCGACACTGGAGGCTCCAGTCCATTTCTGTGCGGCGTCCCTTGCAGGTAGTGGGTGCTTCCTCGTGGGCAGGAAAACCCTCGGGGAGGCCAGTGCGTTGTGTCATGCCCGACACTCATTTGGTGACACCACATTGCTCCGTGGGAAATGCACCTTTTCTCCAAACTGGAGACTGAATATTTTGTTTTAACAGTTGTTCCCTAACTTTAATAACAATTGTTCCCTGATTTTTAGTGTTCTCTAATGATTCTGAATCAATTATTGCTGGAGGACTTAAGAGGAAACAGGAATAGTCCCAAGAGCATACCATTTCCCTGTAATATATTTAGTACACATCCTAAAGACAAAGACCTTTGTTAAATCTTAGTGTCCATTACTTGAGTTATCTCTTTATACTGGCTTATTTGAATCTGAATACAAGGTTCATACATTGCATTTAATTTTGGTTTCGTGGTCCACGAGTTTGATTCCATGTATTTTCTGGAAGCTGGTAGGTAGAACTTTGATTTAACCTCGTTTTGTTTTGCAAGAGTATTTAAGTACTGTGGGTAACATTACATTAAGTTGTATCAGGAAACATAGATAGCCATTCATCTTAAATGTCACCATCTACCTTTCACATCTCTATTGTGGGTTGTAAGCATCACTGTAAGTGCCTTGTTGTGTTGGTGGGTGTAAATGGATTTTTCCCATTATACCATTCTTCTTTGCATATTGGATTTTTTCCCCTGACTTGTCTTCATTTTTTGGGGGCGAGGGGGTAACCTGAACTGCTGTAAAAGGATGTATTTTTGGTTTTTATTCTATCGGTGTTCCTGTACTTCTGCAATCCTCCACACTGTCCTCAGTTTTCTTGTGTGTGACATTGCTGGAGGTCAAGCTCAGGTGGGGGGGGCTTGCTAGGCAAGTGTCCACCTACCTGCTTCCCTCCTTGCCCCCTCAGTTGAGTTATCTGCAAATTGGAGATAAATATGCCTGCTACTTAGAGGTTTTTTTTGTAAGGATTAGAGAAGCTTCTATATGGATTGTTTGGTATTTGGTACGTGCTTGCTTAAATAACTTTTTGGGGCTAGCCTCCCAGAGACTCAGGCCCCCAGGTTCTTTTGGATATTGAACGGAAGTGTTCTGGAGCGGTGAGTTGCCACCAGCAGGAGCCCGGGCTGTGGGGTACAGCAGCCTGCCCTCCTGAGTGCCCTCCCGCATGTGGGCACCTGCCAGGCAGGAAGCAGCACAAAGAAAGCGTAGTCCAAAAAGGAGTTAGTTAGTACGGTGAAGGGAAGCGGCCCCTGTGGTGGGTGGGCGGGGAGAGGTGACCCCAGATACAGGTTTACTGCTTCGGGACCCCAGAGACTTCCCTGCCCAAGGCTTTCTGGCCTGTCCGATTGGCTCAGTGCATGCACACTCAGTTGGAGCTGCTTAGGATCTGGGGTGCCGGGGAGCTTCGCGCTCGTCCGCGTAGGCCGTCTAAATGGCCGACCGCATCATCGCGTTCTAAAGCCAGCCTGGAGGGCCACGGCTGTGCTTCCTCGCTCCTGTTTGAGTCACGTAGGTGGAGGGCATCTGAGCACCTGGGCAAGGTGCGTCCACCGCTGAGGCAGTGTCGTGCCACATGCCACAGGAAGCAAACAGGAGAGGAAGGATGGCGTGGGTGGTCAGCGGGCCGAGACCCTCTGGAGAAGATCCAGTCTTAAACTTCATCCAACACAGTCCTGTGGGTGCGGGGCCGGTGTTCTGCCCCTGCGCTCCTGGCCCTCCTGGTGGATTGGCAGCCTCATTTCCCGCAGTTAGGGTCACTCCACAGCTCTCCAGCGGGAGTGCGACCAGGGTGTCACAGCCTTTTGTCTGTCTGTGTTGCTCTCTGCCGCGGATATTTTCTCAGCAAGCAGTTTCTTTTGAGACACGGTCTTAGTATGTAGCCCAGGCTGGCCTCAAACTTGAAATCCTTCTGTCTGGGAAATCCTCCTGTCTTGGCCTTCCAAGTGCTGGGAGTGCTGCCAAAGTGGGCCTGGCTTGCAGTACAGTTTTAAATAGTATGATACCAAATTGCCTTTTATCTGCCATTTAAGATTGTTAATCTTAGTTTTCCCTTTTCCCTTAGTAAAGAAAGGTCTTTTCTTTTGAGGGTAATATTGCATTTTATCAAGATCAAAAACTGTTTTTAAACACAGATGTAAAAATCCTGCGTTCAACACAAATAACTGTTTCCTAGGGCAAGTTTCTCAGCCTCTTTGGTTACAGTTTTCTTATCTGCAAAATGGTGATAGTTGCCTTTTGACCTAATTTATTTTGTGTGAGTATGAGTGTGTGTATGTGTTTCAGGGCACTGTGCGTTCCTGTGGAGGGCTGCTAGCCTGGCCTGACCTGGGTAGGTTCTGAATACTGAACTCTTCTCAAAGCTGAACTTTACTGTCAGATTTACTTATAAGGCCATCATAATCTACATCTTTCTGAGTTCTGCTGATGGTTATAGAATAGTTTCCACATTTGGTGGAGATAAATAAATAATAGTCACCTTAGAGATACAAGCGAGGCTTTGTCATCATAGCTAATGATGCTCTGTTAACTTGTGAAATTGTAAAAGCTTAGTTGAATTTGATCTTAACCTTTTTCCTGTTTTTAGTCAGTGGGACCCAACATCATGTATGCCTTAATCTTTACCTGGATTAGTTGTTCAGTTGTAGTTTATCTAAATATAAGACATAGTGTCAAAATTACATTCTATTTCTGTGTAAAACTGCATTAAATGCTACTTTCTGCAAGGAAATCAGCCTTTTTGAAGGTGGAGGGGGAATCTTGTTTTAAGACACCTTTATACTTGAAGTCTGTCTAAATCTGCCTGTCATTGCTAGGGGACAATTCCTTTTGTTATCTCCAAATACTATTCTTGTAGAAATACAAGTTTTTTTTGACCTACCAACGAACTAACACAACTTGAACTGTTAATTGTGAAAGCAAGCATGTATAGATTGAAAAATGTAACACTTTATCAAGTTTCAACACACTACATGTTAGATGAAGAAAGAATTTTTCCATGTGAATTCTTCCTAAAGATGGATATTGTTGATGGCGTTCGTTGAAGAAATGTTGATTTCTTTGAAAGAGAATGTTTGCCAAGCCTCCTCTCTGTTATGGAGGATTTATGTTTTCCAGGAGAGTGAAGCTTGTGTCCTGAAGGCTGCTTCATGCTTCAGCAGTCACGCTCATGTCCCCACGGTGTTGTCTGTTACATCTCTGCGCACGCAGCTGACCTGTCGGGTCTGGTGGCGGTGTGTGCAGGAGCTCTGCCCGCGAGCACAGGCCAGGCTGGAGGGCTTGGATCCAGCCGCTGGCTGTTTCTCTGACACAGCCTCAGCTTCGCAGCGCTGGGATTGCCGGTGCGCCACCATGCCCAGCCTTGAACGCAGCTTCCTGTGTCTCTCTTGAGGGCAAGAGACCCCAGGAAGCCTGGACATTGTAAGCAGGTGTGGCAGAGGAGAATGTGGCTTAGATGCCTGCTTGATAAGTCCTAGTTGACAGAAGTGAGTTAGTGCTGCTACCCAGCACTGCCTCCTGGGCAGGAAGTGCCTGCCTTGTGTCTGAGCACTTCGTGTCACTCATCCAGAGCTTCGGGGTCTTCTGACCTCCGAAAAGCCATAGCCAGGCTTAGCTGTGTAGGTGGACGGCTGATGAGGCACGCCTGGCCCGTGGTGCTGGTGCATTACCAGCCTCTCCATTGAGAGAACTTTCGGGTGAAACATTTGAAGGTACCCTTCCAGCTAACTTAAGTTTGTTAGTACTGTAGCTTTTACTAAGAACATAAGTTCTAAACACTTTCAGAATATTTCTTTAAAAACCTGAAGGTTTTGGGGGCTGGAGAGGTGGCTCAGGGGTTAAGCCTCTGCCTTGCAGGCAGAAGGTCCTGAGTTCGTATCCTAGACCCCACGTATAGATGCCGGGTGGAAGTGGGGGCGACCTGCGTTTTTGATCCTGATAGGACGGAGCCTGTGAATCCCAGGGCAGAGTAAACGAGGAGGGGGAAGCTGTCCATGGTGGTTCCCGAATTCTCCCGCGGTTCTACGCACACGCACACGCACACGCACGTGCATGCATACATACACAATTGAATAAATAATAAAATTTAATATCATTTGTCTCTTAAGTTTACTGTTGGTTTTAAAGAGAAAATACTTAGATATATCAGAAAGCAGCAGTTCTTTCAAGCGTGGAAAAGCATTTATTCTGAGGTTGCCTCAGTAAAAAGAAATCACTTGGAAGTTAACAGGTAGCGATTTTGTTTTGAATGAAGATAGTTTTCTTATTGAATTTTCTTATTGATCTCTCTGTCTACTGTGATTATAATTACCAAAGACTTAGAATTTGTTTCTTTACCTAGGGGAGAACAATCAGATTCATAAATTTGATTTTAGTTACATGTAAATGTCTGTTTTACAAAGTGATTATCTTAATCCAGGACAGAAAAATTACCAGATGGATTTGTTGATGTTGATTTGATGCTTGACAAATGTTTGTTTTTGTTCAGGTTTGCAAGACAGAATAATTAAATTATTCATTCTTCTGAAAACTTTTTCTCTTCCCCTTACTTTTGCTTTCTCTCCCTTTTAACAACTGCAACAGAAAGGCATTAAAGCACATATGAAATCAAACCTGAGTACAGGGCCTTTGTCTTAGAGGTTCTCTTGGAAACCCTGCTGCTGGAGGGGACATTGCCTATTTTAAAGTTTCCTGCATTTTACTAGCAGGAAGAATAACATGCTGGGGTAGTTTTGTAAGTCGTATGCTGTAGCTTTTTGTGGATTACCTTGTTTCCCATCAGCCATTTATAAGTTCTGGGTTACTCTCTGATAACTGCATGTATTAACAGTAGGCACTTAGGAAAGTTTCATAATAGGTTTGTGTTGGGTGTATTTCTAGGTTACCATTTGATAACTATGTAAATTAAAAGTAGCAATCTAGGGAAGTTTTATAAAAATAGGTTTGTTCAGACTGAATGGTCCTTGATTATCTCTAAGCTCTCAGGGTGGATACTCATGTGCACGTGGAGATACACGCAGATACTATTCCATTGAGGATCCTAGCTGGCCCATTGGGGCACCTCTGTACTGGGGATCTGGGGGTTCATAGTATCTGAAGATTTGTTTGGCTTAGGGATATTTAGTGTCTCCCTGTCGTCTTAAGGCACTTTAAGATTTGAGTACCGCTCTGAGCTGAGGCCACCGCAGCAAGACGAGAAAGGGTTGCATAGCTTGCTTACACGCTTGCCCGTTACTGTTGACGTCAGACCACTGATGAATTTTGTTGTCAGTTCAAAATGATGACTACTGCCCCTGTCAGCCATGAAGATGTGGCTTGCTCTGTGCTGTGGTTACTAAATGTCTCGTGGAAGTTTTTCCTTTTTATAACCAATGTCTTGTTGCGCCGCGATTGCTCAATTGAAAGTTTCCTGGTCGCTTGGTGAGCCACTCCTAATTCACTCTTTGTCTTTTGTCTTTGCTGCCTTGCAGGGTTGGTACAATAGGCTTCACTAGACTTAGCTGCAACTCAAAATTTCTCCTCCAGCACCTGAGCAAATGCTGATGGTCTTGTGGAGAGTGGATTAAGAGTACGAGCTAAGTTCTCAGTCCCAATTACGAAGCGGAGGAAAATTTAAACTGTCTCCTTCCAAGTTTATCACAAGCACCACCATCAAGACAGCAAACAAAAGGACAAAGACTTGGTCTGGCCTGCCGTGGTGCGCTCGTAGTCCAGTCACGTGCGGTGTAAAGACTTGGCTGGGGTTGCTAATCGGTGCTTACAGAGCTGGACGCGTCTCTCATCTGGACGTTGTTCTTGACGAGTTGCCAGAATGAGGGCTGTGCTGGAGGCCGCAGACATTGCCATAGTCGCCCTGTACTTTGTCCTGGTCATGTGCATTGGCTTTTTTGCCATGTGGAAATCTAATAGAAGCACCGTGAGCGGCTACTTCCTAGCGGGGCGCTCTATGACCTGGGTAGCGATTGGTGCCTCTCTGTTTGTGAGCAATATTGGGAGTGAGCACTTCATTGGGCTCGCGGGCTCCGGAGCTGCCAGTGGCTTTGCTGTGGGCGCATGGGAGTTCAATGCCTTGCTGCTCTTGCAACTTCTGGGATGGGTTTTCATCCCGATCTACATCCGGTCGGGGGTCTACACCATGCCTGAATACCTGTCCAAGCGGTTTGGTGGCCATAGGATCCAGGTCTATTTCGCAGCCTTGTCTCTGCTCCTCTACATCTTCACCAAGCTCTCGGTGGACCTGTACTCTGGGGCCCTCTTCATCCAGGAGTCCTTGGGTTGGAACCTGTACGTGTCCGTCATCCTGCTCATTGGCATGACGGCCCTGCTGACCGTCACCGGCGGCCTTGTGGCGGTCATCTACACGGACACGCTGCAGGCCCTGCTCATGATCATCGGGGCGCTCACGCTTATGATCATGAGCATGATGAAGATTGGCGGGTTCGAGGAAGTTAAGAGAAGGTACATGTTAGCCTCACCAAACGTTGCTTCCATTTTGTTGACGTACAACCTTTCCAACACCAACTCTTGCAACGTCCACCCTAAGAAAGACGCCCTAAAAATGTTGCGGGGTCCGACCGATGAAGATGTCCCGTGGCCTGGATTCATTCTTGGACAGACCCCGGCCTCGGTGTGGTACTGGTGTGCTGACCAAGTTATTGTGCAGCGGGTCCTGGCAGCCAAAAACATCGCGCATGCCAAGGGCTCCACCCTCATGGCCGGTTTCCTGAAGCTCCTGCCCATGTTCATCATCGTCGTGCCGGGCATGATCTCCAGGATTCTCTTCGTGGACGACATAGCGTGCATCAACCCAGAGCACTGCCTGCAGGTGTGCGGGAGCAGAGCCGGCTGCTCTAACATCGCGTACCCGCGCCTGGTCATGACGCTGGTGCCCGTGGGCCTGCGCGGCTTGATGATGGCCGTGATGATTGCGGCGCTCATGAGCGACTTGGATTCCATCTTCAACAGCGCCAGCACCATCTTCACCCTGGATGTGTACAAGCTCGTCCGCAAGAGCGCCAGCTCCCGGGAACTGATGGTCGTGGGCAGGGTTTTTGTGGCTTTCATGGTCGTGATCAGCATTGCGTGGGTGCCCATCATTGTGGAGATGCAGGGGGGCCAGATGTACCTGTACATCCAGGAGGTGGCCGACTATCTGACACCCCCCGTGGCTGCCCTCTTCCTTTTGGCAATCTTCTGGAAGCGCTGCAACGAGCAAGGGGCTTTCTATGGTGGCATGGTGGGCTTCATGCTGGGAGCTGTCCGCTTGATCCTGGCCTTTATCTACCGTGCCCCCGAGTGTGATCAGCCCGATAACAGGCCGAGCTTCATCCGAGACGTCCATTACATGTACGTCGCCACGGCCTTGTTTTGGATCACAGGACTCATCACCGTCATCGTCAGCCTGCTCACACCACCTCCCACCAAGGACCAGATTCGCACCACCACCTTCTGGTCTAAGAAGAGCCTGGTGACGAAGGACAGCTGCGCGCCGAAAGATGAGCCCTACAAGATGCACGAGAAGCGCATGCTGCAATGCGGCGAGAACAGCGAGGCCCTCAGCCACGCCGTCCCCAACGGGAAATCTGAAGACAGCATCAAGGGTCTGCAGCCTGAAGATGTCAATCTGTTGGTGCCGTGCCGGGAGGAGGGCAACCCTGCGGCCCCCCTGGCCCACTCGGAGGCAGAGACGCCCGTCGACGCTTACTCCAACGGGCAGGCGGCGCTCATGGGTGAGAAGGAGAGAAAGAGAGAGGTGGAGAAGGGAAGCCGCTGCTGGAAGTTTATCGACTGGTTCTGTGGCTTCAAAAGCAAAAGCCTGAGCAAGAGGAGCCTCAGAGACCTGCTGGACGAGGAGGCCGTCTGCTTGCAGATGCTGGAGGAGACTCCGAAAGTGAGAGCAATGCTGAACGTTGGACTCTGCGCTGTGTGTTCGCTTGGGATTTTCATGTTTGTTTATTTCTCCTTGTGAACTTAAGGCTATGGAGAGGCACTTGACTTAAAATACTGGTCTTTGGAAAAAAAAGTGTAACTGTTGAATCTCTCAGGCATTGTTTACGCTGAAGGTTTTAGCCAAATTTTACTTAATAGGAGATCATCTCTTTGGAAGACTATTTTCCCAAAAGTGGATGAAAGTAAATCCTCAACTTAAAATGAAGCAAAGTGAACTGAATTGTGCAAAAATGTGGTTTAGAATTTTCCATACCAAAGTAAGGAGAGATCATTTCTTCTCAAAGAGCACTTAGAGCAAAGGTATCTTAAGATACCGTGAGTAAGGTATATCGTCTACATTGCCAAGTCTTGGTAGACCTCTGGCTGAGTAGAAGATTGGCTCACTTGTATGGTTTTTGTCTCTGTAATTCCTACTATGTTTAGAAAACTGAATTCTTAGAGCTCGTGTGATCAGTTATGTACCGAAAGTCTAATGTGTTGCGTGTAATTACTTCAAGACAAGTTAGTTTGCCAGGTTCGTATTGTTAGCATGAGTCTGTGGATTCTGCTTGCCAAAAGAAAGGAAGAATGTTTTCCCGTAGGTATTTTTGTACCCCTTGTATGTGGAATGTTGGGGGACGGGTGGGCCTTCTTCAGTCCCCTCTGTTTTGTTTCCTATTTTCCCTTATGCTGCCAAGTCTGTAAAGTTACTTGTCATAATTGTGTTTTTAAATTATTATGGGGGAGGGAGTGTCACGGACGATCCCCACATTCATTGACCAAATTAAGGTTTTGAAATATAGTTAAAATATAGCTTGGTGAAGTTATGCTAATTAGTCAAGTCAAACCCTACCTAGTTTCTAGTTTCTCGTCATTTTGTAGCATTATTTGTTAACTAGCCAAATGCCTTCCAATGGGTCCAGCTGGAACCAATGCTCAGTGTCTCAAGGAAGACACAGTGGGTTACTCTACTTGGTTAGATCATCAGTCATTGAGGTCGAGTTTTTAAGATTGTGTTGCATTTTTCATAAGTTCTTTTCCTGACTTTGTTTTTCTCCTGTCAGCTTAGAGCACGTGTACATACAAACTAGCTGTCAGGACAGAACTGGAGCGCACACGCCATTGACAGATGATGGGGGTAGTTCTGCAGGATGGGTGGTGTGTTCAAAAGGTGCGCCGAGCAAGGACGTCTGCGCCAGTATTGTGCTGGCACAGGTGCCGCAAGACGTGTGGTAACGGCTTGGGCTTGGCGTGGCTCGCTACCAGGGCGGCATCCGTGGCTAGCAAATCTTTATAGACTGTTTTTCTATTGTGAAGACTACACAGAAGACATTCTAGAAAAACTCCACAGAATATGTAGTTCTGTGTCTCAACACTGCCCTTTCTCCATGAAAGACGAAGATCTGGATCTACTTTGATTTTCTTTAATCTGAACTTTCAAAAGTGCATGATTTTTATTAAGTCTTGTCTTTAGGGGATTTTTTAAAAAATTTTGTAGGTTTTGAATCAGAATTCGATCCTGATGGCAAAGATTTTTTTTTTTTTTGATAATGCGTAAATGGTTAGTGATGAACTTAACTAGTCCAGAGTTGATTTTAGGGTTATCAGGTAGCAGACCGTCTTCCTATCTTCAGGAGCTTTTCCACAAGTCTGTAGATGAAAAAAGTGATTCCTATATGAATAGCATGTTTCTGAAGAGTTTAGAGTGCCTTCTATAATTTTTTCCTCTCAGTTTTATTTTTAAGGTTTATAACTCGGGGGCCAAGTAGATAGGGACTGCCCTTTTCTTGAATGGATGTTCAAGCTACGACATGATATTCAAAGTTATAAACCTTTTGGGGAAGAAAAGAAATCAATTTTCCTAGTCTGGGTTCAGAATTTGTCCAGATGCGTCTTGATAAGTGGTTTGTCCATGGTATTTTCTCAAAGGGAGAATTCTTCTGAAATAACCTTTTGGTATTTGAAAAAGTAGGAGGAGTTTCCAAATTGGCATTGAGTTGTAGGAATTAACATTTTCTTTGAACACATTCCTCCATAGTTTAGCAAGAATTGACGCGTGGCTGGGCAGCATCCCTATCCCTTCTGCTCATGGCACAGTGCGCTGAGGTGATCTGTGTGACCACACCCCCATTTGATGGCGTCCTAATAGTTTGGAGTGCGAGGGTCTCCCTGTTGTTTCTCTGCTGTTGTCTTAGTAAGAGATTTAAAATGCATCATCGTGTGTCTGTTGATGTGTGTGGAGCAGTAGGTGTTTAGGGTATTACTCTCTGCCTCCAAAGGAGAGTGACTTAGCATGTCCGTTAGTTAGAGTTCTTTATTCTCGCCGCTGTAAACGTCACTGCATTTAGACTGAAGTCCCTGGAGCTTGTTCTCCTTGCCTCCTCCCTGGAATGGATGGTGGGCTTGAGTAAGTATTTGAATTGCTGATGGCACTTTCAGGGGACCAGCTTTCATTCTGTATGTCATGAGTATGATTGTTCTGGAGAAACGTGGATTGGCTCACGTTAGCAAAATTCCCATAATTTACATGCAAAGTGGATTCTAAAAGCTGATATGGATCAGGAAACTTCAGCATGGATTTTTTTTTGGTGTGTTTGCTCAAGCTAAGGTTTAGAATCGACCAAGGTTGGTGCTGACTAAAATAGTGCCTAAAAGTCAAAATGAGGCAAGTTGAAGCAGTTGGACTACACAGATAGGCGTGAACGACCCTCTTACCTTCTGTGAATGCTGTTTGCAGCTCTTCCCACATGTGGTGACACGGCATGCACAGTGATGGTTGGTTCTGCTGTGGATTTGGCTTGCTTTTTCTCTCCCAGAAGACTGTCCTGCGGCCCCAAGAGGAGACGGCTGAGGGGGGGTCAGTTGCCTCCAGAGAAGCATCAAGCAATAGCGCTGATCCTTTGGCTCGAATCCAGTAGATCTGATCTCCAGGGCTTCCTTTTCACTTGGCTCAAAGGATCCATTATCTTGCACAGGGCTGCTGGCCAGGGCCATGTACCTACCCATATAGCTCACAGGGATGGCACGACAGGAAATGAAGAGAGACCCTTTGCTTTGGGAAACTTTCCATTTCAACAATTGGACTGCAGAGTTGTTACTCGGTTCTTAAGTTCAAGGCTAAGCATGTCCAGGGCAATTAGAAACCTGTGAGTTTCTCTGTCAGGAGTCTGTCTGCTTTCCCTGTTCAGGGTGTGTGATCTTCCTCTCTGAATGTCATTTAGTGTCATCCACATAAACTTGTTATTCGCCTCCAATGGAGTAGCTCCTACATTCCCACTGTTAGTGTCTGGTTACTTCATCCCTTCATGCGTAGTTCCTCCCTCACGCTCAGCTGAAGTGTGACAGACACCTGGAAAGGGACCACATGGGACCTTGCGGTGACCTCACCGTCCTCTGGGTTTGTGTCCTGTGAAGATGTGTAGAAGAAAATTTGTGTAGAATTGTGTGACTGCAGAGCCTGGCTGGTCAGGGTGTTCCTAAGAAATCAAAAGGTCTCGTGACATGCTGACAGGTCCCGGATGTACAGATGTGAAAACATCAGTAAAGAACAGACATTAGTTTAAAATCTGTAGAGACAAAGGGTGGAACTCGTTCACCAACATAGGATGCAGCCTCGTGACTTGCTGCTTAAAGCTGAAGCATAAAGTGAATTTATTAACACAGACTAAAGAGACTCTTAACTGAAATGGCTTAGTAGAAAGTGTGCATTTAGTCTTCCTTTTCGGTAAGATTCTCACTGACAGACGGATTTTGCAGATGGCATCTGCAGAGACCATTCATGCCTCATGTCGCGTCTTAGTTTGTGACCTGTTCTTTATTCCAGTACTTGACAAATTCCTGTTTTGCTTGTGGATTCTTTTGTGCAGAAGCGCTGCCTTGCCCCAGTACTGGTGACTTACAGACAGATGATGATTCATTATATCCAGTCCAGTTTTAAACCTCTGTTAATGAAAAATGTTACATGAATACGTTTCTCAGTTTCTATTGGCTAATAGTAAAAGCACAAGAGTTCAGTATTCTCAACTCTATTTTCAAAAGTTAGGGAGAAGCAATAGCGAATTCTAAAAGTCCCCTTGAAATGGTGCAAGAATGCAAGAGAGGCGCTTGTGCAGCTGGATTGATGAAGCAGCCTCTGCGGATGCCTGCTTCTCTCGGCTCGGGCCTGCAGCCGCTCAGTGGAGCCCCTTTCTTCCGTGCTCTGCCAGCCTCCTGGTGGAGCCCCTGTGGCTCCTAGGGGGAGGCAAGCAGAGGCCACCGAAGCATTTATCAGAGCCGAGTTGTACACAAGTGTTTTCATTTAATCTCTGTCTCCATTACTGGAATTAAGGCTTTACTACTGATGGATCTTTTAAAAATGTTACAAAATTGATGTCATTTGTGACTTTGTCTCCAAGTCCTTTATAAAAGGAAGGAGTTAGGTTGGTGGTGTTTTGTTCTGTAGTGTTGGTGGTTTAGAGTAAATGGTCCATTTTAGCAACTGACATATCGGCATACAGCCAGTTACCCAGAAATGAACAGAGAAGTTGTGGTACTTTGTGCCATTACTAATCTTGTGCACTTTACTTTTAGGGGCACATCCTGCATGCACTGCAACTGTTGTCTTATACTGACACCCTTCCTTGCTTTGTGTAGTGACTGCTGAGTTTGGCTGCCTGCATTCCAGCACGCTTGAAAAAGAATAATGACGAGTCAGAGATTAAGTCGGGACAGTGCCCACTCTTTGGCTGCTTTAGAGACAGGAGCAGAGAGGGGCTTGGCACTCCTTAGAAAGAAAGGCATATAGCACTGTAACCGTCACCCGCATGCCTCCCCTGCACCTCACTTGCATTCAGCCGACTCAGCAGTGAGACATGTTAGCTTGACAGGAGAAACCCACAGTCTAGTTACGTCCTGGTGAGGTCTCCGTTCCCTGGTAGAGGAGCACTGGACGGTACTTCAGAGACAAGCCAAAAGCAGAGGAGCCACACAGACCGGATTTCTGTCAGTGGGATGTTCATTTGTAGTGCGCCCTTTTTTGTTGTGAAAATGGGAAAGAAATTGGGCTTACTGCTGCTATCAAAATCCCAGATTGGCAAATGCCAGTATGTTGACACTCCGTGCATAATCAGTTTTGAAATTTGTGTCTGGATTAGTGCCTTCTGGTTGCCATCGATGCTGCTAGTCCGCACCTTCCGTTTCTTAGTAGAAAATGCTTTACTCGTAGCTGTTACTCTCTAGTTTATTGTATTTGATGAAGACATTTTGCAGGAAAGCAGACTGGTACACTTCTCGTGTGCAGTCTTTAGGTCCAAGGAAACAAGGCAGTTCAGTATTCGTGCTGTAGTTTAGAGGTACTCATTTGTCTTTATTTGCTTTTATATCCATAATTAAAAATTCAAAGTTACACATATATTTCTTAGTAAATTTTTATTTTTCCAGTGTCGATTTCATCAGTTTCCATGAGAAAGCACAAAAGTGTGTTCACGTGTGTGTATCTCCCCATGCAACAAGCACAAGGCTAATAGCGCTCTCGCCGGCACGTGTGCCAGGTGGAAGCTACCCAGTGTCAGTTCTGGAGTTGCTGCTCCCGACAGTGAGCTGCTATTACGGTTGGGTGCTGACCAGGTAGTAAGAGTCAGAGGTCTCACTTTGCCCGGCTCTGCTGAGGGCAGAGGATGGATGCCACGACTGGTTCCATCCGGATCACTGGGAGAAACCGGTCTGCGGCGCATTTCCTGTCTGAAGCTAAACAAACAGGACAGCTTGGACTTGCAGGTGACCAGGTAACAGTCTCCTGCTTTAATCTGTAGGTCATTGGAGTCTTCTAAAAATCTTGTCTAGAGGAAATACTAACCTCTTGTCAACAGTGCCCCGAAAGCATGTGCAGAAGTTCACATTTAAGTGTGGCAAAGCTGCGTTTTGGGAGATTTGTGTGAGAGATGAAGTCACTCTTCTTCATGCGCTTGTTCTGAACATCAAACGAATTCTGAGGCAGAGTTGCCAAGTGAGCTGCGCTGCTTTTCCCAGGGGCACCAAGCGCTTCAGTAGCCCCACTGTCCTCACGACCACCGCAGTGCAGATCTGTGGGCATGTGTGCGGAAAGTGACGGTGGGTTTCTCTGCTTGGCATCGCCCTTCCCCACCCTGCGCTTGCTTTACCTCCAAACAGTCTGATGTTTACCAAGAGTGAAAACTAGCTGCTTGAGCGTTGTCCACTTTTGAAGACACAGCCCTCAGATAGAGAGCGGTCTGTCTCCTTTTGATGTTGTCCTTCTTCAGGAAAGACTGGGCACCCCAACGAAGGTGCAGATTGTGTGGCTCGATGCGGCTTTGTCCTAGTGTTTGCAGCTGAGGGAAAAGCTCACTGAGGGATGGGTCCTCCCTCCAGAGACTGGGCAGGTGCACCCATAGCACAGGCTAAAATGGGAGCAACCTTGGTTTGGGGCTGGGGTGAAGTGATGAGTGCAGATAGTAACCGAACCAGTTTCAGGAGTGCCCTCGGCTTGGCGATACGCGACAAGGCAGGGCAGATGCCCCTTTTATGTTACGTGTCCTGTATCTTTAAGAACTTCATGAAAAATGCTTCAAAAGATTCCTTTGGCAGGAACATTTTTTCATTGGTCATTTCATGGAAAACTGCTTTAATTAGCCTAAGTGAAAATTAGACCAAGCAGTGTAAATATGTACAATTAGAATTTTCTAGTTTCACTGTGAGATCTCAGACTTCTGAGTGGCAGCCCTTGAGCACTAAGTCTTTTGCTCATGGACCTTTCTGTGGGGTTATTAAAACGTAGAAGCTTTGTTACTCTCTTAAGAGCGACGTCTGCGCGACGCCAGGGACCCGTGCGGAGGACTCCTGGCTGCTCCGCCCGCCCCTGCTTCAGGGTCTCTGCCGCCAGGATTCAGAAGTGGAGAGAGGCTTGCCCGCTCTCCCGAGGACAGCTTGTTTTCTCCAGCATGCTGTCGCCATCCCCAGCGAGCTGTGCTGGCTTCTCGATGCTTCCTTTTTCTGTTTCAGCAAGATGGGCATCAAAACTGGTTGCTGTGCAAAAGCTTAGTAGTCTTCTTCAAGAAGAAAACCAATTCTTTTTCTAATGTCCTGTGAAATTGCTTCAGTCATTCCTTTTTTAAAGCCAAATGCCAGCAGAATCCTGCTGCTTTTATCTAATAATTTTGATATGTAAGTATTAGTGCAAGTTTTAAAGATGTCTACATTAAAAAAAACTTTTTCCCCAGTGTCCTGCTCGCTGAACTTTGTTCAGATTTCCTGTAGACCAGTCAGTACCCTGGGGGTATGTATTATGTGCTGGTATTGCAGTCAGCAGTGTACAGACAGACCGTGGTCAGAATGGAGTCTATGAACATGAGTACGCTGTTGCTTAGTTTTGCGTTATTACGATCAACTGATTTCCAATATATTCTCCATCAGCAGCAGCTTTTTCTGACTAATTGGCTCTATCTCATTGTGAAATGCTTTAGTTGCAAACAGAAAGTAGAACTTGTTGTAAACCAGGTTACTTCCATCTTGAGAGGAAAGCAATTTAAACTGTAGATTTAAAATTGTTGACTCTTGTATGACAATTCTAACTTGCCTATTCTGTATACAACTGATTTTTAAAATTGTAGACATGTACGATCTTGGTTTAATGTGCTGTGTGTTGTTTTAAAAAATGAAAAAAAAGCAGGTCTGCTTAGGAGCTGTCAGTTTTCATTACTGACTGTAAAATACACTGTTCTTTGTGTACTGTGTGTTATTTTACCAGCTGCTGCATTAGCCTTCAGAAGTATTTGGAAACTTAAGATGAACTACATTTTTTTTTGCAAAATACATTCCTTTCTGTGGTATTTTGTCCTGTAACTGAAGTGTAGTAATTATTTTATGGAAATGTTAGCACTTCTGTACCGATTTTGAATAAAATGAAAAATTTACATTTCTTTGACTTTTCGGTGTGAGCGTTTGTCTGTTCCAGAACTGACAGTGGGAGTGTCTCATGCGAAAAGCGATTCTTGCTCTCCACCGGTATCATCTCTTTTAACCGTCCGAACCCGACTCTCAGGTATTCGCCAAGAATCGAGTTCTATGTGAAACATGAAATAAAAATATTCTTAGATTTTTTCCCTTATAATTTCAAAATACAGGAACATTGTTAAGAGAGGGAAGAATTCTCTCTTGCACAGTTCCTTTTGAGAGAACCATTGGCAGACATCGTGTCCCCTTGGCTCTTACTTGCCTTGCGATTTGTTTATTTTCCTTGTGATACAAGGTCCATTACTCGCGCAGATCTAGAACGGAGCAGTGGTTGGTTGTTGGTCCGGAGGCGTTGGACGTGCTGGCTTCCTTGCCCCTCCCTCCCACCTGCTGCCCCCTACCTTTCTTTCTTGGATGTGTGGGGAGCATGTGCTGGCCGGCCATGTTGTGAAGGCTCCTTGGCTCGGCATTGTCTTGTTTCCTCACGGCAGGGTCCAGGGCCCACGTTTTTGACACCACGGTGCTGCGTGTCACGAGCTCCCATCCTGAAAGAGACAGCAGAAGAGGCAGGCTGGGGCACAAGCCACAGACCCGGCAGAGTCACTTAATGAAGCTTACGCGTGATCCTGACTTGGGAAACTTGGTCAAGGCCATGTCTCAACAGGCTTCACCATGCAGTTGTCTGCTTTTGGTGCTGACTTTCGGAGAGATGGCGTGGGCTGTGTAAGCGGTGTGTTCTCCACCAACCACGAGCCCCAATACTAGTGTCATCCGCTGGTCATTTTTGGTGATGTCACAACGGATGGCACAAGACGGTGATGATTCTCTAATCATTTTCTTCTGTAGCCATTCTGGACGCCAGCACTTCCAGGATCTCCTGATGGTCAGTATGGATGGACTTTTTCCATTTCTATCATTTGTCCAAGCGTTTCCAGGTTTAGTTACTGGGGCCCCAAAGGGCAACTCTCGTGTTCTTTTTGACCTATTTTCATCAGTACTTACTTTCTGGTGCCCCGCAGTGCTCCAGACGCGCTTGGTCCTTTCTGTGTTCACTTGGGTCAAGCATTTAGTAGAAAATGGTGTGGTGTGCTGGTTGCCATAGAGATACCATTGTTTCATCTTTCAGTATACAGAGCACGTACTGATGCCTACCCTAGCCACCCCTCAGCCATCCTTCCTCCAACTGTGAGAAACTGGTATTAACCCACTTTTTTTTTCAGCCCTAAGTTCCACAGAATTACAGAGAAGTATTTTCTTACCTAAAATGTTTGTGTATAGAAGTCAGTGTTAGAAAGCTAGAGTTGTAGAAATTTGCACACCTAGGACTGTGTTTTCCAGCTTCGATCCTTGCGTCCCTGGACTTCCTAACTACACATCTTGCTGGAAGCCTTTCTCTCTTCGTGACCCTGTGTGGGCTCTTTGGTTGTGCAACTCAGTTCTGAGATTGATTCTCCACTGAATTGTTTTTGGATACCATTTTGTTGAGTTCTGGAAGTCCTGAACCTATGCAGTTAACTGTTCGTTTGTTTGTTTGCCTTTCCTCTCTTCCCAGGGGAAGGTGTAAGCTTCATTGAGTCTGTCGGGTTTGTGTCTTGTGCCTCTTCTGCTGTCTCTTTCTGTGCACGCTGCGTCTTCTCATCTGTGAAGATCTTTGGAGTCTTTCTTCTGTTTTGGTTTCTCCAGGACTTTGTCTGATCATAGTTGGTCATGTCAAAAGCTTTTCTCAGCTGTGTGTGGCTCTTTGATTTTCTGCCTGTATTTCAGTGAGGCAAACACTTTGTGGGTGGGCGGAGCTTTGTAGTCTTCGGTGCCAGGCCTGGGTCTTGTTGGTAGGGGAAGTCATGGAGCATCTTTAGAATGGGCCCAGTTCCCCCCCAGAAAGTTTCGGTCTGTGCATTTTGACTTGAGAGGTAAGGCTGGGATTGTAGCCGTGTGGCGCGCGCTCCACAGCATGTGTGAGGCCCTGGCATCCGTCCCCAGTGCCACCAGGCCTAGAGACTTGGAGGGTGAAGAGCCTCCCACCTTCACTATTCTGAGACCGGGTGGGGACGGAGCACAGGGGCTCAGCACTCACGCGCCATCTGTGATGCAGTGTGGCCACCTGTCCGAAGACCTTCGGACGCATCTACCCAGACGCCCTGAATGTACACCAGGGGGTCCTCTTGCCCCTTTGCACTTTGACCAGCTCTGTATTCTTTGATCTGACCTAAAACTTGGCGTCCCATGACTTTTCTCTACTTCCTTCCTTCAAAACGTTACTGCTGCTGCCCCTTCTCCCACATTGCCAGATGCCGTGAAGCCATAAACCATGCTTACGAGTGTATCACGTTGTAAACTATGAACACATGCAAGTTTTCTCACTTACGCTTCAGTTCAGCTGAGAAAATTAGCCCCACAGTAGCGTCCGTGGGTTTTGTGGAGAGAGTCTACACGTCGTCCTGTTTGCCTGCAAGGCTGGCACTGGCTCTTGAGCTTAGCATGGGAAGAGCATATTGTTTCTTTCTACCTTCCTGGAGGAACATTTGACTTCTGAGACCAAAGCTAGTGTTTGAAGTCCGCTTTCTAAGAGTGCAGTCATGAAGGTGTCCTATTGGGAGTCGACTGTTCAATACAATATGTGAATCTCACTGGCAGAGTGAGACTTTGAGACTTGGTGTGCATAATCCATAAATCCACATGATGCAGTAAAACAATGTTATTTCCAGTAAGGTGTATGAATTTTCTTTGAATAAAAATATGACAGAGAGGGAACCAGCTAACATTAAGCCTAAGGCCCATAGCACTGTAGATTCAGTCCAGGGGAAGCGCATCATATTCTGTCTGTTAAAGGCATATCGAACATAGGCGAAGGAAGCACAAGTAGCACTTCAGGAATGCAGTGGAGGGTTAAGCAGATAAGTTACCAGCAGAAACACACAATAGCAAAAAGCAAACGTGACACCAAACAGCCTGCAAAAAGGACGCCTCACTTCGTGTGAGTTAAACCAGGAAGAGCCCTGCCAGGTGACTCATTTTCCTTCCCCTTCCTAATGCGCATGCCCCCCATTAAGGACGAGGGCTCTGGAGTGTGGGCTTGGGGGATGCAAATCATTCTTTTTAACGGGGCTGGGGAAGCCACAGACCCTGAGGGCCGAGGTTCCTGTGAGCAAATGTGTGTTCTTAGTACCCACCGCCTTCCTCCAGTCACGCTCTTCTACCCAGAGTTCTCGTTTTGGGGAGTTTTCTTGTTGACACAGTGTCCCTGGCTTGGACTCCCAATTCTGTCTTTGAAGTGTTACCTTTTCCTTCCTATACTTGAAATAAACGTACTCGCAGGTTTTAAAGTCAGACGTAATGTGCTCCATTCTCATGGGACATGGTCTTCACTTTCTGTCGCTAGAACAAAGTGCCTGACACAGTAATTTCTGGATAAAGGACGATTTGCTTCGTGGTTGTGAAGACTGGCTGAGAACGCTTGACCCCTGTCTGCGAGGGTCTCGCTGCCTCGTAACATTCCAGAGGACAGATGGTGCGATCCCCTGTGCACGGCCCCGCCTCCGCGTGGATTCAGCGTCCCCGGGACACAGTGTCTCATCTGTGCACTTGGCAGTGTAGCAAGTGCCGCCCTGTCCTTTGCCATCTTGGTTCTTTCATTGGCATTGAGTTTTAGGTGGGGTCTGCGCAGCGCATGGCTCTTCCCCGAGTACCGCGGACACCACCGCCTGTGAATGTCTCCACCCACTCAGCCTTGGGTTTCCATCACCGGCCAGGTCGACGAGGTCCTTCGTACAGAGCCTCAGGCTCAGCTCAGCACTCCAGAGCGGAGGCTTGAGGAGATGAGAACCGTGAAATACGTGCGCGCACACACACCCCACTCCCCCTTACACACGTTTACACACATCCCTTACACGCACACCCTTACACACGCATGCACACACCATACTCACACCCCGAGATTACACACACATCCTTACATCCCGTACTCATACCACACCGCCCACTCCCTCTTACATACTCGAGCGTGTGCACACGTACACACACCCCCACCCACGCTGAGGACCGCGTTCTCTCTGGTGGTCTGCCCTCCTGACTGCTTACACCCCGCGGCAGATGTCTGCAGGGTCCCGTTGTCTGCACGGAGCCAGATGCCGCGGTAGCCACAGCTTTTCAGAATCTGACTGTGGTTCTAACAGTTCATGCACTCTAGGATTTGAGCATTTTGAACATTTCCTCCTGTTTAAAAGTTCAAAGACATTACTCTGTCCCGCTCTGTCTTCACTTTGCCTTTCCCAGTTCCTACTATCTTTGCATTTGCTTTTATGATGTACATTTGCTTTATTATACATTTCTGACCTCTTTTTAAAAATATTCTATGGCTATTGAACTTCTTTTTTGTTTGAATTAAATAGTCAGCAGCTGTCATTCTTGGCTCTTTGACTTAGATGTTCACGGAATCGTCACGTAGCTGTTGAAATAGAACTGTTCCTCTCCTGTGACTAAAGTTGAGATACAACCTTGAGGAGGTCAGTTTGGTTTAGTGAAAGGAGCGTTCCTCACTGGTTCTACCTGCAAGAGTGTGTGGGATGCAAATTTGAGGGGTTGTAGAGGGAGGGCGTTGATGGATGTTTTTGTTCTAGCAATCTCTGGGTGCTTCTCTCCTTTTCTCTGTCGTTCTGGGTAGAGAGTCCACAGCATCTTCCTCCTACAATCTGAATCTAAGTCCAGCTACATGGTTGATGGGAACATTTTTTGATCTCTTCAGCAAGGTGTGAAGATCTTTTTTTTTTTTTTTTTTGCCAGAGCCTGTATTTCAGATTCTATCAATATGTATTTAAAAAGAAAAGGAGGAAAAAAAACCAGACACTTAACCTAGTCATCTAAGTTGTATTTTGCAATGCCATTTAGAAGATCCAGAGGAGCCACCTAGAATTTCCTTATGAATTTTCTGTCTCTACTATCAAAAATCCTTGGTTGATTCCTACCTTATCTGGCATGTCGTGCTGCCTCCACCTGCTCGGGCGTTGAAACGTAAGACAAAGGCAGGGAGCCCCAAGGAGAGCAGTCAGCAAGGCTTAGTCATATCTACCTGATCCCTGTGCTCGCTATCCATTTCTCAAGCGGTGGCATTTCATTGACTTGCTGCCATAGTAACCAGGCCTCCTGCCAGTCTTCTTGTTTCCCGTCTTTTATTCATGTGGAAGTGCCTCTGGAAGGGGGATGGGAAGACAGAAGCATGCCCAGCAGGAGGATCTTAGACTCTGGAATGTTCTCAGAGTAGCCGCTTGGGCATCTTAATTTTGGTGGTGTTTTCAGCCGATGAAGTAGGACTTCCCACAGATGGCCACGCGCCCCCCTGCACATTCAGGAAGGTCTCCAGCGTTTACTGCGAGAAGACTGAGCGTGCACATTCCTCAGGTCAGCGAAGATCACTGGCTAAAGCCATGTGTACCTTGCAGTTCCTTCTGCTCCAGATGGGGAGCAGCCCCAGCCTCCTTGCGAGTGCTGTTCACCTGTGCCGCGTGAGGTATCTGTGCTCAGGACCTTTGACTCGGCTGAGTCCACAGTGCAGCCGAGGTACAAACAATGACCATTCCTGTTGCTGCCCACCTCCTCCACGACTCTTCCTTCCTTTTCTCTTTCCTCCTCTCTCCTCTTCTTCCTTCCTCCCTCCCTTTTTTACTTCCTTTGAAATAGGGTCTCATGTAGTCAGGGAGGCCTCACCTTTACTATGTGGCTAAGGATGACCTCCAACCCTTGATCCTCCTGCTTTGACTGCCCAAGCGTCAGCATCTCTATTTTTAAGGCTCCCAGTTGATAGTGTGTGCTCAGGAGTGCATACCTTTGATTTGATTCATACTGTAAAAAGGAATTTTGGTTCTGTGCAGGTAAAGCTCCCAGATTTGTTCTCAAACAATACCAGAAGGCTGCTGTTGGATTTGAGACTCCAGACACAGGTTGAGCGATTAAGGAACTAAACTACATTGCAGTTGAACTTCACAGATTTAATGTTAACCGTACCTGCAGGTCGCTGGCACTCTGTGAGTCCATCCAAGGTTGACTCATAAAGTCACTTCTTTGCTCTCTGGGTCCATTGTAGCCAATTATCCGTGTGTAGCCTGTAGCCTTGTGGTGTCAGGGCTGGTTTTGATGGCCCATCATGGACCAGCCGCAGGGCCTCCTGGATGGCGAGCCGAGCTGACGGCTGAAGGGTTCTGCCTGCCTTGGTGCTGAAGTTACTTTAGGGCCGTCTGTGGCTTTTCTCATTTGCACATCCACTCGTGCTTTGCACCACTCAACCGGAAAGGTGAATGAACTCTGACACTTGACCCTTGCTGCCGGCACACAGTAATCTGCAGAGCTCAGGTCAGTCACTGGACTGGTTAGATTCTTGTTGCCCCTCTTTCCTTCTGTTCTTCCTTTTATTTTCCTTTCATTTTTCACACATACCCAAAAAATATAGTCGCATGTATTTCCCAATGAAATTATAGTAAGAAATTTTCTATAGGAAATTTAGGGAACAAAGACATCCAAATGCAAGAGGCATTTAGAATCCCAAATAGACATAACCAGAAAGGAAACTTTCTGGACACATCAGGGTCAACATGTCAAAACAGGAAAGCTGTAAGGGGACAGCACAACTCACAGATAGAGGCAGAAGATGCTGTACACCAAGGAAGAAGACAGTCTCTTTCACAAGAGCACAGGAAAGGCTACATTTCATGTGAGGAATAAATAAATATGATGCGAAGGGATTCACATAGTAAGTCAACAAAGCTTTAGCACTAGCAGGAGAGGAAGAAAACAGCTAATCATCATCCAGTTGACCGGAATAATAGCCAACTAAACCTTAGGAAATATCACATCTTTCTAATAACTTCAAACGGAAATGGCATCAACACATCAATCCAAAAGTGCAGACCACCTAACTGATTTAAAACGATATTCTACTATTTGCTGTCTCCAAGAAACACACCTCACTTGCAAAGACAGCCAAAATCTGATAGAAAGCAGTCAGCGCTCCAAGCAAATGCACGGATGCTAGTCCCGTGTTTGATAAAGCGAACTTCAAACCAAAACTAGTCCGAAGAGATAAACATGTCTATGTGTCAGTAAAAGGTCAGTTCATCAAGAAGCCATGACAACCAAATATGCATAAAGTCCTGAGGCTTTCGTGACGTGGACACTAAAGGGCTGACTGGTCAGACAGGTCCCCACGTAATAACGGGACACTCAACAGTATGTAACTTCCACATTAAAAAAATCACAAGGAGCCTTCAGTGTTAAATCATGCCATAGATTAACGGATTTAACATATCCACAGAATATTCCATTCAGAAGATATGTATCTTCTCAGTGACCCATGATGTCTTCTCCAGAATTAATCGTGTTTAGGCCGCAAAGCAAGTAAGCTTACATCCACTATGGAAATTAGTGTGGAGGCTTATTAAAAAGAAAAAAGTAACAGCAATAAAAAAAGTAAAGGTAGAACTACCATTTGACCCTGTAATACCACTCCTGTGTGTGTGTGTGTGTGTGTGTGTGTGTGTGTGTGTGTGTGTGTGCATGTCTGTTTAGTATTGTCAACCTGATACCTCAGGCCTACCTGGAGGGATTCTCTCGGTTAAGTTCTTCCTTTGGGATAAGCTGTGGGAGATCTTCGTGATTGCTTTCAGGTGGAATACCTTCCTGTTGTGAATACATCTGTTCTCTGGACTAAGTGAAGTGGAGAACTGAGCCGACGTGACCAACTGCTTTAAGCTCCGGGCGCAGTGAATTCCCTGCCATGACGGACCACAACCTAGAATTAAAAGCCAGATAAGCAGCTCCTTTCCCCCCTAAGTTGCCTGGGTGTGGTATTTTGTTGTAGCGTTGAGATAAGTGACTGAAGCAGTAGCCAGAAGACTCTTAACAGAGATCCTTGTGCATCCACGTTTATTGCTCCGCTACTCACAATCGCCAAGAAAACAGCCTAGATGCCAAATAGGTGAATAAATAAGGAAAATGTAACACGCAGTGGAATTTGAGTAATTTAAAAAGAAGAATGAAATCATGGCATTTGCAGAACTGGAGACCATGTTAAGCAGAGTAACTCAGAAAGACCAAAATGACATGTTTTTTTCTCTCATAAGTGCAGATCCTAGATTTCGTATGTTTGGGGGTATAGATCATGAAACCAGAAAAGGGACCATGAGAGAGAAAAGACGTAAAGACAACCTGGAACCCGAGGCCCAGTGCTAACTACACACATTGCGGTAGTCCTCTCTACTGCTGCGTCACAGCACAGTGATTTCTTTTTTTTAGTGGTTCCTCTCACGTTTCTACTCGTAGGTACGTGGAATGTTAAATGTGTGCTAACCGATTGTGTTCATCCCTGAGTCTTTCATTGGACAGCATGAGGTGAGTTAGGTGTTTAGGCAGTCACGAGTTAATGTTGGGATTTTGGTTTTGAGAGACCCTGCTGTCGAAGGGTCTGCTATTATGGTAAAATACCATGTTAGCATAAGGCCACACAGACATTGACGGTCTCTAGTCCATGGATCCCCCCACACCTGAGAACACCTGTTCTACCATGTGGCTTAGGTATGTGTGTGTGGATGGAATGAGTTCTGAGCGCTCGGGTAAGCCGGAGCTGCCAAGGTTCACTGCTGATGCGCGCCCCGGGGCGGGAACTGTGCCTGGTCACTGAGTAGGATCAGGGAGTGTTTGAGGTGCGTGTTCGGGTGAATGGATGAAACCTCATCCATTGAATGGCTGCACTGTCTCAGCCTCCACAGCACAGAGCAGGGGGTGGACAGCATAGGGAGTCAGGTTTGCCGTAAGCACAAAAGCTCATACTGCAGATACTACAGAGCATGAGTCGACTTGTGTCCCTTGTAAGTATTTACAAAACATTTTGGGGCTGAGGTTTGCTGTTTCTGCCTTAGTTTGAGGTAAGTATGGGTTCTGGGCAGCAACTGTTATAAGCCAGCAGTGATTCCCCGTTTTCTGTTCACACTTCTGGCTAATTTGTAGGTACAGTGACATGAGTATGTCCAGTCAAGCAATTTCCAACTTGACTTTGACAAATGAAAGTCAAACAGTGTGTCTGGATATTTTCCTAAGTTGTAGGCTTGTTGGGCAAGCCTTTTCCCCTTATTTGGACAGATGCGAGAAGAAAATTTTTTGTAATTTCAAAAGTTCTTAGACGGGAGCAGGTGCTCCCTGTTTGCTGTAAACATTTCAGTGGAGATTGAAGCATGATGACAAACATTGAGATGCATACTTTTTGATTTAAAAAAAATTGTGATTTAGGTCCCTTATCAGAAGATTGTAATTCATCAGAGTTGACTTCTTTTTAACATTTAGCCCATTTTCAATTTGGGATAAGCCCTTTATTCACAGTGTTATAAGTTACTTGATTTAGTGCAGGGCATCATAATTAATGAAATAAAGCATTACCTTGCCATTAATGTTGGGGCTTCAGAAATAAGCTCATGTCTTCGTGAGCTAATACATTGTAAGAGAATGTAGTCTTCATATGATTAGAACCGTGTGTGTTAATGCTATCATAAAGGAAAAATGATTGTAGGGTTTTATGCACTTAATGGGAAAAGATTTTAACCCTGATTTTACTGTTTTCAGGAAAATTCTACCTTTCCTAAGGTAGTTAAATCTGAATGGGATGTCTCATTAAAGTTTTTTAAAGTCAATAGTGGGTTACAGTATAAAATTATCAGTTTTCTTTCTGAATTTTAAACAGCTACTTAGTTGGATTTTTAACATTTTGAGGAATATTTGCCAGAAGGAAAATGTGTGAAATACAGTGGGTTTTCTTGAGTCCCAGAATTTTACTCGCTCGGGTCTCTGTTGGTGAACGTGGAGCACAAGAAGGCAGCCTGTCTTAGGTTCCCGCTCGGTCTTCAGGGCCTGCCTGGGGTGTCCCTTGCTTCTGCCGCACTCCGCGCGCCTCCCCACCTCTTCCACAGGCTTCTTGGATCTGCGTGACCACTGCCTCCAGTTCCACACCTGTAAACTCTACCTTCGCGCGTGTGTGTGCGAAGCCGTAGCTTGGTGCCCAGCCCGTAGCAGCGGGCACGCAGTCCGGCCCGTAGCAGCGGGCACGCAGGCCTGGGTGCCTGTGTTTTATCTCGGCGGGTTCATTCCCCTCAGCTCCCTCCACAAACACCTGTCTCTCAGATCTGCTGCTCCCGGGCATCTCACGGCTCGCAAGCTCTGGCACTTGCTCCCTGTCGCCCTCCCACCTCTGCCTGGAAGCCCCTGCCGGACTGTGGCTTCTTGATGTGCCCTGAGCTACCGCGCTGTGCCAGAAGGAAAATGTGGGTCTCGCCCTGCCTCACCGTGCTAACTTGGCTTCTCCGACGGCTGGTCCTCTCATGACCCCCAAATGTGTGTGCTGTCTGTGGACACATCACACATACCCCCACGCCACCCCCTCCCAGCCTGGCCGGGGCTCCTGGAAGAAGCCATTCATTCATTCCTGTGCCCAGATCCTTGGAGCTGCTCTGGCCCCTGAAGTCTCCGACACCTGGTTCCCCAGCTTCTCCTGTACCTCGAACTACCTCATATGCTTACATTAAATGCCTTTCACCCCCTTTCATCTTATTTATGTTCCAGTCTCTACCCAGAGTTCTCTGCCAATGTAGACTCCATCATTCTAATTCTCCTATGGATTCTGATGCTTTTTTTTTTTTTTTCTCTCTCATTTTTTTCTCTTTAAAAAATGAACGTGAAAACCAGCCAGAGACGGCTGCTGCTCTGAAACGCACCATCGAAGCCCTGATGGACCGAGGAGCCATAGTGAGGAGCTTGGAAAACCTGGGCGAGCGAGCGCTTCCTTACAAGATGTTCAGCCACAACCAGAAGCACCGGAAAGGGGGGTAGGTCTCTCCGCGGACATCTGATGGCCTTGGTGAGGTGCTGATTCATCTCCGAAACGGTCACAGTGTGAGTCAGGTCCCAGCTCTACTGCATGTTCTTGGGTGCCTCTTGTTGTCCGGACAGTACAGCCCTGTCTGCCCTTGGTCTCCTCGGGACAGACAGGTCACGAGAGCCACCGGCTCGTAGCACCTGATGGGGGATGAGAGGCCAAGCCAAGAGCCACAGGCTGTAACCTCTGATGGGGGAAGTTTCTCTTGTCAGCCCGAGCCCTGCCCCCTTGGCAGCGCTTTAGCGCTTTAGCGTTCACCCCCAGCACAGCTCAGTGAACGGTGTTGCTCCAGTACCCGCCCATCTTTTGGAAATGTGTGGGTCGCAGATGAAGATTCTGGCCAGAGTCGGATCTGTAGGGGAGAGATGGTCCGACCTGCGCGGGGGAGGATCCGCTTTCTTACTGGCTTTACTTCGGGGTGCTCAGCACCATTGTGCTTTGGGAAAGGGACTGAGCTCTTCGGGGCCCAGCATGCTTGGACCCCGACTTCAAAGTGTTCTCCCATTCGTCCTGGCCTGGGGGTGGAGAGGGAGAAGGGTCTAGGAACAGGGTCTGCAGTGGGACCCTGGCCTGGCTGAACCTGCGGTGGAGCGCCGGCTGCTGACCTCTTCCTGCCTCCCCTTGGTCGGTGCTAGTTAGTGTCCAGCTCCCGAGAGCGCCTGGTGCTGAGCGCGGCGTTGCTAGGAGACGGAGTGCACAGCGGTGGGGCTTCTTCCGCATCGTAGTAACGAGGAGGGAGGAGACTGTGTGTGTGTGGGGTGCATCCAGTCTTCTTTCTTTTTTAAAGGAACACGCCGCCAGGCATCATTCGCTGGCCATGAGCTCAGCATCTTCGTAGTGCCATGGGGCGTGGGGACGGCAGGGGATGCGCGAGGAGTGTCTCCTGCCCTTTTCTGTCAGCTCTGTACCCCCTCCTGCATGTCTTGAACTAGAGCGAGCCTCTGCCATCGCTGCACGCGTGCCGCTGGGGCCCGAGGGCCACGCTTTGAGCACCGCCGCGGTAGCGTTAGCTCTTGCATTGAGGTCTCAGTTCGCTGTGCTCAGGTGTGAGTGTCGTAGGGCTGCTGTTTGTCTCCTGGGGAGAATGATCCGCCCTGGAGAGCCCACCCAGAGGGGCTGCCAGCCTCCGCCCCCCTCGGCCGCTGACCTCGTGCTCGTGCCTCGCCGAGGACTGTGCGGTCACCTGAAACTCGCCTCTGGTTCTTCTCTTTCAAGCCCCTGGCAAAGGAGGGGTGGCCCTTGTGCAGTGTATTGCATGTGTATCACATACAGACGTGAAGTGGGGTGCCTAGTCTACAAGCGGGGGGGGGGGGGGTGTTGACATGTTTCAGTTTACCGTTGTTTGCTAAGTCTATGTCTCTCTTTATTTATTCAAAGTGCTGCCTTTTGCAACGTAGTAACACTACTTTATACAGATGCTGGAACAAGATAGCTGCAGTCCGAGATGTCGCTTAGGTGTGTGAAGCCACGCACAGTTGAATCCCTTAGAAACTCACCTTGGCAGTGCGTGGCGAGGAGCACTTCCAGAAGTTTCTTTCCTTTGCGAGTCTTGTGGAGCGTGCCCCTGTCCTTTTGCAGCACCCACCAGTACTGCTCGCAAAGGTCTTGGTTTGTGAGCGAGTGCGTGTTTGGAGTTGATGGGTGGGTTTGGATGCTGCCGTGGGGATTTAAGGTTAGTCAGAACAAGGCAGCTTGAGTTCATTATGTGCCAGCGTAAGTGACTAGGCCAGGGAAGGCTCACTGTCCAGAAGTGGCTAAGCGGCGGAGTGGCTTGTCGGGGGCTCACTTTGCACCCAGAGTTTTGGTTCAACAACCCTGGAGGAGGCCGTGATAGGCCCCTGGAGCTTGGGCAAAGCACTGACTCAAATTCTGATGCCGCGTGCGTGAGCCAGCGTGCGGCTTAGCTGGCCAGTCACGTGGGCTAAGCTGTCCGGCGAGAATCCATGCGCCGTGCCGTGCCGTTGACATCCTGTGTCCTGGCGCCACCTGCACTGGCCGGTGATTGTCGTGGCCACTGGTGTCGAGGAGAGTCCAGTGTAATGGAGGTCTTGGTGCAGGGCACAGCCAAATGGTCAGGGTAGAGGTGCCCTGCACAGCAGGAGGGTCCCAGGTGGTCCCAGGCCGACAACCAGGTCTCTGCACACACGCAGGTGACTGCCGCTGCCGTTCCCAGCCTGCTCCTCAGACCGGCCCCTTGTCGCACACAGGTCGGGCAGGCTGAAAGAAAAGAGTAGTTAGGAAAGTGTTATGTGGAGGGCTGTGGTAGGCTGGGAAGTCTCCCTAGAGCGGGAGGGGGCTTGGAAGAGGTGCCTCGTATTTATTATTTATTACCATGTCAAGTCTATAACCAGTTTACACCAAAAATAAAAATGTCATTATTTCAAATATTAATTTGGTCAGTCCTACTTTAGAAGCAGGTTGTGTTCCAGAAATGCGTCTCTATGCCTGAGTCTTTGTGCCAGAGTCGGTTTATAGTTGGGAGCTTGTTTTCTACCGGGACAACTCGGTGGTTGAAATTCCCAGACTGGTCACAGAAAATTTCCTTAGTTCCTAGTGTCTCTGGGGCCCGGTGGAATTGGGTGGGTCGTGTTGTACTGCTGAAGACCACTTTAAATGCTTGTTCAGTGTTCTTGTGTGTCCCACTGGGTCTGGTCTGGTCGTTCTTATCAAGGACGGAGATAAGATTTTTCTCTTTTTCTAAGCGTAGCCATGTTCTGAACCCGTGGCCGACAGGGCGTCTGAATGTGGGAATGTGGCAGAATGTGCCCACTCCGGGGTCAGGCGGGGCTGGTTGGGGACTTTGGCTCTGTAGGTCAGCATTTCAGATAAAGCGTCGGGACTCACTCACCGCCTGGTGGAGACCGTCTGACCATAATCCTGAGCGAGGGTCTTAAAAGATCTGGGGAGCATTGCCTGGTTCTGATTTGCTTTCAGCCTCCCTGGGTCTTCTCTCCTCGTGCTTAGCACGAGGCCCTGCTATAGTCGGTGGGGAAGCACTGTGGTTTGGAGGATTAAGCTGGGGGAGTTTGCACCACACATATAGGAGGGAGTCTCGGATAGGCGCTCCTTAGGCCGGGTCCCAAGGCCAGCCATCTGTCTAGCTGCGCACTCTTGGGGGTCTTTTTCCACTGGGTGGGGCTGGGCCGAGAGTGACTTGTGCAGCAGGGGAGAAACCAGGAAGAAGAGGTGGGTAGCCTCTGCTTCAGCGTCGCGCTTGTGCACTACCAAGGCCTGTCTAGGGCTTGCTCGACTCTGACCACATTTCATCTCACTGTCTCACTGCAGCTGGGCTGCTGTGGAATTCAGTGCGAATCTACTAGTCCTGAAAGGGAGGGGGGTCTTGCTTCTTCAGCCTCTCCTTTCTCTGTTCTCATCTGCTCTAAAATTTGGATAGGTGCTTGTGGCCAAGTTCTGCTGGCCTACATACAAGACACTATTTACGGGTAAGCAGAATGATAAAAATAACTGGTTCCGTGGTGAATCAGTGGAATTTTACTTACTCGCTCCCCAAATGTGCCTGCAGCTTGTTCCCTGAGAGCCTCTGTGAAGAGGCTGGTTGTTCTCCAGAGTTCCCCATTACACTCCGTGCTCCGCGCTTACTGCCAGTCCTGACCGGTCCTGGGTGCAGGTGCTGCGGCCTCTTCCAGGCTGGGCTGCCGGTCCTTGGAGGTTTCTTTTCAGTGGCAGTGGATCAAGAGTTGTCAGGTTTTTACAGCAGGATTATTGAGTTCTAAGATGGTGAGACCCACCTGGGAGGAAAAGAAGCAGGGCTTGTCCATTAAAGAAGCTCGGCTTTAAGGCGAATGGTCTGCTGCCCCCGTGGAGCCTGAGCTGACCACACAGACTAGAACTGGCATGCACACAGATCTGTCTCCAGTCTTTGAAGGGCTCCAAGATGTTTCAGGGCTGCAGAGCCTCCCTTGCCTCCCAGCCCCCCCTCTGAGCCACTGAGCGCCGCAGTGGAAATTTCCACTGTCTGCTGGTGGGAAGGGAAGGTGTCTGATGCGGACAAAGAATATTACTCAAGACGGAGACCATCCCCCGTACAAGCTCTTCTTGTGGGGAGCGTGTCAGTGCAGGGGTCAGACAAACGCAGGATGGGAGAGAACACAGCAGGAGACGCATTTCAGCCCTGGGCAGCCACGTCAGCCTCATGTCTGAAGGGCACTCAGAGGCCTGGGTTCCCTGGGAGAGTGTGCTGTGGGGGTCAGTCCTGGGCGTGGTCTGTCCTCCAACACCATTTCTCTGGGTTTTGGTCCTCTAGTGGAAGGTTTTGCTCCGTGATTGCTGAGATTTAAAGAAGAACTTGTTACCCTTTGGCCTTCTGAGCAAACTTGGCCTTGGAAGCAGTTTACTGCTCTCGGGCTCGTGGCCACTGTGTCCATCGGTGGCCCTCATGGCCTCCACTTCTGCGGGGCTGGGCGAGTTTGTGTAGAAAAGTACTTAAGGAAACGAGGAGAAGGAGCACTGATGGGAGCTGATCCTTTCCTGTGTGGAAAGCCTGTGCGGACGGAACCACGAGGGTGGACAGAGGTGGACGATGTGGTGGACTTGTGCGTGGCTATTTGGTGGTAGAGGAGGAAGGCTTGGGGAGGAGGGAGTGACAGCTGTCAGAGAGAGGCGACTACTCTATCAGCCCATCTCTGAGCCCCTCCCTCCTCCTGTTTGGTGGCGGTGC
Organism: Typhlomys cinereus; assembly: GCA_023101885.1. Taxonomy (NCBI): domain Eukaryota; kingdom Metazoa; phylum Chordata; class Mammalia; order Rodentia; family Platacanthomyidae; genus Typhlomys; species Typhlomys cinereus. The sequence continues at coordinate 246,667 of JALPQD010000349.1, read as the reverse complement.
CTTTTCGTGGAAATGTCCACGGTGCGACAAGGAGCGCTGGAGAGGCAGCGTCCCTGCCCCCCAGCCCCAGGCACAGATCGGGAGCACGATAAGCTGGAGGACAGGCACGCTGTGGTCAGGGCACCAACCACATGTCATTTGGCTGGAGCTCGTGTGGCGCTGGCCGCCAGTCCTGTGAGACTGGCAGAGGTGTGTCACGAGGAGAGGGTGACGGTTCGGTGCCGAGGGGCAGCCCAGGAGCCAAGCCACTGCCAATCTCAGGACTTCCCCCTTCCAGCAGGACCCTTGTCCCTGGGCCATCTCAGTGCCCGCGCCAGGAGAGGCGTAGGCTGTGGACCCCAAGGTCACCTGTCGCTCGCTGACCCGGGCAGATCAGTTTCCTCCCGCGAAGTTGGACCGCGTTGCCCTTCTGGCACCTGTGTTTCTGGTCCCGTGGCTGTCGTTGGCTCCTGTGTCCCCATCTGTCTGAGCCCTGACTGTGTCCACGTGGCTGTTAGTGAGCCCTGGTTAGTGGGGGGACCTTCCCGCGCCTCCGTTGTGACCCCTGCTGACTGAAGGCAAGGGAGGCGCTTGTAGGGAGCCTCGTGGCAAAGCCCACGTCATGCAGGAGAAGCTGCTGGACCCGGATCCTCGGCCTCGCGTCCTCTCCCGCCGCCTTCACTTCCCTTCCCCCGTCAGGTGTGCAGAGGGAAAGCAGGTGGAAGGTAGAGACTGTTCTGACACTCCTGTCTCCAGGCCGGAAGTAGGAGGTTTCTGGTGTGTCCGGCTTGTGCGGCCATCTTGGTGTGGTTTGCTTGTCAGTGTGTGTGGTAGTGGAGGCTGATCTTCATGTGGTCATGATTCGCATTTCACTAGTGATACATCTTTTCTTGTACTTCTTTCCCTATATATTTTAGCGAAATACCTGTTTAAATTTACAGCCAGTAGTTTAAAATCTAAGCTTTTTAATATTGTTTTAAATAAATTTTGATTGTTGTTTACCTACTACATTCAAGTACTTCATGAGAGATAAAATGGACAAATCCTAGTCTGTGGCTTGAGTTTTCATTTAAAGAGTTTTTGATTTGGATGAAGTCAAATTTGTTGTGACTTTTCTGTTGTGCACTAAGTTTTTTTGTGTCACAGCCGATGAGTCTTGGCTTAACTCGAGGATACAAAGGCTTTCCTGTGTTTGTTTGCCAAAAGTTAAGTAGCTTGATTTTTATTTATATTCCACTTCTGGGTTTAATTTTCTTGTATGGTACCAAGTGGACTCGTGTGCACATGCATGCGTGTGTATGTTGTATGTGTTCATGTGTGCGCATACAGAAGCAGAGGTGGATGTCGGGGGTCTGCTCTGTCATTCTCCACCCTGAGGCAGCGTCGCTCATTGAACCTACAGCTAGGCTGTGGCCAGGCGCCCCAGCAGTCCTCCTCTCGGCTCCCCATGGTACTGGGGACACGGACATCTACCTGCATCCGTCCCTGGTTTGTTTTTGTTTTTATGTGGGCCATGAGAATTTGAACTAGACTCGCACAGCAAGTCGACATACTTACGGAGTGTTCGTGGCTGCTGCTGCTGTTGTTTTAGGTAAGCATACTGAGTTGATGCAGAACGGTTTGTTAAAGACACTGTCTTTCCTCCTTTGAATGGTCGTGGCCCTTTCTCATGTGTATGGGTCATCCTGGGTTCCAAACTTTCAGTCTATGCTGTCTTGATTTCCATTGCTTTATAAGTTTTAAAACCAGGTGGTATTCGTTGTTTAACTTATTCTTCTTTATTAAAGTTGTTTAGTTATAAATTCATTGTATTTGCTTATGAACTTGGAAATCTGTTAGGATTTTTAGAAAGATTTGTTTGTTTATTTAGCATGTGTGTGTCTGTGTGTGTGTGTCTGTGTATCAGAAGGTGCTATGCCTGCCTGTGGAGACGCGGGTGACTGGGAATCACTCGGGCTGGCTCTGCCTCCTCTTTGCTTTGCTCTGGAGTTTCCCAGACTCTTCCTCCCAGGATGGGACGCATAGTAGGATCTGGGATCCAACTCAGGACCTTCTGTTTTGCGAGGCAGAGCCTTAACGTCTCTCTGGCCTTCTGTTAGGATTTGATGGAGGTTCTCATGACTCTGAATTGAGGGACTCTCACACATTGTCAATCCAGTTAGCACCAGAGAGGGTCTCCAGCGAATGTCTTTGTTTGGAAGTAAGAGAAGCTGCAAGGGAAACCTGTGCGTCATTGCCAAAACACAGCAAGCTGAACCATAGAGGATGTTGAAGCGGGAAGCTTTCGAAAGTGAAAAGGGAAAGATTCGCACAAGCTTCTAGGATACAAAGTTATAGATTTCGAGAGGATTTTTCCTGCCTTATTACACTGTCCAGTACAGTGTCGTGGGTGGGGCTGGAGATAGGGATTCAGACGTTTATCAATAGGTTGAAATATTAGCTGAGATTGTGGAATCCTTACGATAATGACAAGTTTCCTCCTATGTTCCTGCATGCTTTGTCGGGATGGTCACGGAATTTTTTTTTACTTTTTTTTTTTTTTTATTCATCATGTGCGTGCTCGTGCTGCGTGCTGCAGCGTGGTTGTGTGTGTTGTAGAACCTGGCGAATTTGGGAATCACCATGGACTCCTCTACTTCCTCCTTGTTTACTCTGCCCCGGGATTCACAGACTCCGCCCTACCAGGACCGGACCACAGGCCGCTCCCGCTTCCGCCCGGCCTCTATACCTGGGGTCTAGGATCCGAACTCAGGACCTTCCGCCTGCAAGGCAGAGGCTTAACCCCTGAGCCACCTCTCCGGCCCCCCATGGGACTTTTTAAGTTACTTATATTTGTTGAAATTATCTTTTTTCTTTTGCTTACTAATGTGAATTCTATTGGTTGATTTTTTTTTCAACTGTTAAGTGCATCTTTCATTCTTGGGATAAATCAAGCTAATTTAATTTAAATGCTAATGTCCATTTAAAAATATATTAAAGAAGTTAATTGATTAAAATTCTGTTCTGAGGGGATTTTGGTTTGTTCTTTTTTTGTAGTGCCTGTGTCTGGTTTAATATATTAGCTCCTAAGCAAGATGGAAGAGTTTACACTGAACTGGTATTTTTCCCTAAACATTTGCTATTAATCACTAGTAAAGTCACCTTTGCGAGAATATTTTAACCACAAATGTAATCTCTTTCATAGATGCAGGAGTATTCAGATTATCTTCTTCTTGAGTGAGCTTTGGCAGTTCATATTTTTTCAAGGAATTTAGTCATCTTATCTGAGCTGTCAGGTTCATTATAAAATTTTCCACAATATTCCCTAGTATCCTTTTACTATTTGTAAGAATTGTAGTTATTTCCCCTTTCTTTTTCCCAGTAATGAAAATTCTTGTTTTCTTTGTCTGGCAAAAGGCCTGTCAATTCCGTATTCGGTTTTAGGGACGTTCTGCTTTCCTTTCTGTCTTTCAGAGACTTTTATCTGATCGTCTTCCCTCCATTCTTTCTCCTTCCTCCTCCTTTCTGCCTCCTTCCTCTGGCTAGACTCAGATTGGTCTGTTTTCATCCTAAAATGAAAACGGACATTAGTTTGAGGCTTTTCTCTCCTTGAGCAGGTGTTAGAGCTTCAAGTGCCTCACTCTGTTGCTGTTTTAGTGACATTTCCTGTAATTTGATATGCCTTCATTTAATTTAAGTTTCAAGCCTAAGTTACAAATTCAGTTTGTAAATTCAGTTTGATTTCTCCTTCAGCCACTTTAATCCTTTGGTTTATTTGCATGGTCTCTGTTCGGTGTCTCCTATGGGGGGATTTCCCTTTAGAGTTGGGAGTGCGTCTGGACCTTACAAAGAGCGCGTGCCTGGTTCCGCCAGGCCTGAGACCCTGTTGCTCGTGCACTGCGGTGCGGTGAAGGGATGCCCCCTTTCTCCACCCTTGTTCGTGTGCATCCCGGGGATCCTGAGAGAGGCACGTCGGGTCTCTGGGACTTTGGATTTGTGTTTCCGCGTTCACTCTGTGGGTCTTGTCTCCTGCGTGTTGGCCTTCTGATCACTGGTCACCCCCGTGTCTTCTTGGTAAACCCGCGCTGCGAACTTCCTCTTTTTCATCCCTCCTCTGAAGTCGGCCTCATCTGATCTTAGTATAATAGTTCGAGTTTCTGTAAGTTAAGGTTTTGCTTGGTATGCGTTTTCTGTTTAATTTTGTTTATACAAGCAATTTTCCCACTAGTTTTTTACTCAAAAATGTTTCTTACAAGTTTTGAACCTTCTCTGTATAGGATTATGCAAAATGCCACCCCTTTTCCATGACTTCTTTCATTTCAGTCTTGTTCATTTTCAGTGGCTTCCTACTTTCCCCAGAAGTCTAACCCTCATGCCAGCAACGCCACTGCCCAAGAATTGTTGGGACTTGCTCTCCATCCATTTCTGCACCACGCGCTAGGGTCAGAGCACAATGTTCCTGGGACGGTTGGGGTTAGCGCAGGAGACAGATGTCAGCAGTGCGAGGGGTACGCTGAGACTTGGAGGTGTGGGCCGAGGGAGCCCCTTTGGGAAGTGGTGAGAGAAGGACGAGTTAAGGAAGTGAAGGGTGAGGCTGGGAACTTGAGATAGAGATCCCGACAGGCAGAAGACATGGGAGACATTGAGAATCCAGAAAGATTGAGAATCAAGATTCAAATAGGAAGATGCTGTGTTTCTTTGAGCAAAGAAAGTGTATTGAAAGATTTTTTTTTAACAAATCTTCTCACTCAGGTAGAACATATAAAAATTTTGGAGACTGATATAGTTTCTAACCAAATTGTTGTAAAAATTAGTGCAAAGAAGGCTTAATTAAGCTCCATCCCCCTGGTTTTTTAGGACGAGACCTCAGTGTGGAGCCCTGGCAGGCCTGGACTTTGCTGTGTAGACTGGCTTTGAACACATCTACCTCTGCCGCTTCTGCTGTGCACACCATGCCTGGCTTGCTTGCGGGTGGGCAGCAGAGGTGGCAGGGAGCAGTGCTGCCTCCTTTGCGGCATCGTCCAGCAGGGTGTTGGCAGAAGTACAGCTCCTTTTGGATCGCTGACCAGTCTCATCTGAGCAGACAAGGGCCACGTTCTTTGTTACTCAAGGTTCACATCAGTGCTGAGCCTGCCGCATCGTCTGACGGGGGTCTCTTCCCTTTATCTCTGTCCTCATTGTGAAGTGCGGCTGACGCTCTGTACTGTGTCTTCTATACACTAAGTGGCCATTTACAAAATCCTTTGGAAAATTAGAAGGCCTAAAGGTTTCATAAGAGACGATAAACAGATGAGCTAAACATTCTTATTGCTGCCTAGAACATTCTGCCTCTGCCCCATGATTTCACATCCCCAGTGTAGGTTTCAGGTAAACTTTCTCAGTGCGTGTGCTGCTTCCATACAGGCTCGTGGCCTTGCTTGATTTTCTCTGGTTTCCCCCTCTCTCCTCCCTGCTTGGGAATCTACCCCTGTCAATTATACGTCATAAACATTCACTGTCTTGCAGGTATTTCTTGGTGGATTTTTATGCTCCTACAACTACTGTGGACAGCATATTGGATCACCTGTCTCGAGACACGGATGTGGTTCGACCGAATGTTGTGAAGCACCCCCTGACCCAGGAAGTAAAAGAGTGTGATGGAATTGTGCCCGTGCCCCTTGAAGAGAAACTATACTCCACGAAGAAGAGGAAGTGACCCGCGCCCCCAGAGTTCAGCTTTGCATTAACCATACCTGTGTGGCAGTGCCGTGTGGCTTCCTTCCCCTCCCAGATTGTCTTAGCTCTGGATGAAGAGGTGAGAGCTGACCCCGAGGGCCGCTCAGGACCAGCACACCCCCCTCAATGCCACTTTCCTTAGTGTAACTTGTCTGAGGCCTTTGCCCTAACCGCTGCGTTTAGAAGAGCGGATGGAAACCATCTGCACTGCGAGCTGTCACTCAACTGCGAGCTGCCACTCACACTGCGAGCTGTCACTCACACTGCGAGCTGCCACTCACACTGCGAGCTGCCACTCACACTGCGAGCTGCCACTCACACTGCGAGCTGCCACTCACACTGTGTTGCCACACAGAAATATGTGGGAAGTGGAGATGAGAGCAATAAACCTGATTTTCCCAGTCCTCACCGGTGTGTTTTCTCCTGCTCTGCCCCAGCACAGTCGCCCCCTCAGCCCAGTGGTGCCAAAGTTGCTGTGATGTGAAGAGGCGCTGGTGGCTGGAGCACGGGACCCAGACAAGGGAAGCAGGGTGCTCAGATGGCATCGCTGACGGGCAGCCTGTGCCGGTCACGGCCTGGCTGCTCCTCTTGTCTGACGGCTTCTGCTCCCTCGCGCCTCAGCCCCAGCAGTGGGAAGATGCGTGTGATTGAGGCGTCTTTTCAGTTCCTTGTGTCTCGTCCTTGGTCTCCCCAGGGCCGGCGTCTGAATAAGACTCGAGCAGCCCGTGTACCTCCCCAGACAGGAGCTGTGAGCAGGTCACAGTGACTGGGCTGCTGTGGATAAAGGACTGGGGACCAGCACGTGACCTGCATAAAGATCCACCAGGAAATACCTGCAAGACAGTGAATGTTTATGACGTAGACTTGACAGGGGTAGATTCCCAAGCAGGGAGGAGAGAGGGGGAAACCAGAGGGAATCAAGCAAGGCCACGAGCCTGTATGGAAGCAGCACACTGAGAAAGTTTACCTGAAACCTACACTGGGGGTGTGAAATCATGGGGCAGAGGTCAGTTCACAGTCACACTGACTTCAAGCAGGAAGGGGCATGGCCAAGGGACTCTGGGTCTGTAGGCTACACCCCTGGAGCCCGAGGAAGCTCTGGCCACGGCTCCCCCTCCCCCCCACCTGTCCTTACACCCCAGCAGTTTGTTGTCGGCCGCCTTCTTGAGAGCCCAAGTAACACCTTACTTCCAATTCCTCCAGGAAAAACTATAAAAAGCTTCTCTGAAGATGAGAAGTTCAGTTAAAAGGGTCATTAAGTACTTGAGGCTGGAGAGATGGCGCAGAGGTTAAAGCCTTTGCCTGGCGAGCAGAAGGACCTGAGTTCTGATACCAGATCCCACGTTCCCAAAGTTACCCTGGGTCCCCCACAAGGACACATGCGCCCTCTGACACACACACACACACACACACACACACACAATGAATGAATAAAGTTTAAAAAAGTTATTTTTAAAAACGCCAGGCAGAAATGCAGTGGCCTGTAATTCTGACTCTGGAAAGCAAAGTCCAGGAAACTCCAGAGCAAAGCAATAAGGAGATAACGAAATCCAAGATGATTCCCAAAGTTACCCTTAGGCCTCCACAGGAGCATACAGTGCCCTCCTACACACACATGCACACACACACACACACACATACACACACACACACACACACGACCAGACAAGGGATAAAATAAAAATTATCGGGCTGGAGAGGTGGCTCAGGGGTTAAGCCTCTGCCTTGCAGGCAGAAGGTCCTGAGTTCGGATCCCAGATCCCACGTATAGACGCCAGGCGGAAGCGGGGGCGGCCTGCGCTTCTGGTCCTGGTAGGGCGGAGCCTGTGAATCCCAGGGCAGAGTAAACAAGGAGGAGGTGGAGGCGTCCATGGTGGTTCCCGAATTCGTCTGTGGTTCTACACACACAGAGACACACACACACACACAGACACACACACGCGCGCCGCACATACAGACGCACATGCGCACAGTTGAATAAATAATAATAATAAAAAAAATTTAAAAAATTATCTAGAAGAAATACTTTTGCGTCCTAGTCATTGCGTCTGAATCTGGACATGAGTCCGGCTGTCTGCCGCACGGCTTGCAGTCACCTGCTTAGGCTCGGTGTTACCGCCATGTGTTGCAGGTATGTGTTGACGTATCTAGCCCGGGAGAACTCTTCCTTTGAGCGGAAGCAGTCGTTAGTCCTATTTTTTGTTTTGTTTGTTGGATGAGGAAACTGACCCGGATTTGACCTTGACCCCACAGCTTTCCCATGCTGACTGGGCCCTTGAACTGGGCACCCTGAATCTCCTCTAGGTTAAATAAGGGAACCAGCTGTGTGGGGGGGTTGGTTGTGCCCTGGTGGTGACGTCTGTGCTTGAGGCACTGGTGCCTTCGCTCCCTGTAGATGGACACGTTCGGGCGTTCCGGGTCACGCCAGCGCCCTGCATCCCGTGGCACAGTTAGAGTGGGGGGGCTGGCTAAGTAGGACAGCTGTGCAGCGTGCCACTTCCTCGCTGTTCCACCTCTGCGTGATGACTCAGCGGCCGCGTCTGCAGCCTGTCGCAGGCGCTGTCTGGCCTGGACTTTGAGTCTCTGCAGGTGACGTCCAGGCTGCAGCTGGCTGCGGGAGCTCGGGGCCGTCTTCTCCCGGGCTGGTCGTGTTGCTCTGTTCGTGTGAATGGCGGTGAGCGAAGGCCTGACGTCCCGCAGGGACGGAGGACCGTCGCAGCCTCCTTGGAGCTCATAAGTGACCAGCAAGGCACACGAGCTGTGGGTGCGGCACCAACTTAAAAAGTGCTGCCGGGAGCGAATGCTGCGGAGGCGGGAGGTCTGGTGGGCGCGGTGTCTACAGACCCCTGGGGGCCTGAGTGGGAGGATAAAATGAGAGAAGGTGGCTATCGCAGGCCCTAGGGGCCAGTCTAGAAGGCCGAGAACCCTGGAAACTAAACTGAAGACTCGAGAGAGCTCAAAGGGGCCTTGAGCGACAGGTGGTGGTGGTGGTGGGGACGTGACACGCTAGCCCGTGCTCCTCCGAGCTCATCATTTCCTGAGGTCATCGTCTTTCCATCTGTAGCCTTGGCTGTCTGGTCTTCCCCGGACAGGGTCGTCTCCCGGAAGTGCTCTGTTACTCTTGTGTTCCTGGTTACCTGACTGCCCCTCATGACGCCAGCTTCCAACTCAGTGGAAGAACTCCATGGTACCGAGGATGTCGAGGGGCTAGCTGCTTCCTCCTCCCCTTTCCTCCAGTGTCTCTCCTAAGATGCATCTTGCCAGTTGGTTCCGCTACCTGCCCGAGAAGAGGCCAAGAGTGCTTGTAAGGGTGACACTTTGTTGGTAGCCCAAGGTCGTGGCCACAGTGCTGTCCTGTTAGGGTCTGTTAAGGGTCAGGGCACGAGCTGTGCCTGGGGAGGGGGACAAGAAGATGCAGGCCCGGGCTGAAAACCCCGCTGACCCCGAGACATGCCACAGGGAAGCTTCGGCCACCACACCCCCACTGGACGTAGCCATTCAGCAAGCGCCGCCATGGACGGACCATCGACAGACAAGAGCCATGAAACTTACAGGCGCCTTTGTGATTTTTACTGAAAGGCCAACAGGTTGATGAAAGGTGGGCATGTGGAAAACAAAAGCCACACTTCCTGCTGCTGAGGCTAGCCAAGTGGCGTCGGTCCCACCCATCCAAGGTACAACCCGAGGGTTTAGGCAGAGCTTGCTGCAGGTGTGATCGTTTTACTCTTTATTATCCTGAAGCCACTCTACTCGGAGCCACAGATAAGGTACTGACCGAGGCGCAGAGAAAATGCCTGTCCATGTCCGCTGGGGCGGGACAAGCTGCTTGATTCCCAAGGCCGTGTTTGCCCCTCTGGAGGCAGCCTGCTGGCCTGCGCCCAACCTGCCCAGTGAGTGACCTCCTCCTTGCCCCACACCCAGACTCCCAGGGCCTCCCTCCCACGGGGAGGGAGGGAGTGGAACAGGGACTCCTTGGGAGTGTTTTTTATTTGAGGTCCTCACAGGAGATTCTGAGAAAGACGGAGAACACACATTTCCTGGAGGCCGGGCCTCCTCTGCATGCCACTCAATCGTGTATAATTTCCTGCAGAGCCACCTTCTCCGAAGCTCCAGAGGTGTGTTTAGACAGCAACAACACACATGGCAGATGTGGCCCTGGGCAAGATACGGAGGTGCAACGGGCACTGCCCCTGACCTTCAGGTACTCGCAGGTAGGGCAGGCAGTGGAAATCCCCAGCTGTCTAGAGCACAGCTACCATAAAAACAGTGATCGAAGATTAAGAGCCCAGGCGAGCCAAGTGCTATGGAAACGGGGGTGGGCCTGGGACGTTGGCCAGCAGAGCCGGGGTTTCAGCTGCACAGGGACCGGCGTGTGGAGTGGAGCCCGGGTCGGGGGAGGGAAGTGCGATACCACCGAGGATCTCAACGCTCCCGTACGGCGTGGTGTGTCAGGACAGAGCTTGGAGTGTGGAGGTCATGGGCTGTCATAGGGGTGAGACCCGAAGTCAGGTGAGGTCCCAGGTGCCTGCTGCTGGGGGCGTCTCGTGGCTGTTAAGGGTCTCCTGGAGGACTATTGAAAGGGCAGAGAGTGAAGCCTACGCAGATTGACTTAGTGTAAAATGCTCCTCCCGACGCCAGCCCTCGGCCGCCCGTGTGCCCTGAGGGAGGAGGGCTGAGCATTCGGGAGCTTACGATCACAGTAAGGGGCAGCAGGACCACTGGCAGGGCAGAGCGAGCTGGGTGCCCCCCCCCCGGCTGAACACGGCGGCCTGAGAATGTAGGTGGGAACATTCGAGAATGTTCTGGGCTGTTGTCATTCGTGTTACGAGGCCGAGTGGAGAGAGAACCGTATCTGGGGAGGCCTTGAAACGCCAGGTGCCATCCCTGGCTGTGTCTCCGGCAACCAGGGACAGGAAACATGATCATGTTTCCACAGCAACTTTGTAGGCTCCTTGGTCACGCTGGAAAAGTTCAGGAGTGCAGTGAGCGGGGGACTTCAGGCGCAAGTCCTGCGCGAAGGCCGTGACTTGGCCGCCCACTCGTCCCTTGACACGAGTGACATGTCTCTCGGCCGCAGTGTCCCCATGCGATAGATGTGGCCAGTGAACCAGGCGGTGTCCATAGACCCTTCCGGGTCTACACTGGCTGGTTTATGGAGCTCATTCTACCAGTGTCTTAGGAATTTGGTGTGATGGGTGAGGGAAGAGGGAAAGTCAGAGCCTTAGACTTTGCACACTTCTTTTCCTTTCTGATGAACATGACTGCTTTCATAACCTGCCAGAAGGTTCTGTGAGGTGGCCCGTTGCTCCCTGTTCTGAGCAGAATAAGCACTGGGTACCGTCACAGACACGGCCTGAGGAGAGTCACGTGCTAGTTGCATTTCCAGCATTCTTCATGCACTGAAAAAATTAAGGGATGTGCACGTGAGGCCAAATGCGGACAAGAGATATTCCACGAGACTGCAGAAGAGTGTCGCAGCCTATAATCACGTGTGACGGCAGGGTCTGGTTGAAGAGTCACACCGCAACCCCTCAAATGAACTAAATCTGGGTGACCTGCAACCCGAGAGATTACCAAGCCAGATTCCTTGATACCAAACCGCATCTCCAGAGGGCTTCTGTTCTTTGGGGGGCTGAGTTGTCCTGTTACTCTATATGGCCCATGTTCCAAGAACACCAGACAAGGATGTGACCTGTGATTCCCCTGGGAGAGAGAAGGACGCGTGCGCGCTGTTCAGGACAACACCAGAAGTCGGGGTCATGACGCCTTGTAAGCGGGGAAATAACCTTCAGATAAAGCTCTAGTTGAGCTCAGGGATGGGTGTCGCGTTCCTCTGACCCTTTTGTCTAAATGGATTCCCCAGGGGAGGCACCTCTCTGTGGAAGACTGGAAAGTCCTTGCCAGGAGTCAAGACCTGATCGTTAACAGTCCTCTTTGTTGGTAGATTCTACAATTACGAACAGAACTGTTGGAACCTCTTGGTCACTCTCAAATAAACACTGACAGCCACTCACAGACACAGGGGCAAAGGATCAACTTCACTTCAGTGTGTCCGTTTTAGTTCAGCACTCGCTGCAGACAGGGGTCTCCATGTCTGCTCCGTGCTGGGTCTTGCATGTGTTTGCAATGCCTCCGAGCATTGTGCTGCAGTGCTCCCTGGTGTCCCTAAACCCGGAAGGTTGGTGAGGTGCTTCACGGGGAAAATGTGATCAGCGTTGCCCAGTGTAAGTTTCAGTGCGTTCGGCCTTGAGTCCAGTGTTACCGATTCAGCAGTATGCGGTAAATAGGACATTTTTTTAAAAAAAGAAACATGCAGGAAACAGGATTACAGATTGATGGACTGACTCTAACACTCTGACCAGGGATAACCTGCCTCTGTATTTCCTCTGGGAGCAAAGACTCACTGTTCTGTAACCCGAGTTCACGGTGACTATAGAACATGAGTACACAGCCACCAGGATGAACGATTGCGCTTGGAGATCTATGCTTCATTCTGCGGAGGACTCGGTAGGTATCTCTCCGTAGTTCCCCTGGTCTTACCCGCGGTAAGAACGCTTCAGTCTCTGTCGTGGTCCTTCCTCTCCTTCCCTCAGCGCCTCCTGCTCTCAGTAGCCTCCATCGCTCCTGTTCACCAGGCAACGGTGATGTTTATGTGAGCCAAGTGACTGTTCTTCGAAAGAACACTTAGCAGGTACCGTGGAGTAATGTTTGGTCATATGGCCAGAAACCCAGCACTGTAAGAGAAGAGTCTGGACGTGGCGGTCCATTTCTCTTCCAGTCTCAGGAGTAGTGAGGTCTCGGCGGCTTCTGGGGAAGGCATGCAGAGAGATAACTAGGTGAGTGGTACAGCCCCCCCCCCAGCCTGCTCAGAGCATGCTTAGCTCTTTGAACCCATTTTAACTACATACGAGATACCCACAAAGACATGGCAGAGCTGCGAGGGATAGTAGAAGCGCGGGCTTTATGGAGCCGGCAGCCGTGGCGAGTTTTGAAGGGCTCATTCCTCTTCCACACGTCTCCTGCCAGCTGAGTCTCGGCTGCTGCGTGCTCCTGCACCTCCTCCTAAACCCAGCATCACACGTGACGGCTTGGGGATAAGTCTGCTGTTGCCTGATACTGAAGCGCTGATGATCTTCATCTTGCCTCACTTCCTGCCTTGGTAGCTTTCTGAAAACTTGTGCATGGATGGAGAAACTAGAAGCGTTCTGTTATTTGTAATTCAAACGTGTCTCCAAATACAGCAGGTAAGAGAACACCTTTTAGATGCCCGCCGCTCCCATGAACGGATCCTGTGTTTTTCTTGCATCTGCCTCAGACCTTGTAAAGCAATGGAAGTGTTACCTGCAATTGAAATCCTCTGTGCTCCTTATTCATTTACACAGGGCTCCTGAAAGGGATGGATGGGATGGAGTGAACATGTATCGTGAAAGGGGGTGTCTTGGATCAGGGGAGCGACCAGGAGGTCCAAGAGTGGCCACCTGCGCACTGGGAGGCTGAGATCCAGCAGCTGCTTAGCGTGTGGAGCTGGATGCTATCTGCATGCTGGAGCTGGTGAGGAAGATCTGGAAGGTTCCTGAGAGCCGCTGGTCTCTGGTCCTCCCTGGAAGGCTGAAGAAGCTGGAGGCTTATGTAGGGAAGGATGGCTGCAGCTGCAGCAGCAGCAAGACGCCCCCACCTGCAAGAGGTGCAGGCGGGTTGGGCACGCAGCTCTGCTTCTTCCTCAGACAGCTTTCCCAGCATCGCTGGAAGGTACTATCCACTCACGGGGAGAATCTTCTGCTCCCTGTTAACCCTTCTGGAAATGCTCTCACGGTTGCAGCCAGAGACCCGTCTCCTAGACGATTCCAGATTCAGTCAACTGATAATCAAGATTAACTTTTAGCATTCGAAAGCCAGTAGCATTTTTCTCTGTGTTCCGCACTCTTCCACATGGCCAGCGTTCAGGATCAGGGGTCACGGTTCCTGTCATCTTCTCCACCCAGTGATGGATATCTCCAGTGTGTTGGGGTCTTAGGCAGCGCTGTGGTCAACTTACAGGAGCTAGAGCCCTCGGGCAACAGGGTTCAGTAGCAGTTGTGCTGGTGCTGGGCGCAGTGGTGCACGGCTGGGGTTCCAGCTATAGGGAAGCTGGGATGGGGTAATGGGGGCAGGGGAGAGGAGAGAGAGAGAAAGAGAGACGAAGAGAGAGAGACAGAGAGAGAAAGCTTGTTCTGACTCCAGACTCCTGTATGGGCTCCTTGGCTGGTGCCCCCTCATTTCTTCTGCTCAGCTGTGATCTCACCCAGCCTTAGGTATAACATGTCATCTGCTGTCAGGGTAACCCCTGCCCCCTAGTCCTCATCCTTACCTGGATTTTCTCACCTGCAGTCATCGTAGAGCTTGGTAATACATCCTGACTTCATCTGTCCACAACTCAAATTCCTGCCCTGCTTCTGAGCTGCCTTTTCCCACAAGGCTTCCGAACTCCTCCACTCAAGTCGGAAGTCTCAGAATCATCTTGGCCTCTCCAGCTCTCCTTCCCATCTGCCATCCAGGGCTCTGGCCAATGGCTTCTATCCAGAATCCAACCTGTGGCAATGTCCTGGGGCCGCCACAGAGGACCACAGCAGCACACTGGAGGGCGTCTGTTGTTCTCCCAAGAGCTGAGCCAGGCTAATGACAGAAGCCAGCTCAGGCAGCCAGCAAAGTCATCGTCCCTGGGGCCTCCAATGTTCTTTCTCATCCCAAGAGAGTCCCAAGAGGTTCTTGACAAAGCGCGACTGATAATAAAATTAAGATGATAACAGTTTGGATGATTTAGTTTCACAGAAATTATGGCTGTGTGTGTGTGTGTGTGTGTGTGTGTGTGTGTGTGTGTGTGTGTACATAAAAGAGGGCACTGTAAGTGCCTGTGGAAGCCCAACGGTGACTTTAGGAATCATCCTGGATTGCTTCACCTCCTTATTGCTTTACTCTGAGGTTTTTCAAGTTCCACCTTCAAGCCACTGCCCTTTCTGCCTGGTGTTTTTATGTAGGATCTGGGATCCAAACTCAGGTCCTTTTGTTTGAGAGACACAGATTTTAACCCCTGAGCCATCTCTCTAGCCCAGAAATTATGGCTTAGAAATTGTCCATAAATAAAGAGTCAGACAACGATGCTGATCAGTTGACCATTTCCAGAGAGGACAGAGGGAGAAGAAGCAGCCCCTGGTCAAGCAAGCATCTGAAGAAGGGGCCGGCAGTGTGGCTTAGACAGAAGGGCACTCGCTGCGCAAGTCTGATACCCCAAGTTGGAGGGCTGGAACCCATGAAAAGGTGGAAAAAGAGAACTGACTCCATAGAGTTGTCCCCTCACACACACACACACACACACACACACACACACACACACACACACACACACACAGTGGCATCCCCTCCTGCTTCATAATCATAAATAAAATTCAACGAAGAAGAGATCATTGCTCGGAGGCTGGCTTGACCCTTGCCAGGAACCCAGGACGACTAAGCATCTGAAACGCCGCCTGCCACTGAGGCCCCAAGCTGGCCTGGAGGCTCCTTCAATGACGTTCTGCTTCTGTGGTGTCTTTAAGAAGGTGGGCGCCCGCCACACGCGTTCCCGAACAACCCGTCCTGGCACTCAGAGTGTCTGTTCTTGGAGGGGCCTTGCCTCGAGATAGCTGGCAGCCATCTGTGAACCGGGAGAGCCGCCAGCAACCACTCAGGCTGGGTCCCGCTGTGGGAAACCCTGCCAGGTGACAGCCGCCGGCCATCAGGGCCCAGTGGGCAATGCTTTTTCACGTCTCCCTTTTCTTCGGTTCCAGTTTTTTAATTCAGGAAGAGATAAGATGCGAGATGGTGAGCTTACTAGTAGAGCATTTTCTCTTTTGAGGGATTGTTAGGAAAGCTTATCTAAATTTTAGAATGGAGACGAGGGGTGTGTCTTCTCAGTGACCTACTGGAAACATTGCTAGACAGGCCCCCCAAGCGCCAGTTCTTTCTGGAGGACATGACACCTTTGACTTGACTTGCTGATAAGCCTAAACGAGGTAAATTTTCATGGCAGCTGGTTGATTTCTGCACGTTGGAAATAGGAGTCACAGTCTCATTTGTGTAGGGCGTCATTACTGGGGTACTCGCCAGCAAGTAGCCAGTCTAATACTGTTTTCTTTGTCAGTGCTGGTGAAATTTCACAGGCTCCTTCTGAGCCTTCTCTACCGTCCTGTTGCTTCAGTGGGATACGTATTCATTGTGTCTTTGTGTAAGAGTCATATGTTTCCCCGTGGAAGGAGGAGAGCAAGTATCAGGGACGGGGCTTTGGGAACATGAGCTGGCTTCTCATGAACAGCGTGAGACAGCACGCTGTCACCGCAAGCGGCATGAGACTGTCACCGCGAGGAGGCGGACGCGTCAGGTCTCACAGCTGTGACGAGGCAGGTCCCGGGTAAGCCAGGAGGAGCTGGAGATTTTCCGAATCTTCACAACCAGCTGCAGAGCAAGATCGGCAGGCGAGGGTGTGGGTGGACCCCAAACTTCAGGGATGGTGGAAGGGATTTCTGGCGGGCTGCGGTTACAATTGGGATTTGGAAGCAAGAACCCCGGGGTATCTGAATGTCAAACTGGAGAAGGAGCTGGAAGCATTCGGGGAAAGGAAAGGTGTGGATAAGCCCTGGAAGGCCACTGGTGCGGAACAGGCGGAGGACTGGCAGTCACAGAGACTGGACGCCACCCTGCTGGTGGCACACCTAGGCATGACCACAGGAAGGCTGCACCCGGGAGGCCAGGACAGTTAGAAGACTTGCAGGAAAGCCCAGCTCAGCCATGGCCCTGAGGATTCTGGAAAGCAGTGGGGGCTTAACTAGAGACCAGGCAAACAGGCGCTTCCATTCAGGGTCACACCACCCCTGGTATAAGAAGTGTGAATGGGGGAAGACAGCCCAGAGCCCGATACCACCACCGGATCAGAGTGAGTGAGGTCACAGGCTACCCTACCCCAGGGGATGAAGGCATAGGCTAACCTTAGATACTAGCTCATGGGGCGTGGTCACCTCATTCTAGAACCTTCTCAGAAAACAGCTTCCTCCCGTCTCACAAAAGTAGATGGGGCAAGCCGAAGAGGAATGACCCACCTTCTTGAGCGTTGGAAGACACAGTGTGCACTGCAGGAAGCCTAGGCCCACAGGACCCCTTTACCCCTGATGGCCACCTGCTGCTGCTTAAAGCCCGCTCTTCCCTTGCATTCTGTGCTGCTATCCTGCCCCGTCCAAGCCAGGCTGGCACACTGCACTGCACCCTCTACCCCCCGACTGCTGGTCTCTGCCGAAGGGGGATGATGCACTGCACTGTCCTGTAGACCCTGGGCTGCTGGGGGGAGCGCGGGGGCCTTCCTGAGGGTGGTGACACACAGGCGTCCCGAGGAAACAAAGCCCCTTGGTCCTGTGGCCTGCGTGGGCGTTGCATGCTCAGGGCAGCGCCGCCACAGCTGCAGATTGCCCCTTTATCTCGGTTCCAGTGCTGAGCCTGCAGGTCCCTGATAGCGTCTGGTTTCTAAAGGGAGAGGCACACACATAACAAACATCCAGCCTCCCTTTTCTTTCTAAGACGCAGTAATAAAGCTGATTTGCAGGGATCGTGCTTTCCACTCGGCACGGTGGATTTTATTGTCCCGCTGCCTTGCATTTTGAATTGCTTAGGAATTGAAACATAAAAAAGGAACGCCTTCCACACACGTGGACACACACACAAGCCCCCCCACAACATATACATACCATACCCATCACACACAGAGACGCACACACAGTACATATACATGCCACACCCACCTCACATTCATACATGTGCACATGTGCACCAATACACAATACATACAACACCCATCACACAATACATACCATACCTGCAACACACACACGTCACACTCACCACATACAGACAAACTAAACATGCCACATGTTTGCACACATGACACATGCATATCACACATGCACCTAACACATATACATATGCACACATATTCACCCCCTACCACACTACACATCACACACACACACACACCTCTGTCTCCTGCTCATAGGTGGTGAAAGAAGGGTTCTGTCGTCCCATGAGTCACTCCATTATGCTAATTTTCTTGCCTGTGACCACACAGAACTAAGAGTTACACAAGAAAGGACTCTGAGCCCATCAACCCTGTATGTGACTACAAGGCTTTCTGTGGGGCATCGTGCTAGTCCCGATTGGTTATCAGGTGGAAGGAAGCTGGAGAATCATTTCATCCTAGGCGTTGGAGACCAGCTATATAGCAACACAATGAGATTCCGTCTCAACCAGCGGAGCACTCTACTGGTCACCTTCTCCGGGGTGCCAGGGCATGACTGCCTAGGCTTGGGGAAGAAAGTCTGAGCATACCATTCATTTTGCTCTTCTGCCTTTGTTGACAAAACAACAGAAGCATTGCTTGGCTTCAGGTTATTTGGGTGGCACCTTTGGTCATAACTCCCCAGACACTTCTCCCTCACCCTAATCTTTGCTTTCTTAGACCTAGAAGGAAACGCTGTCTTTAGGACCCAGGGGGTCTCTTGGCCTATCCAGTGGGCTTGCTGATGGGCTGGTCGAGCTCCCTCTAAATCGTAGACTTAAGTTCTCATCCTTACTGTTTCTTACCATGATTTGTTTATTCAGTGTCAGCCTGAGCTGTATCACTGAAGTGTTGCGGGGTCCCTCTGGGGTCTTTATATGTCCAAGTTCTTGTGTTCAGGAGTCAAAGACTGAAACCAGAACACGCCCAGAGGATTAAGGCAGAGTTTATTAGAGGAGAGAAAGAATGGAACTCAGGGACATTAATCTAAGAGGGGCAAGAGAGCTCTGGAGAACCTATAACTCCAGGCGTGGAATCCATTAGGGGCAAGAGAAAAGTCAGATAGGAACTCATGGATGCCAGATGTGGAATCCTATGAGGGGAAAGGGAGCAGGAGCTCATGGACTCCAGATATGGAGTCCTTTGGCAGGGGAGCCAAAGATGGCTGCCAGATCAAAATTATTTATAGTCTTAGACAGGCTGGGGGTGGGGTGGGAGAAAGGAGGTAGCTTTCCCCATTGGTTAGCTCCAGATTCTGCGAACCTGATTGGAGCGATTGGTCTGATCATATTGGGGCCCAACTCAGGTGATCTTGTGCTCTGCCTCTGGCTAGGGCTTATCTACAATGGAGGAGATGCTATATTCTTTCATAAACAGAGGACTGGGGCAAGGACTTTATCTCTATGAAGGGTTAGAGCCCGTTCCTCCAGATTAATAGGATGTGCCCCTTCAAGGTAGAGGGTGTTCCTCTAGGGTAATGCCAGCCCTGGGGATGACATCTGAAGACCTTCAGAAATCGTCGCGGTGTGGCTGCTCTAAAACTGCCTTAGAAGATGGAGGTTTATTCTGCCAAAGCCATTGCTGGGTATTTTTGGTATTGTGCAAGCATCGTAGGGTAGACTTACACAAACCTGGACGGCTAGCTACACTGTCACTAAGTAATGCAATCTTGGAGCCACTACCTGGTACCCATGTCATTGACCAAAGCGTCATGTGTAACTACACTTAATTAAAGGCTTCTGTGCCTACCTGCATTCTCGAGAGAGAGCACAGAGGCCTGGAAGAGGGCCCGGCCCTGTCTGAAAGTCCTTCAATTTACATGACAGGCTTTGATCAAAACCAATTGCTTCTGTCTGCTTGTGCAGATGAAAGGCAGGCAGATCCTCAGGAATTTGTAATTCTGTCCAGAAAAAGGATGAGGATGTTCAGTAACCCCTCCCTCCTTTCTGTAGTTCATTTGCTCTTCAATTGCTTTAAAGAGCACTGAGCAGTGTGGAGAAACTAGAATCACGCTGTGGCCTTGGGGGTTCTCGGTTCTCATGTTCCGGAGTCGATTGAGACCAGAACACAAGTACAGGATGAAGGCAGATTTTATTCGAGGAGGGGAAAAAACTGGAGTCCGAAAGAACTTACAGACACAGAGTCCACAAGGGGCAAGAAAGCCAAAGATGGCTGGCAGGGTCAGGGGTATTCATAGGGTCAGGCAGGCCTGGCAAAAGTGGCTTTTCCTTACTGGCTAGCTTCAGTTTCTGTGAACCTGATTGGAGCTTTCGGTCCTCTATATCTCACTGATCTGATCATATTGGGGCCCAAAGTAACTGTCATATTTTATTCTCAATCACTGGTGCCTAAACTTTGAGAATTCAGTAGATTCTGTCCAGAACTGCTTCTTCTTTAGCGTCTCAGATGATTAATTAGGAATACCACTCGTTATATCCCCCAATCACTTTTCCTTTTGTGCTCTGGTTTGGTCTGGTCTTTCTTTCCCGTGACGCCTCCATTCCTGCAGTTGAAGATGGAACATTTGCTCTGTGCTATTCTGTTTTGTAAGTATATAACTTGTTTTCGTTTGCAGGAAATTTACGTGTAACCTTATTGTGATTCATTTCATGTCACACTCCTAATTTTTTAAAATACCTTTCGATGAGGCAATTGCTTGTCCAAAATAAACAAGTGCTTGCATTTTTATCTCATGGTGGTTGAACAAAAGTAGTTCCTGTTTTGGGTGCAATAGAACATGCCCTACCAGGACCAGAAGCGCAGGCCGCCCCGTTTCCGCCTGGCGTCTATACGTGGGATCTGGGATCCGAACTCAGGACCTTCCGCCTGCAAGGCGGAGGCTTAACCCCTGAGCCACCTTTCCAGCCCCGCAATAGAACATTTGGTTACCATCCTAGCAAGTTTAGCAACTATTCCCATCCCCAGAAATCCCTTATGTGTAGCAAAATAGTTATTAAAAAGTATTAAGCTTCTCGGTTATATCTTATGAGATTTACCAAATTACTGGAAGCAAACTGTGGTTCTCTTCAAGTATGGGTGACTACTTCAATCCAAACCATTATCTTTTCTTAGTGAGGCTTGTGGTATTTGACATAAATTCACTTTTTTTAACCAATTTTTTAATTCTTTTAGAGTTCCACACATCCAAGAATAAAGTGAGTTTATTTTCATACCTTAATTCCTATCCCCATTCCTTTCCTGTCACGGTTCTTCCCTGCCAATCTCCCTCCTATTGTCATATCTTTTCACGTGTGTGGCCAAATGAGTTTCATCTCAGTTGCCCTTGATGGCGTATGCCCAAGCACTTGCTGGAGCAGACAATGTCTATCAGTGGGTGGACCGCTGAAGAAGCATCTTCCCTTCCCCACTATTAGCAGTAACCCTCACCAGTCTCTCAGGGTGGGTGGGCCTCGAGAGATCTTTCTCCTTCCGTGGTGAAATGTTGACAGGACAGATCCTCCTGCAGGTCTTGTGGAAGTGCACACAGCCGTGGCGAATTCACGGGTGCAACGGTCCTGTCATGACCAGAAGATAATGTCTGGCCATATCCCATCTCCTTTCAGGTTCCTACAACCTTATCCGCCCCCCCTTGGCTCACATTTCAGAGGTAGACTTGAGTTTCAGAAAAGACTTTGGAATTTGACTTTTGAACAATGTTGGAACTTTTAAAGCTATGGAGACCTTTACTTTTGGGCTGAATGCATTTCACACTCTGCAGTGGTCGTGTGTATATGTGGGGTCAAGGGTGGGATGTAGTGGCTTGGATTTAAAATGTTTCCCCACAGGCTTATGTACTGGGAGCACTAGATTGGAGATATTGTGGACCTTGGAAAGGTGGGCCTTGCCAGAGGGGTGGGGCCTAACTAGAGAAGGTGGAGTTTTGATAGAGTGGATGGGGCCCAGCTGAAGGAGGTGGGGCCTAGCTAGAGGGGTGGGGCCTAGCTAGAAGAGGTGGGTTGATGAGGCTAGAGCCAGGAAGCTCTAACACAGCCCTGCCTGGCCTGAGTCTCTCTACTTCTCATCGCACCTGCTGTGTAGCTTCCTGCCACAGTGCCTTCCCGGCTGTGATAGACTGTGTCCTTTCAAATCCTGAGTCAAAACAAATCTTTTCTTCTTGAGGTTGCTTTGATCAAATATTTTATCACAGCAATGAGAAAAATAACTGATAGACTTGCCTTCGTCAGTTTGGGCTGCCATACACATCACCAGAGTCTGGGAGACTTAAGCGGCCGCAAGTATTTATTTTCTTATACTCCTAGGAGCTAATTGTCCCGGGCCAAGGAACTGCAGGTTCGCTTCTGCCGAGGCCTCTCTCCTTGCTTCTTCTTGCTGTTCCCTTCTTCACGTGATCTTTGCTCTATGCACATAGCCCTGATCGCTTTATCTGTGTCCAAACTGCCTCTTCTCATAGGGACCCTAGACCAAATTAGGGTCCAAACTAGTGATCTCATTTAACCTTAACCCCTGTGAGGGTCTTATTTCACAGTGCAATGATGTAAGGTTCTGGGGCTTTGGCTTATGAACTTTAGAAGGGCACAAACTGGTCCTTCATCTGCACTTGGTGCAAGCTTGGGTGATAGATATTTAAGTGCTCACTAAAGGTTAATCGAGTGCCTGAATGAAGGTTCCCCATTTTACTTTCTTTTGCCTATTTTGACTTTCAAGACAATTGTGGTACCCGAGAAAGCATCAATTTTTTTTTCTCAAGATAAATTACATAAACTATCTCTTTATCCATGTTATTCCTTAGCCAGCCACAATATGTTATAAATAACTCAATAGTGATATGAATATATGATCTTTTTCTTTCCTCCCCAAATTTCCTTCTGTGGCATGGTGAAGAGATAAGTTCTGAAGTTGTGTCTAGCTCAGTGGTCTCTGCGGCAAGCCACTGGACTTTTTCCAGCAGATCTGTCTGTGTCTGTCCGTGGGGATTTGGATCTTATTACTGCATGCTGGATTTACCTTCCCCAGGAATTTAATTCCAGTTTTGTTTCTAAGCACTGCATTTCATTATGTTTATTTCCGTGCTCTGTCTCAAGCTTAGACAAATTTGAATATTCACAAAGACATGGAAAGATGCACAATTCCCATTCTGCCAATTATTTGTTGATGGTTATTTTAGTTTATCATATGAAAAGATGGGATTAAAGTTTTTCCTTTGTATCTTTCATTCTTTTGTATTCTTCATTTTTATATTTTGCTTCCAGTCTCTTTGCTGAGCATTTGATCTCTGGAATAGCTGTTTTAAATAACTGTCTCATAGTATATATACCTACCCCAGAGCTCTCTGCAACACGTCCAGAATGAATGGATTCCATATTCAAGTGTCAAATGGCTACAGAGCAGCGTATGTGGGTAGAGTTCAGAGGGAGATTTGAAATGGAGTTCCATGGTGAGCAGCATCTCCAGTGGATCTAGGGTTTTTTTGAGCTTGGCAGCTAGCCATTACTGTCTGAAACAGTTCAGTTCTCTGTCCACGTGGGCTCAGGTGCCCATCTATGTCTCTGCTCTTCTGAACCACTTGTTCTGACCCATGCATCATGTCTGGTTCTGGGCTTATTTGTGAGCATGTCTTTCTATCTGCCAATAACAATTTTTCACCCCTGCCCACTGGGAAGCTCTTTTGCAGCCAAGTTCAGAGCCTAGTGCTCTCCAAGGACTTCCCAAAATTCCAGCTCTTCCACCTGCATGTGCAACACTGGTTTGCAGCTCAGCGTTAGTATGTCTGCCTTGCCCCTTTGGAGAAGGGTCTTTTCTGTACCACGGACCTCTTCGACAACTGATGAGACTTACAGCCCTTGGCTGAGAATCATCTTTCCAAATGCATACAAAAAGCGAGGGCTAGTCAGCGTATTGGTAAACATGACAGAAGTCCGGGTGTCATGACCTGGTGATGAGTTTCCATTTTTCTCTTCCAGCAAGCATCAGCTGGCCTGGATTCAGAGCAGCCTGAAACCCAGACTGCACCCTGGTCCAAACGCTTCTGGAGAGATCCCCTAGCCTGACTAGAGGAGCAGGGAAGAGGTCTGATACTTGGAAAGGGTATATAAATCTCATCTTTCTTTTTCCCTTTCATTACTCTATGTCCTAGGTCCCAATCAATTCTGTGATGACTGGCACATGAGACCTTGTCAGAAATCTGAAACTCTGAGGAGGGAAATCTTCCCCATAAGAGAGGAGATATAGTGCAGAGGGGAAAGTTTTTTTTCTCTCTCTCTTTCTCTCTCTCTCTCCCACTCTTCTCTCTTGTCTTCTCTTCTTCCTCCCCCCCAAAAAAATGTGTCTTAAAGCATAGATGTGGTTGTAGGAAGCACATCATTGAACAGAGTTCGTGAAGCCTCTGCTTTCTGACCAGAGGACAAAATATTTAAGCTCCTGGGAACTAGTAAGTAGCAGAGAGAAGGAAGATCTGGGAAAAGTAACCCTACCTTATAAAGTGGTTTCTGACTTCTAGGCTCACCCCTGAGATGTACTAAAATAAACCTAACCGTAAATAACATACATCAGCTTTGAGAACTGAGCTAAGAAAATAAATCATTGCCCTATCCCGTGTGCATAGGGACAAATCTGAAGCCTTGGGAAACAGAAGATTGGCTGGGACTTGTCATCTTAACTCAGCCAGGTGAATAAACAAAACAGCAACGGTCTCTATAGAAATAAGCTATAGAATCTTATAATCCTCAAAAGCTCCAAGATACACTAAAAAGTGCTCAGTGCATAGGAAAAATTGGGATGCCAAATTTCATAATCAACTGATAATATCAACAGGTGTGAGTACTGAGATGACATGAATATTCAAACATATTATCAAAAGACTGTGAGACCTAAGAAAGTCCCTAGGAAAGATACAAAAAAGAAATGAAAGAAAATTTCAGACATTAAAAACTAACTTAATTAAATAAAAAATGAGCTTAGAAGTGGAATGGAGAGAATGAAGAGTGAACATTAATACAGATCAGTAGAAATAATATCTGAGTTAGGTGTGGTAGAATGTGTCTGTCATCTCAGTGCTAGGAAATGGAGATAGGAAGGTTGTTAGTTTGAGACCAGTCTGGGCTATATAGCAACACGCACACACACACACACACACACATACACACACACACACACACACACACACACACACACACTCACAATCAACAGGGGAGAGACACAATACATAAAACATCGCAGAGGAAAGAAAACTGCAGTTATTAAATCTGAGCAATACAGAGAAGAGAGAGAAAGAACATAGCTTCATAAACTTGTGAAGAAATACCAAAAAGTGAAGAATCCTGAAAAGAAGAAAGAATGTGATGCATAAGAAAGCTTGAAAAAATGATACCTGAAAGTTCCAAAAATTTGAAAAAAACTTCCAAGAACACTAGGTTATTGCAAACAAAATCTACTGCCAGATGTACTACTACCAATTTTCTGGAAGCTAAAGGAAAATTATTTAAAGCAGCCAGAGAGCAACACATCACCATAGGGGAATTTAGTTCTGATTGCAACAGATTTCTCCAGAGTGCAATGGAACATTTTTGCAGTCGGGCAATAATTCTATACCCAGCAAAATTATCCTTCAGGAATAAAGACAGAGTATTGACATTCTCTGGTGAGGGACACTAGGGAACCACACTGTCACTAGTTCTGTTAACACAGAGATTCTGCAGACAGAAGACAGTCAAGTTGGGGCACCAGACAGATAGGAAGGAAGAGCAATGCTCATGGTAATACCTGGGTGAATGTAGTAGATTGTTCTGTTTTATGGTGTGTGCGTGTGTGTGTGTGTGTGTGTGTGTGTGTGTGTGTATGTGTGGTGATGGAGCTCAAACTCATGAACTCAACTGCTCTACTCTTGAGTTCTTTGTAATGTGTGGTGGAAATCAGAACTACCAATGTCTAGTGAGGTTTTCTTTTGATGGATGTTGATGGGAGGAGGACGGTCAGAGCTATGTGAGGATAGCATCACGCCAAGTGGCAAAGTATTGATTCCATGTAGACTTGGAAGAGTTAGATTTGTATATTTTATTCTCTATGACAAGCACTTGAAAATTACACAGAAATAGCAAGAATGCAGGAGCTAGAATAGAAAAATAATCTGCTAAATAAATCTTCAAAAAAAAAAGGTAAGAAAAGTGAAGACATGAACACTGAAAATAGCAGAAAACAAACAAGATGACTAACGTAAATTTAAAACACCAGTGATTATATTGACTGCAAATGGAGTAACTTTACTAATAAAAAGACAGATAGCTAGAACGGACTTTTTTTTAGCAGGAATATAAATTTTATTTATTTGTTTATAACAAGAGAGTTATATGGGCTAGAAATAGTGAAATGTCTCCTGTATTTTTTTACTGTTTTTGAAAGTTATTCTTTTATTGTTTCATACATGGTTGTAGTGAATTTATGATAGTTTTATGCCTTCATCCCCAATCCCATCTTCTTTAGTCTTCCCACTACAACCCTTCTTTTTCCCTGACAATCTCCCTGCTACTATTTATTTATCTTTTTGCATGAGTGGTCCATTGAGTTTCACGTAGGTTGCTTTTGATGTCATGTGCCTGAGCAACTTGCTGGAGCATGAATCACAGGTCACTGGGTATACCTTTGAAGGAAGCAACCCCCCCCCCATAAAGTTCAATCTTCATCAGTCTTTCAAGAAGGTGTGGGGTCACTTGAGTCCCTGGTTGATATGGCAAATCCCATGTAGGTCTTATGGAAATATATGTTGTGTATTCATGAATGTGGTACCCTTTCATGACCAGAAAATGATGTTTGGCCTCATTCCTTCTGCCCTTGACTGTTACAATCTTATCGCTCTCTCTTCCTTAGTGTTCCCTGAGCTTTGGCGTGAGTGAGTGGTTTGGATGTCCTCTTTAGGACCAAGTTGTAGAACAGACTTTTTAAATGGACTAATTATACAGTATATAAGAAATTTGCTTCAAGTGTGGTAACATAGATTAATTAAAAGTAATATGTGAATTATATTGCATGGATTATGTAATGATGTGACAAATTATTTATTATTCTTATTAATCTTGGATACGTGCTTATATTTTTGTATAACATGTTAGTTTTCATTCATTATGAATTCAATCCTAAGTGAGTATATGCCAAACACAGAGCTGGAAAACTAATTGAACTGAAATAAGAAATCATTATCTCCACAATTAGATTCAGGATTTCAACATTCCTTTCTCAGGGACCAACAGTATATAGTAGACAGAGAGTCAACAAAGGTGATAATGTAAAGAGACAGATAGTATAAACAGCTGATTGGAATGAACATTTATAGATCACCCCACCAAACAACAGCAGAATGCATATTCTTCTCAAGTTCCCATCTAAATTTTTACCAGGTAGACTATCCTGGTCATAACATAATTTTAACAATTTGCTCTATGTTTCCATGTGTGTGTGTGTGTGTACTCATGTGGGGTTATGTGCACGTGCATGCTTATATATATGTGCTCATGTGCGTTTGGGTGTTTGTGCATGTGAAGGCCAGACATTAACACGGGGCATCTTTTTTGTTGCTTTTCAGCTTCATTTCTGAACCTGCACTTCATTGACGTGGCTAGATTGGCTGGTCACTGAACTCCAGGGATCCACCTATCTCTGTTCCTCAGCCCTGGAATTGCAGATACATCAAAAATTTTAAAAATATTTTATTTATTTATTGAGAGAGAGAAAGATAGATAGATGATAGATAGATAGATATAGATAGATAGATAGATAGATAGATAATCTGAGAATATGGATAGATGTTGGTTAGAAGACAACTTTTGAAAGTCAGTTCTCTCTTACTCTACCACATGGATTTCTGGACACCAAACTTAGGTCTCCAAGTTTATGAGCAGATACCTTAACTGCTGAACCATCTCACTGATCCCTCCCCCGTCTTTTAAAAACAAATTTTAACATCTAAATTTTTTAAAAAATGAATTTCGATCATAATACAATTAGGCTAAAATTAATAAGAGAATGATAAGAAAATTTCTATAGCTTGGTAAATTAAACAGTATCCTTCTAACTCATGCATGGCTCAAATAGGAAGACCGAGTTAGAAAATATTTTAACAGAACCATTATGGAATATTATATATCATCACTTCTGGGATTTTTGACTAACATTGAGTGAAATGAGATAAAGTGTGTGGGAAGCAGGTCACATCATTCTTAGGGGGAATTCATTTTGCCAAAATTTTCTTTTTGGAGGAGAAAAACATAGAAGTAGCAACTAAGCTTCTACCTTCGGTAATTAAAAAAAAGAGTGAAATAAATCCAAAATATACCACCAGAAAGTGGAAGAATAGAATTAAGACTGTAAATCAGTTAAAGTGAAAAATATCTTAATCAAAAGCAAGAAGAGAAAACTAAAATGCACACACCGGAAGCTAGGAAAGTTTTCCCATATTCCATCTCTCCTTCCTACCAATCACAAGCCCCATGCCTGGGTTTGCATATAGATTCCCAGCTCCCTGATTATATATAAAGTCTGGGCAGTGGATTCTTACCATTCTTCCTGGGAGGAGGTGGGTTTCCCCATCTATTTTGGCCAATCTTTCTCATATTTCCATCTTTGTGTGTTCTGTCTTCTGCCTTTCATATTTTCCAGCCTCAGGACGGCTTCATGGGTCATCATGCTAGGTATAGTACTTTTAAGAAAGAACGATGGCTGGGAAAGAGTCACCCCAGAAATAATCCCTTATAATCTTCTAGAAAATATAAGAGGCAGAACTTCCCAGGTTCTTTTATATTATCCTGACAAAATAGACAAAGATGGGGCAGTAAAAAGTGCAATATAGGTCTGGCTTGCACAGCAGAGATGAGGAGCCCCCGTCTCAAGCCAGGTGGGAAGGGGAGGAATGACACCTGCAGGTTGTCTTCTGCTGCACACATGTGCCGTGTCACACCCCCATCACGCACATACACTTGTATCTCACACACACAGAGAAAGGGGGAGGGTAGAATGATATCTCTCATAAGAACCCACTGCAAAAATGCTTAGCAAAACACTAGCATATATTGAACGGTATACAAGCATCAAAGAGCTGTCCAGCATCATTGACCATTGGGGAAGTACAAACCGAAGTCCCAATGAGATACCATCATATACCTATCGAAGTAATGCAAAGCGAGTGGAGTTCTGATATGTTGCCAGCAAGGATGTGAAATTACACAGCCACTCTGCAGAACCACTTGGCAGTTTCATACCAAGCTAAACACACACTTAACATATGACCCAGCAATCACTCATGAACTGAAAACTTATGCTCACACAAGAATCTGTGCATGAATGTTTACAGTGCTCATAGTTATCAATTAAAGGAAAGAGCTAGAACGTCCTTTAATGAGTGAATGGATTAACTGTGGTCCTTCTCTACAATGGAAGATCCCCAGTTAGTAATAAAAATGAATGAACTGTACACACACGAATGACTCTTACAGGTACTTTGTTGAGTGATAGGAGCCATTCGCAAGTGTTCTGAATGCTGCATGACTCTCTTTGTATGAAGTGATCGAAAAAAATAAAGTTAGTGACAAAATAAATCAACAATTTCCAGGAGTGAAGGATTAGTGAAGACAATGTAATTTTTTCTCCACCTAAATTCATGGAGCCCTGAGTTTTAATTCCTAACCACCAGGGGGAGGATATATGTACCCCAGGTTACAATCCCAGCTCTGGGGTGTATGTTCTATAGGAACTGTGTTACTGTGGAGTTTTGGGTGTTTGTAACTGTTCATCTTTTTAAACTCCAAATGCAGTACAGGGGATTAGCACATAACAGGTGCTCAATTATTTGGTGAATAAAATAATAAATGAACAGAAAAAGTGGGAAATAATTTCTTGGAGGCTGCAAGAAAGATGGTGCATTTTGTCTAACCCAATTTCTGCCAAGTTCTCTCTGGCATTGTGATAACTGGAATACTTCTGAGCATTTCTCCACCTCCTGTCCTGTAGAGGGGCACAAATAAATACACAAATCTTATCTCCAGAAGTATATAGCTATGCCACCAGAGGTGGAAAAGGACTGTCAAGGAAGCACTCATTAGAATTTGGAATGTATCAGGTTTCCTGTGATAGACAGGACTTTAAGGGGGATGGCGTTGAGATAGTGAGATTTCACCAAATGAGTCTCGTTGAGGTTTAGTGGGGGGTGGGGTGGGGTGGGGAGTCTGGGATAAATGGGAAGAACTGGTCAGGCCAGATAGGTACAGTCCATGAAGGAGAGACGGTAGAAAATCTACAGGGAACTGAAAAGTAAAGTCATGATTAGAACCAGGAGGCCAGAACAGAACTTGGTCAGCAGAAGAAGGTTGTGGGAAAGTACAGACTGAATTGAGGTGCTGGACTCTGAAGACCCTGCCACGTACCAACAATATTTCACAGCCCTAAATACAGGACTGGGCGAGCCCAGTGCCTTAGTTTGAGTCTAAGATGTCCTCCTCGATGGTCAGAGAAGCCTTTATTTCACACGCCAGGGAGAAAACAGCCACTGCCAAGGAACCAGGATGGGAACTTCTAACGACAGCCTCAAACACCGCGTGCACCAGTCTCGTTGGATTCCTCTCAAGCATTTTCCTTGCTTCTGGGAGCAGGAGACACAGCTCTCACAACAAAGCAGTTACATTTGCTCAGCTCATGGGCGCCCTGCTTGCTTGGATTTCTCCTCCTCGTCCCTTTCCTCGGGAGCACGCTCGGCTCCGGTCCTTGCCTGGCAGATGTTCTTGATCAAGCGCATATTCAAGTCCCTCAGCTTGGCTTGTGTGTCTTCTGAGTACAACTAGCCTGCCATCCCCACACAGAAACACAGTGAGATCTTTCAGAGGACACTTCTGAATGGCTGTCCAACTCTCGCGACGATCATACCAGTGTACGTATCTCATTTGGCGATGTGAGAAGTTACGGCCAAGGGCTTGTGGAGGGGCAGAGGCAACCATGTCGTGACTGCCAGTTGCAAATAGTTTGTGGGAAGCACTGTGGGTTACGGATGTACCCAGACTGCAGAGACAGATAACTACAGAAAAAAATGTTCATCTTTACATCAGTGGGATGCAGGGATTCAGCTGGAACTGGTAACCAAGGAGAGGGCTCTGTGCTAAGGATGTATGCTGGAGAATGTTCTAGGACTACTGTGGTAAACAGATTAGATGGTTCCCTGCCCACGTGGAACTCAGACAGAGCTGGAAGAACAGACAGCTAACAAACAGAAAATTGATCCGGCTATTCAAGTGTAATGAAGGAAATAAACAGGAGGCGGGGGTGAGCCTTGTGGTAAGTTGCATACAGGGTGCTGCCCACATTTGTGATCAAATCTTGCTCGTTTCCGACTGACTCCACTTTTGGGTTCTGGTCTCTGGGTGAATTACTCTGCTTTCCAACTGTGATAACAGAAAGAGAAGAGTAACGTAGGAAGGAAGGGCCTATTTGGATCCACAGTTGGAGGGGAGGGACCATCATGGTAGGGAACTCATGGCTGCATGAACTCCAGGTGTCTGGGCACCTTGTACACACAGTCAGGAAGCAGAGAGGGGTGAGCACTGGTGCCCAGCTGGCTTTCTCATTTTTACTCAGTACAGAACCTCAGTGCACCGATGGTGCTGCCCATATGTAGACTGGGTCTTCAATTAATCCCAATCTAGATGCTCCTTCCAGAAGTTGTTCCCATGGCAATCATAAATCCTCTCAAGTTTACAATTAGGATTAGTCTCCAAGAATCAATGAGAGCTTATAGCTTGTCCTGGATTGAGGAGTTTTTTCTGTGTGTGTGTGTGTGTGTGTGTGTGTGTGTGTGTGTATGTGTGGTGTGTTTGCATGTGGGTGTGTACGTGTGTGCAGGGGGAGGTGTTCTTGTGGATCTAGGGTGGTTCAGAGATTCACCACTGACCAAAAGTTAAAAGCTTAACAAAGGAAAAGGTTTATTGAAAAGAAAACTGTCGCACCCGGTCGTGCACAAGGATCGTGTCCATTCAGTGGTGAAGCCCCGAGCTGTAATTTCAGAGTATCTAAGGGCAAAAATCGAGAAGGGGACATGCAAGTCCCCATGGGGGACATGCAAGTGCAAGCGAAGCTGCTTACAGAGGCGGGGGGGGGGGGGGGGGGGGGAGAAGTGAGCCATTAACATTTTATAATCTGATCTTGTCGGCACACATGCTTCTTGAAGACCTCATATATCTTAAGCCTAATCTTGACCAAGTGACATTCCAGGAAACTGGGTGAAGAGGGAAATTCCAGGAAACTAGCTGGAGAGGGAGACATCTGTACTCTCTTACGGGGGCTGCCCGCCAAGCAGCTTTCCCAGATAAAGACTTTCTTATTTCTGTTTTCTTTAAGTATTTACCATTTTCTTTACATTCCCTTTTACCTGTGTGTGTACAAGAGGGCAACTGAATGTGCGTGCCTGTGGAGGCCCAAAGGTGACATCAAGAATCATCTTGGACTGCTCTGTTTCCTTATTGCTTTGCTCTGGAGATTTCCAAGGCTGGAATTGCAGGCTGCTGCCATTTCCACCTGGCAGTTTCACATTCGGTCTGGAGAATCCAAACTTGGTCCTTTTGCTTGAGAGGCAAAGGCTTTAGCCACTGAGCCATCCTGCCAGCGCAGCATGGGGACAGGCTTTCTGACTCTGTTGTGAGATACCTTGGGAAATCTAACTTAGTTTGCTTTTAGCTTATGGCTATTCCTGTGTCTAATGAAGCTCGATACTAAAACAACTGATTTTTATTGACTTTTACTCCTGTCGTTCCTGTTTTCAGACACAGAGATTAATTAAAAATATGACCAAAATCTTTTATTTCCTGAATGTGTGCAATCACTCAACTTTAGCGTTTAAGTTCCTACTTCAAGCCTTTTGGGGGATACAATGATAGGTTAGGGTGGTCCTGAAGGGGACCAATGCAGTTTGTGTGCATAAACAGTTAGTAGACAGCTCAGTATATTGAAGCACTGGCAGATTTGTCCAGCAAGATTCCAGCTGGGGAAAGTGGATGGGCGATAAGGCAAGGAAGGCTTTCAGTAATTTTATTTTACTTCAGATGAGCAATACCAACCAAAGGCTCTGAAGGCGAGTAATTTTCTTTGCCTTTGAAATAAATTAAAGGCAAAAACAATTCTCTTTTCATATGAGGAGTCATTTTGGTAAGACATTGTGCCTTTTTGTTTTTTAACTAAATGACGAGCTGAGCTCTGGATTATAAATGCCTCTGTGTCTATTGGAGAGACTTTGTCCCCCTTCTCTTTAAAACAACAAAACGTGTATTTGTGGCTTTTCTTTCCTTCCAGTAAGAAGCCACTAAGGAAGGTTGTTATCTAGTCTGTATGCAAATGTGGTGATCAATTCTACCCTGACATTTCAGTGCATACTGTGAAGGTTTTTGTCTTGAGAATTGATTGTTGATTGACTGATTAATGATTTTATGGTGCTAAGAATGGAACCCAAAGCAGCACATATATTAGGCAAGCTCTGTATCACTGAGCTATACCCTCAGCTGCCTGGTGTTTTTTTCTTTTTTCACTATATGAAAATGACAGCCACTCAGTAGAAACCATGCTCCGAGTTCTGAGTTGCAATCTTTTCCTGGGCTAATGATATTCAGGTGTTCCTCTCAGAATGCTGGGTGGTGGGAGTGAGCCTCCGTTCCCCATCTAATGCTGATGACCCTGTCACAGTACCTGCTTCTTCATCCAGATGTTTAATGTGTTTTAGTTCAATGCCTCAAACATCCTTCAGGCACCATGTGTTGTGTGCAGAACATACTAATGGTAGACACCACACGACTACTGTCTTTTTCTCCTTCAGCTTAGTGATAAATAAATAACATGTGCTCCCCCTCAGTTTAGCCCATAGCAAGCTCTGTGTTACATGGATTTGTCCAACTGTGGACTGATGGGCTTTTATAAGACCTATAGTGACCTTCATGTTTGATCCCAGCATTATCTCCAGGTTGATGTGTGATGACTTCAAACATCTGCTGCTTCTCGATGCCTCTCTTGGCTTCTTAACCCTTTGTACCTCATTATGCTGTCATGTCTCATGATCATAGAATCCTTTCTTTAAGGACCAACTGTGTGAAAAACCATAACCAGTCTTAGAAGCATGATTATGAGAATCAAGCAATATAATTGATACTGGCGGATATTGGAATTTGATGGGCATCTTATAAGTTACTCTTTAGGTTGTTGTGAGATATCACTGAGAGTCAAATAACTAATTCAGCTTATGGTTCCAGAGGGGAGATACAGTCCATTATGGTAGAGAAGGTATGGCTGGTAGCAGAAGCTTGAGGAGCCTTAGGTTACACCAGACATGGAGGTAGAGAGTTGCTGCTGCAAGCTCGGGAGCAGACTCACTCACTCCAGCAAGGCAGGGCTAACCAACCTCAGGGCCCACCCCCATGACTGCCTTCTTGCAGCAAGGCTTCGCCTCCTAACAATGTCATGACCTTTCCGTATACTGGCATCAGTTAAGGATTCAAGCACATGAATCTGTGTGTGGGGAGGCAACTCACATTTCAAATCATGACATTCTACCACTACCCTCCCCAGGCTCATTGCCATCTCATAATACAACCTATACTCAGTCCAACTTTAGAAGTCCCATAGACTACATCAATAGTCCCAACACAGTTCAAAAGTCCAAAGTCTCCTGTAAAATCAAAATCAAAATTACATACTTCCAACATACAATGGTACAGAATGAACATTCCCATTCTAAAAGGGCAGAATGGGGGCATATCCAGGAAAGATCGGTGAATAACAAGACTGAAAACTAGCAGGACAAACTCCAAATCCTGTAGCTCCAAATCCAGCAAATGAACCTCTTGTTGAAATCATCTCATTTCCAATGGGCTTAAGCTCCACTCTGCAGACCCAGCTGCCTGCAGAATACATCATCCTGTTGGGCTGGCACCTCCCAGGATATACAGCTTTACTTGGCAGATGACCATGTTGACTCTGGCATCTCTAACATCTTCACTTCTCAATGGCAAACCAGGCTTTAACTCCACAGCACAAACCATCCTTCTTGGGCCTCTAAACTGAAGGATTTCTGCATTCTCTGAAACCTTGGAGGAGGGATCCATGATCTCCTCTCTCTTGCATTTTCGATGCCTCTTAAGTCAGTACTATGTGGACGACATTGCCAGGTTCTGCTACAGCCTTGGGTTGGAGACTGACCCCCTTGAATCACAACTGGCTCAGTTTCTCCATGTTAGATGAATATCTATCTCTTTTGGGCAGCTATTTCAAAGGAGGGACAAACTTTTCCTTTGGAACTCTGCCCTTTATTCCGTTCCTTTCAAAAGATTTTGCATTGTTATGGGTGGGAGCCTTCCCAGAGGATCTTGCCTTTGGGGTGTAGCCTCTCCTATTGTCCAAACAAACATCAGGTTTTAATTCACTGATGGTGTTAATGTCTTTAACAATAGCAGCCATTTTGCTGTCTACATTCTCTCCAGATCTGTCCTCACCTTTTTCTTCTAACTTCACAGTCTTTATTTCTTCTTGCCTGATTTTTTTTTGCACTTTTTTTTTAATCATAACTCTGAACAAGCACACTGTAAAGTAGCCATGCCATTCTGTCAGGATTATATTGCCTTGAAACTTGTGTCAACAAACAATTGAATTTAACTTTAGGGAAGCTTTGAGGATGAGGGCAAAACTTGATTACACTCTCTGCCAACGCATGGCTCCATCTTCCCATCTCAGTCTCTGCTCCTTTCTGGAACATCACAAGCTGGGTTTCCACTGCTAGTGTCTCTCACAGTATTAATCTCTTCTAGGCTTTAACTAGAATGGCCCTTTTGACCCTGTCTCAAATATACAAAGGCTTTTCTAGCACAAAAATCCCCAAATTCTCCATATTTCTCCCACAAACAATTCCAAAGCCACATCACAATAATCATCATACTTCTTTACTTCTCAGTACCAACTTCTCTCAGCTTCACATAAACTTTCTGTACTGGCTTCATAGTCTCACATGAACACCCCACTTCTGATACTGATTTCTGTATCGGTTATTCTTCCTCTTGCTGTAAGACACCACTGAGGCTCAAACAACTAAGGGGAGGAAGGAAGATTTATTCAGCTTATGGCTCCAGAGGGGAGATACAGTCTACTATGGCAGAAAAAGCATGGCTAGTGGTAGAAGCTGGAGGAGGTCTAAGTTATACCCATCATGGAGACAGAGAGCTGCTGCTGCTACTTCAAAAGCAGACTCACTCATTCAAACAGGGAGGTGCTAACCAAGTTGTAACCCTTGACTGCCTTCTTCCAGCAAGGCTCCACCTCCTATAGGTGCTAGGACCTTCCCAAATACTGGCATCGGCTAAGGATTCAAGCACATGAGCCTGTGGGAGGCAGCCCACATTTCAAACCATGACAGCACCCATCATGGGGTTCCAGTTTCTTGTGCCCCAGAATAAGGAATAAGACAGAGGACAGCAGAGGAAGCAGGAACAATATATTAAGAGTCAGTCAACTCCCAAGGGGGAGGAAGCAGGGGCTGGAACGGGAGTTCAGCAGTGCACACAGGACCGTGGTATCAAGAGTTGGGGTTTTGGGTGGGGGGATGACTCAGTTGTTAAGTGCTTGTCGTGAAGCACGTGGACCCATATAAAAATCCAGAAGCCGCTGTGCATGCTGGTAACCCAGCACCCGGGAGGTGGGAAAGGAGGATCCCTGGGCTTTGCCTGCTGTTCAGTACAGCCAATTGGTGGTATCAGGTTTAGTGCGAGACCCTGTTACAAACAATAAGGTAGGATATGAAAGTAGACACCCAATGTTAACCTCTGTTCTCTACACATGTACATGTAGACACACACACACACACACACACACACACACACACACACACACACAAGTTGGGGTTCTATGTGACATAACATGGACTTTAGGTCTTTTGCATAGCATGGGATTTGGGCTCGTTTGCATAGCATGGACCTTCTTAGTCATTTCTGTTATATGTAGCTCTGCACACAGCTTTGTGCATTGCATGTCTCATTAGCATCTTAAATCTCCATTTAGTATTGTAATGAGCGTAGGTTACCTTCAGACTTTCTAGCGCCCCACCCCACTTTCATCAGTGGCTAGATTTGGTTGGCTTTCCTCCTTGTTCACTGGTTTCTTCCCTATGCTGAGGTTTTAGCCTCTGTAAGAGGCCTGGACCTCACTCCGCACCCTTTTCTGCTGCCTCGAGACTTTTTGTGTGGCCCTCCCTACTCTGAACTTGAAGTTCCTTGAAAGACCCACACCTGTGTGAAAGATTCGACAGAGTAATGACAAAACAGAACCTTTGTGATTATAGAAAGTGGGACTATTGCAGATTCAGAGCCCAAATGATCTTGGCCCATCTGTCCTAACATCTTTTTGACTATCAGGGGAAAACTTCTGGACTGTAGGGACTTAGCAGATCAGAAACTTCTACCAACTGGGACGCCGAGTCTTGCACCACAAAGTGTCTGAGGCCTGTCATGGGACATTTCCCCACTGTGCTGAGCCTGTCTGCCTGATGTCCCCAACCAGTGTATTTTATAAAAGCATTGATCATGACTGTCTTTTGTCCCGTGACTGTAAAAGTTCACGTAACTTCTTTCACGGTGCAATGTGTCATTTGGGTGGGACTCTGCTATGTTTCTGGACCATGAGCGCTTGCATTTGACTCAGAATAATCTGTCTCTCACTCCCTTCAGATGGGAGCTGAGATTGGTGTCAACGCTAAATATTATTTCTTCCAGAAGGATGGTATTCGTCTTGTGGAAATGAAGACTCCCTGAATCTTTAGCCTAACTCTGCCAAGGGAATCAAAGGTGGATGCGATACCGTGGGTGTGTCTGGAGAAGCAGAAAAAAAGACCCAGGCATCTTTAAGTTATGTCAAGTTTGAAATACAACATTTCAATCAGACACACTTTGGAGGCTGATGTTATTTGAAAGCCCAATAGCTGCTGTTTAAAATAGATTTCCCAAGTGTGGGACGGGGACCAGTAAGTGGCAAAAATAACCACATGCCTTTCTTGGACTCCTTACTTCCACCCCAAAGGGTTTTCTTGAGTAGGAACCAACAATTCCTTGGATGGAAGGACGGGTCGGCTGGTCATTGTTGTGAGATTAAGGGAACTTCAGAATCTTGGCTGATGGTGGTTGTTTTTCTAGAGTAGTAGGCAAGGGGTTGGACAAAAAGCAAGAAAACTGATCCATGTTGCTCCCTTTGGGTTCTTTGTGAGCCAGTCAGCCAAGGTGGGTGGCTGGCCTGCCCACTCTCTGTTTTGCGATATAGCGTTCTGGAGATCACAATGTAGTGTGTGATCTCGGTCT
This sequence comes from Typhlomys cinereus, assembly GCA_023101885.1. Lineage (NCBI taxonomy): Eukaryota > Metazoa > Chordata > Mammalia > Rodentia > Platacanthomyidae > Typhlomys > Typhlomys cinereus. The sequence goes on along the minus strand of JALPQD010000349.1, from coordinate 208,858 downwards.
CTTGGAAAACAAGCTGTTTTTCCCTTTGGTCTCTGGGCTTGCTGGTCACTGTAAGGGGTGCTAAGCAATATCTGCTTGTCGCTTGCCAGCACGGCCCGCTGAGAGACAGTGCATAGCAGGATTGCTTGTAGAGGAGGAACAATCACTCCATTGTCCGATTCTTTCTTTACTCTGCAGGCAAATGCTGGGTAGCTTCGTAACTCAGTTGGAGGTACTGTGTGGAAGATTGTGCGTTCTGCAGTTTCCTGTACTGGAAAATTCCATCCTTTAACACTGGGATTATATGTCACTGTCACTGAAATCATAGAGTCCACTTAATTTGCTGCGAGCATGAGAAATTGCCAGAGAGAAGGAGAGAAGATACCGTGCCCCTGTATAAAGAGACGATTGAACAAGGTCAGTGAACCAAAGAGCCAGCGGGTCATGGACCCTCAGAGTTTCCTGTTGTTGAGAGAAAAAGAAAAGCTGTCTGTTCAAATTCTGAAAATAAAAGCATTTAAGACTGACTGACTGTGATAGTTGCTTTGACTGGTCCGATGTCTATTAGGACTGGCTGTACTGGTTTCTGGACTTCAGTGTACTTCTGAAAATTTCAATGATAAAGAGGTTTTAGAAAGTGTTTCAATACCTTTATCTGTCGATGTTTCCAGAGCCTCTGAGCCTGGGTAATACAGGGAGGGTTGCCCAATTGAGCATGCTCAGATATGCCTTCCGTCAATTTATCTGTCAGCTGAACACTGAGATACCAAACACATTGCTGCAGTTTCCAGCGGCCATTACTCTTAGCCATGTGTTCTTTAGTCCAAACCCTGACTGGATGGCTTATAAAACATTAGAAACATTGACATCACATAGTGCAGACTGGAATTCATGTTCATTATTTAGTAAATGGCCTAATAAGGTGGCCTCCCTTTCATCAAAGTCTGCCCTTTGGGGGGAACCCCGTGCTTCAGAAAGACCAGGTGCAATTATCCTTGATTTTGGTTTTCATTCCTAGGGAATGGGTACGCACGAGTGCAAGCAAAAAGCAATTGATGTTTTAAGCGGACATTCTATGATGCACCACATAGAAGAATTCCAGACAGGAGGTCATAAAAGTGAAATTTGGTGCCCCAACTCATAGTTAATTTCAACCAAAAAAGAGCACAAAGAACTGTCACAAACATTTCTTGATTTCCTTGTTGAATGTGGTGGCCTTGATAAAGTTCTCATGAGATTTGTTTAGGTGTCGTTTTCTAGATTTGGTAGGCACCCAAACAGCAGAGTTTTCTAGAAATGGAGTGTGTAGGAGGTAGATCGCAAGGTTTATGGATTTTAAGTGCATATTCCTGACCCTTCATGCTAACCTTCACATTCGATTACATTTTCAGCATATGGATTTAAAGATTATAATGTACATCAAGTTTATAATACGTACTCACGAAATTAAAGGATACTGGTTCATGCACAGCTCCTTTCTCTTAGTGAGCCACATTGAACCTCCTGGTCTGCCTTTGATACCCCTCATTCCTGGGATACCAGCTCGATGCCATGGTCAGCAGATGGCACTGTATTTTGGCCACATGACCCCTTTTCGCCACTGGGCTTCCCTGAAGCAGTAGCCCTGCATTCAAATGCCTGTAGCCCTGATGTGCATTGGATGCCAGGCCCAGCCTGGGTACGCAGCTGGATGCTCAGGGTTCTGAAACCGCTTCCCTCCCTGAACTGTTCTGTGCTGTGTGGTCCAGGCCAGCGATCCTCATCTGGGTTAGGACCATCTTGTCAGAAGACGAGCTTTGTGCTAGGAGGGTCCTTTAGTGAGGCCAACTCTTAGGGTCTGCCCAAGAGCCTCACAATCTGGTTCACCATGCTTCCCCGGGGTCATGGTTTGAACTGTGAGCGTCCCCCACAGGCCATGTGTTTGAACCTTTGGGAAGGTCATGGCACCTTTGGGAGGTGGAGGCTTGCTGGAGAAAGGCAGTCACAGGGGTGGGCTGGAGATCGCTTAGCCCCACCCTGCTTCGGTGGGTGAGTCTGCTGTTGCAGTTTGGAGTCTTGTAGCCCTCAGTCTCCCTGCTGGACGCCATCTAGTGATCTGGCTTCCTCTGGCTTCTGCGGCTCCCCATGCCTTTCCCATCATAATGGACGGTATCTCCCTTCCAGAACCACAAGCTAATTGTCTCTCCTTCTCCCTTTAAGTTGTCTGAGTTTGTGTTGAGTCTCACAGCAGCGGAGAAGAGTAACTGCTACACCAGCCATCCGGAAGCTGCGGTGAGTTCGAGCGCCCCGTCCTCGGCCTTTTCTTTTCCAAGGGGTCTTTGTGAACTTTGGGGACCTTCTCTGCTGATTTCACATCCTCTGTCGCAGAAAGGGCCCAGGAAACAAAAGATGACTTGATTAGCAGGGGGCGAGAAACCAGAGGCGCTGGGCAGTGGAGGTGCCCACTTTGCTTACAGGCAAGATCACATTCTGGACTTTGGAAGGCCGCCATTTGGAACGGAAGCGGTTTCTTTAGAAATGGCAGCTCAGAAGGCAGATGGATCCCGAACGTAGCTGAAATACTGTCGTGTTCCAGGGAAAAAGAGCAGATCACAATGCTCTGAGAGTTCTTGTCACTAACAAAGGGGAATAAAACAGCCGCAGCTGCACAGAGGCTGCATTTTATTTGTGCTAATGGTGGTATCAGTGGAAAGCTTGATTTGGGGGGCAGAGGCAAGGGGCGTCAGATTTGTTGAGTCTGAAGGCATGTGGCCCTTGTTGTCGAGTATTGGGATTCTGATTTCTGTAAGCACGCTCTTATTCAATGTGGTCCTGGACCATCTTATTCTTTTTTTTTTTTTTTTCTAAAGGGAGATAGGTGAAGAATTCTGAGGCAGGTTGGTAAGGGTTGAGTAAGGGATTAAGAAGAATGTGGCTGATTAACCCGTGCACCAACAGGGAGAGGAGTAGCCTGGGATGTGAAGGTTAACATGAGCAAAGACAGACCAATCATGGACGACGGTGGGGTCTGCTCTCCCACCCACCTTCTTCCCCCGCCCCATTGCATCCGCCCATTAATGGCCCACAGTCCTATTCTGTACCACCTGAGTTTCTTGTGGTCTCCCTCGCTGCAGGATGGTCAGCTGACCCAAGGGTCTACCACTAGACCATGGAGTTGGTATGACAGGATGAGCTAGACCAACCCTCTTTTCTGTCTTAGACATTTGATTTGAGGAAGCCCTTATTCGGGTCAAAAGGAGAAGAATGTGTGAATTGGCTTCATGTCACTGAGTCAGAATGCCTGAGATAATTCACTTGCTAATGGGGAAAAAAAAGGTAATTTTGGTTCGTGGTTTGAGAGCATTCTGTCCTTAGGTCAGTCTTGCCTTCTCGTTGGGGGCATTCACTGGCCTGATACAGTATGGCTGGGGGTGAATGGCAAAGGAAGTCCTTTCACAGGCTAGAGGCCAGGAACAGAGCAAGAAATGCAAGGTCGGGCTCCAGCATCCCTTTGAAGGGCAGGTATCCAATGATCCAGCTTCCTTCCATTAAGCCCCGCCTCTTAGAGGTCCCACCACCTTCTAGTAACATAGTATGCTGGTCACCAAGCCTTTAATGCTAACATGGGTCTTTGGGGAACACATTCAAGCCACAATAGAAGAGGTGCAGAACTGGATCCGAGCATGTGGCATGTTCTTCCTGGTCCAGGCTGCTAGTTCTGTTTCCTGGCATAGAAGGACCACTTCCTTCTGTTTCTGAGATGCTTCGGTTTGCCATTTTCTGTTTTTGAATCATGCAAGTGACCAGAGCTGACAGCTGAATGGCTGGATTAGGGGTTGCAGGGTAGCCCCAATGGAATTAATTAATTGAATAATATTGTCTGACAAATGGCTTCATTATATCCAAGAGGGTCGGTGACTTAATTACCAATGTGCTTTATCTCTCTATGTGCACCCTAAAAATAAGTGACTCATTTCTCATTAATATTAGATTATCCTCCAAAAGGAAGAAAAGAGGCCAAAATATGAGGGGGAGGGGGTGATGTCTTTGCTTTCTATTCCATTGTCCTCGTAAACCATAACAGACTCTAATTAGAAGGGAAGTTTTAAGCATCTGTCCAGCCTCAGAGAGAAGCCCACCAGGAACATACCCTTCTTTCCCTAGAGAGGAGTTGAAAGCAGTTTGGAGGGCAGAAAAAGACCTTCTTGCAGCCCTGGGGGGTAGGGGCGGGCTGTGGCGGAGAGCTGGCCGAGGCTGTCTCAAGCCGAGTTGGCTGAGCGTCTTCTAACTCGTCTTAGGTAATGGTCCTCCGTGCTCCAGCTAAACCCCAGGAGATCAGAACCTAATTAACAGGGGAACAGGTGTGAGGAGGGCCTGACTTGATGTGGTCAAATTAATTGCTGAGATTGGACTTGTGTTTAGCAACTAGAAATAGTGAATTAAGTACGGCTGAAGACAGCTAATCCTCCGTCCCTCTGAGACTGTGTAGAAAACAGACTGGACTCTTGGAGAACACAAACAGAGGGATTTGCAGGAGGGGGCGGGCAGAGGCTCATCTCTGCCTGGGAAAGGCTGGGGGCCACAGTAGCCCCAGAAGTTGGGCCCGGCTCCCGGTGGATCATCTGGGGCAGCCCTAGTTTAGGCCTGTGGAAGTCAAAGCTGTTCTTAGCACCCCATTTCATTCCCCGAAAGCCTTCACTTCAGTGCTAACTACATGGTACAAATTTAAATTATTTTAGAGAGAGAGATTTGTATGGGGCGTGCCCGCCTCAGCATGTGTGTGGAAGACAACCTCAAGTACTCTCACAAACCTTCGTGTGGACTCTGGGGCTCGAACTCAGGTCATCAGGGCCGTGCAGCAAGCGCCTTTACCCGCTGAGCCATTCTTAAACTACCATTTTCTTTTCCTCTTTTTTTTTTTTTTTCAAAAGCGTGCATAGAACTTTAGTGGAAATAGGGTCTTTGTCTAGTAAACATAAGGTGTTAGTTAAGGCAACAGGACCGGAGGAAACTTAACCCAAGGACGTTCCAGGCGAGCACCATGGGAAGTGAAGGCAGAAGCTGGGGCGGTACATTCCGGGGCCCAGGAGGCCCAGGATGCCAGTGAACCACTAGAATCTGGAGGAGGGCCCCTGAGCAGTGCGTCCCTGTCACCTTCTGCTGGAACCAACCTGTCCGTCACTTGCTCTTAGAACTTCCAGAACCCGGAGAGAGAAACACTGTTGCGGTCCACCATTGAAACAGTCCTGGCAAAAGCTTATCCAGGCGGCTTTGGTTCAGGGGCTGACATCATACTGATCACCCTCAGGTCACGTGTACCCAGGCATCTGTCGTAGTTACTCTTTGCTGTGACAAAGACTCTGACTCAAGGGAGAAAGGGTTTATCATTTGACTATTGTTCCCTACAGTAAAGTGACAAGCTTGGTGGCAGAGACTAGACTATTGAGAGAGAGAGAGAGACTAGATTATTGAGAGAGAGAGAGAGAGATCAGATTATCGAGCCTCAAGGTCCACTCTGGGTAATGCTCTCTGCTCCAGCAAAGCTCCACCTCTTAACGGCCTCACTAAAGGGCCACCATCGGGCCCTATACAGTTCCCTTTGCACCATGGTACAATCTCAGTCACTCTGCTGGACACTACTGACTTTAGGTTGGGGTGATCAGCGGATGGGTATGATGTCGCACCTCCCCGGTTCTGAGCGCTGGGAAAGGGTGACGTGGGCTGCTTGGATGTCGGCCTCAAAGTGCCACCGTGGGGAGCGGACTGTGCATGGCCTTGGGCTCAAGCAGTGAAGCACCCACAGGTCTCAGTGTCCTGCGAGGCCAGCAAGCTCCCCGTAGGAAGGCACCCCAGCTGGGCTAAGAAGACACGGCATCCCCAGGAAGGGACACTCCAGCTGAGACCGATGTCCAAGAGATCCCAGAAAGAGCAGAGGAAAAGGGAATAAGTGGGAAGGGGCCAGGAGGAGAGAGCCGGATACCTGGCTCACGCCCGGCCGGTCAGCTGCTGGGCAGAGAGAGGTAGACCCTTCTGCGGAGCGCTAACATTTCCTGTTCTTCTCCCAGCCTTCCGGTCTCAGCCTTCGAGCGTCTGACACAGAAGAAACGTCTAAGGAGAAGCCTCAGCAGGTAGAAGTATTTCTGCACCAGCCGGATGACCTGGACCCGAGCTGGATGAGGTGGCCGGGTGCATCGCAATCCTGGCTCTTCTGGGATGAGGTGGGAGGTGGAAGCTCAGGGGCTGGCTACGTGGGGGTACGGCTGTGTGGCGGCAGAAGCAGGAGAGACCCTGCCTCAGCAAGGTGGAGGGCGAGACTGACTGCTGAGAGCTGTCCTGTGACACACACACACAAATAATAATAATAATTGTTGCAGAGAAAACGGTCTCAAATAATAATAATAATTGTTGCAGAGAAAACGGTCTCAACCGTCCCAATGTTGTAGGGTTCTTGTGTTCGGAGTTGAAGATTGAAACCAGGACATGTGTAGAGGATTAAGGTAGAGTTTATTAGAGAAGAGAAAGGTTGGAACTCACAGACTCCAGACGTGGAGTGCCATGAGGAGCTAGGGCACCTCCATGAGAAGCAGAAATGAAACAGAGCTCATGGCACTAGAGGGTCACAAGGGGCTAGGGAGCCCATGAGAACTCACAGTGCCTAGGCATGGAATTCATGAGGAGCAAGGAACAAGAAACAGACTCATGGCACTGGAGTGCCATGAAGGGCTAGGGAGCCTCCAAGAGAAGTAGGCAGCTGGAAACAGACTCACGGCACTAGAGGGCCATGAGGGGCTAGATCGCCAAACATGGTTGCCAGGGCAAGGTATATTTATACACCTAGACAAGCCCGGGAAACTGGCTTTTTCCCATTGGTTAATACCCATCGGGGCCCAACCCAGTTGCTCTTGGGCCCATGTGGGCTAGAGGTCAAGTTGTTGGATATGGAGAGCTCATCTCCATAATCACTTCATGGGGAAGTTGGCCATCTTATCTCTGGGAGGACTGGAGATAGTTCCTCAGCAGGAGTGCTCCTTCAGGGTGATTCCAGCAGTGGGGGATGACCTTCAGGAATTCCAAAGACCTTGAGAGACCCATCCCAGCACGGCTGCTCTAACCTGCCTCAATAATAATAATAGTAATAATAGTAGTAATAATAATAATAATGATAAATATGGGGAAAACCACTTTCCTGTCAGCAAAAAATTCTTTCCTTAAGAAAAAAATTTTTAAGGGCTGAAGAGATGTCTCAGGAGTCAGGACTCTACTTTGCAAGCAGAAGATCCTGAGTTCAGATCCCAGGTGCCACACAATGCCAAGTGAAATGGAGGCGGAGGCGGCTTGCCCTTCTGGCCCTGCTGGGCTGTGGGGGCCTCAGTCTAGGTGACCTGGGTGGTCTGGCAAGTTTAGACAAGGATGTTTTGATGGAAGAAGACAATAGGGGGTGTAGCTCAGGAGGAAGACAATAGGGGGCGTAGCTGGCTTGACCTTTAAGGTGATTGGTTGCCTGTTTCCCCACCCTAGAATTCCCCTAGCTATGGACTTGCAATAGAGGAGTTCCTGCTTGACTAGACTCCCTGTCGGGTCTGATTGTCCTCGGGAAGGAGGCTGGGAGCAGGCGGACAGCGCACTCACCTTTCCCCGATCCCCCTTGTGAAGGACCCGCAGGACCGGCCTGCAGGACAGAGCTGCAGGACAGAGCTGCAATCCCAGGGGATCTCCACATCTGGCGCCCAACTGTGGTGCACAAAGAGTTCATGGAGTGTTGAAGAATTCGATCGGGGCCAAGCGGTCTTCGAGGTGAGTGAGACCCTAACAGATGGGTAACGCAACTACTAAGTCTGAAGACCCAGTGCTCAAGACGCTGAGATACATGCTTAAAAATAGGGGCTTGGAAATCTCTAATTACAACACTTTAAAGCTTTGGGAGGCAGTTTGCCGAGAATGCTGCAGGGAGAGAGAGGCAGGGGTCTAGCGAGCAGAACAATGCCCATACGCCTTCACAAAAACCTCCCTAATCTGCGCATGGGCATGGCCCCCGCCAGGCTAGGCTGGGGAACTGGGGGGGGGGGATGAGGAAGACTACAAATTCCTCAGTCCCTGCTTAGGAGGGCTCTGTGCAGGCAGGTGGGAGCTGCCTCTGTTTGTGTTTGTCTACGTTAACTTTGTGTTGTCTTTTGTGTGGACTCAGACAGACGAAACAATGGGACAGACTGTTTCTAGTCTCTTATACCTGTTGCTAAGAATTTGTAAAAAGACGTTAGGGAAAGAACCCAAAATCTGAATGTGGAGATAAACAAAGGGAAATTTACCACCCTCTGTTCTGATGAATGACCCACTTTCTACCTTCTAAATTATCATAGGGATTCACAGCTGCCAGAGGAAAAAGATCTTCAGTATGTAGCTTAGCTCTTGGTCTTTACACCAGAGAGACAGTGACTATTCCAAGCAAGGTAACAGGTTTTCTTTACTAACTCTTGCCTATACCCACAATAAGATTGCTGAGCTTAGTTGGTTTATCCCATTTACCTTCTAAATTAATGATTTAAAAAGTTTAACCTGTGTTTTGTCTTTTTTAGAGGTACCTTAATGTAATAAACCCATCTGTCAAAAGACCTCTAGACCATCCCAGCACTTCATAGATGAGGACATCAGACTGCTTTCACTCACATGGTCCCAATTCAGCAGGAAGTAGCCAAGAGCGGTCGTCGCCCCACATCCCTTGAGCAGTCTGAGTCCTCAAATAGGTATATAAAAAATGAGACAGGATTACAACAGCCATGCTGGGATGGGTCTCTCAAGGTCTTTGAAGATCTTTGGAATTCCAAAAAGACACCCCCTACTGCTGGATGACCTCATACCCAACCAAATTAAAACAAATAATGGCCCTTGTTTAAAACAAAAGGGGGGGGGGTAAGCCCACATCAACAGCTAGGGTTGACATTATTTACCATCAACATTTTAAATTTTCAAAAGGGACAACTTAAATCAAGATTCCAAAAAAAAAAAATAGGGAAGCCTATCCATCAAACCTTCTGTCAAGAAACTATCCATAATGTGCTCAGGGAAGATGCTAACCGTAATCCTCATAGGCCTGACCTAACTCAAGATGGCCTGATTGATATCTTACCTAAACCAAAGTTGAGTCGATCTGGGTTTGACCTAACATCTACAAAGAATTGTTCTTTTAATAATTATATCACTTAAGTGTTTCCTCAGCATATCTCTCAGCAGGGCTACATCAACGAGACCATGCTACAGACGTTTATGGCCCTTGAACATGCACACCACGGCCCCCCCAAAGATGCGATTCAAGCTTGGAGGCTTGTAAGGCCTTGGTCTAATCCACTAGCCACATATCCTGGCATGCCATCCAGAGGAGAGGTCTTTCCAGGGCTGGCAGTCAATGACGGGTAAGGCTTCACATGAGGGTGGTGACCAACCCAAGCCATGCGCAGTCCATTATGCTGGACCCCCTCTGAGGCGGGGTCAACAAGGTCAGAACCAAGAATTCTGGCTCCCGCTGGCTGCCACAAAAGATGGATATGTAGGAATAACATACCAGGCAGGCCTGTATCATCTGTATGGGCTGCATGCAACTTCCCCAAGCTACCTGCTGCCATGCCTGGCACTGATGCCAACCTGCCCGACTGAAAAGACCAACCCGGATAGGACAACAACAGAAGCTCACGCTGGGACTTATGGGATGTTGGACGTACTTGATACTATGCTTGTGGATCATCAGAGAAGGCTTAAAGGCTACGGGTAGAACTCGTGGGGTAGAACTTGTGGGGTTTGCTTAGACTTGTAGGGTTTCGCTCAAGGAACAACCCTTTGAGCCCACCTCTTACAAAACAAAAAAGGGGCATATGTGGGGGCCTCAGTCTAGGTGACCTGAGTGGTCTGGCAAGCTTAGACAAAGATGTTTTGATGGAAGAAGACAATAGGGGGCGTAGCTCAGGAGGAAGACAATAGGGGGCGTAGCTGGCTTGACCTTTAAGGTGATTGGTTGCCTGTTTCCCCACCCTAGAATTCCCCTGGCTATGGACTTGCAATAGAGGAGTTCATGCTTGACTAGACTCCCTGTCACGTCTGATTGTCCTCGGGAAGGAGGGCTGGGAGCGGGCGGACAGCGCACTCACCTTTCCCTGATCCCCTTTGTGGAGGACCCGCGGGACCGGCCTGCAGGACAGAACTGCAATCCCTGGTGACCCCCACAGTGGGCGGAGCCTGGGAAACCCTAAAGTGAAGCAAAAAGGAGGTAGAAGCAATCCACAATGATTCCTGAAGTCATCCTTGGTCCTCCACAGGGACACACAGTGCCCTCTGACACACACACACACACACACACACACACACACACACACACGCAAAAATCATTTTAAAAAATTAAAAGCACATACCGTATATTAGGAAATAAGGATGCTGGAGGTAAACCTGTGAACGTCTAAGTTAGTTTAGGGTCAGGGTAAGAGGGTCCAGTGCCTCTCCAAATACACCACCGATTCTGTGGGCAGAACTCAGGGGGGTGGAGGCCTCTCAGCAGGGAATCTGAAAGAGCCAGATGTGGACAGATGAGGTGTCCTGATGGCAGGATTAGAGCAGCCATGCTGGGATGGGTCTCTCAAGGTCTTTGAAGGTCTTGGAAGTCCTGAAAGACATCCCCCACAGCTGGAATCTCCCTGAGGGAACACCCCTGCTGAGGAACTGACTCCTCCCAGAGATAACATGGCCAACTTCCCTATGAAGTGATTATGGAAATGAGCTCTCCATATCAAATAACTTGACCTCTAGCCCACGTGGGCCCAAGAGCAACTGGGTTGGGCCCCAGTAGGTATTAACCAATGGGAAAAAGCCAGTTTCCCGGGCTTGTCTAGGTGTATAAATATGCCTGGCCCTGGCAGCCATCTTTGGCGCCCTAGCCCCTCATGGCACTTTTTTAGTGCCATGAGCTCTGTTTCATGTCTGCTTCTCATGGAAGCGCCGTAGCCCCTCATGGCACCCAGTGCCATGAGTCTGTTTCTTGTTCCTTGCTCCTCATGGATTCCATGTCTAGGCACCATGAGTTTTCCAGGGCATCCTAGCTCCTCATGGCACTCCACATCTGGAGTCCATGAGTTCCAACCTTTCTCTTCTCTAATAAACTCCACCTTAATCCTCTACACGTGTTCTGTTTTCAATTTTCGACCCAGAACACAAGAACCCTGCAACATTGGGACAGTCGATCCTGTCCCTGCAACACTGGTGCACAAAGTGTGCAGATGTAGGAACCCCAGGTTGACCCTGGGGCCACGTGGTGGGAAGAGAGAAATGAGTTCTGAAAGTTGACTCCTGATCTTCGCACATGTGCTTGCTCGTTTTTTTCTCTCTTTAAGTGAATAAAACTAAAATAGAGAAGAGGCCACATGCGACATCCCAAAGAGGGGAGAGGTACTGGAAACCCCCAGACTATGAATCTCTGGTTCAGAAGCAGGCAGCCTAGGAGGCCCAGCCTCTCTGGACCACGGTTGCCCTGTGTCTGGATTTGAAGCGATCAGAAGTCTCACCCAAAAGTACTGATGAGATTTGCATTTCCCTGAGGCAAGGCTGTGACAGACACTTCAGAACGGCCCAGGGACATCTCTGTGATAGCTTCTCACCTTGGAGAATCTTGGACCTTGGATGCTGCATCCGCAATCTACTGAGGCCGCCATCTTGAATGTAGATGGTGATACTGGCTTTGGCATCTTTAGGCATGGCACAAAAAAATGGCAATGCGCTGTGAGATTTTCCTGGTGGATTTCTCAGTTGGAGGCTAAAATCACTGTTTCTCTTCCCTAATTGACCTCGATTGACTTCAATTATCTGTCTCTGGTGGGCCCCGGACTAAGAATTTTGGTAAGACAAAACCAGGCTCTAATTTTGTTAGTCCGGCATGGATTATGTAAGTGTACAGGTATGCGTTTCAAAATGAAAACTAATAACAACTAAAGTTTCTGTAGGTTCCTTGTGTCCAAACCAGTCTTGCAAAACCACCTTTGGATGAGCTTTACGTGTCAGCAAATCAGAAACATGTGGATTTAATTTCCTTTGAAATACACCTAGGGGAGAAGAGGCAGTAGGCGTTGGCGGCCAGGGGCTTAGGAATTGCCAAACCCCAAATATCTCACACACTCTGAGAGCTATTGTGCCTCCCCAATAGGGTCATCCAAATCAGCCAGACACTGCATTTCTGGTTCTGCCATCTGGATTTTTCCTTCCCATTATGCCATTCTTTGGGCCTGTGTTAGCTACCAGAAGGGCACTGTGGATACCATCTGCGTGATGCAGTGGGACTTTGGGAGAAGGATGGATGCTGCAGTGGGGTTGGCTTCACCCTGGAGAAGGACCCTCAGGTCATCTCTGCAGCTTTCCACCACACCGTGCAGAAGCGTAGAGAGGGGAGCAAGGCCCAGACAAACTTACACAGAGATTAATGGTAGAGAGGAAACCAGAGAAACTAACATGAAACAGGACACGCAGGAAAAGCCTGTGGTAAACAGGTACATGAGAAGGCAAAATGTTTGGCAAAATGATCTACAGAAAGAAGCATGACCTTTGGGGGGTGGGGACACTAATGTTTAGCAACGTCATGGTTTGAATTGAACTGAGCCCGCCCCCTCACAGATGCATGAGTTTGAATCCTTGCTGATGTTGATGTTGGGAAGGTCAATCTTCCTCTGTTGCTGCCTGTTAGTTTCAGAGGTTGGTGTATGACGGGGATTGGAGGAAGGCATGTCACGGGTGAGGTTTGAGGTTTGGTAGCCTGGCTCTGCTTCCTCTGGCTCTTGCTCTCTCTCTACTCCTGGTGGCTACAGGGCCCTGAACTGCCTTCTACCACTGCCTCCCAGCATGCTTTCTGCCATGGGGTCCCCACTGTGACACACAGATCCCTTCCGGAATGGTAAGCCATATACATTCCTTATTTCTCCCCTGTCCCAGCAAGAAAAGTAATAGCAACAAATGATGTAACATCCAAGGCCATGCAATGTGTTGCGACTCTTGCTATCTGTTCTAGGTGAGTAAACCCATTTACTTCCAAGAAAGTCTGTTTTTGCAAGACCAACCCACCTTGGGCCTCAGGAACATTCCACCCCTAAGCACTGTCCACTCTGGCTGGCTGGGGACAGAGCTGAGCTGCTCTGCATTTAAAATGTGTCGTGATTATTTAAACAGCCTTGTTCATTGGTAGCGGATGAAGATTAGCTAAGCAGTCTATGGATCTGTTGCTCTTATCGAGTGGTCAGAAATTCAGAAGGAGGCTGTTCGGGTCTTTTGCTGCGGCTTAGGAGGGACAGAGGCTTATATCTGGGGCTTCAGCAGCCATCTGTACATAATCCTTTAATCTTCCTGTTTTCCATCATCTCACCTGGATTTTTGCTGTATATGTGCACGTATGTTGAAAAGTCTACAGAAACTGGACAAAGGGATTGTATATTTGCCTGTGAGTGAGGGATTCCTTTTGAGGTAACCGATCCCGTCACACACCAACCTCTGAAAGAAACAAGCAGCAACAGAGGAAGATTGAAGCGGATGTTGCAAAAATAGAAAGTGTGACGCGAGACCCCCAGGCCGAGAGGAGCTCGGCTTGAATGAATGAAACTCAGCAATTTCCCCTTAAGTCAAAGTTCAGGAAGAGGGTCGTACAAGTAGACAAAGGACTGAGAATAGTCTCATGATGTTTAGTTTTGTTTTAAATTGATAAGCAATAATAATTAGGCAGACATGCTTCTGTATATGCACAAGTTATACAGGGTATTTGAATGGCCCTCATCCTTAGAATTTGGGCCTTTAGCTTTCCCAACCTCCTAGTCTGACAACAATATCATTTGCTTTCTTCCAATCTCTCTCTCTCTCTCTCTCTCTCTCTCTCTCTCTCTCTCTCTCTCTCTCTCTCGGTATGCACGTGCATGTGTGTGTGTGTGTGTGTGTATCAAAGGACACTTGAGTATATATGTCTATGGAAGCCCAAGGGTAACATCTGGAATCATCCTGAATTGTTCCACCTACTTACTGCTTTACTTTGGAGTTTCCCAGGCTCCACCTTCCGGGGCAGAACTGCAAGTCACCACCGTTTCTGCCTGGCATTTTTAAGGGATCTGAACTTAGGTCCTTGCAAGGAAAGGTTTTAAACCCCCGAGCCATCTCCTCAGCCCACAATATCATTTTTTAAGTATTTATTTATCTTTGTATGTGTATGCATGTGTGTGTGTGAGAGAGAGAGAGAGAGAGAGAGAGAGAAGGCACAGTGTGATTTCTGGTATCATCCTGGATTGCTCTACCTCCTCTTGGCTTTGCTCTGCTTCCAGGGTCTTAAGTTCAGGCCACCACCATTTCCGCCCAGCGTTTCTATGTGGAATCTGAGATCCTAACTCAGATCCTTCTGCTTGCGAGGCAGGGGCTTTAACAAACCTTGAGCCATCTCCCCAGCCCACAACATCAATTGCAAAGAACTAGTCTTGTGGCATCACACCATGAGCCAGTGGTCAGCGAGCGGGAGAGAAGGAAAGATCATTTTCCATTTTCCAGTCAAGTCTCAGACTCCGTCACTCGGCCTGAGGCCAGAGCTTGCGATCTCTCCAGCAGACAGCGGATGGATTGCTGCACTTTGAAAAGCGCCGCCCTTTGTTGCTGCTGGACCGTGAGCGCTTTCAAGCAGGGCTGGTCAAGAACCACCATCACTGGTGAGAATGGCTTTATCGCCATCCTGCTGGTACAGGGGCTGGTTTTCAGAGGGTCTCAGACACGCTGGACGGCAGGCTCTGCTTTGAGGGGACAATGGAGCTTAGTCAAACATTCGCTCTCGGCGAAGAAATCAAGCCAAGTTCATTCACCATGACCTTAGCAACAGATATCAAGCACCGTGGCCGTTTCGATTTAATTATCCATGGAGAGGCAAGCAGAGCTCCCGTCCCATGTCCTCCCATCTCTCTGGAAGCTTCAGCATCTGAAGTGTTCGATGCCATTCCCAAGCAGCCAGGGGCCTTTGATGGGTCTGGACGCGCCTGTCCTCGTCGTCCCGTCAGCATTGTTCTTAGCAGCTAGCCAGCCCCAGAGTCCTTGGTAATGTGACAGGACAACATAGGACAGACTGTAAAAACAGGCAGCCTTCCACTTGGCTCCCTCTGGGCCACTTCAAGTCTTCCAAGGGCTCCGACTGCACTGGCAAGATGCTTAACCAGCCTTGTACAGTACCAATTCCCGCTGCAATCATTTTACAAATGACAGTCACCAGCTGAGGACGTGGAATCACCCAGACCTGGAGTAGCATCCTCAAAGCTCTTCTCGGGTGGGTCAGAGGCCACAGTGGTTGGAAACGACTGAGCTGCAGAGGTGCAAGGTAGTTCCTGGCTATGAGTGCAGGGCTTCCGGGGTCTCTGTCTGCCACCGTAGTGTGATGTTTGTAGGTGTAAAGGAAGGACCCTAACAGAGCAAGTAGGTTCTGGGAGCGAGGCTTTGCTGTTTGTTGTGAAGGGAACAGTCACCTAACAGGCCTCTTGGTGCCGGCTCAGCCCACTGGCAGGTGTGTGTGAGCGTGCACACTCAAACCAGATCCTCTTCCCGTGCTGAGAAGCCTCGGCGTGGTTACTCGGCTGGGCATACCAAGGAGGTAGGCGCAAGAGAAGCTGGCCTCTTGATTTCCATTTCTAATCTGTTCCGCAGTCTCTCGTCATCCACAGTGTAGTGTCTCGCTGATTAAAAAGGTCCTTAGGGAGCACAGTGGTACCCACCCATCATCCCAGCGATTGTAGAGGCTGAGGCTGGTGGGATGCAAGTTTGAGGTCAAGCTGGGTGTGAGGGGGTCAGTTGCCAGCTTGTGACAAAGCTTGTGGGCTCCCCATGTGAATGATCTTGATCAGCCTGATTGAGGGGGAAGATCTGGGGCTGTTCTCTAGGAGCAGGTTCCAGACTGAGCATGGCGTTAACTTGCATTCATCTCTTGCTCTCTGCTTCTCTGCAGTGGACGCTGTGTGATAAGTGCTTCACATTCTTGCCATCGTGAACCTGCCTGCAGTGACGGACTATCACCTTGAACTGTGAGACAGACCAAGCCTTCCCCCTTCAAAAACATTGGTCAGAGTATTTTATCACAGTATCAGGTGAGTGAGCTATGACACTGGGAAATTTAGCAACTCTTGCCTCAAAAATACCTATTTAGGCCAATGATATTAAAAATTCTTCCATATTGTGTTGTTGAATCCCCACCGGGCCAGCTGGGGAAAGGAAGGGAAACGGCAGGGGCCTCAGGGCTCGGGGGCAAGCAGGTGTGGGGTCACCACCCAGACCCCGGGAGTCAGGCGAGAAGCAGCAGGCAGAGAACGAGTTTGCTGTAGACTCAATTTATTTCAGGAAGTGCTTGAGTTTATATAGGGTCAGGGGTCCAATCAGGTGTTGCCACCTCTCCACTGGGGGGGAACAGCCACCAATCATTTAGCTGTTTACTAGGTGTCCATTACAGAGGCAGGTTAGATGGCCACTTCCCATTGGTTGTTCATCCCTCCTTCCCATTGGTTGTACATCCCTCCGCCTGTATGGTTCCTCTATTGGGACATGTCCGGGGCATGTCCGTACTTGTCCCAGCTTGTCTATAACCAGACCTCACTGGAGCCGAGGCTAGGGCCTCCCTGAATCAATGGTGCCACAATATTGGATTTTCTAAGTCTTATAAATGGTTCATCCTCTTCAATCAAAAAAAAAAAACTCCTTAACTTTGATGGCCGTGACACAGAATTGAGAAATATACTTCATGCTTGCTAGTGCTCTTTCCATGGGAATATGCGATAAATGTAAGAACACAGATAGGTTAAATGTAAGAACACAGGCGGAAGGAAGGAGGGAGGGAGGGAGGGAGAGGAGGGCAGGGGAGAGAGAGGAGGGCAG
Source organism: Typhlomys cinereus (assembly GCA_023101885.1). Taxonomy (NCBI): domain Eukaryota; kingdom Metazoa; phylum Chordata; class Mammalia; order Rodentia; family Platacanthomyidae; genus Typhlomys; species Typhlomys cinereus. The sequence goes on along the minus strand of JALPQD010000349.1, from coordinate 192,007 downwards.
GGAAGGGAATGGGAGGGGAGGGGAGGAGAAGAGCAAGCTGCCACTAAATCACTACGATGTGGCTGCTGTATTGCAGGTGCATGAGATGGTAGGAGAGACGAGAGAGACTATTTCTACACTCAGTGTGCTGGTCCGTGAATACTTGAATGGTTAATAGTCTGACCTACCACACTGCCTCCAACCCCCTGAATTTCCTGTCTGTGGACTCACAACGTGAGCGCCTCCTATGGGCTGGGCTGCATGTGCTCCCCGCGTGGACAGCCTGCCTGGGCCAGGGCTCTGTGCACCGTTAACGCGGACAGCCCCTGGGCCCATGCTCACTCCACGAACTTGTTCAGTCTCTCAGGAGACAGACACAGCTGTTCTGTGAGCTTTATCAGCGGGTCTTAACCATGTGGAGTCGGAAGCTCAATCATAGTGACTGTCTGCATCCTAAGTGCATTTTCTTTTATTGCTGATATTTTAAAAAATATTTTATTTATTGTGGTGTGTGTGTGTGTGTGTGTGTGTGTGTGTGTGTGTGTGGTGTGGGGTGTGTGTGGGGTGTGTGTGTGGTAGGGCACCGTGGGTCCCTGTGGAGGACCAAGGGTGACTTGGAGAATCATTCTGGACTGCTTCCACCTCCTTCCTGCTTTGCTCTGGAATTTCCCAGGCTCCGCACCAGGACCAGAAGGGCAGGCTGCTGCCATTTCCACCTGGCATTTTCACGTGGGATCTGGGATCTGAACCTAGGACTTTCTGCTTGCAAGGCGAAGTCTTAACCCCTGAGCCATCTCTCCAGCTCATATTTTATATTATAGTCTGGTTTAAAATAATATGAGGGGGCTGGAGAGGTGGCTCAGGGGTTAAGCCTCCGTCTTGCAGGCAGAAGGTCCTGAGTTCGGATCCCAGATCCCACGTATAGACGCCGGGCGGAAGCGGGGGTGGCCTGCGCTTCTGGTCCTGGTAGGGCGGAGCCTGTGAATCCCGGGGCGGAAGGAGGTGGAGGCGTCCATGGTGGTTTCCGTTCGTCCATGGTTCTACACACACACACACACACACACACACACACGCACGCGCGCGCACACATGCACACAGTTGAATAAAAAAAAAAAAAACTTTAAAATAATATGAGGATGTTAAGGTGGGAGGTGAACATGCAAGGAATTCTTCCAGGGGCAGAAGGAGCGAGAAAGGGGAGGCTGTGATCAAATGCATTGTATAAGGCTGTAAAAGAATCATATTATGAGAGAGAGAGAGAGAGAGAGAGAGAGTGGCCAGAGCCCACTCCACTCCTCCCAAGCACAGAAAACAGCATAAGCTCTCTCACAATCACAAAGAACAGATTTCTCTTCATTAGTCCAAACACAGGAACTGCTCAGGTAGAAAAAGACTTTATTCAGGATCTTAGGGACAGTAATTCAGGGAAAAACAGATTTAGAGAGATCCAAAACAACTTTCCCCCAATAAAGCAGGGGCCTAGGAGTTCGGTGAGCAAACGGAGCTGGTTTCTCACGAAGCATTGAAAATTCTTTTGTGGGGGAATGCGCATTGGAGTTGAGAAGAGGCCTAGTGATGGGCGCTATGTGATTGGCTGAGGATTTATTTATTTATTTATTTATTTATTTATTTATTTATTATTTACTGCCATGGAGTCATACACAGCCCAGGCTGGACTTGAACTCACTACTGTGAACCCAAAGTCACAACTTCCCTCTCAAAGGGAGTCAGAGGTAGTTTATTCTGAAGCCATCCGTGAAGTTATGGCTTGGGAACACAGAGTCAGATTACCCTAAATTCCACGTCCTGTGCTGAAAATGATTATTTGAGATTTTATTAGCTACAGAACAAAGTCATAAATCAAAGTGTTTTTTCAAAAACACATAGGCGGATCACAGCAAAGCCAGGGAAACTCTGGGGTAGGTGTTAGACGCTTTCCAGCAACATCCTTAGTTTAGATTGGTGGAAGTTAGCAACTTGCTAAGGATTTATTTTAAGGTTTTGATAATCTTCAGGATGTTAGTTCAAACATGGGTAAGCAATGAATAGCTCTCTCTCTCTCTCTCTCTCTCTCTCTCTCTGCTTATGTGTAGGTGTGTGCGGCTATATGTAGAAGAGGGAAGTGTGTGTGCCTGTGGAGGCCCAAGGGAATCGTCCTGGATGGCTCCACCTCCCTAACGCTTTGCTCTTGGTTTCCCAGGCTCTGCCTTCCAGGGTCTGAACTGCAGGTTACCAGCATTTTCCACTCTGTGTTTAACTTGGTAGTCCGAATCTGAACTCAGGTCCTTTGGTTTCAAAGAAAAGGCTTGGTCCTTGAGTCATCTATCAGTCTTATGAATGACTTTCAAAGGGACTGAAATGTCCCAAGATAATTTGGCTTTGGTCTGTAGCATTTTAACTCTCCATAATCTCAAAGTTCAATTATTTAGTCCCGGAGAATCTTTAACACAAGTGCAACTTTTCTTTCCTTTTATTCAGGCACTTCAGTTCACACTGTGTATCTGAGGATAGCCTTGAACTTCTAATCCTCTCGGAGGCCTTCTCCCCACCCCCATCCCAAGTGCTGGGATTACAGGTATGACCCAGCACTCTCAGTGTGACAGAAAATTAAGAATGCAAAGAATTGGGACTAGGGAAATGGCTCAGTCAACAAAGCATTTTCCTTACAGGCATGAGGATGTGAACTTCACCCCCAGAACCCACATGAAAAAATTGAATTCAGTAGCATAGGCTTGCAGTCCCACTACTGGGGAGGCAAAGACCAACTGTCACATCTCAGGGGTTCATTGGCCATATGTGCACATCATGACATGCATGTATGTGAATACACACACACACACACACACACACACACACACACGGAGAGAGAGAGAGAGAATGCATAGATTTGATAAAAATGTGCATAAAACAAGTACCCAGCAGCCTCCTGATGTGCATAGAATCCCTGGCACAATTTTAGTAACCATTCTATGTATGACAGTCAAGGGTGAAAGTTACCAAAGCCACAGGCCTCAGAAGCAAGGCTGTCCTGCTTTTCCAGTGGTCCTCCTGATTCCTTCTGGAAAGTTCTTTCAATATTGCTCTCATTGTAGTTTCCCTTTTATTTTCATATCTCTCCCTTACCACCACTGCACTGCCTTGACCCCAGACCCTGTGGCTAGGCAGTGTTCCTGGGGTCAGGAATCCTGGCAGGGTGTGTCTTAGTTCCTGTCTCTTGCTACCACAGAATACTCAAGACAGGGAAACTCATAGAGAAGAGAGATTCTTTCTTACAGTTCTGGAAGCTGGGAAGTCCAAGGTGAAGAGCTACCGTCTGGTGAATGCCTTCTTGCTGTGTCCTCCATGCAGAAAACAGAGGTCGCAGAGCAGCCTGGGAAGGGCCACAAGAAAAGCCTTTGTGACAAAGGACTTCTGAGACAGCTTCATGAATCCATCATTGGGGGGGTGGGAGGAGTGGTCCAAAGGGCCCGCTTTACAACACAGTGCATTGAGGATTAAATTTCCAACCACAGCAGTATGCCTGGGGCCCACCACAGACCCTCTGACACCCCCATCACCTGCGCCCCCCCACCTCCCTATCAGCAGATAGGGTTCCACCCCCTTCCCTGCTTCTTCCCCTTCTCCTTGGTCTGGCAGGCCTCTGGCATACCCTTCTACAAACTAAGAAGAATCTTTTCAAGTTGTTCAATCCCTAAGGCAAGTGTGGAGGTAGACACAGGTTGGGTGGGGAAGAAAAACCCAGGTTAGCGTTTTAACTATGGGCCCACATCTTGAGTTTTTCCCAAGTTACCACAATGAATGTCGTCTTTTCTGCCTTGGGTTCCTTCAGTCTTTTTGTCTGTTTGGACCACAGTCGATGTGCTTGACTCCCCCACTCCCAGGACTCTGACCAGCCAGCCTTCACGTCTTCCAGGTCTTTGCATCTGGCTCAGGAGTCTTGGACGAAATGGAGCAGAACCAAGTTGTTTCCTCTGCAGCGGTCTATGGGCAGAGACCCGGCTTCTCTGTGGGCAGGTGGTTTTCAGGGACCCTACCACGGTCACTCGGCTGTGCGAATGGGAGAGGTAGGAGGATAAAACAAGAGAGGATCCAGAGACATCCAGAACAACTGGAAGGAGCCCATGGCACGGGGAGACTGGAAGCCCCTCCTGCTGTGGTTCACATGTAACAAAAGAAAAGCAAGCTAACAAACACAGACATAACAAAACTCAGTGATGTCCGAAATCCAGAGAAAGCGGCCACTGTGGATGTGACCTGTGGATTGGGGTCTCTCTGGACAGGGCTTTGAGCCTCACACTTTTATCAACTCTATGGTTCACTTCCACTCTTAGGAGTGCCTTGTCCTTTCTGAGTTCTCTCTCTGTCCGTCTGCATGTGTGTGTGTGTGTGTGTGTGTGTATCAGGATACTTGAGTGTGTGTACCCTTGAAGGTCCAAGGGTGACTTCAGGATCCACCCTGGATTGGTCTACCTCCTTACCTCTTTGCTTTGGGGTTTCCCAAGCTCTGCCTTCCAGGGCCAGAATTTCAGGCCACTACTATTTCCACCTGGAATTTTTACATGGAATCTGGGATCTGAACTCAGGTTCTTTTGCTTGGGAGGCAACACCTTTAACCCCTGAGCCATCCCAGCTGTCTCTATTTCTGTCACTGTTCATGGTTCCCTGACCCAGTCCTTGATTCCTGGATCTGTGAAAATCACACGAAGCTGGAAATCCTCTAGACTCTGATCCATGTCTACTACACAGTGAAACTTCACCTGCAGGGTCCCTAAGCTGATCAACGCATGGTGTGTGGGCCCACAGCCCCTGTGTCATCTGGGAGCTGATGAGGAACACAGAAGCTCAGTAGCCCCCGAGTTGAGGTATCTGAATCTATAGTTGTACATCTCAACCCTGGTGTAGGGCATATGCGTCACACTGATAAGAATAAGTATTTAAACATACTTTAAAACCATTAAGAAAAAGCATGATGAGCTTGCTCATTAAGTCAGCAAAGCTTAAGAACAAAAAAATTATAGCAATGTGTTTGTGGAATAAGCCCTTTGTATTAATCATTACAGGTGAGCATATAAATTGGTACATTTCTACAAGGCAATGTATCCAAAAAGTCTTAGAACCATCTGTGGCTCTTTGAAAGGAATGATTTCCCTTTGATGCTGGATCTTAGAGAAAAATTAAAATGTGACAGATTTGGAAGGATTCGGTGAGTGATTCTCTTGGCGATGGCTTTGTCGTTTTCTGATCTCCTTTTATACTTACAGATCCTCAGGTTTTCAGGAGAAAGGGGTGGTCCCCTCTCCCCCTTTTTGGATTCTTTGCAGGTTAGGAGTAGCCAAAGAGGGTCAGCAGAGTCCCTGGGTGTCACTGAATGTGAGTTGAATCCTTAGCTGATGTTAATAGTTGGGAAGGTTGTGGCACCTTTAGGAGGTGGAGCCTTGCTGGAGGAAGGCGGGACACAGACGGTGGGTCATGAAGTTTGATGGTCTGGCCCTCTTCCTCTCAGTTTGCTCTTGTTTTCTGCCTTCAATTGACTGTGCTGACCTGAACCAGCCTCCTGCTTCTGCCTCCAAGCCATGACTTCTGCTACATGATTCCCACCATAATGAACTTTATCTCCACCCTCGCCCCCTACGGTAAGTCGAATAACGCTCCTTTTCTCTCCCTTAAGTTGTATGTGAGTGCTGTCTTACAGCAACAAAGCAGAGAACCGCATCCCTGGCTACACATCTCTACTTCAGGTGGAGAATCTCAGCATCCTTCTAACCCCAATGTCCTTCCAGGCAGTTCCTTGTACAAAACAGGAAAATCTTAATTCAGTTAAGTCACTGTCTTCCAAGAGTTGAATATTTGCAGCTGAACACCATTCCTCACTACTATACGATCCAAATGTCCAAATGTGGGAGCTCAGTTAATAAAGGATCACTTATCTGCATGATGGAATACTATACAGCATTAAAAAAACCATGAGGTTTCAAATTATTTCTTTTAGGAGACACCGTCCCCCTTTATATATTTTTTTTTTCCATGTGATTTCAGTCCACAGCACTAAAGCAGAGCTATGTTGGGTACTAGAGAATGGGGAGGGGGACTCATTATGGTCTCTGTCCACCTTGCCAAGTTTGCGCTTCTCTCTGGTGATCTCCCCTACCCATATAGCTTCACGGCCTTCAAGAGGTTAGTAATCTACAACCAGCAACATGAGAACCGATGTGGATTGACGCTGCATGGAATAAATCTCACCTGAGTGTGTTAAAGCGAAGAGTTTAAACTACGACCTTATCCAACTCCCTACCTAAGTGTATACAAAAGACCGACTCTCCCGGGCTGCATCAGCACATGAATCCTGTCCTCCGAGTACAGCGAGCATCTCGTTCCCAGCAGCTCTTGACTACCTGCAAGAGACTGAAGCTAGGGAATCAGGCCTGGTGCCCTTTCGTCGCTAGATCCTCCTTTGAAATGCCCGCCTTTATTCCTCTCTCAGCTGTATGTCATTCTTCCCTGGTGGTCCGTGGTCTAGGAGGTACTGGCTTACTGGGAGGTGAAAGGTCAACTGAAGGGAAGGGCTCTGTAGTTAAGAGGAAGTGGTCATCCCTGACGTGGTGACTTCATGTTCCTGTAAGTAATTTCTTACCCATGATCCTGCAAGTCAGTAAGTGCTATTGAAAACACGCAGTTCAACGCAAGCGCCATGTAGACACAGCACTGAGGAAATAAGAGAAATGTCTGCACCATGCAGCTCAGTTGTGACTCCCTCCCTGATCACCCTGCCCTCACCCCACTGCACCCCTCCACTGCCTTTCCTATATATGTGCTCCTTTGCCCTTCCCATCTTCTCCCCCCCTCAAAGCCTGTTTCTCCCCCAATTTCTCCAACCTCTTTCTAGTTTCCTCGCTTCTTCCCACACTTACTCCCACCTGAATGCACATAATGAACAATTAGGAGCTAGGATCAGCATGAGAAAGAACAGGCAGTCAATATCTAGAATATATAAAAAACTGAAAAACCTAAACACCAAAAAAAACAAAATCCCCCAAACTGTCAGTCAATAAATGGGCCAATGAACTGAACAGATAATTCTCAACAGAAAAAATACAAATGGCCAATAAATATTTTCCAAAATTTTCAGTCTTCTTAAACATCAGGCACATGCAAAACAAAGCTTCTAACATTTTTCTCTGCCTCAGCCTCTTCCTCTTTCAAGAGTATATTCATTCATTTTTTTTGAAATTTGATATGGTGATTTATCTAGCAGTCTTTTTTATTATTATTATTTATTCAATTGTGTGTGTGTGTGTGTGTGTGTGTGTGTGTGTGTGTGTGTGTGTAGAACCACGGACGAATTCGGGAACCACCATGGACGCCTCCACCTCCTCCTTGTTTACTCTGCCCCGGGATTCACAGGCTCCGCCCTACCAGGACCAGAAACGCAGGCCGCCCTGGCTTCCGCCTGGCGTCTATACGTGGGGTCTAGGATCCGAACTTAGGACCTTCTGCCTGCAAGGCAGAGGCTTAACCCCTGAGCCACCTCTCCATTTAAAATAATACACACTCTGTTGTAGAATCTCAGTATTTGTATAGTCAAGTCTTCTTATATGTCAGACCTTTGTCCTCAAAGATTAGCAATCATACATTTAAATCATTTTGGAGAAGATTACATTGGTACTGAACACTTATAGATTTAGTTTGTTTGCTTGCTTTTTGTCATACATCCCTAAACAACATAGTATGTAACTGTTCAAATAGCATTTGCATCGTACTAGGAATCCAAAGTAATCTAGATTTAAGTGTACATTTAGGATACACTTTAGGGAGATCTTTGAAGGGAATAATCAAATTCAATATCATTTATATAAAGAATGTGAGCATTGCGTATCTTGATGTCCTTGGGGTCCTACAGCCACATGTGTGCATGGAAATGGAGACAGAGGCCTGGTGGTGTGTCCCTATGTGGCAGTCGACCTGCGTGGTTGCTGATAAATGACCATCAACTGCTTAGAACAAGGGATTTATTTTCTTACTGATATCTGGCTACAGTCTGTAGTTCAGCTTGATGGGAGAGCTCACGCCAACACCAGGCTGAGGGAACTGGCCACACCATCTCTACATAATGGCTGAGAGAGGGACGATCCTTACTTGCCAGACCAGCATCTCTGGCCAAGTGTACACAAGGATGCCAACTCTCTCAACCAGCTGTCTGTATTTTATTCCAGGTCCTAGTCCCACCTATTATGTGCTAGGCCTTCCCCATCAGCTAGACAATCTCCTGCAAGTCTGCTCTGGGCTTAACTCAACCACTAATTCTCCACAAATGTGCGCAGAGCTCAAAACCATCACCTGTCAAGTCGACACCTGTGCTTAATTATGACACCTTGCCCACCTCTCAACTCTCTGCCTGCTGGGATATGGTCCCCTCTTCTCTCGGAAGTGCCTGTTCCTTGGGCTCTTCGTCTTGAGATGTGGCAACTGACTTTGGGGACGTAGGCTGACCATGAGGGCGCTGACCTCCTGCTGTCCAGCTGGCCCGGTCAGTTCTCACAAGCACACCACACAAAGGCAGTGGAATTGGTGGCGTGGTCCCGACAATGCCTGGGATTACGCGCGTGTGTGCATGCATGCGTGCGTGTGTGTCCTAATCCCGGACATTCTTCCTGGTTTGGAGTTGGCCTCAGAGCTGATTTGCAGTGTTCCCTTCTCCAGATGGAGTTCCCAACTCAGGCTGGAAGTAGTCCACAGGTGAGAGTCTCTACGACAAAGTTGAGCTCATTGCTGGCTTTCTCTGGGGCAGCCCCCTCTCTGGTCACTGGGGATTCAGCTTTGAGAGTTGAACTTCCCAATTGCCTCTGATTGCAGGGGATGAAACGTCAGCACCCCCTTTTCACTATTAGAACAAAGGAAGCCCCCTCTCAGGCATGCAGGGAATCCCAGGTGACTCCCTCACTTCTCACTTCTGAGGCACTGGTAACCTCTGGGGATGGTGATGTGGAAAATGCCTTGGCTTTGCACTTGCTGGCGGCCATTCCTTCCCGTCTCCCCTCACGTCCCATGGGGCTGAAGGTCTCCTGTCCCCATCCCATCATGAATCACTCCTCTTGGCTTTGAACAACTTCAAAGCAATTGCTTTCTGTTTTAAATACTCCTAGTGGCCTTTTTTTTCCTTGCCCCTGTAGACCCCCTCACAGAACACACACCCTGCCATTTCTTTTAATCTCGTGTCTCTCCCTAAAACAGTCCTAATTCAATACATGTTGAACACATCATCTGTGCCCCCCCACACACACCCCACCCACACACCCCCACATACCCCCACCCACACACACGTACTTCCTGCCAATACCTGGCACTTGTATGTATGCCTTTAACTCCCCAAGCTTGGCACACATATGCATGCGCTTACTCCCAGTGCCTGATACACACACGCATGCGCTTATTCCTACACAATCAGTCCTTTAACAAACCCCATTTGTTAGATGAGGAAATCGACTCCTGCAAAGCCTTGGCGAGAGCCCTCCCTGTAGCAGGCAGCAGAGCCAGGCAGTTCTGGATCCTGGCAGCTCAGCTCCAAGCCTGAGCAGCTTGCTTTAGCATCCGTGCTGAGATGCCTGTATTGAAAATGATAAACACCCAATCCGGTCACCCAGTGTTTCCAGTGATTTCCATGACACCTCCAAACCCTTCTTCAGAAAGGACTGAGGACTAGGGAGCACTCTGATGCAAGATTCAGAACTAACAGCCACCCTCCCCCCATTGTCACAGATCCCACAGCCATAGCCTCCTAGTCAGGGACCTGGACAGTCGCCCACAACAGTGTAGCTGTTGCTGGGCAGAACTCAGGTTTTAGCTAAAGCTTTAGAAAATGCTATTTTTCCCACCCTAGGAAATATGACAGGGGATTAGAAGATAGGATGCTGGCTATTTGACCATCTCTCCATAGGCAATCCCATCTACTCTTCAGGGAGATATTTTCATTGGTATTTTATTTAATTAGCATTTCTGTACTGAGGTAAAATTCACTTGATATGAAAGTAGCCATTTTATATTCTCTCTCTCTTTTTCTTTCTCTCTCTCTCTGTGTACCAGAAGGCACTCAAGTGTGTGTACCCACAGAGGGTCACCCTGGATTGCTCTACTTCCTTATTGCTCTACTCTGGGGTTTCTCAGGCTCCCTCTTCCAGGGCTGGAGTCGTGGGTGATGGACGTATTCACTCGGAATTTTTATAGCTGGGATCCTATCTCAGGTCCTTTACTAGTGACTCAAAGACTTAACCTCCGAGCCATCTCTCTAGCCCCAAACTAACCTGTTTCAAGTATGCAACCCAGTGACCGTACTACACAACTACACAACGTGTGAAGCTGTCATTGCTAGCATGTTCCCAAGTCTGTCTCCCCCAGGAAACCCCACAGGCCTCAGAGCCTGGCCCCCTCTCAGCTCCTGGCAGCTCTGACTGCACAGGCTGACTCCTTAGCGTGTGTCATTGTGTGGGTGTCTTTCATTTGTCATGCTTTGAAGGATCACAACTATGATGTAGGACACACTAGAGTTCCTTTCTTGCTGGGTAAGTGATACTCCCTGGGATGGTGCAATCCCATGATCCCATATCCAATCTCTCTTCCTGGATACTGGGATCCTTGAATATTTGTCTTCAGGATCTGTTTTAATTCATTTGGGTCGAAATCGAGGAGGAATTGTTAGACCAGAGAACAGTTCTCCATTTAGCCTTCTGAGAAAGCTCTTTGCCTCGTTTTAAAAGCAAAAAAGACTCAAAGAAGCCATGAGATGCTCACACACATAGGTGGACCAGCTGCAGGAGCCAGAGCATACCTGGCTTATTCTAAGGACCCGGTGGCTCACTGACTCTGATGTTGTCTCATGGGTTGGCTACTGGTCCCTGGGGCTGTTCCGCCCATTCCTTTATTCTCTATGAATTTGGAGAATGGTTACAGGAGAGATTATCGCTCAGGCGGGCACATCCCGCAAGTGCAGGAAGTCACCAGGACAACCCCACCCCCACCCCAGGACCCCGCGGGGACAACCTTGCCACCTGTTTTTATTGGATTTTTGCCGCCAAAGGGCTGTCATACGGCTGGGAAGGCACACTTGGGGACCCCGGGCTGAATGGGGTCCCCAGTACCGAGCTGGGCACCCGAGGACTCACAGCTCCCCGCTCCTTCCCGGCGGCACAGGGGCCGTAGTGGAGCAAGTGGAATTTTCCACCCGCCCCGCGCAGCCGGCCAGTGAGGCTCATTGGCGGAGCCGGGTGGCGTGGTGGCGGCGTGGGTGCCCGAGACGAGCGCTTAGCCTGCGAGCCCCCCCCAGGAGGTGGGCTGTGATTCATCAAGTCCGCGGGGCCAAGGGGACCCCTCTGCGACCCCACACAGCACACACAGCTCAGTAAAGCTTCAACAACCTGGTACGCTGTAAAAATGCAGTCGCGGGGACATGGGGCTGCTTAGAATTTGCTGCTTTCCTAGGGAAAAAAAAAAAAAACCCTTAGAAATTACTGAAAACTAAGCTCAAGCCCCGCCCTCCTGCCTCCATCCTGCCCTCCCCCCACTCGTGCCCCTCTGCACTTGGGGGGCCTGACCCCAGGTCTTGCTGCTCCTTCCTGGTGTTGTCCCTTAACCCTTTAGGCACTCGTGGCTAGCAATAGATCCCATTTGTCAGTGACTTTCACAGACTGCAGAATTAGAGCATCCCGCTTAAACGGGGTGCCCCACCCCACGGAGAAACGATGCGAAGTGGGGAAGAGTGGACCTTTCTGCCTGTCAGAAGCGTGAAATCCTCACACTGACATTAAAGCACGTGGCCAGAAGGGAGGCTGGTGTCGCTGACTCGGTATCGGCTGAATGAAAGTTACGTGGGAGTCAGTCCTGTTGATGTTCTCTATAAAGGGGTGTTATCCCCACCCCTTGTTGTGTCTCCTGAGTATAACGAGGGCTGTTAAATCTGCCCTAAATTCTGAAATGCACAGAAAATTCCAGAGCCACAGAGAATGGACATACTTGGTCTGTGTGCCAAGGCGAGGATGAGGATGCTAGCGGAACAGGAGGCTGAGAGTCAGTGGGGGCGGGGGAAAGAGGGGGTCCGGAGTCTGCCTGTGGTCCTGAGCCAGGCTGTGTCTTCCTTAACTCCACGTGAATTATATCAGCAAATCCCCATTATTTCTGGGACCCGGGACCCAGACCTGTTTCTGTCATTCCCGGGGCAAGAGAAACTAGAGGACACAGCCCAGCATTCAGTATGCCGCCTGGCAAGGGCGCTGCTGCCCGAGGGAACTACAGAGGCTTCTTGCAAAACCCGAGGTGGGTGGAAGGGGTCAGGGGACAATGGGCAGATATTGGGGAGACCCGGAAAGAGAAGGGAATATCAGTGTTTCTTCTTGAAACAAAGTATGTTGGTTCAGTAAACAGTCCAAAACCTGGAAGCCCAAGAAAACATCTTCCAGGGCTGGAACGATGGCTCCGTGGGTCAAGAGTTTTGATTCCCAAAGCCATGAAAAAGTTAGCTCAGCAGCTCACCCTTCTGTAGTCCAGGCCCTCCTGCGAGGAGGTGGGAGGCAGAGACAGGAGGATTCCCATAGCTCAAGGCAACTGCAGGCCGCTGTGAGCTCACGGGCAGTTTCCATGCAACAGGTGAGGTTGTCCTGACCTTCAAATGCACACTGTTACACACACCATACACACACACTGCAAAAGCAGGGCTCTTTAGCTGGCTGACTGCTTTAACCCGACAGACTTTGGGGGTCTCAGAAGTAGACCCTCCTAAGCTCCTCCTCTGATCTTCTGGTCTCCTCTCTCCCTTAAAACAGCTCATGGACACTAGCGCCTTCCTCCATCAATGCAGCCATAAAAACCTTCAAATAGGAATCTTCTTGCCACTTTTCCATGTAGAAGCTGATCATAAAGAAATTCATTGACCTACTCAGGCTGACAACAGATCCCAAGCTCGAATTCCAGAATGTTCCACCCTATTCGCATGGTGCGCTTCTGACCACTCACCCTTAGGTCTTATCACCTTGTCCAATCACATTCCACAGGACTGTGCATCCTCCTTGAGACAGTGGGGGAGGGGAATCAAAGTGGGGCAGCATCATTCCAGGGTACTGAACATGGAGTCAGAGGGTCCACAGGGAGAGGGGGACACTGGCATGGCTAACCCCAATCCAGCTGACCTTTGAATTAAACTTTATTTTATTTATCGTGTGTGTGTGTGTGTGTGTGTGTGTGTGTGTGTGTGTGTGTGTATCAGAGGACACTGTGTATGTGTCACTGTGGAGGACCAACGGTGATTTTAGGAATCACCCTGGATTGCTTCTATTGCCTTTTTGCTTTGCTCTAGAATTTCCCAGGCTCTGCCCACTGGAGCCAGAAGTTCAGACTACACTTTTTCTTCCCTCCTATTTTACCTGGGACCTGGGATCCGAACTCAGGACATTCTGCTTGTGAGGCAGAACCTTAACCTCTGAGCCATCATCTCTCCAGCCTCCAACTGACTTTTTGTGTAATGGTCTGCTTCCCCCAAATTACCTGCAGCCCATCCTCCCTTGTAGGATGGTTTAACTTAATGAGCTCCAAACCATCGATGCAATGTCAGCACTTTCAGACGTAAATGCTCTTGTGACTGCCATGGTAGAGAGCCTTGGAGCATATATTTCAAGGCTGCTTGACCCTGTTTTCTTAGGCTGTGACCTGAGTACCCCCAAATGATATCACGTGTTTTTGTTCTTGGTTAAGTTGATTTTATCCTAGGTCAACACTGAGCATAAACATAGATGACTTGGCTCTTTGTTTCGGATGGTGACCCGTGGCAGGTACAAGGGAAACCTCACTTCATGCTTTGAACGTGAGTTGTCCCCCCCCCCACATGCATCCTACATTTGAATCTTTAGCTGGTGTTACTGTTTGGAGAGGTCATAGTACCTTTGAGAGGTGGAGCCTTGCTAGAAGGAAGGCATGTCACTGAGGTTAGTCTGGCCCTAGTCTTCTAGATTGTTCTTGCTTTCTCTGCCTCCTGGTGGCTGCGGTCAGTAACCTCTAGCTGTGGCTTCTGCTATGCGAGTCCCATAGTTGACAGTTGGACTTGCTGGCGCTGACCCTTGGGCATGGTCACACTGCAATGCAAATGGGCTTAGCTTAGATACTGATAAGTAACCAACAATTTAGTAGCTGAGAAGTAACGGTCCTGGCAGGAGTGGAGATGTTCCAAAGAGACTGGTTCCACCTCCCTCTGGCTATGAGACTAGCAAGACGATGTTCTCCAAGAAATTTGGAGTTCCCCCAGAACCTCATTTTGGGAACAGGAAAAGGCTGAGATCTGGTGCCAGCTAGAACAGGAGTTTGTCTCCCAGGATAAGATTTCATGTGATTCTGACTCGCCAGACCACCTTGCAGGAAGGTCTGGAGCTGAGAACAATGAGGGTGGATAGAAACATAGATGTCCAGGACTGTGTAGCTGAATGTCTCTCTTCTATTTTTACATGTGTGTGTGTGTGTGTGTGTGTGTGTGTGTGTGTGTGTGTGTGTATGTGTGGGTATCAGAGCACTGTCTGTGCCTCTGGAGGACCAAAGATGACTTTAGAAATCATCCTGGATTGCATCTACCTCCTTTTTGCCTTGCTCTGGGATTTCCCAGGCTCCTCCCACTAGGGCCGGAAGTGCTACTGTTTTCTGCCTAGCATTTTTATGTGGGACCTGGGATCTGAACTCAGGACCTTCTGCTTGGGAGACAGAGTCTTAACACCTGGTGGGAATAGTAACAGTGATTTCTAGCCGGGAAGCAGAAAGAAATAGATCCCAGAGTTCAGCTCACTCCCGCTCTCCCCTTTGGAACTTTATTCATTCTGGGGTCACAACCCAGGAGATGTGCTGGTCACATCTAGAGTGAGTCTTCCCTTCCCCCATTGAACATTTCTGGAATCTCACTTAAGCCTCACAGACACTCCCAGAGGTGTGTTGCCATGGTGACCCAATCTAGTCAAGTCGATAGTGCAGATTAACCACACATTTACTGATTTTGCTTAGAATGTGTGTGTGTGTACACATTTGTGTGCACATGTATGTATGTATAGGTGTGTGTGTGTGTACTTTAAAATTAGCTTTGTTTTTGGCAGGCAAAGTTTATTTTCTTGTAGTTGATGCAATTGACAATCATCTATTTTGTGACCACAAATTTTTGTCATAGTTAGTAAAGACCTGCGTCTGTGTGAATGTGAAGGTGCAAGAGTGACCTCAGTAGTCATCCTGGAATGCTCTGGAGTTTCCCAGACTCCACTTTTCAGGGTCGGAATTACAGGCTGCATTTGGTTTTTTTATATGGGATCTGGGCATCTGAACTCTGTCCTTTTGCTTTCAAGGCAAATGTTTTAACCCCTGAGCCACTTCCTCAGTTCCTGACTTCATATTTTTGATTGAGCATACATATAATTTTGAGTTATTCATGCGCACTCACAATTTTCTATAGTTATCTATGATATATCATTGAGTATGAAAAATCAAGAATGGCTTGCTGAAATTTTGCTGAGTTCTGATGGAACATGTAAGGAGGGCATTTCATGGTTTTCTCCTTAAAATTACTGATATATGAATTATAGTACCAAATCTCCTAACCCTGAGCCATCCTTGTATTCTAAATTACTCCCCATTTGATCAGTCCTTTATTACTCTCATGATTTTTGTAAATTTTTAGATTTTTTTCCTAATTTGAAAACATATTGAATAATTATCCCTGCTTCCTCCTTCGCCCTTCCTTCCTTCCTTTTCCCCTTCCCTACCTCCTTCCCCTTCCTTCATCAATCCATCCTACTCCCTCTCACTCTCCTGTCCATCTGCTTCTATGATTCCCAGGGTTCCCCTGGATCATCTACTGTAGTGGGGATTCAGGTCTCTGTGGCAGACCAAGTGGCCCTTTCTTGGGCAGACCCACTGTACAGGGGCGCTCCCCTTCACCTGTCTAGCCCTAGCCCTAAGTGCACGTTAATTATTTCTCCTGAGATGCTGCTAGTCTATGGGGGCATGTTGTTATGTCAGCCATTGTGCATATCTGGTAAGGACAAGTTTCATTACAGTGAGTTCCCGGATACAGTAGCCCTGTCTTGCATGGAATGTCTTATCCAACAGTGGACCTTTCCATCTTTAGGTTTTCCTGAGCCTCGGGATGGGGAGAAATTAGGTTGGCCTGATTCCAGGGTTGCCAGTACTCTTCATTCTGGTTGGTTCCACTTCACTAGGCTGCGTCTTGTTTGGGCATTGAGATCCTCTTCTCCTGTTGTAGAAGAAAACTTCTAGGTTGAGTGCTGAGTGCTCTTCCAATCTATGGGTATAACAACAGGTATTTACAGAGCAATTTGGTGTACCACTTCCTGCCTATAGGTTCATAGTCTGTCTTTCCCTGGTGATCTATTTCCTTCCCTTTTATAGGTTCTCATTCTAGTCAACAGTAACAGGAATGTGTTCCATTCTGACAAGTGGCTCTTGAGTCCAATCAGAAAGTTGTTGGTTGTCTCCTTGATAATCATGCCACTATTACACTGGTGGTCACCTGTTGCCATGGTGATCGCTATTTTAACTTGCAGATCTCACATGTTGATGAGACCTTTGATTATTTTTCTCGCCCAGTAGCTTCTACAGTATTATTCCTTGATACTGTATAAGTTATCCAGCAAGGAGTAGGCTCTCAAACCAGTTCCAGTTGGTGTATTTTGCCCATGTCCTGTGATCCACGTATGTTGCATCTTCAGTACTAGGGGTCTTACTGTCAGATTTTTAGAAGGCAACCAAGAGCAATGGACCTTTGAGACCTCTCTGAATAGTGATTTGTCAGGAAGTGTCACATTCCTGCTGCTTCTAGTATAGTTTTAATGGTCACTGAGTTCTAAGTAGACTGGCTCAGGGAATTTTCTTGTTTTGCCCGTTTTCCTCTCTTCGTGCTCCTCTGCTTAGGGTCTGTCCATTCTTAATCTTTTTTTTAAAGAAATGTTTTTTGACATATTGATAACATAAGAGTATCCTATGGAGTTCCATCCCCCAAATTTAGGTATTTTATCCTATTATTCTTCCCTCACCCTACTTACCATAGTATTCTCTACCTCCCCCTCTAAAAGTTTCATCCTAACCATCCCTTCCCACCTTCCCACTTGCTGAACCCTTTCTAATTTTCTGACTCTTATGACAATTCTAACACAAATACTTCAGTCAGAGGATCAATGTTAACATCTGCATATAGGAGAGAACACGCAACATTTATTTTTCTGTGTCTGCGATACCACACTCAATATTATATTCTCCAGTTCCATCCATCTACCAGCAAATTCCATAATCTCACCCTTCCTGATGGCTGAATAGTATTCCATTGTGTATATGGACCACATTTTCATTACCCCATTCCTCTGTTGATGGGCATATTGACTGATTCCATAGAGCTGCAATGAACACAGATGGACAAGTGTCTTTGTAATAAGATGTGGAATCTTTTGAGAATATTCCTAGAAGTGGTAGAGCTGGGTTATACGGCAGTTCCATTTTAACTTTCTGAGGAACTTCCACACTGATCTCCAAAATGGCTGTACTAATTTACATTCCCACCAACAATGAATAAATAAATGTTCCTTTTTCTCTACAAGTTCCCCAGCATTCTCTATTATTTGTATTCTTGATCTTAGCCATTCTGACTGGGGTAAGATGGTATGACAGGGTAGTTTTAATTTGCATTTCTCTGATAACCAGGAAAGTTGAGCATCTTTTAAGATATCTGTGTGACATTTCAATTTCTTATTGTGTCAAGTCTCTGTTTAGTTCCAAGGCCCATTTTTAATTAGGATGTTGTTTTCTTGGTGTTTAGTTTTTTGAGTTCTTTGTGTACTCTGGTGATTAATCCTTTGTCAGATTCATAGCTAGCAAAGATTTTCTCCCATTCTGTGGGTTTTCTTTTTGCACAATTAAGTTTCTTTTGCAGAACAGAAGCTTTTTAATTTCATGAAGTCTCACGTGTTGATTATTGGTCTTAGTTCCTGGGCATTTGAGGCTCTGTTTAGAAAAATCTTTACTTAGGCCTATCAATTCAAGTGTATTCCTTACTCTTTCTCCTAACATTTTCAGGGTTTCAGGTTTGACATTGAGTCTCTGATTCATTTGGTTAATTTTTATGTAAGGAGGGAGGCAGGAGTCAATTTTCATCCTCCTATATGTAGATATGTCCAATTTTCTCAACACCACTTGTTGAATATGCTGGGTTTTTTTTTCTCAGAGTGTATGTTTGGCACCTTTGTCAAAAATAAAGTGGTTATATGCATGGGAGCTTATATCTGAGTTCTCTGTTCTAATCCATTGGTCAATGCATCTGTTTTTATGTCAGCACCAAGCTGTTTTTATTACTGAAGCTCGATAGTATAGTTTGAAATCCTGTGTAGTGATATCTCCAGCAGTATTTTTATTGCTCAAGATTGTTTTGTCTAATCAGAGTCTTTTGTTCTTCCCTATGAATTTTGAAATTATTTTTCCAGTTCTGTGAAGAATTGCATTGGGATTTTAATTGAGATTGCACTGAATCTATATATTACCTTTGGTAGGATGATCATTTTTACAATACTGATCCATGAGCATGGAAGGTCTTCCTACTTTTTAGTATCCTCTTTAATTTCTTTCAGCAGTGTTTTGTAGTTTTCATTGTATAGATCTAGTAGATTTGTGCACAGAATCCATCTAGTCCTTTTTTTTTAATTAGAAGTCTTGTAATTACTATTTTAATCTCATCACTTGTTATTTGTCTATTTAAAGTTTCATCTCGAGTCAATTTTGGTAAGTCATATGTGTTTAGGAATTTGTGTCCTATAATTTTATTCATGTGTTTTTCCATATAGCTTATCATTTGTGCCTCAGACAGAAACCTTGTTTTTCTCTTTTCTCATGTGTTTATTCTTTCCTATCCTCTTCATTCCTTCCTGAAGTTCTGTTCTTCTATATAGAAAGGATTTTCTTAAGTTTGGGGAAAAAAAATTCCTGAAGTGTTTCTTGTAATATTTCTTTGGGGATGAATGATCTTAGCTTCAATTTATTTATTTTGAATAGGTCATATCTGAGGACTCTTTGCTGCATATACCACTGTAATTTTTCTCGCAGCACTTTGAAAATATCTGCCATTCCTTTGTTTTCTGGATTCCGTGCTTCTGTTGAAAATGTCAACCAAGAGAGCATTACCATTGATCTCTTGAAATGGATGTGAAAATTTTCCCTTGTGCCTGTAAGATTTCTTTTTGTCTTTGATCTTCAGATGTTCAAATCAGCCCCTGCTTGGTGTGGCTCTTTTTATTTGTTTTCCTTGGAGCTCATCGAGATGCTAGATGACAGAGCTGATGTCTTTCTTCAGTGTTGAAAAATGTTTAGCTCTTCAACTATTGCTTCTTTCTTTCTTGGCCTGTGCTCGGTCTCCTGTCTGTTTTCCATATATCCATTATGATACATTCTGTCCATTCCGTCCTTTCACTTAATTTTCCTTTCATTGTTCCAGCTATGTATTTTTTGAGTTTCTATGTCTATCTGGTTATATAGTCTCAAAATCTGCAAATTCTTAATTTCAACTATTACATCTTCAGTCATAGAAAGTCCTATTGATCACCTTCATGTCTTCAAATTATTTTAACACATTTATCCTTGTTTTTTTTTCCAGAATCATGGACTCGCAAATGATATCTTCTATCTATGAGTGTTGTCTTGTCTCTATCTTAAGCAGTTGAAGTGAAGGGAGGATTGTGTGAGCCTAACCAGGTACCAAGTTAGGTTAGGATTGGATTCTTTTTCTTAAAGATGCATTCCATCTTTGGTTGGCCTTAAAGCTCCGCCCTTTTTTTAGCTAAGCAATCATCCCAAGGAGGATAAATGTGTCAAGAATCTTGGAAGAAGGCTAGTTAGGCGTTTTGCAGACTTCCTTTTGGTAAGTTTTACTTCTGATGTAATTGCAAGATTGTGACTTTTGCTGCAGCCATTACATCATCTGCCTCCTGAACACCCTAGAATCTAGAATTTCTGAGGAAAACCTAGGCTTCAGTTTTCACCTCTCTCATCACCAAGCCATTACACTAACAAGTGCTGGTTTCTCTCTCTGGGGAGCATCCCTCTGTTTGAGCCCAGTGGATCATCACAGACACCTGGTGACCATCAGCAACTCAAGAGTGAGCCCTTCCTGCCTTAGAATCCGTGTTTATCCAGCGGGCATTCTTCCCATGGTTCTCCACCTGACTACTTGATTATGGTTTTATGTTTATGGTTGTTACACACAGCACGCTGATCTCTCTGCTCTACATATTCTTCCTGGAAGCCCAAAGACTGCGACGACTTTACTTGTTTATCTTTTGTTATTGCTGCTGAACCGTAAGAGAAACTAATAAACGAGTAATTTGCGTGCCGTCATCAGCAATTTATTTTGGAAGGAAGCATTTGAACATTTTTCTCTTAAAATAGTCTGGCACATTTCAAATGCCATCCAAAAGACTGTTATTAAATGAGAAATAACTCAGTCTGGAGCTCCTGTGTGGCAGGAGAAGTTTTGGGCAGATTTCTTCATTCTTGTATGATTATTGGTTTATTAGATTGTCTATGTCTTTTGGAATCAGTTTTCAATAAACTGTATTTTCTTCTATGCTATCCACATAAGTACAAAGTACATATGTAATAGACATGTATAGTATTCATTTAAAAAAGAATGCAAATTATTTTTAAGAATATTTTATTTAGCTGAGAGCATCTAGAATATTATTCCATAACTGATCATGGAGAACCAATTAAAATCATTAATGGGATTCTTGGCATTGTAAATGGACATTTGACATGTGTAGCACATCTCAGTTTAAACTACTCCCATTTTTTTTAAAACTAGTCACATTTTATGTGCTCATTTTCTACACGTGACAAGTGGCTACCATGTTGACTTTCTCAGTTCTAGAATACAGAACGTTTTCATCCATGTATTTTAAATCTTATTTTTAGGACATTGGCTAGAGTGCTTTTATTTGATTTGTTTGGTTTCCATGGTTATGCTGTTTCTTTGAATTTATTCCACCTCATTTTATGTATTATTTCTCTTTTTCCTTCTTGCTGACTTTATTAGCCAGGAATGTATGTATTTCATTAGTGTTTTATACCCAAAGAAACCACTTTTGAATTCATTGCTTGGTTCTATTTTTTGTTTGTTTGTTTTGCAATCATTATTCCAATGAGGTAGGAGTCGTGATTGGGGACAGAACCCAAGGCCTTGCATATGAAAGGCAATGCTCTGTAACTGAGTTACATCCCTAGTCCATACCCTCCAACTTTTTAAAAAAATATATTTTATTTACTCTATGTGTGTGGTGGGGGGTGCTGTATGTCCCCGTGGAGGACCAAGGGTGACTTTGGGAATCCTTCTGGATTGCTCCTTCTTGCTTCTCTCTGGGATTTCCCAGGCTCCACTCACCAGAGCCAGAAGTGCAGACCACTGTGTTTCTGCCTGGTGGTTTTTACACGGGACCTGAGATCTGAACTCAGAGCCTTGTGTTTGTGAGGAAGTGTTAACCCCTGAGCCATCTCTCCAGCCCCACTATTTTTCGTCCAGCTGTGTTGGTTGGATGCAAGTGTCCGCTCTCAGTTGAGGATTGGGCTTTGGGTGCATCTGGGAAGAGTCGTTTGATTAAGTGGGCCCTGAGCAAGCGGGTAGGACACTGGACGATGTGGGAAGACCAGCCTGTGGTGGGCGGGACCGTTCCCTGGGTGTGGATGTGGCGGATAGAGCTGGTTCAGTGTAACATACTTAGGCGTACAGCCACGCTGGTGAACTAGAAAGTCTTTCTTCATTTTTTCTTTGACCATGGTGTAGCCAGTTCCCTTGCCTTCTGACATGGTAAGAACTCTTTTGCCGTGCTGATGGATAACCAAGAATCACAAGCAAGAATAAATCCCTTGTTCCCTTCAGTTGCTTGAGTCCTGTGTTCCTTCAGCAATGGGAAGATGAACAAACACACTAGTGAATAGATATCTAGTTGAGCATTTCACAAGTGCAGCTTCAGGTGTGTTGAAACGGAAAGTTGTGACTTTCTGCTGTTCCCTGTCAGTGCGGGTCTGTCTCTCTTTGAGTCAACAGTTGTTTAAGATGGTATTTAAAATGTTCCAGATAGAAGGGACTTTTTGGTTTCTGATTCTATGCTACTGCTACATTGTCATTAAAACCTATTTTCTGTTCTATTTCTGTTTGTTGGAAATGTTGAGGTTGGTTCTGTGGTCTCTTGAAAAGAAGATAGTTTCTGTTTCTTTTCCTTGCTCGTTGTGTAACTTACTTCTCCTTTGAGCTTCTCAGTCTTGCTCCACGAGCCTTGTGAAGCTTTTTTTTAGTTTTCTTTTCTGAGGCAAGGTCTCAGGTATCCCAGGCTAGCCCTGAAGTCTCTAGGCAAGCCTTCTGCACACTCAGCTACATCTCCACACTCCAAAAGATTTATTCTTTTTGCTCCTCTTGCTTCATATATCATATATATGAATATGTATATATTTCAATATGTCATAGTTTCATTATGATATATTTACATATTAAATTACTTTAATGATCCTTCTTAGGTCTGAGCATTTCGTTAAGGTATCATGTAAATATTGGAGAATTTAAAGCCATTATTTCTTTGACTATTTCTCCATTTTTTAAAAACAATATATGCATTGAAACTCCTCTTACATATGCGTTAGTTCTCCCTTTCTGATGTTCTTGTCTCTTTGATTTCTCGCTCCTGTCTTCCATCTTCTTACCATGTTTGAGTCATCGTGCTGGTTGATGGAATTGTCAATGTGACATGTGGAGGGAGACATCCAGGCATGCCCATGAGAGATGGTCTTGATTATATTGATGATGTGGGAAGATAGTCTAAGAATGGGTGGCACCCTCTCCTGGGCTTGGAGTCCTGGGCTGACGGAAAGGAAGCAAGCGGAGCCCATGCTGTGTCAGTTGCTCCGTGTTTGCTGACTGCCGAGCCGTGTGGCAGGCTGGCTTCCGGCTCCTGTCTCCACACCTTCCCTGCCCTGATGGACTCGGTCGACTGGGACCGGAATAGACCTTTTCCTCTGCAGTTGCATTGGTCAGGGTGTTTCTATCCTAGCAACAGAAAGGAAGCTAGGATAGGCATAATGGGTTATTCTCCAGAATGTTCCAGCTCACTAATCCTGTAGATCCGATTTCATGAGCCAGCTGCTTTCCCTGTGGAGAATTTGTGTTTCCTTCCTCAGGATTCTGTTGGGTCCTTTGGAACTGCGGCTGTTCTGCATTTCATTGTCCGTGCCCTTTCTCCTTCCTTGTGCTTTAACATGATAACGTCCTTGTAGTTTTATCCCACGACCCTTACTTCTCAGCTTGCGTTCTTTCCCCCATGTCTTGCACGTGTGGATTTCCTCCACAGTGACAATCTCCCTCTGCAGAACGGTGCTTCTGCTGATCTTCAGTGTGGCTCGTGGTTTATGGTGAGTCCCCGCTTCCCTCCTGGGAGGTGGGAGGGGCGACTTCTGCAGAGTAGACTTGTAGCTTCCTCTGTCGTGGTCCTTGTGGAGTTCTTGAGTCCAGAGCTGCTTTTTACATTCATTTTTATGACAGGCAGG
This sequence comes from Typhlomys cinereus, assembly GCA_023101885.1. NCBI lineage: Eukaryota > Metazoa > Chordata > Mammalia > Rodentia > Platacanthomyidae > Typhlomys > Typhlomys cinereus. The sequence goes on along the minus strand of JALPQD010000349.1, from coordinate 168,436 downwards.
CATTGTGAGCTCATTGTCCTTAGCAGCTCTGGCCTGGGTTCTGGTCTTCAGCATTCTCCTGCTTTGCTATGGCAAAGTCTAGGTGGATGGTAGACATCGGCATGACTTCTCAAACTAGTGGATAGAATCTTCCTTAGGAATTATTTTATTTATTGTGTGTGTGTGTGTGTGTGTGTGTGTGTGTGTGTGTGTGTGTGTATCAGAGGGCACTGTATGACCAAGGGTGACTTCAGGAATCATCTTGGATTGCTTTACCTCTTTTTTTTTTTTTTTTTTTTTTGCTTCACTCTGGATTTCCTAGGCTCCACCCACCAAGGCTGGAAGTGTAGGCTGCTTCTATTTCTGCCGGGCATTTTTACTTGGGACCTGGGATCTGGGATCTGAACTCAGGACCTTCTGTTGTGAGGCAGAGTCTCAATCCTTGAGCCATCTCTCCAGCCCTAGAATCTTTAAAAAAAATTTTTTGTGGTGTGTGTGTATGTGCGTGTATGCTTGTGGAGGACCAGGGTTGATTTCTGGAATCATCCTAGATTGTTCTGTCTCCTTTTTGCTTTGCTCTAGGGTTTCCCAGGCTCCACCTTCCAGGGCCAGAAGTACAGGTTGCCATCATTTTACACCCAGCAGGCATTTTTGCATGAGACACGGGATCAGAACTCAGGTCCTTCTGCTTGTGAGGCAGAGGTTTAACCCCTCAGACATTTTTCCAGTCCCCTTTTTAATTGTTGATTAATTTTTGTACGTGTGTGAAGTGCATGAGTATGTGTTGGGTCCCATATGTGTGGGTGCCATATGTGTTCAGGTGACTATGTGTGCATGTGTATGTGAAGAGACAAGCTTGATACTGGGAATTATCCTTAATCACTCTTCCACCTTATTCTTTGAGACTCTAGAGCTTGCCAGCTTGCTCGAGGATTCCAGTCTCTGCCTTTGGAGCCTGGAATTACAGGTGGGCCACCACATCCACCCAGCATTTTAGGTGGGATCCGGGGATCCAAACTCTGGTCATTTTGCTTGTGCTCTAGGCACTTTAGCCACTGAGCCGCCTCCCCAGCCCTGAGTAGAATCTTCTGAATCGTGTGTTATTTTTCAAGCCAGCGGTTACATTTTGAGGCTCAGCTGTCTGATTTAGCTCAGCTCTTACTTTGCATGTACTGAAGTCTGGCCCATGTCATGTTTCCCCGCGGACATTAAACTTGTCCCTCAAACGTGGCATCCATGTTTGTATCCAGCAGGGTACTTTGGGTAGCAAGCCACGTGCTCCATTGCTGAGGTTTCCCTGGCAGAAGAGACAATTCTAACCCAGTGCCCTAGAGACTTGGAGATCAACAGGGTCCCCAACTGACACTTACATAATTTCACATCATTTGAAGATTTGCTGACGTATCCGGATCCACCAGACATGGCAGAAATAATAGACAGAAGCCAGAAGGAAACTTATACCTCAAGAAGAAATAGAATGTATCCAATGTAGAGGCCCAGAACCATTAGTCATCACACAAACAAAAGAACTTTCGCTACAATAAAGGACTTTCAAAATGAAAAATGAAGAAATGCTAATAAATATGTGGCAGAAGGCTGGGGGTTAATTAGTATTCATTATTAGCCCGACACCTGGGAGACAGATCTCTAAGCCCACCTGAAGGGATTCTTTAGATTAAGGTTGGTCCCTGGGCACACTTGTGGGGGATTGTCTTGATTGTATAACTGATGCAGGAAAACTCTGCGGGTGGTGGGCTCGGCATTCCCCAGGCAGGTGGATAAAGATGAAGACAGAGCCGAGCGCGGGCAGACAAGCCAGCTGCAAACACCGCTCCGTGAACTTTGCTCTTGCTGTGGATGTCGCGCGAGCAGTTCCCTTGGCTGTGGATTTGGTGAGTCTACTGCCATCGTGGACTGAACCCTGGGATTGTGAGTTGAATTAAATCCCTTTTCCCTGAAGCTGAGTGTGTGTGTGTGTGTGTGTGTGTGTGTGTGTGTGTATACCAGAGGACACCTGAGCGTGTGTGTCTGTGCAGGGTGACATCAGGAGTCATCCTGGATTGCTCTCCCTCATTATTGCTTTGCTTTAGGGTTTCCCAGGCTCCGCCTTCCAGGGTGGGACTTGCCGCTGCCATTTCCACCTGGCATTTTTACATGGCCCCTGGGGATCTGAACTCAGGTCCTTGTGCTTGCAAGACGAAGGCTTTAACCCCTGAGCCATCTCCTCAGCCCAGGTCAGGCGTTTGGTTGTAGCAATGAGTTATGGCACTAAAACAAGAATGAAATATAGAAAAATTGGATGGATTCTTGTATCTCCTGATTTATGTATTTTTGGCTAACTTCTCTATAAGCTTACTTAATTGTTTATATACTTTATGCTTATTAAAGCTGAATTTTTACATGTTCGTCTCTCAGCCTCTATCAAATTCTAGCTCTCCATCAGACCTTCATAAATGACAAATAATTGTTTAGCAGTAAGTCACATACAGTCCTATTACAAGTAAATTTCAAAATCTACGTGAATTTTGAAGACAGTTTGGATATTTTTTAAAAAATTTGTTTGAAGCAGAGATACAGGCCAATTAATTTCCTCCATCCCCTGGGTTTCTGGGTTTGTTCTGTTTTGTTATTGAAGGCACTGCCCCGAGGTGGCCTTGACTGTGAAGATGGAAAGGACTCAGGGCGAGGCACCTGACACATCAATTATCTCCCCTAAACTTGAACGCGTTCCTAGCTCACTGGGCTGTAGCTGATGCCGTGCCCAGGCCTGGCCCAATGTTGGAAAACGAACCTTTGAAACCTATTGTTTTTCATGACAAAAGCCAAAACAGTACAGAAGACTGAAAAGTGGAAAGAAAAAGCCCAAGTAAGCACCCTGTCCCCTCCTATTCCCACGAATCTCATTGATAACAGCTTCTCAGGGACCTTTGTGGAAATATTGTATCTGAAAAAATAATTTTAAACTTCACGATAAATGGGATCATACTACAGTTAGGTGATGAATGTCTGTACACCCCAGATTCAACCAGCCATGAAATGTTTCTAGCTAATCGCTCTACCTACTATTTGCCTGTTTATCATCTACCTATATATCTATCATCTCTATCTACCTACATCTATCATCTATCTACCTTTTATCATCTATCATCTACTTATATCTGTCTTTTATCTATCATCTCATTATCTATCTATAATCTATCATTTGCAATAGTCTATCAATTTATCTATCTATCAATTTATCTATCACCTATCATCTACTGTCCATTTATTATCTATCAACTATCTTTTATCACAATACCGTTACTCAATATCTACAAACTTTTTTCTATCTATCTATCTATCTATCTATCTATCTATCTATCTATCATCTGTTTGTCTGTCCATAGATTGATCTCTTTATGTTATTTACTGAACATCTACAGATCTTTTTCTGTGTCTTCATTCCCTAAATGATTCCATGTAATAGCTGGGTAGGTAGCACTTGCATTGTATATTATAAGTGACATCATAATGTAACAGCTACAGGAAACTGTGCATAGACCACATACTAACACGACACCCTTTTTATCTGGAACTTGTATAGATTCTGGTCTCCACTGTGGGTCTTGCAACCCATCCTCTGTGCTGCAGATTAGCTGGCGGCCATGTTTCCGCAGCACCAGGCAGTACTGCGTTTTGCTTCATCAACGGTTATGCCTTTCCTGTGCATTTATGGTCTTTTCTCAATGAATGTTAGTAGATTTTCTGCATTGTTTTCTGTTGCTAATACTTTAGGGAGACCTCACGTTCAGAAGAATTTTTTGGAAGTGTATGAACAGATCTGTATGATAAGAGTCTGTGTGTGATGAACTTCTTTTTGTGAGCTGCACACTGTCCAGCTTGAGGATGACCTTGAACTTCTTATCTTCCTGTCTCTGTCTCTGTCTCCTGGGCCTTAGGACAGTAGTCCTGTGCCAGCACACCTGCTGGCATGCTACTCGAGCGTGAACTCAGGCTTTAGGCATGAGAGGCAAGCACTCTACCCACTGACTACACCCCAAGCTCTTCATTAAAAACGTTAGATGGGCAAGGCTGACCTGCTCTCCAACAGTCCTGTAGCAGGGATGTTCAAATATATATATGGTACATGAAGGTGTGCATGCATGCTCGTACGTGTGTGTGTGTACACATGTGTACTTGTGCATGTACACAGGTTGATACAGGAATCATCTCTGATCACTTTTCCACTTTCTTCTTTTGAGACAGTATCTAATCAAACCCAGAGCTCACTGATAGGACTAGTCTGATCAGCCATCTTGCTCCGGGGATTCTCAGTCTCTGCCTTCTGAGGCTAGAATTGCTACACATGGGCCACCACATCTACTCAGCGTTTTACGTGGGATCTGGGGATCTGAACTCCTGCCCTTTTGTTTGTGCAGCAAGCACTTTCACCACTGTGTTATCATCTGAACCCAGTTTTATATGAGATTTATGTGTGTGTTCTCCTTTTTTCTTTTTTGAGAGAGCATCTTGTCGTGCAGTCCTAGCTATCCAGGTAACTACCCAGGTTGTGGTCCTTCTTAGTGAAGGAATTTACAGATGTGCACCAACATACCTGGGCTAGGTGCTTTTTCAAGAGCTGATCTCTAAGAGTTACGAATAAAGATAGCAAACCTCGGGGAGGGGGAGGAAGGGGGAGGGAGGGAACTGGTAAAAAAATTTAAAATGTATAATTAAATTTTTAATAAAAAAAGATAGCAAACCTCATTTATATAATACAAATATAATTCTCAGTTTTGGGGGCATTTCTTTTGAAAAAGCGATTTGCTTTTTTTCTTTCCTCTTGAATCTCTGCAGGTTAGCAGTGATCTATTCTTTGGGGGGGGATGATGTCCAGATGTATGTGTGTGGGGGTGCATATTAGTGAGTCTTCTGAGGTGTCTCTGGGTGTTTGAATAGGGAGGCATTTTGGGTGGGGTTGGCTTTACTGCTTCCTGGGTTGCTTCTAAGGCTTCTCGTTCCAGGATCCCCCTGGAGTTCAGCCCCTCAACAGTTGATGTGGGACAGAGACTATATGGAAGCTCTCTGGGGTTGGGGTAGATTCTTTCTCAATGGCAAGGAATCCACGTCTGGTAGGCTGAGCCTCCCTTTCCCTTGCTGGTGACGTCAGAGCAGCCAGCTGTCCTAACATAGACTCCAGAACATCTCTTGACACCTGCACGTCACCTCGGGTGTGCGCGTCTTGGCTCCTGATGGCAAATGAAGTCCATCCATATTTAGAACAGAACCGAGTGGCACAGAACGCAGCTCCAGTTGTTGACTTGGTGGGGCCATTACTAAAATGCCTAGAATTCCTGTAGCAGTCTCCACGCTGACCAAATATGAAGCCCACACCCGGGGTGGGAAGGACTGGATCCCTGTTGCCAACTATGAGCCATTTGTCCAACCGTCCCCACGCTCCCGCCAAGGAATTTGTATCCTGCAAGAGAATGAACGTATTCCCTTATAGATGCTGCTGCTTCGGGTCTGAGTTTGTGTTGTTTGTGGCTAGCCTCCTGGTGCATAGAGGGGCCCAAAAGCCCCCCAATTTCAGGGCGCTCAAAGCCACTATCAACGTCTTAGCTTCATGTTCCGTTGCTGCAGTGAATACATGACCCCCAAAATTTAGGGGGACGTTGTGGATTTTGTTTATAACGTCAGCCTGCAATCTGTGGTCCTGGTGGAGAGTAATACCAGCGTTAGGAGCCGAGGGAACGGGCCACACCGTATCCCATAAAGAGCCGAGAGAAGGACAAGAGCCAGTCTACAAACTGCCGAGCAGAACTCCATCCATCTTCTCTACCCCCACAGGCAATGGTCGCATCCCCCCGCCCTGAGCTTGCTCTTCCCTCCTCAGTTAGGTAACCTCCCACAGGCTTGCTTGGAGGTGTGCCTCCCCTAAATAATTCTTCAGAATATGCCCGCCGGTTCAGCTCTTCAAGTGTCAAGTGTGATACCCGAAACTAACGACTACAAACGTGTTTTCTTTGAAAAAAGCCCATCAGACTGTCCCAAGTGTGTGATGGTTAATATGCATTGTTGACTTGACGGGTTTTGGACTCACCTAGAGGACTCTCTCCTGAGAATAGCCATGTGGGATTTACCTAGATTCAGGGGATTCAGGTGGGACGACCCCTCCCCCCCGCCCCGTGGACAGCACCATCCGTGGCTAGGGTCCTAGGTGAATGGAAAGGAGAAGACGAGCTGATCACCAGCACTCCTCTTGGTCTGCTTCTAGTTGGGGGCACTGCTTTCAGTGGGGGGGCTACCTGACTGATGGGGAGGACTCATGGTGGGGTCAGCAAAGGAAATGTCCAGGCAGAGCGTTGGAGGCCGGTCACGTGGCAGGAGCCTGTGCGCAACATCCCCCAGTCTGGACTTGCAGACAGCTTGTTAGTCCGTGTTTGGGGGCCACGAGAAGCTCAGAGATGCCAGGCTTAGGATTTCTGGGAGGGGGTGGACCTAACGGAGTCCTATCTTCCCTCGTCTCGGCCCTGCTTTCAGCCCTGGTTTGGGTCTCGTTCTCTGGCTCGTTTCAGACGGAAGCACCTGACGAGAACTCGCAGGATGAGCAACGAGGGAGACGCTTCCTGGGATCTTGTCTTAGGAGGGAAGACATTCTCCCGCTCACTGTTCTCCCACATGTGGGGCTGGGTCCTGTCCTAACGACTGTGCAGGTCTTGGACTCAACCTGGCGGAACCAAGACCCTGGCGTCTCCTCAGCCCCTTTTCCAGGGCCTGTTCTGCACTTAGCTACAAGGAATGAGATGGACAGTTAACCATGACACGGTTCTCTGATGAAGGAAGACGGGGTGCTCAGTACCACAAAACTCAAGGGCCCGCCTGTAAATGTAATTTGTGGAATTTAGCTGCATAGTAGGATTTGACTTGATCTCTTGCCCTCCCTCCCTCTTTCCCTCTCTCCCTCCTTCCCTCCCTCCCTCTCTTCCTCCCTCCCTCTCTCCTTCTCTCCCTCCCTCCCTCCTTCTTTTCTTTCTTTCTCTCTTTCCATGTGTGGGTATGTGTAGAAGAGGGCACTTTGAATGTGTCTGTGGAGGCCCAAGGGTGACTTCAGGAATCATCCTGGATTGCTCTACCTTCTTATTGCTTTGCTCTGGAGATTTCTGAGGCTCTGTCTTCCAGAGCTGGAATTGCAGGCTGCCACTATGTCGCCTGGTGGGATCAGAACTCAGCTCCTGTTGCTTTCAAGGCAAAGGCTTTAACCCCTGAGCCATCTCTCCAGTCTCACAAACCACCTTCTCAACCCCAGCCGATTGATCGGGTTATTGAATGGTTTGGCAGAGGGGTGGACTGTAATTACAGGTTAAGATTTTCTTGAGCCTCTTGTTGCTGTTGTTGTGTGGTGATGGAGTTAGTTTGCAAGTGGGCGGCTCAGGATGTGATTTCCCAGGTGGAGGGTGGAATTCAGCCAAGTGCAACGTGAACCCTCCCACCTTCCTTCTGTGGAGGCCAAGAGCACCACAGGTACTGATAACAGCCCCTCCTGGATGCTCCCTGCGAGGGCCACAGACACTCAAGGCCAGCAGAGCCAGGTGTTTGCCAGGCCGCAGGCAGAGCCGCACCAGCCGGCAAGGTCAGGCACAAGCCTTCAGCGATTCCTCTGTCTTCCCGCCCCCAATTCCAGCCTCCTCGGGGCCACTCGATGCCCTGGAGGTCTGAAGTGCTTTTAAAAATGAAGAAATGCTTAATCAGATCATGCCCCTTGGAGCGAGTTGCGCTGGAATGAAAAAAAAAAATTGTTCAGGACTGCCTGCCCACAATGGAAATTTACCAGGCTAGAGTGGACACCAAATACTCCCAGGTTGTTTTGAAATAGATGCTGTAGTGTTCAGTAAAGTTCTGAGATCCGTTTCCAAATATTTAAAAAATCTTTCCATTAACCAAGAGCTGTTTTAGGAGAAGACACACAGTCTCCCTGTCTCTCTCTATCTCTGTCCCTCTCTCCTGTTCACTGCACAGGAGCCACAACACCCAAAGTATTTCTTCAAATGGCCCAACCCTTGAGTCCCCTCCATCATCCTTTGAGGCAGCATTCATTAAAAAAAAAAAAAAAAATTGTTTACCTTTTTGCTCCTCAAAAATGTCCTGGCTTGCTTCCCATTCATTATCAAAATATTCTTTTGCCGTTAATTTCTCTTCTCGGTGGAAATACACAAGGCTGAGCGGGGGCTTCGAGGATGTGCTCTGCTGGAGACGAGAGAACGTTTTCTTCATGGATCTTGACGGATCCTTCTGGGAGGATTTCCTGAATGATTGCTTTTTTGTTTATTAACTCCATTTGGCACGGAGGGCGAATTGGGACCCAGAAGTTCAGTTTGTCTCTACCAGATACCATACGCAGCCTTCCAAGCCTCGGGCCTCAGTTTCCCTAGCTGTCTTGTGAGTCTTTATATGAATTGTATGAGCTCTAAGCCTCCTCCCACACACTGGCCCCAGGATTAGAATCCTATAATATCGGAAAGGAAAAAAAATGGAGTATTTTTTAAAAAAGAATAGTTTAAGATTCAGATACAGACTATGAAGGATCTTTGTGTGAGTAAAGCATTTAATTTTCAAAAGGCAGATCTCAAGAAAAGCGTGTCAGAAAACCAGTTCACCCAAGGTCTCCTTTCCAGACCACAACAGAGTTTTCCCAGACCCCCTGAATATACCCTGCAAGTGGGAGAGAGGAGGGACTGGGCTGGAGAGGTGGCTCAGTAAGAGAAGTGCTCGCAGAACACGCATAAGGACCTGAGTTCGATCCCTGGACTCCATGTAAACAATGGCAGGGATGGTGGTAATCCGGTGTGTGTCAGCCCAGCGCTGGGGAGCCACTGAGGGGATGAAGAGCAGAGACAGGACCCTGTGGGTCAGGCATGGCTTTCAGAGATGATAGAAAGGAGACATCATGGACTCTCCTGGGAGACCTTCTGCATAGAGCATCCTTGGTGGTGCAGGTGAACTTTCTAGGGACCCCTGATGTGATGTAACATAAGGGTTTGTAGAGGACTGGGAGAGGAGGCCACGGCAGTCGGTGCAAAGCGCAGGAACTAGGTGCCCAAGGGAGGTCTGAGAGGTGCAGACTGGAAGTTTCTACCTCGTGACCATTGGTGGCTAATGTGACCAGGAGGGTCACAGCCCCCTATATCACAGGGGCTTCAGAAAATTCAAGCAATGTTGATGACAAGCCACACCCCTCACCACCTCCTTCAGGTCAGGAGATGAGTGTCTGACTGAAGAATTGGTACCAAGGGACCACCATGATGCTTCCTTTGCTAAGTCCAAATTCATTTCATTCAAAAGACGGCTTTCTATTTTAAGAATACGTCATCTCTAATTTTCACATTGAAAATGTGATTTCTTTTGTGGGATTGTGGAAATATGTATGTGTGGACTTATGTGCATGTATGTGTGTATGTGTGTGTGTGTGTGTGTGTGCTTTGTATATCATTTAATAAATACACTCGTTGCTGGCCCTTGCGGTCCATTTTGCTAATTTTCTTGGAATATCAACTTCTTCTTTCTTAACAGAGCAGTTTCAAGGGGGGCCACCTAGAACAAAGCCTGTGGTTTGCAGTGTCCCTTGGAGCTCAGTGTGGCCCCTTGTTTTGGTTCTGACCGACTGGCGGGAAGTTTACAGAAGCGATTTGTATAACTTCTTTAAAAAGATTCCAGGGGCTGGGTGGACGACTCAGTAGATAAAGCACTGAAGCTGGAAGCCACCCACCTGCTCCTGGTTGCTCTTCCCTTTCGTCTCCCCGCCACAGTGCTGGGATTACAGTTGGCACCACCAAACCTGAGCCAACAATAGATACCCTGACTCAAGCCAAGTGGGAAGGGGCTGGACAGCAAGGGTGGTCCTCTGTACATATGAACAGCCATGCACTTCTCTCTCCTTTATGCCTCCCTGTCTCTCTTTTTCTGTCTCTCTCTTTCTCTCTCCCCTTTCCTTTCCCTTCACACACATACAAGCATATAAATGATTTTGGAGACTAAGGCATTTAAATACAGAGAGGGAAGAGATAGAAAGCCCAAATTAGAGAGGGGCTCCCAGGAGACAACCTCTGGGCATGTGTGGGAGGGACTCTCCAGACTGGGTTAGCTGAGCTCCCGAGAAGACGGATGGGCCTGTCAGAGCTGCTGACGACATATATTAAAGTCTCCTCGGGAGATTGTATGGCCAGGGCTGAAAGTCACAGGGGAAAGCGTTGGAGGAAATGCTCAAAGAAATCGTGGCCGCTGTAGGAAGTTTTCCAATCACAGGGCGCCAGTTGAGCGAGAACACAGGAGGTTCGAGGGGAGGCGTGGCCTTGCTGGTTGAGGGGAGACGGACAAAAGGTATCCAAGGAGAACGGTGGGCACAGAGACAGGCAGTTCAGGTCTGCGGTCGGTCCTGTCAGAATGTGCTTGCTTGGTGTCACAGCGATGGGGGACGGAGGCAGAAATCCTCTGCCTTAAGGTCCTTTGGAAATGGTACAAAGGATGGGCCCAGACAATGCTGGAGGGGCCGTGGAGGGGCCAGGTCGGGTGTGGACCATGGAGCACCTAACTTTGGGCTGGTGGGCTGTGAGCCCGAGCCTGGGTCTCAGAAGGGTTTCCAGAGCTGCCCGTAGCTGAGAGACTCACAAAATGTTGGGTGGAGAATTCACAGCAGGCTCCACATGGATGGAACATGGGGCGATGGCATCTTGAAGTTGGAGCTCTTGGGATGCTTGGGGACCTTCCCAAGGATGTGGCATATCCATAAAAATCTCTCCATCCCTTCACCCCCACCCAGAGCTGAAGAGGAACAGAGAAGTACAAAGTAAAGGGAGAGGGAGCTCTGAGAAGAAGAGGGTCCCCCGAGAAATGAGCTGTGAACACAGGCGCCAGGGGTCGCCTGTCCATGGCATGTTTTGGGTTTTTTTTTTTCTAAATGACGAATGATTAGAGGTGATGAAATCTAAATATTTCCTGTAAAACCAACCCAGGCATGGCCTGCCCGGAGGAAGCCAGACACAATCTCGCCACTGCCCCTTTTCCAGCCTACTTGTGCAGGCTGCGCCATAAGACCTAAGGCTGGACTGGGGACTCTGAGGGTCCCACGGATCCTCCGGGAGAGATGCCCCCCTGATGCTGAAGGCGAGGCGCTGCTGTGGCAGGCCCCATCCTTTGAGCCTCTGCTATGCCCAGGGGGTCTGAAGATACCACGGTCTCTCTCTGAGGTAGTTCATAGTCATCATTGGCATCTCAATTTTTTTTTTTTTGCTTCTGTTGCTGTGAAAAAGTACCCTGATCAAACACAACTTCAAGGGCGAGGTGTTTCTCTTGTTCCTGGATCAAGGGTACAATCCATTTTGGCGGCAGGAAGGAAGTGGGGGCTGGGGGTTATCAAGGCAATGGAGCGCCATCCACAAGCAGAAGCAGGGCGTGAGGGATGCTCATGTTTCACTTGCCTTCTCCGTTTTGTGCGGCGTGGACGGCACTGCACGCAGTCGAGATGGGTCTGCCCGCATCAGCTCTTCTAACGAAGATAAACGCTCCAGGAGGCTTTCAGAGGCTAAACGGCCTGGGTAACCCCCCTCGCAGGTGTCCCCGGAGACTTGTCTGCTTGGCAGTTTTCCGCCGTGTCAAATGGACACCGATGATCCCAGGCAACTTGGCAGGACCTAGAATCTCCCAGGAGACAACCTCTGGGCCTGTGTGGGAGGGACTGTCCAGACCCGGCTAGCTGCGCTGTGAGGACCCGCTCTGAATGGGACGGGACGGCACCCAGGGGTGGGCTCCCCGGCTGAGCGCAAAGGAGAAGGTGAGTTGATCATGAGCATTCCTCAGTCTCTGCTTCCTGGCTCGTGGTCCACGGTGAGGGTGTATTGATTACGCTCAGCTGTTGCTGGGAGAGAACCCCAAAGTCAAGCAACTGAAGGGAGATGTATCCAGCTTACAGTCCAGAGGGGAGATCCAGCCCTTCATGGCGGAAAAGGCGTGGCTGAAGCTGGAGAAAGCTCAAGTCACTGCAGACAACATGGAGACAGAGCTGCTGCAGCTCAAGCGCAGACGCACTCATTCAAGCAGGGCGGGGCCTCATCAACCTCAGGGCCCACCCCTGTGACTGCCTTCCTCCAGCGAGGCTCCACCTCCTAAAGGTGCCATGACCTTCCCAAAAGTAGACTCAAACACATGAGCCTGTGGCGGAACAAGTCACACTGCAAACCATGACGAGGGTTATAAACACATGCTTGAAGGAGTCTGGTGCATCGTAAGAGGGTCTATCAGCTTCCCAGTACTTTATGCTTTGGACCAGATTCTATCAACTTTCCAACATCTTTATTGTGTAGAGTAACCATGAGAAAACTGGCCTTCTCTGAGCCTACAAGGTAAGAGAGCTGGTTTATCTTTCTTCTGTCTGTGTGCTGAGAATCATCATAACCTCTAGTCAGTCTTTTAGAAATAATCCTAACTAAATCTTTCAGATATTGGGAAAAAGTTGATTAAATATTGATGAAAAGTTGATTAGATCGTGATGAAATGATCTAATCGACACTTAATCTTGGTACAGGTAGATCACTCCTGCCCACCATGCCTAGAAAGGTCTTGTCTACTCCTCTGAGGTTTCAACTCTGCTCCCCTCTCCAAAGACAACATGAAGGACCATGGGGACTCGGGAGAACCTTTATGTTGCATGTTAGTGTACTCGGCTTGCTGGGGCCACCTTCAAAAAGTATCATGAGGCAGGCATCTTAGGGCAGATAAATTTGTTGTCTCTCGTTCTGGATGCTGAATGTTCAAGGTCAAGACGTCACCAGTACTGGTGGTTCCTACTGAGGGTTTCAAGGGTGAACTGTCCCAAGCCGCTTAGCTCCAGTTTCCTTACCTTAGTGTGTAGCTCCAAGATCTATGCCCTCCCCTGCATTCACATGGTGTGTGTGTGTGAGAGAGAGAGTGTATGTGTCTAAGTGCATGTGTGTGTAAGAGAGAATGTGTATGTGAGTGTGTGTGAGAAGCAGAATATGTGAGTGTGGGGGGGTGGAGAGATGGCTCAGGGGTTAAGCTCTGCCTTGCAGGCGGAAGGTCCCGAGTTCGGATCCTAGACCCCACGTATAGACGCCGGGCAGAAGCGGGGGCAGCCTGCCTTTCTGGTCCTGGTAGGGCGGAGCCTGTGAATCCCGGGGCAGAGTAAACAAGGAGGAGGTGGAGGCGTCCATGGTGGTTCCCGAATTCGCCCGTGGTTCTACACACACACACACACACACACACATATACACACGCACACATACGCACACACACACAATTGAATAATAAATTAAATAAATAAAATAAAAATAAAAAAGAATATGTAAGTGTGTAAATGCATGTATGTGTATGTGAGAGAATGTGCATGACAGTATGCAAGTGTGCGTGTGTGTGTGCATATGTGTGTATGTTATCATACAACTATTTCCTTATACTGAAGACACCATTTATGTTGGCTGGGAGCCCACCCTATGGACCTAATTTTGACTTGATTTCTGCAGAGTCCCTCCTTTCAAATATGATCTCATCCCAAGCTACCGGAGGTTGAGATGGTCTCAAGACCACTGACTCTATTTCCCCTTACTCTTCTTTTGGACAAGAATAGTGAGTGTGGACATTCTAGCAGGTTCTCTGGTGTCTCCATGGGGACATATGTCCTTCTCTTTGGCTATCACTGCCTCATTAGGAAGGTTCTTTTTCTTTCCCCATGGTTTCTTATCTCTTGGGAGAAGCAGGTATGCACAAAGCCAGACTTTCAGGATCTTTATCTCGGGATGGGGGACTTTGATAGATCGGTCAAAAATCCTGCACTTGGAAATCGTGCCAAAATAATTGAAAGGGTATTTATTACAGCAGCAACATCAAACCTGCATAGTACTCTTTACAATAGCCAAAGAGTGAAACAATTCCAATGTCCATAAATAGAATGAAAAAATGGGCATCCATACAGTGACGTATTGTTTAGTCGTAACAAGAGTAAGTACTAGCATCTGTTATGCCATAGCTGCAGCTTTAGACATGCTAAGGGAAACAGGGCAGATGGAAAAGGTGGCATCGTGTAGGACTCCATTATGCGAACTAACCAGACGAGAGCTAATTGATGGTTGCTAAGAGACAGGGGGAGAAGATGGTGATGAGCGCTCAATGGGATGGGCTTTGTTTGGGACCATGAAGATGTTGGGGGACTAGACAGAGAGGGTAGTTATACTACCTTACTAATGTACTGAATTGTGTGTTGCTTTAGAATTGATTTTAGGTCACATGCCTTTGGCCTCGATTGAAGACATAAGATAGAAGTCTGTGTCTGTGCATAGCTTCTTAGAATACTGTGGACCCCCGCTGCTGAGCACCTCAGAGCTGCTCCCACCAAGCCACCTCTGCTAGGTAGAAACCTTAGCAATGACATGGAATTTTTTCAAATGCCATGGCTGGTCCTGTTTGCTGCTCAGAACTTAAGGGCACTGCCAATGTATTAGAAACCGCAATTTACAAGACCCCCTCCGTGGGTTCTCTGTCTCTGTTCCAAACCTTCACATCTTGTATTTTAAGTTCCTCCTGTTTTCTCTGGAATGCAGCTAATTGGCTTGGAAGGTCAGTAATCTCCGGTGGAGAATAACATGCTCACTGATTCTTCTCAAAAGAACTGCAAAAAAAAAAAAAAAAGAAAAAGAAAAAGAAAAAAAGCAGATTATGTGCAAATTCAGAGAATGTTGTTCTGTGCCAAAGTCTGTTGGATGCACAAGAGCCTGTCAAGTTTCAGGCTCACGTCTTGACATTTATATGGTTATTTATGTCACTTATTAACTGTGGTGTGTTTGTGGCGATCTAATTATGACTGTCTCTTTGCTTGTTTTGGGAACACCAAGCGGAGATTGCTTGGGGACAAGAGCTCAGCCAGGGACAGCGTCCTTTTGCACAGCTGGAGAAGGAAGAGCTTGGAGATCTTTCTGCCCTGAGTTGTTCTTGAATTTGTTGCTCTGTGCACCGTTTGCTGGGCATGTCTTTTGCCTGGATCCTGGAAGGGGCAGCAGTACCTTCTCTCTGCCAAGTGCATGGTCCTGAATAGCCTGTTTCCAGAAGGTTCTGAGCACACCAGATGCTGGACTAATGCAAGTTTGGTTTGGAGAGCTGGCATTGAGCAGGGCATTGTGCAGAACCAACATTCTGCTTTGGGAAAGCTTTGCTTTGGGTCTCGATACTCTGATATTAAGCAAAGGCCTTGAGCTGGGATTCTCAGCTTTGTGCTGCAAAGGGAATGTTTTTTTCTGAGAGAGTCTGTCCTCTCTCAACCAGACCTGGGGCAATATGAACCCACCTTCCAAGGCTTCTCCCCCATTCTCTCCACCTGGTGAGGCTTGAGCATGAAACGGGTCATGAATGTGGGTTGGTAGGGGAGAGAGAAGTCAGGACAACAGAAGGAGGTGAAGGGCCTTAGGTTCCGGCTCAGCATCGGGTCCACCTGGGCTTCTAAGCTTTAGGTGTGGTCAGTAGAGATGGCCAAATCTTGGCACTTCCCGGGAGAAGGAGAGGGAGGAAAGGAATGATGTCCAAAGACAATGTCGCACTCAGCTTCAAGACCTGCCCCCAAAGGATGCCTGCTGATGGGTCAGGAGAGGAAGGCGGACAGAGAGCCAGCAAGATGGACAGAGAGCCAGCAAGATGGACACAAGATAGACGCCAATGGCAAAGGAAGTGTGGAAACCCCTCACCATAGCACAGGCTGCATGGAACCAAGCGGAGCCCATGTGGGAAAAAATTGTGACTACTCCAAACATGGGGTGAGGTGGGCACTGCGTAAATGCCATAAACAATGAGTTGTGGCCCGAAGCTTCTGAGCAGAGAACCTCTCCCTGCTCTCTAGCTCAGCTCCATTGAGAGATGTACCTTTCTCTTTAATAAGCTGTCTACATTTCTACTGTTATCCATGTGTTTCTGGTCTAGTATTTGTTTTTGCATATGTAAGTGTGGGGGTGTATGTGTGTGTGTGTAGTAGTGAGTGTGTGTAGAAGAGGGCACTGTGTGTGTCTGTGGAGGCCCGGGGTGACTTCAGGAATCGTCCTGGATTGTCCTACCTCCTTATGATTTTGCTCTGGGGTTTTCCAGGCTCTGCCATTTCTGCCTGACATTTTTACATGGACTCGGGACTCAAACTCGGGTCCTTTTTCTTGTGAGGCAAAGGCTTAACCCCTGAGTCATCTCCCTGGTTCCAGGAGTCCAGAGCCTGAAACAACTCCTACCAAGCAAATCTCAGCAGATGCCCTGTAGAGGCCAATCCACCCCTTTATTTTTTTTTAAATTTTTTATTATTATTATTATTTATTTAACTGTGTGCATATGCATGTGTATGTGCGCGCGCATCTGTGTGTGTGTGTGTGTGTGTGTCTGTGTATGTGCAGAACCACGGACGAATTCGGGAACCACCATGGACGCCTCCACCTCCTTCTGCCCCGGGATTCACAGGCTCCGCCCTACCAGGACCAGAAGCGCAGGCCGCCCCCGCTTCCGCCTGGCATCTATACGTGGGATTTGGGATCCGAACTCAGGACCTTCCACCTGCAAGGCGGAGGCTTAACCCCTGAGCCACCTCTCCAGCCCCCCAATCCACCCCTTTAACAGTGACCTTTACTGGGGGCTGGGAAAGGCTTGTCTCACTCCTGTATGGTCCCACCATGGCAGACCCCACGTGGTCCCCAATAGGTCAGTGCTTTAGGGAAGCATAATAGGTTAGCAACTAACCTCTTGGAATTTGCTTTTCTTTTTCGCCTTGTTTGGAGAGTGAACTGTCCGGTTGGTTTGGACTTTATGATAAACTCCCCCTCCCGGTCTATGCAGTGAGTCCATCCAGTGGGTCTTCAGACGCCATTGCACCCATGGGTAGAGAAGAGTTCTTAAGGAAGAGAAATCAGTCACACGGGAGTGAAGAAGGTGAGATGCTTTCTGACAAAGGTGCAAAAGCCATTTGGTGGAGGAAGGACAGAATCTTTTTAAGGCCTCCCAGCCCAGGCGAACCTTGAATTGCAACCTAACTTTCACACATGTACAGAACTAATGGAATGGTGCACACATTTGAATTTCAGGTTGAACAGTAAAGTATGAAACTTTTTAGGGAAAACAGACCCAAGATTCTTGGGGATACAGAGTGTGATAACAACTTCCTGGACATGATACCAAAAGCATGATCCAGGAAAGGAAAAGTAAGTCAATTTTACCTATTAAGGGGCTGGCGAGACAGTCCAGTGGGTAAAGGGGGTGGTCGCCAGGTGGGTGTTTGCAGCTAAGTCTTACGACCCAAGTTTAATCTCCATCGCATGATAGATCGAGAGTGCTGACTCACACTCACGCACCCGCACATTCACACACACACACACACACACACACACACACACACACGCCAGATAAATATAGTACAAAACCTAAAAGTTGATCCAATTAAAATGAAAACTTTGTTCCGGGACAGACCCTGTCAATGAAGAGAAATGACAGGGCAAGGTACAGACTGGGAGGAAATATCTGCGGACCTTGCTAAGGAAAGACTGTGCCTCAAAATATAATAGCGAAAAATGAAACAAAAGGAAACAAAAACAATTAAAGAAACCCTAGCCAAAAAAAAAAAAAAAATCAGGCCAAACACGAATAGAACATGTCACTAAAAACACCCACGCAAGAGGCAGACATGCCCATGAAAGGGGTTCAGATAACAGCCAGTAGCAAATGCAAAGTAAAACCACATCAGACGGGCCAGCGCATCTATCAGAACAGTGGAACACCAGGGGCCGTGAGCATGAGTGGTGTGGAGAAACTGCTCACACACATGTGGTAGGGATGTGCAGCCCTCTGGAGTGGAGTCTGTACATGGGTTATCAAATGACCCAAGAACTGTGCTCAAATCTTTATCCTCAAGAAATAGGATTGTATTTTCCAAGGAAATCTCTACAAAAATGTTCCTAGGGCCTCTGTTTGACATAGTGCCAATCTAGAAATCATGTAATTATGACGGAATATGTGCGTGTGTATGCGTGTCTGTGTGTGTGCGTGTGTGTGCGTATGTGTGTCTGTGTGTGTGTGTGTGTGTGTGTGTGTGTGTGTGTGTGTGTGTGAAGAAAGAAGGAGGTTGGCATCTTGGGTGTCTTCTGCAGTCACTTCTCTGCCTTATTTTTGAAGTCAGTGCTGCCCACTCCTCCTGGAGCCACTGATTCAAGCTGCAGCTAGCATGCTGCAGACGCCCTCCTGTCCCAGTCTTCCCAACGCTGGGATTACAGGTATGTGCCTCTGTTCCTGTTTTTCTTTATTTAATGTGGAGGCTGAACTCAGGATCTGAACTCAGATCCTCAGACTTATACACAATACTTTACAGACGGAGCCATCTCCTTAGCCCCCCAAAGTTCTTTTTATAAAGCTCTGTCTATCTATATCTATCTATCTATCTATCCATCCATCCATCCATCCATCCATCCATCCATCCATCCATCCATCTATCTATCTATCTTGCATGTGTCTTTGCGTGTGTTTGTGTATCAGAGGGCTCTGTGTGAGCCTTTGGAGGCCCAAGAGTGACTTTGGGAATCGTCCTGGATTATCCTACCTCCTCTTTGCTTTGCTGTGGAGCTTCCCACGTTCTGCCTTACCAGACCAGAAGTACAAGCCGCCTCCATTTCTGGCTGGGGTTTTCACGTGGAATCTGAACTCAGGACCTTTGGCTTGTGAGGCAGAGGCTTAACCCCTGAGCCATCTCTCCAGTCCCTTATATGGCACCAAAAACCAAGGAGCAGAGGACGGCAGCATGGTGCTCTTTGAAGTCCTCTTGGTGCTGGGAGCTAAGTACAGAGTCATTGGAAAAGTCGCATAAACATCATCATCATCAGTCATGACTCTTGACACTTACCCCAACAGGCTGAAAAAGGCATCCTCAGAAAAAAAGTGCTCATGGTTATGTAGAATGACCTTGTGTATAGTTGTGGAAACTTGGAAACATCCAAGATACCATTCAAAAGGTGAATGAATCTACTGGCGTGTAACTAGCCAATGGAATATTACTCCACATTAAAGATCAATGAACTATCAAGCCACAGGCAGACACGGCAGAACCTTTATGAGTGTGAGTGAGTGAATGTGTGGTGTGTGTGTGTGTGTGTGTGTGTGTGTGCGCACACGCGCGCATGTGTGTGCATGTGTGCGTGTGTGTGTCCAAGGCAGAGAGAAGAACACGCAGAGCCCAGAGGACTTGTCAGGATTGTGACAATACTTGGTATGAGTTCTTACAGATCTGTCCAGACACACAAGCCAGTGCTGGCATAAACCTTGGCCTTTGGATGATAATGCTGTGTCCATGCGGGTCCATCGGCTGTAAGAAAGGCAGCACTCCGGTATCATAGTTGATAACGGGAAGGCTGAGTATGTGTGGGAGCAGGGGTTATGTGGAAATTTCTTGTTTGGCTGAGAATCTAAAACTGCTCTGAAAAAGAAAGTCTATTTTTTTTTTAAAATGTCAGTGTGCTTTTATTGATATTCTTGCACAATCAAGGGGCTTTCAAGAGCAGTTTGTCGTTGAGATCTCATGGTTATCCTCTGGGTTGGGTGGACCAGGGTGGGGTCAGCTGGTCAGTGTGCTCTGAAGGGCATCTGTGTGGCTAAGGAGCCTGCCGTGCTCTGCGTGAACTCTGTTCGCGCCTAGAGGAGGTGTCCGCGCGATCAGGGATTTGGTGAGGATAAGACCCCTGTCTGTAGGGGGCCGTTTAGAGGAGTGTGGCAGCTTCAGCCCATGCTGACTGGGTGGACGCAGGGAAGAGAGAGGTGTATTGTCTAACAGAGGGGGGACCAGGGTGGAGAAGTGATGGAGACACCTGGGAGTCTGCTTTGGTCACTGCTTGCCATGGCTTGGCATGTCAGCGGGACACTATGGGATAGCCAGGCTCAAGGACAGGAGACGGAAGAAACAGGGAAAGAGGCAGCAATGGAGACCGTAAGGAAAGGCAAAAAGTCTAAGATCTGGGGTGGATCCAGTAATCCACCTGCAGGTTGGTTCGCTTTGAGCGTTTAGGGCTTTGACAGTCCGAAAGCTGGAGAGATGTTATTGCCAATTGCCATCTTGCTCGTGTACTGCTGAATGACCGGCTCTTTTGGAAACACTCATTTGGGCCTAGGGCTGGGCCCACGCCTAGGTGTTCTTGCTGCTGATCTGGGCAGAGAAAACTGTCTCCCTCTTGTGGTCCTCCAGGGAATCTACTTGGTCCTGGTGAACCAAAGGACCGAGCAGGGATCTTCCAGAGAGTCTGGACCTCCTTGCTTTCAGGTGGAAGGGCCTATTGGGTTAAGAAAGACCGGGGAAGAAAGTTTTAGACCAAAAGAACTCACAGGTCACCTTAAAACTGGAGGAACTGAGAAAGAGGGAAATGAAGCAACCCTTGGATGAAGCAGATAGTTCCAGAACTGCCCCGCATCACAGGGACAGGAGTGGTCGGAAGTCTGAGACCCAGGCAAGGAGAGCTATGCCCGTCACCTTCTCCTCTGTGGGCCCATGTCCCCTCTGGAAAGATCAGGAACATGCTGTCTCCAGGCAACAAGCCGGCTGATGCCCATTCTTCTGCACGCTGTAACGATGCTTTGGTTTGAGAGATGATGATGTCACTAGACACGAACCTGCAGTTGTCTTATCCTTCCTGCAAGGACTGGAGTTTTGGGTGTTCTTGTCTCCTGTACGAGGTTGGTTGCGGCTGGTCAACAGTGGTGTAGACTTGGGACCACAAGGCATAGTTGGCTAAGAGCCCAGCCTTCCTGCCACTCTCCATAGCTGATCTTATCCTAGCACCAGCCACACCAGGGCTAGAGGTTCTGGAAGAAGGAAAATGGATGCTTGCTGGGGAAAGAGTTGAAGGTTTGCAGTAAATGAATGTCTAAAAGGAGTTGGATCCCTGACCCCCTGGGTCTGAGAGGCTGCCCCTTTGGGGAACACATTGCATCTGGCTGGGCTTTCCTTACCGTGGGGCAGTGGCCTATGACCTGCCTTTCTTGCCTGCTGAAGTGAACTCTGGAGGGCACACCAGGTCTCCTTCACCGAGTTCTCCACAGCCAAACACCGCAAGCATAGCTTTTACCCTTTGCGATGTGTTGAAACCATCAGTCTCGGTTCCTTTTCTTTGGCAGTGATACAGCCACCTATGAACGAAGGACACAGAGGTTTTCACCTGCCCTGCGCACGGACTTTCATTCTAAATTAAGATTTACTTTAAAACCCTAGACTATTTGTGGTTGAAATTTCCGATTTTGTGTCATCTTTCAATTGAGTGCTTGGAACACTTTCTTTTTATTTATTTATTTATTTTTATTTATTCAGTTGTGCGTATGTACGTACGTGTGTGTGTGTGTGTGTGTGTGTGTGTGTGTGTGTAGAACCACAGGCAAAAGATACCACAGTGAATATCTGCCTGTCCTCGACCTTCATTCACTAATACAATGGTCAACATTGACACATGGGCTTTGGTTGTCTCCACAGGGACACCTAACCATTACCTACAGAACCATCGAGAATAAGTTGTGACACTGTGCTCCTTCATCCCCTAAATAATAAGAACATTTGTCATTGTCATCATAATCCAGTGATTCTATCTGCAATATGTAACATAAGCATATAATGTGCAATATACAGTCCAGGCTGACATGTCACCCTGTCCCCAGAATGCCCTTCATGCCATTTTGTTTTCCGATGCCCTATATCAATTGTTGAAAAAGTGGATCTGGCTACACACACACACACACACACACACACACACACATACACACACACCCCACATACACACGCAATTAGTTCTTTTGAAAATTAGCTCATTGGGGAGATAGAGATGACTTGGAGGCTGAAGCCTTTTCCTCACAAACAAAAGAACCTGAGTTCAGAGACCCAGATTCCATGTGAAAGCACCAGAAGAATATGGCGGTGGCTTGTAATTCCAGCCCTTGGAAGGCAGAACCTGGGAAATCCCAGAGCAAAGCAACAAGAAGTACAACAATCCATTTTGATTTCTGATGTCACCCTTGAGACTACATAGGCACGTATGCTCAAGTGTTTTCTTGTATAAACACACACACATACACACAATTTTTTAAAACCCATTTTAAAATGATAAGGTTTTGATTCATTTAGTCATTTATTGTTTTGGTGACAAGCTGCCCCTACAGGGCTGGGGCCTTCTAACCTCTCTCCCGGTCCATCTTCCAGGTCCCAGGGGAAGAAGCTCCAAGGCCTTGGTCCCGTCTGGTGGAGCGGGTTGGGAAGGGCAGATGGATTCACACCGCAGCCGAATCCTGGCTGTCTTCCCGCAGTGGGCAGCACACGAAGCTCTGGGCTCAACACCATTTGTTCGTTGAAATGGGCAACACAGTGTCTAGAACGTCCACACATAGGTCGACCAGTTGTTGTGTGACACTTTTCCTTGAAGGCATCTCTTCAAGGACACAGCGGCAGAGTAAAATAATAATTATACCAAAGTCCAACTTGGTAAGCCAATGTGTTCATTGGGGTTACTCACAGGAGCAGGAGGAGAGATTAGTTACAAATCAGGGGTGACTCAAAGGCAGCCACATCATCCCCCTCCAAAAAAATCCCACCTCAGCTTGGGTAGTGTGCGACCCTGGAGTTCTGTGCACAACTTGTAACCCGCTCAGCTCTCAGAGCCTCTTCCAGGCCGCTTGGCTGGTTCAGAGAGTCTCTGTTGCTTTCTTTACCTCGCAGAGGGGGCGTGTCCTATAAATCTTGTTCGTTCCAGGAACTTCCTGAGATTTAATGTGGTTCCCTCCAGGGCAGGAGGTTTCAAGTTGCTACACAACAGAGACAAAGCCCAGTCGCCAATAGGTTAGCCTGATTTTCTCCTATACTGCTCTGTTCTGGTTACCATGGGGATGGGAAGCACGGTCCAAGGTGGGATCACCTTATGCCTGGAGGAAGAATACCGTCTAACACCAACCCTTATCAACAAAGACATCAGCACGTTAAGGGATGCGACCTGACTTGGCTGCATTCAGCCAGACTGTCAATCAAGCTGCTATTGTTGACTATCCTGTTGTTTTTGCAGAAGGTCGAGTCCAGGGAGCCAGGAACACAAGAACGGGGAAAAGGAGCAGTGGATGTGTTTCTTGAAGATGAGGATGGTCCGAGGCTGCCCTGACATAGTTTCTAAGCCCTTGTCACTTTCAGGAGAGGAAGAGAGGCCAGGCTGTGGCCCCGAGGTGGCCCTCGTTCCTCATAGCTCTGCATGTGCTTGTGGAAGTCCACAGTCCATGAATCTAGTCTTCAGACTCAGCCAGGGAGGCAGACAGAACACATGTGCTTAGCATGATGCAGACATCACATTTAAAACCAGTCTTTCTCTCTCTGGAATGGGTCTTTCCTCATATGATGTGATTTTTATGGGACTAAATAATTAGACAAAAAAAAAATAAGTTGACAAAATAAAGTGTTTTCTGCTAAGAACCCCTTTTTGCAGCTGAAGATTTCGGGGTGCTGGATTTGGTTGCTGGATTTATGGGGATCCTGCCCACTGGGAATGCAGAGCCGTGGCCAGCATGGTGGGGCCTTGTGCCCCGGGTGGATGCTGTCCAAGCCGCATCTGTTTTGCAGATTAGGAGAGATGCACAAAGCAGGGTATTGTGCTCCGGCCACGCGGAGCTCGCGGTGGCCCCGGCAGAGCTGCGGTGGCTGAGCATTAGCATGCAGGGGGCTCGCCCAGCCTTGAACAGTGCTTGACCGCTACATTCACAGACCGCAGCTCCTGGGAGTGTGGGCAAACGACCAGCCTACCACCTCTGTCAGGCCTCGCTCTCTCCTTCCCTTCCTCATTCCTTCTCCCTTTCTTTCTTCTCCTCTCCTTTTACCCTTCCTCCCTTTCCTCTTCCTTCTTTCTTTCTTTCTTTCTTTCTTTCTTTCTTTCTTTCTTTCTTTCTTTCTTTCTTTCCTTTCTCTATCATTTCCCTTCCTTCCTCTTCTTCCTTCCTCCCCACTCCCCTCCCTCCTTTCTCTCTCTCTCTTTCTTTCTTTCTTTCTTTCTTTCCTTTCTCTATCATTTCCCTTCCTTCCTCTCCTTCCTCCCTCACTCCTTTCCTCCTTACTCCCCTCACTCCTTTCTCTTTTTCTCTCTCTCTCTTTTGCTCTCTCTTTCTCTCTTTCTTTCTCTCTTTCTCTTTTTCTTTCTTTCTTTCTTTCTTCTTTTTTTTCTTTCTTTCTCCTTCCTTCCTCACCTTCCTCCCTCCTTCCCTCCCGCCCTACTTCCCTCCCTTCTTTCTTTCTCCCACTTACTTTCCCTCCCTTCCTTCTTCCTCTCATTTATTTCTTACTTCCTTCTCATTTTTCCCTCTGCCCCACCCCCACCCCCCTTCACGCCCCGTCTCTAGGCTGGTGAGCAGCTGCCCTTTGACAGGACACTGAACGGCAAAGAGCAGCAAGTCACGTGTGAGTTATTAAATGCTGGCTAGAAGTCACCTGCCTCTTCTGTCACTTCATTGGCTAATGCACGTCACAGGCGCATGTCCTACGTCAAGCATCGGACACCGGAAATTCTCACCTGCGCCCAAAGAGAAGACCCAGAAAACTCTGGAAGGTGCAGCATATAATGGTCACCTCGTGGTACGGTGAGCATTTCTTCATAGCGAATTTGTTCTTTCATCACGCTCTTTCCTGGGAGCAGTTTGCCCTCACAGCACTACCCCACAAAACTCCATGGCAAGCTTTCCTTCTGCCAACTCAAAATCGGCATTAATGGGGAGCAGTTTCCACTTTTTGGCCTTGAGAAGTTCCGGGTCTCCTTCCTCGTTCTTGACAGTGGAGCACTGTTCCCCAGGTGGCCCGCAGCATCTGGACTGACTGGCAAAGCCCAAGAGTCGCCTTGGTGGGGACGTGTCAGGGGGTCCAGCAGTGGTTTCGAGGTAATGGACCTCTTGTCGCCGGGAGGCCAGGTTGGCTTCCCTCTTTGTCAGCCGCGGGAGCGAGTGTGATGAGAAACATCTGCAGCAGCTTCACGTTCTACCCGGGGACTTTCATTACCGACCCAGGGTGTGGATTTGATTTAGATAAATGCGCATCTAATTTCCTTTGCAATCGTAATCTGATCATTGTAATGATCTGACTGGTCTTTCTCAGCTCTAGCTGAGAAAGCTCTTCATATGCAAATTAATTTTGAAAGTAATGGTTTGGCTTAAATAAAGCTGGAGTTCTCCTCTGGGAGGGAAACCTTCAGAGACATGGAACTTTCTCAAAAGGGGCGGAACAGCTCCTATACCGAAAGAGGTTGGAGAGCTGAGACCTAGGGGGAGAGGGCGTTTCTAGCATGCATGGAAGCCCCAGGTTCCATCCCCTGTACTGCAAAAATCAACAGAAGAATCAGCATCTGGAAGAAATAGGATGAGCACAGTGGACAAGGAAGTGTGTGTGTGTGTGTGTGTGTGTGTGTCTGTGTGTGTGTAGCCACACACACGCTTGTGACAAGAGAAGTCTAGGAAGTTTATTTGCTTCTCTTCTGCAAGGGATGGTCTATGCATCTTTCCCAACTGGATGCTGGGGAGTGTCTACTCTGCTTGTTAGTCTGCTTGTTAGAGTGTCTACTCTGCTTGTCAACTTGTCACTTGGGTTGGTGACCTCTGGACACATCTGTGGGGAATTACCTATCTAGTTAAGGCAGGCCTCTGCGTAAGCCAATAGACTACCTTGATTGCTGTGGCTGAAGCAGAAGAGCGCCCCCTAGTGGGCAGCACCATTTCCTGGTAGAATGCAGAATGCAGAATTCCCCAAAGAAAGTGGAAACTGCATGCAGAAGGCTGGGCCTAAGGGCTGGCTCTTCCCTCTGCTCTTGACTTTGGATACGTCGTGGCCAGCTTCCTTGGCTCCTACTAGGAACTATCCTGCCACGCTAGATTATAACCTGGAATTGCGAGCTGCATTAAACCCCTCATTCCGCTAAGTGGTTCAGGTCAAATGTTTATCGTGGCTGCAGAGTACGGAACTGCCTTGAGCTACTGGACTCGAAGAACAGCATGGATCCCTTGTGCTTGCTGACAGGGAAAGTTGGGAACATTGTTCCAAAGGGAAAATATATACCTGTGCACCCCGTCTGCCCTGCGGCTCCCGGGCCAAGTGTTGCAACCCTGGTCACCTACTAGTATCACCAGGACAATTTGAACATACTGACCAGGCCCCATTCTCTGGAGAGTCTCAGAGAGTTGGTCTGGGATGGGGTTTGAGCTAATACATTTTGCAAATGTGCTGAAACTTGATGAATCCAATGCGTCCCACTCCTGTGGATGCTCGATGCATGAAAATACCTGCTCGCCATCAAATGTCGAGCCCTGTGCTGGGGCATTCGCTTCCGCTCAAGCCTTTTTTCTACGTTCCAATAATGTGGAACTGCGACCACTCATCCTGGATCCTTAGAATATGGCTTATTTAGACAAGGGGGTTTGTGCTAGGATTTAGTAAAACAAGCAGCTTGAAGTGTGATCTCTCTATGTGACCTGGGTGGCCCTTAGATCCAATGACGAGTGTCCTTGTGAGGTCAGTTCCTTACAGTGTGGGTACATTAATGTCTAGGCATTTAGACACCTACCAATCCTTCTAGACTTTACTTTCTTACCTTTCACCTTTCTTCCTCACAATGGGAAACCTAACGCTTATCATCTGCCATTCATTTCTGTGATATTTCAGTTCTAGTGTGCTCATATAATGGCTTCAAAGTTTCCCCGTTGTGTTCACTGTGTTGATAGTTGGTCAAGAGTGGTCAAGATTATCCCAGAGCAAAACAAAAAGGAAGTAGATGCAATGCAGGATGACTCCTGAAGTCATCCTTGGTCCTCCATAGGGACACACAGTACCCTCTGACACACACACACACACACACTTGCAAAATAAATAAAGGTTTTTTTTTTTAAAGAGCGGGATTGAGAAGTGTGTAGGATGTTGGTAAAACCAATTCTGCAAGGACGTCCTCAGAGAGAATTAATCAAAGGGGAAGACCCATCCTAATTGTGGAAGGCGACATCCCACATGTCTCCTGAGAAAGGCATTGGGGGCGGGGGGAGGAGCCTGTAAACACAGACATTTGCTTTGTGCCTCTAGCTGCGGCGGCCCAGTCTCTCTGCCTCCCACATCCTCCCTGTTGTGCTAGATGGATGTCTGAAGTGAACCCTTCCTGCTTCACACTGTTCCTCTGGCGGTTTGTGATGGGGTCAGAAAGTCTGACTGCAGTGGTGGGAGGCAGTTTTCTTGGCCAAGGACAGTGCTGTGACTGCACGTTCCTTCAACTTTGGATCGAGTTTAATTTGATTCTCCTCATTTTCAAGGTACGTAGACCAGCGCTTTATCACCCTGTGCTCTGCGTTTCATTCTGCCATCTGCTCATTTACGAGATGACTTTAACTTAATTGGAAAAGTGATCAGGGAAGCGCTCACACGTGAACAACCCCTTGTGGTGCGCGCGCGCGCATGTGTGTGTGTGTGTGTGAGAGAGAGAGAGAGAGAGAGAGGGTACTGTGTGTCCCTATGGAGGACCAAGGGTCTTCGATCATCAGGGATA
Source organism: Typhlomys cinereus (assembly GCA_023101885.1). Lineage (NCBI taxonomy): Eukaryota > Metazoa > Chordata > Mammalia > Rodentia > Platacanthomyidae > Typhlomys > Typhlomys cinereus. The sequence continues at coordinate 140,900 of JALPQD010000349.1, read as the reverse complement.
TGTCAATTTTGTCCAGTCGTGTGTCTGAGATGTGCCCCCACCCCTGGTTACTGTGTCTGTTTTTCCACAATCACATGATGGATATGGAAGAAGAGAAGTTCCCCAAATTGGGGGGGGGGCGTTGACGAACGGGTGGAAAAGAAAAAGTAAACGAACCCTACGGCTTCCCATGCTTTACCTCACAATCCACCCAGTCATCTCTCTTCCCATCCTTAAAGCTACAAGACTTATCCCTGCTAGCAAACTTAAGGTTTTATCTTGTCCCAAAGACAGCCAAGAAGGCTCTCGCGCCATTCTGTATAGGGTTTATTGCAGTTCACCTGCACGGTTGCTGATAAATCACCATCAGAAGGTTTAAAGGAACAAGGAGTTTATTCTCTTTTACGATTCCTGGTTACAGTTCTCAGTCCAGCTTGACGGGAGAGCACGCACCAACACCAGGGCCGAGGGAACTGACCACACCATCACCACACACAGCTGAGACAGGGACAATCCTTACTTGTCAGATCAGCATGTCTGGCCAAGTGTACAAAAGGATGCCGACTCTCTCAACCAGCTCTCTGTGATTTATTTCCAGGGGCCTAGTCCCACCCACCATGGGCGGGACCTTCCCATCAGCTAGACAATCTCCTGGAGGTTTGCTCTGGACCTAAGTCAACCACTAATTCTTCATAAATGTGCCCAGAGCTCAAACTCTCAACTGTCAAGTTGACACCTGTGCCTCACTATGACAGGGTTCCTGTCCCGGACAGCTGAGCGATCTGTCTAATATTCTTTCAGATTTGAATATGGCTCTTCATGGTCATACAAGTGTTTACCCAGAAGTTTTGAAAAAAGAGGAGAGAAAAGAACGAGATTAACCAGCCATGGTCATCTTTCCTGAAAGGGTATTGAGAGAGATTTTCTCAGGGAACATTTGTGCCTCTCTATTTTTCTCTGCACGCTGCCTCGGAGATATACGGCTTTCCTTGTGCGTGTGCCGTGTAGTCCTGAAGAGACAAGCAATGGAGATCGTGGATCTGTTTAGAACATCTGTTCCTACACTCAGCATGGCTTAACATGTGTTCTCGTTTTGTGTTTATGCAAGTATACAGGGTTCGTGTCTCATTGCTAAGTGGAATTTAAATAAGTTTCTTCCATAGTCTTTTGACAGCTTCATTTAGTCATAAATTTATGTCTGTCAAGAATTTCATGCACGTTCCTTAACCCCATTAATCTTAGCTAGATTTCAAAGCAATTGTGATTATATTGTATCCAATTGTTCACTTTGAAAACCTTTAGACAATGTCCCTAGACTGAAATGAGATTCTGTTGAGTGCCTGCACAGACAGAATGAAGTTGCGGTATACAGCCAAAGCTAATATCATGAGACGGAGCTGACGTTAATGACGCGGTGCCATTGCTTGCCGTCTACTTTAGCAGCTGATGCTTCCGTGCGTGTGTGTGTGTGTGTGTGTGTGTGTGTGTGTCTACATGAGGGTGGAGGTCAACTCTGGTGTTGTTTTGGGATGCGCAGACAACATCTGTTAGGGGAGACAGGGTTTCTGCATCGGGCCCTGGGGCTGGCGATATGATTAGCAGAAGGCGCCAGACTAGGGGTGCAGCACAGTGAGGCACTTCTCTGTCCCAGGACTGGGAGGGCATAGAGGTGCGCGAGGTGGCCGGCATAGGGCGGTGCTATGCAGCCAAAGCGAGCGAGGAGCAGCGAGCGAGCGAGTACGAGCGAAGAGCGGCGAGCAGCGAGCGAGCGAGCAGCGAGTCGAGCTAGCGAGCTAGCGAGCGAGCCGAGCGAGCGAGCGCGAGCGAGCAGCGAGCGAGAGCGAGCGGAGGCGAGCGAGGCAGAGAGCTAGCGAGCGAGCGACAGCAGCGAGCAGCGAGAGAGCGAGCGAGCGAGAGAGCGAGCAGCGAGCGAGCGAGCTAGCGAGCGCGAGCGAGCGAGCGTAGCGAGCGAGCGAGCGCGCAGCGATGAGCGAGCGATCGAGAGCGAGCGAGCGAGGAGCGCGAGTAGAGCGAGCGAGCGAGCGCGCGAGCGCGAGCGAGCGAGCGCGAGCGAGCGAGCGCGAGCGAGCGAGTCGAGCGGAGCGGCAGCGCGAGCGCAGCGACGAGCGAGCAAGCGAGCGAGCGAGCAGCGAGCGAGGAGCGAGCGAGGGCGAGCGCGGAGAGACAGCGAGCAGCGATCGAGCGAGCGCGAGAGCGGCAGCGAGCGACCGAGCGAGCTCGTCTAGCGAGCGAGCTCAGCGTAGCTAGCGAGATAATCGCCGAGAGCGAGCGAGGAGCTCGCGATCGGAGAGATAGCTCAGGACGAGAGAGAGCAGGAGTAATAGCCGAGAGAGGAGCGCGAGAGGAGCGAGCTAACTAGCAGGAGCTAGCTTAGAGATGTGCTCTAGGCTTGCGGGGGGATTGGTCTGACTCTGGGGGTGGAGGAAGGCTATTTCCGTCAGAAGAATCACTCACTACCTCCTTCTACTTCCTCCCCCCTTCCTCCTCCCTCCCTCCTCCTCCCTCTCCTTCCTCCCTTCCTTCCTTCCTTCCTTCCCTGAGGATCATCTTGGGTCTTAATCCTTGCCTGGCAAATATTTTACCCACTGAGAATTCTCTCCCCTGTGTAAGACATGATAGATCATGTTCTGAGACATAAAACGAATTTGTATAGTAAAAGAAATGAAATCATATGGAAGCTGTTCTTTGACAATAATCAAATTAAATTAGAAATCTAATATACCAATCTCTCAGGGGATGGAAGCATGAAGATGAAGAAGAGATGTCATTTGAGGCTTAAACTACGGGGAACCAGTGTTGCAGTTACAGAAGAATTCTTCGAAGAGCCAAGGAAGAAAGATCAAAGCAGAGTAAGGAAACCAGGAAAGGAGCCTTGGAGGCAAGGGAGCAGAGAATTTCAAGAAACAACAGTGTCAGATGTAAAAACGTCTAATGAGATTAGGACCAAAGAAATTCGTGGTTTGGATGGCGGTAGCAGGTATCGCGGCCTCACCAGAGGAAGCAGCGGGGAGCAGCCGGAGGAAGAGAGAAAGTGGACGAGAGAGAAGACGTCGAGTAGAGTCAATTCTTCTAGGCACACTATTCTTCCTCTTGGGAAATCCAAGAGCAGGAACCCAAGGTGGTGGCTGAGGAAGAAAGTCAGGGAAGGGACCTTTGTCCTGTCCTGTCCTGTCCTGTCCTGTCCTGTCCTGTCCTCTGCTCTCCTCTCCTCTCCTCTCCTCTCCTCTCCTCTCCTCTCTCCTCTCCTTTCTCCTTTCCTTTCATATTAGTCAAGGTTCTCTGAAGAAACAGAATCTATAGAATGTAATATATATATAAGTTTATTAAAATAACTCACAATAAAAATAGTGTCCTTCAAAGTAGCTGCCCATAGCTATCTTGCTCTTGACTGGAATGTTCCACAAAGCCAAAAAAATCCCAGGAAGATCTCAAGCCTTTATTTCTCTAGAGGTCGGAGATGCTGGGCTCCGACGTTAGTGAAGAACAGCTGGGTTCCAACGTCAGCGATGAACAGTGAACAGCAGCAAGGCCTGGAGACCAGGCTCCAAAGGCAGCAGGAGCAGCAACGACGTGGTAGAAAAGACGAAGCTCTGAGTTAGCCAAGGACACGGCAGCAATAGCAACAAAGAAGGCCACGATGCTCTAAAAGTGAACGATGCTTGCAGAGGGACTCCACAGCACATCGACAGGATAAGGGAAGAGCAATTCCTCTCCTTGCACTCCTCCTCATTATTGGCACACTGGAAGTGCCACCCACTATGGCTGGGTTTTACAGCAATCAATCAAGTCCTGCAAACTTGTTCAGGGGCCATTGCAACCATTAACCTTCACAGCTGCACCCCAAACAGTCTGAACTGTCAAGTGAAAAAAAAAGGAAAAACAATAACTGCTTCCTTCTGACTAACAGTCCTTCTTCCTTGGACCTTCCTTTCCTCTTTCCTTTTTTGTTCCTTTCCGTTCCTTTCCTTTCTTTATTTCCTTTTCTGCTGCTTTTCCTTCTAAAGTTTCGCCCTTTCTTTATCCTTTCCTTTCTTTCCTCCCTTTTCTCCTTTCTTTCTTTTCCTTTCTCCTTCCCTTTCCTTTCTCCTTTCCTTTCCTTCCCTTCCCCTTTTTCTTTTCCTTTCCTTTCTCCTTTCCTTTCCTTTCTCCTTCCCTTTCCTTTCTCCTTTCCTTTCCTTCCCTTCCCTTTTTTCTTTTCCTTTCCTGTCTTTTTCAATTAATGAATTTGTTGTTTTGATGGTAAACAAGACATGGACATGTTTCTAGGCTGAAGATCAGAAATAATGACTGAAGGACGGTTATGGATATAAGAAAAGAGTTTCTTGTGGAACTGGCTCCTGAGGTGCAGGGAAGGAAGGCTATATGACTACAGGTGGGAGGTTCATCTTGAATACAGAGTGGAGAGGTGACAACGTAAAGACAAATGTAAAGATAGATCAATTGTAGGTGGGTGTTGGGGTGTTAATATGAAGTGTCTCCCCCAAAGGGATCCTGGGTGGAAGTCATGGACCACAGATGCTGATATTACTTTGGGTGGATCTGGAAACTTGAGAAGGTGTGATCTGGCTGGAGGAAGTAGCCATGGAATGCGGGTCCTCGGTGTCATCATCTTCCTGGCTTCTCTTCTCTGCTTCCTGTATGCCATGAAGTGAACAGCTCTTCTTCCTTGCATACTGCTGCTGCCATGCTACTTCAAGTTCATGGGACCATGCCATCATCACCAAATCTCTGAAGTTATGAGCCCCAGTAACTTTTTCCTTCTTCAGGTTGTCTTTCAGCAGTTTGTTCACAGTGACAAGAAAGTAAATAACACAGGCGGGTGAAGACTGTTCATACAAAGCACTCTCATGTATTCAACTTTTACACTTATGCTGAGGACCCTCAAAATTGATCCCTAATTTCAGCTTTTGGGCTCTAGACTCAACTTCTCAGTGCTTCCTTGTTAAATGCACTTAGATTTCCTCCAGTGTATGCTTAGTGTATATAAAAGCAAGTCTGAATTCTCTGCAACAAGTCCTCTTCCTGTTTTTCCTGCCAACTGTTTGTTTCCTATGGGTCCAGAGTCTCCAATTGGCCTGGTGTTTGTGGATTCTAATCTCCAGTCAAATGAAAAAGTAGATTTCTCTTGTCAATGCTGCAAAGGGTGCTGAGAAACTGGCTCAGCAGTGAAAGCACTTGCCCCACAAATAAGAGGATAGGAGTTCAGAGCCCAGATTCCACACAAAATGCCAGGCAATTGTAGTTGCCTGATTGTGATTCCCACATTAGAAGGTAGAGACTGGGAATCCTCAGAGCAAGCTAGCTAGCCAGACTAACCCAATTACTAAGTTCTGGATTTGATTAGATGCTCTGTTTCAAAAAGAGTAAGATTCAAAAGTGATTGAGGGTGATTGCCACGCAACTTTGAGCCTCCACGTGTGCACTCGCATATGTACATATGCCCATGCACATAAGAGTACACACGTGCACATGCACCCCTCCCACATACCCACGAAAATGGAAAGAAGCTGCAGAGATGGGCTGTGCTATGTATCAGGGGTGAGGGGAGGGTGGATGGCAGACAATGATTTTTGGATGGTCACATCAAAGACAGGCTACCCCAGAGTGTCACAAATCCACACAAGTGAGACAGGTGGCTAATCCTAGATAGAAAAATAGCAAATAAAATTCAGTGATGGAGAAGATCGCAGGATTTTGTGAGTGGGAAGCAGGGCATAGAGAAAGCTCTAAGTGGTGAAAGGCTAGATACAAACTCTTTTCATGGTTTTCCTTTGTACTTGAACATGAGCTTTGAGCATCATTAAAAAGCAGTAATCTGGCTGGATATGGTGGTGGTGGCCAGAATATTCCAGAGGTAAAGTTAGGAAGGTTGTAAGGTTGAGATTAGCTTGAAACACTCCCCCACACACACACACAAGAGCAACCTGGTATAGAATCCCCACATTCACTGGTGGGCTCAACATTCTTCTACAACTCAGCCTTGGAATGTGAATTTTCCAATGGTTCCCTCTTCTCCCTCATCTGGATCCCACTAGGTCTGGTTTTAGAGTGCCACATAATCGTCCTCTGTGATCTCTCTGTACTCTGGAAACCGAATCACCCTTTCCCTTTCCTTTTGCCTGTATTCGTTCTACCTTTGGTTTTGATCAGTTTAGAAATTTTGAAAAGTTAGATTTTTTTCTCGTCTTTTTTTTTTTTCCTACCCTTGGCAGCGCGGAACGGGCTGGAGGCCAGTTGTAGTAATGTGCATGAAAGTGAAAAAAGCAATACTAATGAAGAAAAGCACCAGTCCAGCTTTGAAAAGTAACTCCCATCAAGGGATTTAGACTGGTATTCTGAGCCAAGATGCCGATTTCTGTTTATTTTCTCTGAGCAGACATGGTGGCTGTGAATTGTTTGGCTTCCCAAAGATTTTCACAAACATCACAGCCATGCCCCAGGTCCCCTCCAGAGTGGATTTAATTGGGGAGTAAATGATACTCGTGTTTTGGAGTAGAGATCATTTGCTATGGTCCATTTGCCTAACCACAGGACTGAAGATCACCCATGCCAGGCTGTGACTCTACTCTTTTGTCCTTGACCATTGACTTTGAATTTCATACATGCTTGGCTGTGTAAGACCCACCTTGGCATCTGGCACCTTGAGATGAGAGAATTTATACCAGCATAACTATAGCTGGTGGGCTAGTCGTCATCGTCTCTCTGTGACATGTTGATAGGGATAGACCCTTTGTTTTGTGGCAGAGAGACAGTTTTAACAAAGAAAGAGTCTGGAAACAGCATCTTGCCGAGATTCAGTTCAGATGTGTGGCCACACTCATCCCCAGCATCAGCGCAGCAGTGATGGCATCCATCACAAATGAATGACAGGCTGCTGCCCTCGGCCCTGCTGTTGTGCTCCGAATGTGAGTTGTCCCCCACGGGCTCCTGTGTGTGCATTCTCGGCTCTGTGAACGTTTAGGGAGACATGGCTGATTTAGGAGGTGCAGCCTTGGTGGAGGAAGGCTCGTCTTGGGGGCGGGGCCTTGAGGTTGGCTAGCCCCACCCTGCCTCCACTCTGCCACTCTGCCAGTCTGCTTGCCCGCTTCAGCCTCTATGACGGATGTGACCTGAGCCACCCCCAGCTTCTGCCAGCCAGACCTGCCTTTCCTGCCATAATGAACCGCATCTCGCCCCTGGAACTATGAGCCAAATAAATCTCTCTTTTCTCCTCTTCAAGTTGCTGGAGGTTGAGTGCTGTCTGGTAGCAGCAGAGAATAACCCTGAGTCACACTGCAGCCTCCCCCCTCCCCCGCCACATTCTCCCAACTCAAGAGACACAGAAACCCAATGGTGAATTTCTCCACCTTGGCTTTTTCTGGCTTCCAATGGGGAAGAACAAGTATCTCCAGTCAGCAGGGACCTTTGCCACAGAAGCGAGTGGTCATTTCTGAGGTTCATGGGCAGTGGACCACTTGGCAAAACAACGGGCCGCTCTCCGGTCATCTGAGAATGCCAGCCTACTTCAGAAGAGTGGGTAGGGATCTGAGGCATCTGAGAGAACAGGGGGAGGCAAGATCCATATAGGGACCATGCTGGAGATGAAGCCAGGGAGCAGAGACTGGAGCTGCTTCCAGAATATACTGCTAACAATGCTGAAACACGTTGCTTCCTGATGCTTGTCCAAGGCCTGGGAGCAACTAAGACCAAAGAAAGATGCACCCTGGATCCATGACGGTGGTTCTCACTCATGCCACCCCTCGAGGGAAGGGCTTGGGGGATGTGAAAGGGACATTTCTGGTAGTTGCCAACCAATTGAGGGCACAGGCACGAAGGGCAAGCAGGGAGGCCAGACCTCAACAAGGCATAAGTTGGTAGCACCGAATAAAGAATCAGCCTACTGAGGCGTGTCCCTCTGAGAAGCATTCAGAACACAGGACCTTCTGGAGAGGGTCCTGTCCAGTGCCTGGACACACTCTGAGGCAGAACCTGAACATGGTGCCCGCCTGGGCTTTGTCTAGAAAGAGCCCTGTTTAGGGGGTCACAGGACCTTCCAGCAGTGAAGAGAAGGCCCGGTATCTCGGCCTTCTGAGACTTGATCTCAAGTTGTCTAGAAGCACAAAATACTTGCGGTGGTTTGGAAAGACTGCGAGTACAAGAAGGACAATCCTGTGGGAGTGACAGTGGGACCCTCCTCGTGACTCATTCTTTCTGGAAGGATTTAAAATGAGCCTGGTGCTTGAGGGGCAGGGAATGCTTCTAGTATTGTTGCCTGTCCATCACCTGTAGACCTCTGCAAACAAAACCATCCCCAAGATACACGAGTCCGTTCACCTTCTAGAAGGTTCTCTTGCTTACACAACTGCATTCCTCTTTTCCAGGCACTAACCTTATCCTCCTGCCCAGTTGTAAGCCTGTCGGTCTTGTCCCTCCAACCGGGGCAATAATATTTTTATATTACTCAGAGCCAAGTTAAGAAATGAAGGTAGACAAGCTCTGGCTCTGGTTCCTGAATTTTCTGCTCTTTCCCTCATTCACGGTGTGACTGGAGCCTGCCAATGCCTTGCCATTGTTTCTGACAGAAAAGCTTGATTGAAAAGAGATCTTAGAGTCTCAGGGGTATAACACCCTTCATTTCACAATGGGGAATTATTTTTTGTGGTATTTATTTTATGATTCCTGACCCTTGTTCTAAATCTTGCTGGTGTGTTTTTCATTTAAAATGTATTAACTGAAAACTTGGCTCAGTGACTTGGCTCCATTAAGCTCCGCTACAGCTTAATCCAGATTTTATTATACTGGGACTTGAATATACGAACTTTAATACGGGAGGAAGCTCAGGGGTAAATAGAGTGATTTTGATACTTACTATTCTTTTAACTCTTTTGGTCCCTCTCTTGGCAATGAATTGGAGGGTTTGCAGCTGGATGGGAATGATTGCAACACGTGATAACAGCGATCGTAGCCTTCCTGAACAAAAGGACTGGGTGGGTCCCTGGGTAGATGGTAGGGTAGGTGTGGTGCCCAGGATCTGGTGACTGGGTGAGGCCTGTGAATGTGGAGCCTTTCTGTACCCCATGTAGGAGCAGCCTCAACTTTCATCTGATCCCCCCTCAGCCTCAGGCTTAGCCCCACATGGTCAGCTCTGCTCAAAGCTCTCAAAGCTCTCAGGGCTTGGGAACCTGAATATGTCCAACGTGGCTCTTGCTGCCTCCTTCTCAATGCTGCTCTTCTGTCATCTCCCTGTCATGGACTTTACTTGGGCAGACAGCCTGCAAACACCTCCTCCCCCCAGACAGGAATCCAACGAGAGATGAGAAGTAACAATGACATCGAAGTCCGACTTCGTGAATCAGTGAGTTCATTTGGGTTACCTACAGAGGTAGGGGATGAGGGTTATGGATGGAAACAGGGATGTCTCAAAGCTTAACCACCAAAGCTTAGCTTATCACCAGAAAGCCTACCCCAGCCTGGGCAAGACTCACGGAGTGTATAACGCTGGAGTTCTCGGTGTAATTTGCAGCCAGCTTGGCTCCCCCACAGCTTCCTATTGACTGTTCATCTGGCCACGGAATCTTCTCCAGACTGCGGGGCAGATCAGAGAGTTGCCTCCTGTCATAGTTAAGTACAGGTGTCAACTTGATGGTTGAAGGTTTGAGTTCTGGGCACATTTGTAAAGAATTAGTGGTTGAGTTAAGTCCAGAGTGAACCTGCAGCAGATTGTCTAGTGCACGGGGAAGACCCAGACCATGGTGGATGGAATGAGCCCCTAGACATGTGAATAAAATGAGGGAACTGTTTTGAGAAAGGGGTCATCCTTGTGTGTACTTGGCCAGACATGCTGGTCTGCAAGTAAGGATCGTCTGCCTCTCAGTTGTTACGTATATATGGCATGGCCAGTTCCCTCAGCCCTGGTTTGGTTTTTACTGTCCTGCAGAGTTGGATGAGGAACCCTATCCAGTCTATCACAGAGGAGAATAAATCCCTTGTTCCTTTAAGTCATTTGATGGTGACTTTATCAGCAACCATGCAAGGGAACTGCAACACCTTCCAACAGTGGTTTACGGATTTCTTCCCCTTGGGGAGGGTGGGGTCTTGGGAATCCAGTGAGTTTCAAGGACTTCCTGACATTTAAGAGTTATTTCCTTTCTTCATTTCACCCGGATAGGATGTTTCAAATAGCTACACAGCAATCTCATCAGGTTAGACTAGGGGACGGGGCCTCATGGCATGTCACACATCCCCCCACCCCCTTGGGAAACTGAGCCACTGTCTCTCAGCTGCCTTCTCTACTTTCTCACAACTGCCCTCTCAGTGTGTCTCCGATCCCAACTTCCCCCACCTTGGCTGATCTCTCCAGACCCAGCACTAATCGCCTGTACTTGGAATACCTGCCAGCTTCTTGCTGCGGCTGCATTCATCCGTACCCCCTTTTCCAAGCCAGAGTGAGCACCTCCAAGGAGAACCTAGCCTGTTCACAGCCCTGCTCCAAACCCTGTAGGGACTTCCCACCGCCACCCCGCACATACAGTTGAAGGATTTCCCACTCCCTGAAGACCATGTGTCATTTGTCCCATTTCCCTCCCAGCTCTTCTCACACCCCTATCCCATGTCACACTGGTTCAGCCAGGTCCTGGCTAACACTGTCCCCCACCCCCAGTCCTGCCACATATTTCAGATGGGCTTCCTCAATGTGGTCTTTTCATGTCTCCTCCCAGTCTAATGAAAGCCTCTATTACACGTGTCCATAGAATGCTTAGCTCCAGTTCCAACCTAGCTTAAGCTCCTTTTCCAGAAGATAAGACAAAATATGTTAGTTGTTCCTAACTGTTGTGTGATCAGTCGCTTTCAGGCTTTCAGATGGGCCCGGAGAGCTTGCGTGTGAGAAAGACGTGCAGTGAGAAGTTTGAAAACAATATATAGAAAATGAGATAAAAAGTATGGGGGGGGATGGAGAGATGCTTCATAACCAAAAGGATCCAAGTTTGGACCCTCAGATTATCTCTTTAAAATGCAGGGCAGATACGGTGGCAGCCTGACCCTGGAAGGCGGAGCCTGGGAAACCCCAGAGCAAAGCAATAAGGAAGGAGGTCAATCCAGAATGATTCCTGATGCCACCCTTGGGCCTCCACAGATGCACACGTGCAAACACACACACACACACACACACACACACACACACACACACACACACTTTTTTTAATATTTATTTTTTATTTTTTTATTAACATTTTTTATTATTATTTCCATTCATACAAACTTAATAGGTACACCGGTTCCCTCCCTCCCTCCTCCTCCCCCCGAACCCCCTGCTCCCCCTCCCCTCACCCCTCCCTCCCCATCCCCCAATGCCTCCCGCCCCAATTCCCAGAGAGTCCTTTAATATGCATCCCTGACTCTCCTCTGTGCCCTCCTCTCCGATGACATACAAGGACCCAGTGGCATTTCCCTGAACCCTTTCCCGTGTTCCCCTTAAGCATAGGAACACTACTGTGGCTGCCAATCCCTTGCCTCCAAGGATCTTGGTGCCTTTAGCAGATGCTAGACTTTGTGAGGTCAATAGACACACACACGTTTTTAAAAAAGAAAATTAGATTAAAGTAAAGGGAAAGATCAATGAGGGCTCTTACTCCAATACTATTGACCAAAAGGAGTCATGAAAGTCACATTGAGATCAAAATGTCTTCATTTTTCACAAGAAATACCTTGAATTTAAGATGGTAAGTATGAGTTATAGACTGAATGTATTTGCTACTCTCCACCTCAAATATTTGCCCTCAGTATAATGGTATTTGGAGATGCGACCTTGGAGAGATTAGCTCATGAGAGTAATGGGACTAATGCTCTTAGAAAGGATGCTTTGGAGACTCTCTTGTTCCTTTCTCTATGAAAGGGTCTAAAAAGGAGCTAGCAGTCCATTATCCAGACAAAGCGCCTCAGGATACCTCCACCAGCTCGGTACACCAATCTCAGACTTTCATTTTCTAGAACTATAGGAAATGAGTATGTATTGTACCTACCACGTGGTCCCTCCCTTTTGTAGAAACCCAAAAGGACTAAGAATCTGTCGGTCACTAAGGAAACCAAGTCGTTATTTTAAAATGCAGAGTCTTTATCATGAGCTACCCTCAGCTGTCTAGGAGGCCCTCAGAAAGTGTCACGATGGTTAATAGTGTCAGCTTGATGGGCACCAGAATCACCTAGGAGACGAGCCTCTGGCCCTGACTGCGAGGACGTTTCTAGAAGAGTTTAGTCGAGGTGGAAATACCTAACGTGGGTGGGGCCAGTCCAAGGGGCGGAGTCCCGGCTGAATTAAAGGAGTGAGCCGAGCTCCAGTTGTTGCCTCGCTCCGCTACCTGACCGAGCGTGTAATGCGCTCAACTGCTCCAGGCGCGACACCATGACTTGCTGACCATGTTGTATGAGCAGAAAGAAAACCTCCTTCCCTTATGTGGATTTGTCAGATATTTTTATCACTGCAAAAGAAGAGCAAGCACAGCGAGGCCAGGCCTGGCACTTAACTCCCCAGGCCCACCAGGACGGCAGGAGCTGTACCCCTGAGCCCAAGTACATTCGGCAGAACAGGGCTCTCCGCCAACTTCTTGAGCCCCAATACCTTAGCGCTTCTGGAAGCAGAAAGAATTTTCTCAAGCGCGCTTCCAGTGTGATTCACTGACTTCGAAAAGAGGCCAAGATAATAAACACCTTGTGCAGTTGGGTCCCAAGGGATTGATCAAGCATGTGACCTTAGGCAAATCACAGAGTTGGTAAAGAGCAGCCCCAGACCCTTGCTCTTGACTACTGCATCAGATCCTGCCACCAGACCACTGACTGTGGCTGTTGCAGTCAGCCTGCATGGTTGCTGATAAATGACCGTCAAACAGCTTAAATAAATAAGAGTTTATTCTCTCTTACGATTCCTGGTTACACTTCTCAGTCCAGCTTGATGGGAGAGCATGCAGTAATACCAGGGCCGAGGGAACTAGCCACATCATCACAACATAACGGCTGAGAGAGGGACGATCCTTACTTGCCAGACCAGTATGTCTGGCCAAGTATACAGAAGGATGCCAACTCTCTCAATCAGCTCTCTGTGATTTATCCAGGGCCTAATCCCACCCACCATAGGCTGGGCCTTCCCATCAACTAGACAATCTCCTGTAGATTTGGTCTGGGCTTAACTCAACCACTAATTCTCTACAAAGGTGCCCAGAGCCCAAACCTTCAACTGTCAAGTTGACACCTGTGCCTATGACAGTGGCCCTCTATGGTCACCAGAATCCTGTGTCGTGACCCTCAGGTTTTCATTGTGTATCTTCTATTTTAACTACTCCCCAGTCCTACACAAATACACCCTGCCCCTGACAGTCCAAAAAGAAAGGAAACTGGTGTAGCTTCCTTTTGGGAGAATGTTCTAACCTCTTAATTCTCTGTCCCACTTCCCTAGATCATTACAGGAATAACTGGGAACTTCTAGACTTAACACATGTGTAGGTTGGGAGGTCTTGGTACCAAAGTCAAGAACTAAACCATTTAGAACATGATTCCCCATCACTCATGATGTAAAATGTGTCTGAAACACAGCACATCGTCTCTTTTCCCAGAGACCCAACCCTGGGTTCCTATTACCACCATTATTTTCTTTGGAGCACTAAGTACTTAAGCAAAAGGATTTAATTATGCTTTAGCAAATCTCCGTAAGAAAGAACTGGTACAAAAAGTTGATCAGTTTCAATTTTTAAGCCATACAGTTTTGTTATATTTCAAGCACCTCTGTAGATTGCCTACATCTTTTCAGCAACTTGGAAGTAGATAAAAGTTAAATAGATATGTGCACACACATGCGATCTGAATTCCTGGAGACCAAATGTATAAAAGATATTCAGTGCTAGACTTTAGACCATAGTATTTTTCTAATATTGCATTTGCTACTTGTACTAGTGATGGAAGAATATGAGTTATTTTCTCACCCAAAAAAAAGTAATGCAAATTAAGAATCTACAAATAGCACAAAACACAGATGTGCTGTACTGAAACCACAATCTACATTCGAGGTAGAAAGATGCAAATTCCCTGTGCCTTTCCCTGTCCATCTGCCGTGTATTCGCTGTGAGCGTGTGAAGCCAGGATTGTATTCTTCTCTTTGGGATTGCTCCGTGAATCTCCTTAGAAGGAGTCCACCTGCCTGCCATGTCTCTAACCATAGAGTTCAACCTGTGACCTCCTTTGGGAAGAGTCCGAATGGGTGGAGTAGCACATGAACCTCAGGACAGATGTTGGCACTGATGTTCTCAGGACTGAACTACTTCCAAGTCGAAAATAATTCGACCCGGGCTTGCATAATTGGAAAGTCAGATGCAATCTTACCATTCTCATCGGATGGTTGGGTGCGCTACGAAGCTCACTGGGAAAATGAATGGGGAAGCGCATTAGTGTGTAATCAGGATTCATTTTTCTATGAAGCTGTCAGAAGATTTCTTTGGAATTCGAAACATTGATTGGATTCTGAGCCCCAAACAAAAGTCGACAGTTAAGTTTATGTTTCGTGAAGATGAGCGGGGGTCATCGGTCAAAGAGAGCAGAGACAGGACTTGTGTTGTGGGTGCAGAAGTCTACTTGATTCTTAGCAGTGCTCCTGTGTCTGTCCCTGCCTGCGGAGGGCAAGGAGGTAACACATTCTTATGGGTTAAGTCACGTGGTCTGGCATCTTGTCATCGTGCTAATGATCCGCTGCCTAAGCCACACGGGAGCCCCCCCCTCCCCCGTTTCCCATTGCTCTGTTGCGCTGACCTGGCGCATGTAGCTCCTGCCAATGATGTACTTTTGTGCTCCTTTGTTCCTACTGGAATCCCGACCCCAGGAAGACAGGGACTTGGCTCTAGTCATCACTAACCCTATTCTCTAGACTAGTCTCACTCCACAGCAGGTGTCTGGCAAGGTATTGAGAGCTAAAGGCTGTGGGAGCTCTAGAAGGGAGCGATTTCTTGGGGCAAAGGTGATGGGCAAGGGTAGCTGAAATACCTTCCCGTGGGTCAGAGAAGTGAAGCTAAGTCACCTCTAGCAGAAGGGTGAGGAGGAAGATGGGTAAATATGTGAAAATAACTTCAAGAGGGGGAGGAGGGGCGATGGAACATCAGGGGAAAGACTGGGCCAGACTGAAAGGGCTTCAGCAGAAAGTGAAAGATGGTGTAAATCTGTCCAGTTGTTGGCAGAATAATAGAATCCTTTCAGTAACTGAGCAAGATATGGATGTATGTCAGGAGTGTACGTGTGTGTGTGTGTGCACACACATGTGTGTACTCGTTCTTGAATAACCTGTCTCCAAAACTGCACAAAATAAACCCCTTTTCCTTATGAAGTAGTTCTCCATTCAGGAATTTCATTATAGTGATGGAAAAACGGTAACCATTGTGTTGCCATTCCAAGGTTCTTTTGGCAATGAAAGGTGGGTCTCAGTGCGGGGTCCCCTTAGATGTGGTGAGTAAGAAGGAAGTGAGGACAGTTTAAAGTTCCTTCATTGTGTTTATTATTATTTAGCATTATAGGAATGATGTAGGCTGATGGCCGTGAACTGTCCACTTTACTCATGGGAAAGGGAGCTGCTCTGGCCTTTGGAAACTTTGCTTCCTGTTGTGTTTCTGGTTGTATATCACTGCAGAAAGAGTAAAATCACACTGAGAGAAAAAAGAGCCAGGCTACCAAACTTCAAGGCCTACCCCTTGTGATGTGCCTTCCTCCAGCAAGGCTCCCCTCCTAAAGGTGCCACGACCTTCCCAGACATTAACATCAGCTAAGGATGCAAACACGTGAGCCCGTGGGAAGGTTTCCCAGAACCATTGAAGCGGTGCACGGTCCCAGACCCATGGACGAGATGGAGATGGGAAAGCTTGGGTCAAGTTCAGTGGAGGGATGGTCCTCAAGGTGGATTGGAGGACCGGAACTGTCTTGCTGGATCTAGAAGATAGTCTCTGGCTTTCTTGAAGCAAACCAACTCTGGAAAAATGTCCTCTGACTTCCTTGCGCACACTTGCATGTGCCCGCCCGCACACGTGCACACGCGTATACAGACGCACATGCACACGCGCACACATAAATAATAACAATGAAATCTTGAAATAAGCAAAGACTGAAAACTCTTCCTTTGCTAGTTCCGTTGCTTTTCTGCTGTGTCGATCCCATTGTACCTGTGGAGCATAGAAGCTACACGGGGATGTTCTAGGCCTCTTTTCTTCTGTATCTGGCGATGTCACGCGGCAGCTTGTAGTCGCTGTAGCACAAGCACGTACCCCAGGGCAGTTGGCAGAGAAAACAAATCAGTGTCTTCTCCTCAGAGATCTGCTGTTAAAACATTTACCTATTGTCTTGTAGTGTAGTGTAGTTTGCTGCCTAGAAGGTAAAAGGAGGATCCAGCCTATGTGACATTAAGATTGGAGACCATTGAGAAGCAACTCCTGGACATGGCGGTAGGGGGTTCTGGAGCTCAGGTAGAGCCCGATAAAGCAGAACTCTGATTCCGTGGTGCGCTGGGTTCAAAGACCTAAGAATAGGGAAGACTTAACGTACACAGAGCAAACATTCCCTTTTGACAAGTATAATGAGATGTAAGACCGGCCAGCCATATGCCCAGACTCTTTGGTTCTGCATCTAATCTACTTCCCTTAATACAAATGTTAAATTCCTTCTAAACGTTTGCTTTTGAGTGTGTGGCAAGTCTGCACCCCAGTGAGACAGATTTTCATCTCGCCTAAACGCTCTTCCTGGCTAGACAGACGCTTCTGAGCTGTAGTTCTCTTGAACCCAGTTGTGGGACGAGAGGCTAACCTGCCTGGATGTTGACAATTTCCATAGAGTGCCTGGAAACTTCATTTAAAGGATACCCAGTGGGTGAGATTCAGGGGTCTCCCCTCCACCCCCTGGGGTCTTGCCTCCCCCTTCTGCAGTAAGTGTGCTGTGTGCCGTTGAGAGTGGCGTGACTCAGTCAGCCGATCCTGCACCACCCTCTGAAAAGCATGACCCACTCAAGGCATGCATGCACCTGACCTTTGACCTTGTGCCTTGTCCATTTCCTCCCAGAATGACTGCTCATGATCTACCCCGATTCACAAGCCCTCCATAATCGCCGTTCCTAGCACTACTTATATTCCATTACATTAACAGAGCACAGTCGCCTGAAACCGCTTCCCCCCAGTTGGGTCCTTGGGCTGTTTCCAGTTACTCTTTTTAATATATGGCAGGCCTGAAACATCTTCTTGCAAATATGTTTTTCTTTCCTTGGAATTATTCCTCGGGACATTTTCCCCCAAGAGACCTTACTGGGTCAAAGAGTAGGATCGTTTTTATGACTTGTCACATATTGCAAAATCCTTTGGTTTATGGTGCTACAAGTAAAATCAAATGTCTCTGTGCCCCCCCCCCCAGTCTTGCCAATAATTGTGTCATTTTTATGCATTGCTTTTGTGCTTCCTGGTTGCAGAACAATTCGTGTAGCTAAAGAGATGGAGTCAGAAAACAACAACTACAAGAATCACCAATAAATACACCTTCCTCTTAATTACAGCCTGGTGTGGTAATGTGGGGAGTTCAAATGCAAATCATAAAGATTACCAAAAAATTTTTTCTTGTTACTCAAGTGAGGTTAAAAAGAATACAAGCACAGGGCCGCCCCTAAAGGAAACTGAGGCAGAATGTAAATATTTCTGCTATCATTCTCCCCACTCTATGAAGCAAAAGAATTGCAGGAATTACTAAAATTTGGAAGCTGTGAGAATAGGCTTTGTTTTTGCAGCTGTGAGGTATGTTTAGTCAGACACAGTATGTAGGATATAATCTTTCTACTTGGCTTCAAAACTGGTTTGTTTGTGTGTGTGTTTTTTTTTTCTTTCAACTGAGGTGTGTGTGTGTGTGTGTGTGTGTGTGTGTGTGTGTGTGTGCGTGTGTGTCAGAAGGCACTATGTGTGCCTGTGGAGGCCCAAGGGTGACACCAGGAATCATCCTGGATTGCTCTACGTCCTTACTGCTTTGCTCTGGGTTTTCCCAGGCTCTGCCTTCCAGGGCTGAAATTACAGGCCACCATATTTTCCTTTCCGGTCCAGCATTTTATGTGGAATCTGGGGTTCTGAACTCAGGTCAAGAGAGTTTGTATCTGTGAAGCAGAGCAAGGGATCTCTAGAAAGCAGAGAGAAGCATGGTACTGCTCCAAGTGCCAGGAAAGCTGGGCTCGAAGCTCAGCTTCCATCTGAAGCAGATTTCATTCCTCTTTGCAGGGTGGAACTGAGCTCTGTTACTACTACCCTTCCTTTCTGACAAAGGGGAACTTATTCCTCTATTTCAACCACTCAGCATCTCTGTCTCTCTGAGCTTTGCAAACAGCTCCATCTTAGTCTGTGACCTTGTGCTCGGCTTCTCCTGCGCCGTGGCTGAGGTTTCTTCTGTAGCTCTTCTTCCTCCTCTTGCCTTCCAGGTGAGTGAGAGTGCCAGGGCATAAGTCGTGTGTGTCTCTCCAGACAGCTCGTACGTGTGGACTTCCTCCTGCTCGGAGTGGAACGTCCTGAACTGACTCTTCCACTAGATATTATTTCACAGAGAAAACGGGCCGTGTCCTTAGACCCGTATCAAGGGGACTGGGTGGAGATGTGATGATTGGGCCTATGCTATGGTCAAAGCGGTTCATTGACATCCTTTAACTTACATGGTGAGCTGGAGGATTTATGTCCAGCTGCCTCCTCCCACACAGTGACCAGAGGCTGCTAGGAGAGGAGCTGCGGTTTACTTGCAAGGTCACCTTGAACATCTCAAACAACCACTCCATGCCCGGGAGACTGGCAAATCTGTCAGAGGAGATGCCAGCAATGATTGGACCCACCTCACGGGGCTTCGAGAGGATAAAAAAGAGAGAGGGGAGAAAATTAAATAATCATATGAATGCCGGATTTCATCCTGAGCAACAGCGGCCTCTTCGAGGTGTCTCCTGAGGTCCCGTGGAGACGTCCTTGTGCAGTACTCACACCGCTTGGCTTTGGTTTCCCTGAGTTTTGCACATACATGGGTTGAAAATGGCATGTGGTTGCTTCCTTTGCTTTACTGTCTCTAACTAAAAGACATTGTAACCTCAGTCGGACAGCAAAGAGGATCAGCAAAAGGCAGTAATTCCTGAGAACGGGTCCCCATCTGTCTACTTCTGTCTCTCAAAAGATATCAACCTGTTGTCAGCAGAACTAGCGGGTTCTCTGTCCTGTTGTCTGTAGACAATAATGTGACTGTTGTCCTGCCCCCCCCCCACACAACTGGAGAAATAGAAGACAGGGGTAAGTCATCAATGTAGGCAAGTCTTAGACTTCCAGAGGACCCATTCTGTTTGTGTGTGCACGCATGTACACACACATATGTCCTTGTGCATGTGTGTGTTTGTATATGCATACATGTGTGTTTGTGCACGTGTGCTTGTGCATGAGTGTGTGTTTGTGTGTGCATGCATGTGCCTGACTGTGTGTGTTTGTATGTCAGGTGCACATTTAGAGACCAGAGTCTTAGGTGTCTTGTCAATCTTGGGTGTCTTCCTCAGGAGTCATTTCCTTTTATTTCTGAGTCAGGGTCTTTCAAGTGGGGCCTGAGGATTTCCACCGAGCTGCTGGCCAGCAAGCTCCAAGGATCTGCCCTTTGTCTCCCTGGCCTGGACTAAGAGGGAGTCACCGTGCCTGGCTTCTTGTATGTGGGTTTGGGGCACTGAACTCAGGTGCCCCTTCTTGCACTGTACCACCCAAACTATCTCAGACCACTCAGGACCATGCCTCTTAGGATCCGTGCTCAGGATCCGTACCACTTAAGCACGTGTGTGACTCTTTGGAGAGTCAAAACCCGTACAACTGGCGGAGGCCAAGCATTTGATTAGTGTTGAGATTTATGAAATAAGGGTCTATTTTTTTCTTGTTTTGTTTTTGCAAGCTGCTAATGTCCTTTTTACCCATGGCATTTTGTGGGCAGAACTTCCTTCCAGTTCTCCTTTTGCTGTTCGAACCATCTGTTGCTCCTCAGGGGGTGGGGGGGATCTGGGAAAGAATTAGAACTGTTATGTCAGGGACGCAGAGAGAAAGGAAGTTTCTCGCATCCAAAATAGATTTTTGCTTCAGGACAATTAATTGTGAAGTCTGCACTTTATGGAGAGGAAGGGAATTTTAAAAATTCTTTAACGTATTAAGAAGCAAGGATGGAGGTCTTATAAGCTCAATGGTTTTTCATAATTCGGCCAGTAGCAAGTAGCCTTTGAGGCTTGTGGCTTCCCGGCAGAGGGAAGATGGAATGTGTAGGAGGAGCCTGAAGCCCACTCCATAGACCTGGGGTTGGGGGTGAAGGGAAGGAAATGTCTAGATTAGGAGCGAGAACCTTGAGCACCCACCTCTGTTTCTGTTGTCACCAGAAAGATCCAGAAGCACATGGGGAACTGTCATGAGCATGTTATTCCAGAAACACAGACTTGTTTGTGTCTTTCCGGGACACTGTCAGACAATAGATTCATAAGTTATGTGGGTTCATTGGCTACCATTTGACAAGTAGTCCTTAATAGCTGGCCGAGGCAAACACAGGTTCTTTTATTTTTGGTTTTAGCTACTTGTCATGGTTTGAAATGTGTCCCCCACAGTCTCATGTGTTTGGCAAGGTCATGGCACCTGGAGAGGTGGAGCCTTGCTGGAGGAAGGCAGTCACCAGGGGTGGGCCTTGAGGTGGGTTAGTCCCACCCTACCTCCAGGAGAAGTCTGCCTTTGCTGCAAGCAGTCTGCAGCTCTCAGCTTCCAAGATGTCTGCAGTGACTTAGCCTCCTCCAGCTTTGGCCAGCCAGCCATGCCGCCTCTGCTTTGAGAGACTGTCCCTTCCCTCTGGAAGCGTAAACTGAATAAACCTCCCTTTCTCCCTTAAGTTGACTGACTTTGAGTGTTCTCTCATAGCAATAGTTAAGAGTAACTGTTATACTACTGTTCACTCTCAGAACACACATTTACTGATCACACAGCAAATACATCTCTGTCTACACAGAATGGCCGCCAATGTGTTAAAGAAACCGCATGCAGCAGAGTTCAAAGAGGCCTGACTCACAGGCAGAAGCAGGATGCGCGTGCTTTGTAACGACAGCCTCCGAGGGAATGAGGCGACGGGCCAGGCTGCAGGTTTGCTGGAGGCACAGGCTGTAGGGTCAAGCTAAAAGGTCAAAGTTAAGTCATGCCATGGGGTCAAGCGAAGCTACCCAGGTGAGATGTGGGACTGTGGAGATTGTGGAGGTGAAGGGCAGGGCCCCAACTGAGTACTGAATATTGAGTCCTGAGTATCTAGGCGCATTTGGATGGACAGTTGCATGACAATTCAAGTAGATCAAAGCGCTGTGGGGACTGAGGTGAGCCGGAGCCAGGGACAGTTGGGAGTTCTCTGCTTATGGGTCCCTTGCTACAAACACTGGGTGGTCAGATGCCAGGTTGTTGTTGGAGCTGTCACCGTGCTAAGGTTAGGCGTCTCCTCAAAGCTGAGGATATCACACCCCGTCCCTCGATCTGTGTGTTTTGTAACTTTTCAGACCTGCTCATGTGGTTCCAATTTACTTTAGTAAGTTGATAGAATGGAACCGTGTTCACTCAAGAACACGCTGTTTACCAGTTTGTGACTCATGGAAGATTCCAGATGGCGTGTATGCACCCAAGTTGCAGAGTCCTTCTGCCTCTGCATTTGCACTCAAAATGGAGTCTGTCTGGACAAGGAAGGCATATAGCTTGAAAAACTACTGGTTTATCCAACATGGAGTAATGTGGAGCGGGGCAGAACTTGATCTCAGCAGAAGCCTGAAGCATCAGGGTTAGTGGCATGCTCCCCCTGAGTACTTCCAAGGAGGGGGTACTCTGTTCTTGCTCTTGGTCACTTCCATAAGGGCTAGCACAGAACTGTCAATAACGGAGGGGGCAAAGGACCAAACTGGGTGCTAATATCACCTCTCCTGATCATGACCTTACAGTTGATGATGGGATGGGGTACTGGGTACACTAAGGGAAACGCTGAGAGAAGACTTCTCCCAAGCTGCTCTGGTACCAGTCTGGGTCAGTCTTTGCAAAATACAAAACGAGTCCTTTTCTGCATCTTCCACTCCAGTTCTGTGTAAGTACCGCAGATACTCATGAAGAGGCAGAAAAGGCTAGGGGACTGGAGAGGTGGCTCAGGGGTTAAGTGCATGCCTTGCAAGCAGAAGGTCCTGAGTTCAGATCCTGGATCCCAAGTAAAAATGCTAGAAAGAAATGGCGGTGGCCCACATTTCTGGCCCTGGGAGGTATAGCCTAGAAAACTCCAGAGCAAAGCAAAGAGGAGGCAGAACAAGCCAGGGTGATTCCCAAAGTCACCCTTGGCCTCCATAAGCTTGCACAAACACAGACAGACAGACAGACAGACAGACAGACACACACACACACACACACACACACACACACACACACACACACACGAATAGCCAGGGGAACTTTCCAAGAGTGGGACCAGGTATGCCATTTCCTCCCTCTTGAAAATCATGGAAATCATGGACATTCTACCTTTCCTTTAAATACCTGGTTGTCACGTTGGAAAGTCATAAGTCAGCCAAGGAAGGAAATTGGAGCTCTCCCATGGAGACAGTTAGAACCTGAGCTGTCCTAAAGGGAACTGAACTTTGAATAAACCAACTGACTGTTCAAATTCAAGGAGACGGCTTAAATTGGAAAAGCCTGAACCATCGTTAATCGGCCAGGCTTAGCTGCTCCGAGTACCCAGCATGCTGGGGTCTCGTGAGAAATATCAGGTGAAGGTCCAGAGGAAAGCAAAGAACAGCTTGTGTGAGCCTCCACGCAGCCGCGGGGGAGTCTGCGGCCTCCAGGTATCCGCGTTTGCCGTCTCTTCTCCTCCAGCAAGCAGTCAAAGATGTCCCTAGGCTCCCGCGAAGAGCTGCAGCTGTGTGACCCGAATGGGTTCACATTGTGCCAGAGCAGGGTGAAGATGTTGCTTAGTTACCCGGCATGGCAACTAGTTAAGTTTCTGTTGTCCCTAGGCTGGCCAAGGTTGGCGGTGACCAAAACCCTCACAGTTAGAGCGACCTATTCCTCAGGGAGACTTTCAGTACCACTTTACCAGCATCCCCCTTGGTCTATGGAGGAGGAAACCCACCCCATCCTCTTTTTAATCCTGTTAAGAACTGAGTGTTGAGTTTTTGCTAGTGTTAAGGACAACCAGTTCCTTCGTGTCCTGTTTCTTGGATTTCCTTGCCCTTCTAAGAGCTTCCTGTTTCCCCTCGCTCTTTCTCTGAGCAGGTTACTCTTCTCTCCTGGCAACCCCATACAGACGGGTGGGTGTTGGCATCCAGAGTCCCTGGTGGGCATGGACATCTCCTTAGACAATAGGACAGGAGTAACCCAAAACTCCATCTCTTGGGAGCATAGCAGGCACCCAGTCTGAAGGTCTTGATTTGCCCTTAAAATGACACAAGGAAGCCACTGATTCTCCACTGAAAACCCATTTATTTAACTCACCACAAACCACAGCTCTCTGTTCTTCGCTTTCTCTTGCCTCTTATTTCCCATGTAAACTCTCTGCATGAAGGTCTCGTGTGTCCCATTCCTTCACACACGCTCAGTGCCTACCACTTTGCCAGGACCCCAGACTTGCGTGCAGTATATGTTACAGAATTAATGTGCTGAGAAACAGAGACTGGAGAGGCCTGAGACTGTATCTGCCCCATTACATGTCGCTATGTAGCTCAGAGGAAGAAGCTTATTCCAACTCACAATTCAAGGCCGCTGCCAATCACGCCCGGGACGTCGGTCACATCACAGTCGCAGTAAAGAGCAGAAAGCAGTAGGTGGATGCACCGTGGCTGGCCAGTGCCCAGCTAGCTGCTTTGTACACACTTCTAGTTCCCCTGCCTCAGTGTGCTCTCCCGTGTGGATTAATACAACCAATACAAATCTCTTACAGGGGCTGTGCCCAGAAGCCCCCTCTTAGGAGAGGAAGTGAGGGGCTGAAAGCCTCTTGGGTGTGCAGTTGACAACACTAATCATCACAGAAAAATAAGGCGGGGGAGAGAGACAGTAAAGACGTAAGCAGAGAAAGGGGGGAAATGGGAGACAAAGTCCTGACAGGCAACTTCTGCTTGCCTGTTACTAACTCCAGCCTCTAATCCAGGGCCAGTCGGCTCTCCTGTCCAAAGGAGAGAGAGAACGTTCTTGTTAGCAAATAGCCTTTATAACACACCAGCGAAATATGCAAATGTTTATCAAGTGAGCATTTGGCCACTGTAACGGTTACTCTTTACTATTGCTGTGAGAGAGCATCCAAAGTCAAACAACTTATGGGAGAAAAGGAGATTTATTCACCTTAGGGTTCCAGAGGGAAGTACTTGGTGGAGGCGGCATGGCTGGCTGGCTGGAACTGGCAGGAGGCAGACTAAGTCACAGCGACCTCCACATGGCTAGAGCATTCCTGGAGCGTCTCTTTCCTATATTCTGTGGTCCCTTTCATATGGTCCATTCCTGGGAGGCTCCTATGAGATCTATGGAGGTTCCGATAGGGTCTAGGGCTGGTATGATCTCTTCGGGTGGTCTCAGCTGATCTCAGGTAATACAGGTGTGTCAAGCTGACACCCAGGATTAACCATCACAACCACAAAATCACTTTATCCATCAAGGATACAGGATCTTTCCTGCTTTGGATCCCAGCTCTCCCTGTGTTCTACCCCACCTCCCATACACTTCCTCAGAGGCTACGGAAGAAGGAGAGATGTCCATCATTTGGGACAGATTACCATGGCACGGGAAGAAGACTCAGAGGTGACAGGTGCCCTGCAGGTCAGGCGGCCCAGGCCCTGTGAATCCCATGAGAGTCCAGCTGCCTGGTACCCCCGAGGGCCTCCCTCCTCAGCTGCCGCTGCGACAGCCCTCCCTGATCAGACCATCTTGCCACAAGCTGTGTGAGCTCCCTGTGTCCAGAGTTGGCAGCTCACTGATCACCAGAAGGAGGCCATAGCAAGGGGCGGTCCTGCTTGGCTTACTGTGCCAAGGGGTGTCTGAGGTCGGGGGAGACAATGCGCAGCTCCTATTCGTCTGTTTTATGTGTTTCATGTAGGATTTCGATTTTTTTTTTTTCCTGGCAAAATGGAGCTCTCCTTCAGACGTGAATACACAAAGGTGTTTAAATGTTGCCTTTTTCAGAACTCATGGACTATGAGTAGTGGAGCTTCCCACCTCAAAGATGCCTGGATTGCAGAAGTATGGCGGCAGTTAGTAAGCAAGCATCGCTGTTTTCCCTGCGTGGCTGGGTTCAAGTGATCGCCAGGGACAAATGGCGTCGAGAATGGCATTGGGAATTGGGAGAAGCTTGCAACATGCACAGAAGAGTCTTAAAACCACAGACTTCCACCTCTGAAATTCCTTTCTGTCTTTGGCACTGTGTGACTCGACAGGTGTGTTGTCCGCCCCAGTAGCAGGGGACAAAATACACCTTCTAGAAAGAGCTCCAATGTCTCCCGGGTCTTCTGGAGGCAGCTGTGTGGCCCTCTAAGCTCCTCTGCCTTTTCTCCCCGAGTTGCTTCAATGTTTCCCCCAATGCTGCGCGCTTGGTGGTCAGAAAGGCCAGGAACCCAGGACTGGTGGAAGTAGGGGAGAAGCGAAGTAACCCATCTACGCCTTCTTCCTCCTGGGCTCTGACTAGGCTTCCAGAAAGTTCTCTAGTTCCATGAGAGTCACATGTTCCCTAGGTACAGCTCCTCGTCACTACAGTGTTTACGGTGCCTCCAAGGCTGCTCTCATCGCTTGAATTGCGTCCCCCACAGACTCATGTGTCTGGGAAGGTCGGGGCACCTTTAGGAGGTGGAGCCTGGCTGGAGGAAGGCGGTCGCAGGAGTGGGTCTTGAGGTGGATGAGTCCCACCCTACTCCCGGGAGAGGTCTGCTTTCGAAGTTGGCAGTCTCGCAGCTCTCAGCCTCCTGGAGTGATGTGACCCAGGCCTCCTCCAGCTTCTGCCACCAGCCATGCCACTTCCACCATAAAGGACTCTATCTCCCCTCTGGAGCCATAAGTTGGCTAATTCTCCCTTCAGTTGCTTGACTTTGCGTGTCTCTCACAGAAACCAAGAAGGTATCCAGCACAGCCGCCAAGCACCAAGATGCTCTCTCAACCAAGATTTTTCTTTCTTTTTTGTTCTTTTAATGTTTCCTTTCCTATATGAACATAGGGAATTTATGATATTTCCACACCTTAAACCCCAGTCCTGACCCCTTCCTCTTCCCATCACAACCTTCTTCTTCCCTGCGGGTCTCCCTCCTGTTTTCATGTCTTTTCACATGTGTGGCCCACTGAGTTTCATCTGAGTTGCCTTCGATGGCATGTGTCCGAGCACTTGTGGGAGTGTGGATCTTATCAGTGGATCCACCTTAATGGGTCCATTCTCCCTTTTAAAAAAGTCAGCAGTCAGAAGGGCTCTCCCAAAGTCAGACCAACCCAATCTCCCCATCCTAAAGCTTTGTAAGAACCTAAAGATGGGAAGGTTCATCTTTGGACAAGACATTCCACTCAAGGCAGGACTGCTGCATCTAGGAGCTCAGTATGGTGAGACTTGTTCTTACCAGAACTGCATAATGACGGACAGGTCAACATGTCCCCATAGAATATCGAGGAACTCAAGAGATTAGAACACACAGTGGAAACCTTGGATACTGCAGCTGGATGAGTGAAGGGAAACGCCCCTATCAGTGGGGTGGCCTGAGAAGAGGCAACCTGCTGTGCCACAGAGATCTGAACCCCCACAGGAGGAGACGGGCCAGGGGCACCCCTGGGATCCGTAGAAGCAGACAGGCAGGAGGGTGGGATTGATAGAAGGATGGGTGGGAGGGGGGGTGGAGGGAAGCATGGATGGGTACTCAATCGGTTTGTAAAAGTAGAAAAGCCAGTAGACAAGCCAGAGGGAACCCTGGGAGTCCATGAAGATGGATGAGTGGGAGGGTGGGAGAGAGTGGGATGGACTGAAGAAAGGAGGGAGGGGAAGAAGGATGGGCAGGAGTGGTGATGGAGGGAAGCAGGGATAAGTACTCAATATGTTTATAAAGCTAGAAAGAAGCTTAGAAATAGCATTAACCATCAGTCTCTAGAGTGGGGCGATGCCTCTTCAGGTGCTAAAGATACGTAAACCTTTCATAACATCCCTTTTCCCATAATTCAGGTGCTATCAGCGGCTTGCTTGCGGCCCCCGGGCACATTTACCCGGGTTGCTGATGTGTGGGGGCAGCTGGGAGCATCATGGTTTGCTCCCGTGGCGGGGCTCCAGTGACCCCCAGACGCCATCAAGCCTGGAGCACTCTCTCTGTCGCCAACCTATATTCCCTTTGGCCCAACAAGTAGGAATTTGAATAAATATTTACCATATTGGCAAATTTATGTGGGGCGGGAGTCGCTGAGCAGTAAAAATAAGGTTAAAATATGGTCCTTAGGCAAATATTTTAAAAGGACCCTTGCCCTTAGTTCATGTCAAGATATACCCAGAAATGATCCTGCCCGCTTACTTGCCAAAGTACAGGGGCTGGCATGGAAATGTGTGCCTTCCCATGCCCACGAGCGTCTGCCAGCACGTGCATTGCTGGGCAGGGAGCGTTCCACAGCCCCTGTGCGCCACCACTTCTGGTGGAGACAGACAGGCCTGTCTTCGGTCTTCAGGTCTTCTGTGTCTTGGCCAAAGCCCCGAGTGAGCTGGGGAAGGAGGGGGAGTGGGGGAGACTGCTTGGGGCTGAAAGATGAATGGTTTCATCAGTTCCACAGAGGAGGGGAGAGAGGGGCCCTGGGACTTGCGAAACATCTTATCTGGGCAAAAAATAGCTTGAAAAAACAGGAGATTCCTGGAAAGCAATGATGCTGACAAGCGGAGAGTGAGCTGGAGCTCGCCGCGACGCCCACCAAGCAGGGCTTGGTCCAGAGGCAGGAGAGGTGCGGAGGCGGAGGGGGCCCAGGCTGGTCTCCTACCCGCCCTTCGTGGGGGGGTTCCCGTGGCCGCAGACACGGCTGTCGCGTCTCCATCCTGTGCCCTCGGCTCTCCTTTCTGCCGGGCACCACAGGTCTTGGCTCCTCCGCCAGCTTGGGCTCGCTGGGCTCACACGGGTCAGTCCTGGCACGGGCTTTGCCCCGCTGCCTGCTCTCGGCCTCGTGTTCTGCCTTGCTCACTCTCAGAAGGGCTTCTTTGCAAAACAGTCACTGTTATCATGATTGTTATCATTATTATTATTTGAAAATGTGATTTGCAGGTGTATGTAGCTTGCCACTGTGTGTGTGTGTGTGTGTGTGTGTTAGAGTCAGAGGACAGCCTTTGGGAGTCGGTTCTCTCCACCCTGTTGAGCAGGTTCTCTCGTAGTATTCCTGCTGCCCTGAACACACCAGCCCAGCTGGCCCGTGAGTTTCAGGATGATTTTCCTGACTCCACATCCCATCTCACTGTCCGAGTGCTGGGGTCGCAGACGCCAACCACCACATCTGGACTCTTTTTAAACACAGACTCTGGGATTCGCACTCAGGCTCTCAAGGCTTGCAGGAGCAGCAGTCCTCTTTACATGGCTACAGGAGGCTTCTAGCAGTCTCTGGGTGCTGGCGCCTTGGCCTTGCTCATGTGGGGCCCTCCATGTGACCTTTCCTGTCCCATGAGATCAGGAGTACTTGAACGGACCTGGAAGAAGCGTGGGCCGCTCCCCCCCCCCCCCCCGGAACCAAAGCATTGCCCCCAGAGCACTAAGTGGCATCTACTGCCTTGGGTTGTGCGTGTGTGAATCCTTTGTGGAAGATGCTTGTTTGAAGGCCAAGACCACAGCCACAAGCCAGAGTAGCCAATGGGTGCTCCCAGTGCGAGGCGCTCGGTGACCATCACGTATGTACAAGGCAGATGTAGGCGCGGGATGGGACCACCAGCTATTCACGTCAAGCTCTGGCTTCAGAGCTCCGAAGCAAAGTGACTGCTCCCTCAGGCTGTCGCTCGACTCAACTTTCTAGCTTGCGAGGAGCCTGATGAGGAGGGTCTAATGAGCGAGGCATGGGCCATGTCAGGTACGTGCTGCGCAACTCGATCGTGTCCCTGAAAATTTGCATGTTGAAGGCCTAACCTACATTGCTCCAAATGTGACATTCTTCAGAGACAGTCTTAGGAGAGGTGACATGAGGCAGTGTGGCCTCCTACCCAGTCCCCCTGGTGTCCTTATAAAGAAAGGGGCGTCTCCGTTACTTTCTCATTGCTGTGCTAAAATACCGTGAGCTTGCTTTATTTCGGCTTAAAGCTCCAGAGGGTTGCAGTCATGCCATGCAGCCATGGCAGGGCTGGCACAGCAGCTGGCAGGGAAGGGGTGGGGTAGCAGAGAGAGCAGTAGGCTGGCTGGTCACATCGCACCTCAGCTGGGGAAGCAGAGAGACATTCAGCGCTCAGCTTGCTGGCTCCAGTTTATACAGCACAGGGTCTCCCACCCAGGGCGTGGTCATGACACAATTAAGATGGGTCTTTCACAAAGTTTGTTTATGTGCGTCTGTGTTTGAGACAGAGACAGAGAGACAGAGATTGATGGACAGCAAACAAGCAGGCAGTGACATGCATGCTGACGTCAGAGGACAGCTGCTCAGAAACCAGTTCTGTCCTTCCCCCATATGGGCTCAAGGGATCAGTCAGGTCACCAGGTTTGCATGACGTGATGATTCGTCTCCCTGGGATGGTCTCATATTAATTCACGTAATCAAGATAATCCCTTACAGACGTTCTCAGAAGCTAACTTTAATCTAGACCATCCTCCCCAAGAGAATGAAAGAGCTTGCCTCCTAAGCTGCGTGCAGACAGCTAACACTCGCAGTTATAGGATTAGGTACACAGAAGGACGACCTTCTACAAATTCCCAGAAGGTCGCCATCTACCAGCCACAGATTTTGGATTTGTAACTTCTAGAGCCGCAAAGCTTAATTCCTGGTGGTTACAGCCACGCGTTCTGTGATATTTGCTAGGACAGCCCTAGTAATACAGTGACGTATTCACGTGTTTATACGAGCAGTCCTGTGCTGTCTTGAATAATCACAACCCCCCAACAGTGTAAATGCCATTTACTCAAACCGACTCTTCTTCACTCCCTTGAGGGAGTGTGGAGGTAGAAGGACAATTCTAGAAAGGAAGTACAAGCCCCTAAGTTTAGGACCCAGGAATTGCTGAGTAGATGGAAATCAAGACCAAGCCATGGTGGGCTCGGCCTGAGAAGGTCTGCCCAGAGCCTAGGGGGGCTTGGAAGATGGTGTGTAAGATCCCCAAGCCCCGTGCTGCTCCACAGAGACAGAAAGGAAGGCTGGGGGGGTGACCTGAGGACTGAGCCCCAATATGTTTGCCACCGTTCCTGCTGACAGTTTCCTGGGGCTTGGGAAAGACAAGCTTTGGGTCTCCTCTTAAGAAGGTCAGAGAGACAGCTGTGGCCCTCGGAGGGATTTCTTCTCCATCTGTGATCTCCGAAGGAGTTCAGCCTAGAGCATGCCTAAGAAAGGACAGATTTCTAGCATAACTTGTGATGATTCAGGCAATTAGTTGTAATTGAAAATCTCTAGATGCATTTCTGGCAGTGGTGCTGCCAGATGACCCCCCACTCCTGGGGGCGTCTAACGAGAGGCTAAACAAGAAAATGCGTGTGTTTTAGAAAATCTGACAATTCACGTTTGAGACAAGTTTCATCCCCCGCTGCCCGCAGCCCCGCATCTGCAATTGCTCAGATGAAAAGCGCGGCGAGACTCGGATCTGTAGACACTGTCAATCTAAAAGGCTGCCTTTTGCTCTTGAAAGGTATCCTTGAAATTGCTCCCAGGCTTTGGCCCCGACTGACTTCCCAGGCACATCTATCTAATTGGACGGGTTCAGAATGCAGCGGGATGATGGTTAAGTTGCCTTTGAAAGTTAGCTGCGAGGGCAAATGGAGATACCAGTGCACAAGAACACATAACACAGAACCTTCTGGAAAACACTGTTGTCAGGTAGCCCTCTCGGATGGGTCCCTGGAGCTGGCTCTTGGGGAGCCAGGATGGGTCCGTTTCTCTTCTCCCTACCGGTCTCCTTCTTTATGTGACTAATGGGCTGACCTGAAGATAACTGTCGGAGGTTGCAGTGCCCCCAATAATCAGGAGCTAATGGACTCCCAGAGGTCCTGGCCCCTGGCCAGAACCTCACTAACAACCTGAGATTTTTTTTTCCAGCCTGCTGGTCAGCCCTAGCTGTGTGGTGCTTAGAGACCTGCTGATGACAGCATTCTGCACAGCAACTAGAATTCACTGTCACTCACATTTGCTGTCCAAGTGGGTGGAGCCAAGGTGCCCAGGCATTTCTCTTCTGTTCTCTTGGCTCTGTCAGTGGCTCACTATTCACTGCCATGCTGATCAGAACCCCGGGGTTGCTAGACCATCTCTCTTCACGTGTAAACCTTGGTTCCATTTAGACAGTCTGCCTCTACTTAGTATCTATCCGTTGGACTCATTTCAGCGCTGACGAGCCTGTATCTTAGGTCAGCTATCCCTTTGACAGTCACTTAAAAGGCCTCAGAATGGTCTCTTGGTTCTTTCCACTTTAGAATGAAGGATGCGAAGTTTCCACCTGTTAAACACATGGGTTGTCACATCCAATGTTCCACTCTTGGTTGTTATGACATGTTAATTAAAAAAAGGAAAAGACAAACAAATTTTTCTTTCATCTGTGCCAATCTATCCAAGTAAACTACATCAGAGGATAAGAAGGGAATTTTCCCTCTACCCCTACACTACTGAAGACCCCATACAGAAAAAAGGGGACAATTGCCAGGTGTGGTGGTTTGAATGGAAATTGTCCCCCGTGGACTCGTGTGTTTGAATACTTGGTCCTCAGATGGTAGCACAATTTGGAAAGTGGAACCTTTAGAAGGTAGAGCCTTGCTAGGGGATGTCACTGGGGGTGGGCCTTGAGGCTCTCTCTCTCTCTCTCTCTCTCTCTCTCTCTCTCTCTCTCTCTCTCACCTCTTCTCTCCTCCCTCCCCAGCATGGGTGCAAGGAAACAGCCAGCCCCCTAATTCCATCCTATGCTTTCTCTGCGCCACCATGTGGTCCCCCCCCCACCACGACGGACTCTATACCAGCAAGACAAATGAGAAACCCTGTTTCCTTTAAGTTGCTTGGATCCAAGTGTTTTATCACAGCAACAGAAGAGCATGTGGAACACTGGGTAAAGCTTCCAGCACCTGGTCAACCCAAGCAGCACTCCTAGCTTCATTTCCAATGTGGTCACCTCTGTGGTGGATTGCAAACGTATGAGCCAAATCACCTAAAATAACTATGTAATTAGGTCAAAGCCCAACTGAACTCTAATAAATCCTAACTTAGATCCAGGCACCAAAGTTCTCATTCAAAAAATTGTAGAGGACACATTGAAGATACTTCAGAATTCTCAATTATTGCTTGTGTTTAAGAAAAAAGAAGTGTTGGTGTTTTTTAATAGAATGTGAAGAAACCTCAGCCCTGTTCTTATGACACTGGGCTTCAGGAGATGTGTCATTTGAGGAACGTAACCTAAGTGACCATGACTGTTTGGTGGTGGTGGTGGTGAATTGACTATCAGGGTGGTACAATTAAGCAACATGCCTGTGTGTTGTGATGACATTTCAAGATCTTAGTCTCCAAGCGAAGCAGGCACCGTAGGGGAGAACTTCTGAATCAACACACATACCCTCCAGGTAACTTCTATTTTTCAGTTAAAAAAAACTGAAGGGCTGGAGAGATGGTTCAGGGGTCAAGACTCTGCCTTGAAAGCAGAAGGACCCGGGTTCAGATTCCAGGTCCCAAATAAAAATGCCGGAAAGAAATGGCAGTTAGTGGTCTACATTTCTAGCCCTGACATGCAGAGCCTGAGAAATCCCAGAGTGAAACAGAAAGGAGGTGGAAGCAATCCAGGATGATTCCCGGAGTCAGCCTTGGTCCTCCACAAGGACACACAGTGCCCTCTGATACACACACACACACACACACACACACACAAATAAATAAATAAATAAATAAATTTTTAAAATTTTAGGAGAAAATTGTACTTGGCTCACAGGTTTTTGTGCCTGCTATGTTTACGATCCAGGTTGAGCATGCGTAGAAATGGTCCTGTCCGCCATTTTAATCTTTCAAACATGTGTTCCATGAGCTTAAGCTAAGCACCGTTCACCATCTTTCCTCCTTGAACTATGACCTTCAAGAGCCATGACTTGAATGTACGTTGTCCCCCGCAGGTTCATATGTCTGTCACTTAGGAAGGTTGTGGCACCTTTGGGAGGTGGAGCCTTGCTGGAGGAAGGGCCTCGAGGTTGGTTAGTCTCTCCCTGCTTCTGCTAAGAATCTGCTCCTGCGGTTTGTTCCCTTGGCCTCCATGATGGAATGCGACTTCAGCCTCTTCCAGCTTCTGCCAGCCAGCCACGCCTTCCCACCATTATGGACCTGTATATCCCCTCCAGGAAGCAGAATAAATCTCCCTTTTCTCCCCTTTTGAGTTCCTTGAGTCTCACTGATGTCTTGCAGCCGCACAGTGAGTAACTGCTACAGTGAGCATGCTCAGGAATGTGCCCACTCTTAATGTTCTTTCCTATATGAATTTGTATAGATTCCCCAGATAAAGTCCCTTTGTGCCCTTTGTCCAGGAGGCTGCTGCTTCGAGAACTCATATTTTCCTTAACACCTGCAGGTGACAAATCTTTCTCCCCTCTTTTGTTTCCCAGGCTTGCTTTTGGTTTTGTACTCATCAAGAACTGAATCTGCTGCATTTGATCAGTGTTTTAATTAGTACTTGAGTCAGCGTGGGTCATTCCCTCCAATACTCTGGGGGCCTTAATAATCAAATGGCAGAGGAATGGGGGAATTTGACCTGTTTGTTCACAGACCTTCAGACTAGCCTCCGGAGCATCAGGTTTTCTGGTTCTCAAGATTTTAGACTCAATTTGAGTTTATACCACCTCTCTCTCTCTCTCTCTTCAACCTCTGCATCTATCTCCCTGGAGAACCATAATACACTAGTTGAGAGTTAATATATCTGAATTTGGAAATGGTATTTGCTTTCAAGTCAGACCTGAATAGAATAAGGCTGGAATTATTGTAAGGACAATAATGTTTACCATGGTGAGAATTAAGGGTAACATATGTTCCGAGCTGAATCGAGTCAGTGTTCATGAGTAAAGAGAGGGTATTCAATGACAGAGGGAGGAATGTCCCCTCCTTAGGTAGTGGGTTCCTCTTGCAGCCCAGGGGACTGTGATTACCTGCAAGCGTCTGAAGGTACAAGCAGCCAGCAATATGAAAAGGAGATTAAAGCATCAGGATCCTGCAGGAAGGACCAGTTAGAGATCCACAGCCAACTATCCTTGAGGCAACCGAGTCAATCAAGATGTTCAACAATATATTCATTGTTACATGGAAAGAAATATACACACACACATACACAAATGACTGAATGGTAACGTAGCAGAAAATCACTAGCTAGTTTTGGTTTGTTGGCCTTTAAACTTTTCCTGAATATTTTAAAAAGATTCTATAATGAGTGAGCATGACCTTGATTGATAATAGGCAATAATGATGATGGCAGATAAACAGATGATACATAAATGTGTTATAGATATGGAGATGATACATAGATGATAGCTGATAAATGATGGAAGTTATAGACAGATATGATATTAGATGATAGTTATATACATGACAGGTAGCTAGATAGATGGATAACTAGATGATGAGAGCTATGATAGTTAATAGAAGATAGATGGGTAGATAGCAAACAGGTGTTCCTGATAGTCTGGTAGGTGAGTTAGCAGGTGATAATTGCTAACACAGCTCTGAGTTGTGCTCTTGGCTTCTGGACTTTCTCCCAAAAGCTTAAGGGAACTTTGCAAGCACTAATCCCACTGTGAGTCTTCCAGTGCTTCCAACTGCCCATAGGATAAAGTCCTTCAGCCTGACCTGAGGAAGACCCTTAAGATCTGGCCTCTCCGCAGGGACGACCTTCCCAGTGCTGTGGCCACACAGAGCCGGTTCCCCCCTCTGATGCCACCATGTGCCTGTGCCCCCACCTTCATTCCTTCTTCTTGGCATGTCTTCCCTCTTTCTTCTCTGCAAACCCTTTGTATCCTCCAAGGCTCAACTAGAATGTTACCCATTTTGAGATGTCTTTTCCATTCCCTTCAAGAAAAAAAAAAGCTTGTTTCCTCCTCTTTGGCCCCTTGACACTCCAGGGCTGCCTCTAATCAAGTCCCCCAGTGTTCATCACTGTATTTCCAGCGGAGCAGTTTCCACGGAGGGAAGGCTGAATAAATATTACCTGAACGAGTGAAGAACCTTTATCGGTGCTGAGAAGACCAGAATCGCCCATTTTTCTGGAACCGCTCTTTGGGCAATGGTGCTTTGTTTCGAATACCTTAAGTTTAAACATAAACAGGAAATGACTGAAGATTACTTGCCAGTCATGTGATCAGGAAAGCATCAAAGAAATCACCTCAAGACTGGTAATACCAGAGCAGCTTTAACGGTGCCCACCTTGGTAGTTGATCCTTATTTCCTGCCCAACTTTGCCATTGAGCTTTCCTCTCCTAGTCTCCTGCGCTCGTGCAAATGATGAACTCCTGGGTGCAGCTGATCGGCTCCGCTGATCAGGGATTTGCCCCGTCACTGCCAGCACTCAGAGGCCATGCTATGCGGCACACACATGTTCTGGGAGCTCTTTCCTCGTGGTTCCCACAGGTAAAGGGAATCCTCATGAGATCACCAAGTAAGTGTGACCACGTAAGGTGTGCAGCCCCGTCTCCTGGTGATGAGAGCTGCGCCGGCGCCAACTCGCTCTTTGTTGTGTGAAACGGTGCTTGTTCACACTGGAGACTCCATTCTACAACCTGCTTTTAACTCCATTTCCGGTGGGAAAAAAAGAAGCCGGATGACTCGTGGAGTTGAAGGCCACACCTTCTGTCCAACACCACCCACGGGCACAGAGTGATAACTTACTCCTACAATAAATTGTAGGATCAATTCCTCAAGGAATTTGTTTCCTCCTCTTTGGCCCCTTTGATATTCCAGGGCTACCTCTAATCAAGTTCCCCATGGGTTTTTGTGTATGCACCCCGCTTTCTCTGTGAGGGATCCGGACTCACCATTCACAACTCAGTGCAGGTATCGTCTCCTCCGGACTGTGTAAACACAAAAGCCTGTGACGTTATATCAGGAAAACCAGGCCTGAGAACTTACTAGACACACCAGAAAACTGTACAACATCCTCACTTGGACCCACGGAGCAGAGGTTTAATCCACTGTGATAGGGACCCCCCCACCTGCTTGAGACCACCTATTGTGTGTCTCAAGGGACCCGCATGTGCACAAAGAACGATGGCTTCCGTTATGTCCTAATGCTGCCTATTCAGACTGCCAGCTGGCTCTCTGGACCTGCTGTCTGTCTGTTTCTTTGTCCAGCAAGGCAGAGTGGATTTTTCTGAGGACTTGACCAGCTGCATAATTCTTTCTCTCCAGAAACTCCCCGAATCCATAGGCCCTAGAGCCCACACGTCTTGCTTACTACATAGGGCCTCATTGTCTCGGTCACAGGTTGACAGAAGGTTCGAGAACCGTGTCATCTGAGAGTTTGGAATGTGATCCAGGGTGACAGAATTACCTTCATAGCAACCCTATGGGTCCAGCCCCTTCTCTCGGGGGGCTGGGAGGCTGGTTCTCTCTCAACCAATTGCTCACGGCATAGGAAGATTAAAATATCTTATTCTAAGTTAGATTAGTTGCTGTTGCTTCGATCCACAGTAAATTATGGTTAATAAAAAAATTAATTGTTTGTCCTTGGGCAAAGATATCATATTGGTGAAAGGATAATTCTATCTGCCCTCCCTACCTCTTGGGACCATTGGAAGAGTTCAGTGTAGTGTGACGCATAGGAAATCCTTCAAAAACAGTGAAGATTCAAGCAAACTTCAATAGATCCATTTGTCTATAGCAAGACGACTGGGAGAGCTTTTCCTCAGCACGAAATGGGTTTTCTTTCTTTGCGTTTTAGCTTTAATTGCTTGTGGTCAATCTCTTTCCAATTCAGGAAGTTTTCAAAGTTAGAGGTTTACTTTCCTTTTCTTTCGCGAGATATTTAATACTTGGAGTATTTCTGACACTGAAATTACCCACTCTGCCGATGCCCTTTGCCAAGTCAAGCCTAATTTTTATATTATTACTGCTATATGGGGCCATTTCCACTGCTCTGTTTGAAAGTCTGAATAAAGTGGCTGTTCCTATTATACCCAAGGTCTTTTTTCACAATGTATTTTATATCCTTTTAGATTTATGGAATAAAATCAGTTAGCTAGGGCCACCGCAAAGACTCACAGGATGAGTTGTGTAAACAACAGAAACTATGTCTCTGAGTCCTGGACATCCAACATTGAGGTGTAGACTGTACTGGCTCATCCTGTTGTCTCTGTGGGAGAATCTATGT
This sequence comes from Typhlomys cinereus, assembly GCA_023101885.1. Lineage (NCBI taxonomy): Eukaryota > Metazoa > Chordata > Mammalia > Rodentia > Platacanthomyidae > Typhlomys > Typhlomys cinereus. The sequence goes on along the minus strand of JALPQD010000349.1, from coordinate 103,421 downwards.
CAAGCCTCTCTTTGGCTTATAGATGGTGACTTCTGTTTGTGACTCTGCTGAAAACCTCATGTCTGATTACATGTGTTCTGAGTACTGGGGGTTGGAACTCTAACCTATCATTTTCAGTGGTATTATTCAGCTCATGACAGAAATTCATTCTATAAACTCCCTATCTACAATACTATCTTAAAGTTCAACATAAGGCTGTGAGTTAAAAATAGATGGGAAGTAATTTATAGAATGATCCATGTTTCCTGGGTAAATGCTGGAGCTGGAATCTGAGAGTATAGCACCCTAGCATATAGCTGGGTTACTAAGCAACCTCTCTATGTCAGTAATAGATAAAAACACATGGGCACACTACTGCAAGCTACGTGACCCAAACCTTGTCCATGACATGGTGTCCTAAATGATGATTGGCTTTTGGTAAACGGTACAGTCTTTCCTCACTCAACATGTTAATCTCTTTCCTGGAATTTCAGCCATTTTTTTTTAAGAAAAAAGCTTCTGAGAATCAGTTTTTGTTTATATGTAAAGCAGAGCTCAGTTTGTGAAACCATGAAAAGCAGACCAGATGTGAGGACTGCGTCATCACCACAGGGGAGTGCCCAGGCCTAGGGGACGGTGAACGGTCTCCATTCCCACCAGATTAACATCAGTAGGACACTGCTGATCGTGGTGACAAAACATCCTACAGATTGTTGAGTCAGTTGTTATCTATAAAGGGTCACAGGGAGAGAGGAGCTCATAGCTTCACAGACCAACTACAAAGATGAGAGGGATGGAAGTACTAGTTGGGGCTGCCCTTGTAAAGGAAACCATGGCTGCCCTCCAGCCAAACACTTGCACCCCTGCATCAAGAAGGATGCAGTAAGACCCTAAGATCTGTCTGTCCTGTCGAGTCCCCAGTGGATCTTGAAGTCCCACCTCTCCTCTCTCACAGGGGTATTTCTAGGGCATAGCGGAAAGCTAGGTGTATCGGCAGCATCTAATGTATGCTTTCACGTGTGATGAATGGACACCTCGGATTGGGTCAGAGGCTGGAAGTCCATTTCTTTGTTCATTCATAGTCTCATCTGACCTTAGTAATGGAACTTCAAACTAAACATTGTGCTAAGTCAGAAAAAGAAACAAAACAGAGGGTTCTGATTTCAGCAGTACACAATTTAATGATGGCGAGAGATATATAGGTAGTGCTGGATGTTAGGAGAACCCAAAAAGAAAGGACTTTCACCTGGGCTGTGATGTCAGGCATAATAAAGGAATGGGCACATATCAAGGGTGCCAGGGGAGACGCCCCAGGCAGCAATGCGCTGCGATGGTATCTCTTTCCTTCTTGGCAGGGACAGGACCTAACAAGGAAATGGATAGAAATCAGGGAGCCATGTGTGGTCACCTGTACCCCATTCTTGATCCTGGTCCCACTCGAACTCCAGCAGACACCTGAATCTTCCCGAGTTTCCTTGTTCAAGCTGTATAGATATCTTTCTTCCTCTTCTTTTGCCATCTCTCTTTTGTTAGTGTGTGTGTGTGTGTGTGTGTGTGTGTGTGTGTGTGTGTGTACACATGAATGGATATGTATCAGAGGACACTGTGTGTGTCTGTAGAGGCCCAAGGGGGATTTTGGGTATCACCCTAGATTGCTCTACATCCTCTTGACTTTTCTGTGGAGTTTCCTAGGCTCTGCCCACCAGGGCCAGAAATGTAGGCTGCCACTGTTTCTGCCTGGCATTTTTACATGGGACCTGGGATCTGAACTGAGGACCTTCTGCTTTTGAGACAGAGTCTTAACCCCTGAACCATCTCTCCAGCCCAATCATGTCTAACCTGCTAACTAAGAGCTCTGAGCCATGGCAGAATCTGGAGATGAAGACGTGATTCAATACACTCGCCATGTCAGCAAGAGGAATGAAACTAAGCCGTAAAGCTTCTGAACTGGGTCCAGGGCCTCCGTGAGATATATTTGTAGCAGGAGTTGAAAGAAGACTTTGATGGAGGGAACAAATTGGCGGGGGAGGGGGAGAATGTGGTCCTTGCTCGGCCCCGTGAGTCCAAGGACAGCATAAACACTTGCAGGCATTATTCTTAGCTAGGGAATGAAACTAAGCACTTGTCTGGAGCCAAAAGCTGCCAGCTGTACTAAGAAAACCCTTTAAGTGTGTTTTTTCCATCTGTTTAATTTCTTATGCTGAAAAGAGAAAAATATATATACAAATAAGTGATTTGGAGAAATGTCACATGTAATTATCTCTACTAGGGAGAATAAACAAGGCAACTTCGCATCATTAGCAAGGCCTTCATGTGGTTGGTACCTTTTGGGGGGGGTGCCCATCACGCTGGAGGTCCTCAACCTCTTAAGCTTCCAAGTTGAGTTGCTCAAGCTTAACTTTGGCTGAAACTTTGCTCCAGCAGTCAGACGGGGCCATGTCCAGGGGCATCTGTCCAAGACGCCTTGCTGTCTTGGTCTCTGTTCTCTGTCTCTCTCTGTCTCTCTGTGTCTCTCTCTGTCTCTCTCTCTCTCTCTCTCTCTCTCTCTCTCTCTCTCTCTCTCCCCTTTCTCCTTCCCTCCTGCTTCTCTCTCCCAATTCAGTTACATTGTTAAAAGATAGAAATTAGCTAAAGGAAGTTTCTGTCTCTACCTCTTCTTCAGGAAGGTGTGCATGCCACCATTATTTTGAGAAAGCCGAAACTGGGCATCCCTAACGTATTAGCTACTTTTCTCATTGCTGCGACCAAATGCCTAACAAGCAGCCACTTAAGAGACAAAACGCTTATTCTGGCTCGAGGCTTGAGGGACAGTCCATCATGGTGGGGAGGGCATGCCGGCAGGAGGGATTCTCAGTCATGGCAGCCGGAATGGGAGGCTGCTTGTCCACATCTAGGTGGATCCGGAACGGAGAAAAGGGACTGTCATCCTTCTTGTTGGTTCTCTCCCTTTTCCCCCTTTTTATTATTCTGGGACCCCAGTCCATGAGTTGTGTCACCTGCATAAAGGTAGATTTTTGCCCCCAAATAAACCTTTTCTAGAAATACCCTCGCAGACATGCCCAGAAGTATCTCTTCAAAGTGATTCTAGAGCCAGTCCAGTTGACCTTGAAGAGTTAACCATGACAAGAAGGAACCTGTGTGAATGTCATAGTTTGTCTAGGTCTTTCCTTCTCTGTCTCTTCACCCTCTCTTTTACCTGAGAGGAAGATAGGACCGCATGTCTTCCTGGCTTGCCACATCAGATGCTAGCCTATATCTTGGGCTCAGCTGGCCCTTTCTTGCTTGGAATATCCCTCTACCATGGGGTCCACTTCTGATGCTTCCTTCAGCTTCCTTTCATATCTTGAACTTGCTTATCTCAAATTGCTATTGTGTTCTGCTTCGCAAAACCATCTATTACCTTCCCGGTGGAGGGGAGGTTCTAAGAAATTGACACCAAAGTTGGAGTCGTGTTCCTTGTAAGTAACTTTCCCTTGGCTCTCTTTTTCACCTACACTGCACCCAAACCTTATAATCTCACACTGAGAGTGTGCGTTTCTACTCACCAGGCACTGTGTGGCATGCCTTACATATCGCTGCCCACAGCAATCATACACAGTACCTTCTGTTATCATCCAACTTCTGTATATAGGAAACCAAGTCTCAGTGAAGTAACTCACCCAACATTAGCACTGCTGGCCATTAGCATCTGCATATAAGAAAACGTGTCTTTCTGTGTTTGATAAAACACACCCTCATTCAAGGCTCAGGGAATTTCACAGAGAAGGGGCAGCAAGAATGTAAGGACTGGAAGATAGGGGGAGGTATGACTCACGGTAGCTCTGGTTCATACGTGACAGCCATACCAAGTACACAATGCATTGGTCTCTACATCTACTAGACATCCACAAAAGTTGGCCCTTTAACATCTTGTATGGATAAGGCAGATCACATGAGACACACCCTGCCCTGTGGGGTACTGTAAAGACTGGCATTGGACAAGACGGGGTGTCATAGCTACTCTTTCTGCTGCTATGAGACAACACTCCAACACAAGCAAGTTAAAGGGAGAGAAAGTGAGATTTATTTGACTTGCCGTTCCAGAGGGAAGATACAGTCCATTGCAGTGGAAACGGTGTGATGAGTGGCTGAAGCTGGAGGCGGCTTAGATTGTGTCCATCATCATGGAGGCAGAGAGCCAGAAGCAGCAGATTGCAAGAGCAGACTGTTAGAGGAAGAGGATGGAACTATCCAACCTCCTCCAGGTTTACCCCCTGTGATACACTTTCCTCCACTCCAGCAAGATTGCCACCTCCTAAAGGTGCCATCACCTTCCCAAACATCAACATCAGCTGAGGATTCAGACACATGAGCTTGTGGGGACAACTTATATTCAAGCCATGTTGGGATGGGGGCGCTCCTGTAATCCTACAGTTTACCCAGCAATGGACCAGTAACCCTCCTAGATGGGACCCGGATGGTCACACAGCAAGGAGATGTGGGTAAGAAGGGGAAACTAGCTGGTGAACTGGTGAAGTGGGATGGGGAGGCAGGTAATGGGTAATAAAAACACACAAATTCATCATTAATATAATTAAAAAGGAAAAAGAAAACTCGGCGAAGCCCACAGCTTGAGCTTTGAACTATAACATGAGGCCGAGTGTCTTTCTAAGGGTTCATCCCTGACCCTTCTCCTGATGTAAGGTCTTCTTTGGTTGAGACCTAATGAGACCTGACAGCAAGTTGCTAAGAAAGCTGGATGGGCAAAGAAACTGCTGGAAATATGAGTTTCTGTTCTATTCCATTAACAGTATAACTAAAGCCAAATACATATTACAACTTCTATTTCCAATAAGGGCTGGTTCAAACAATGCAATCTGCAAAATAATAAAAATTCTATTCCAAACATGAAAGCCAATGTCCACAATTTTGAAATGCTTGGAGTCAAGCACTTCTAGTCTAATGCTATTCAAGAAGCACAATAAGTTTGATGATAAATATTTGGAAGCTCCTACTGAGTTTTCTTATTGAATAGTGAACAAAGTATTATAAAAAAAATAGGTCAAAGCTGCAAATTGTAGAGGAAAAGCTTGCTATTCATATTATGGTTAACAACAGCTGGAAAATAATGCACAGAACACAAATGAGTGATTGAATTGAGATATAGTTCTCCGTCAGCAAAATTATTGGCAGATGCCTTGAAAATATTACAGAAAAGTAGAGGAAATACCAGGTGAAATCAGGCAGCTTGGGAGATGGTCTATGTAGGTAGATCAGTGGACGGGATGTTTCTAACTGATCTCAGTTTCTGGGTCCACTTATTGCACTTAACAATGAATCCTGTGCTACTTTTATAAACCTCTAAAAGAAAGATGTATTAGAGAAGGTATTTTTTTAATGGAAAGTGAACTCTGTAACAAGAACAATGTTTCACTGAAAAAAATATATCTCTCACATAACCACATTAGAGCAGCAAATTTGAGGCCCATGTAAAAAGAATCCCTGGTAACACACAGAGATGGCTCCAAAGGTGATTTTTCACATACTTGTGTCTTGATGGGAGGGCTCTTATTATGAAACTGTCCTTCAGGGTTTGACATTAAGGAAACTACCTTGTGAAGCAAAGCAATAAAACTAACATACAAAGAACCTTAGCACATACAAGAATCTTTTGAGTATTCTGTGATTGTAGAAATATTTTGTACCTCACAGAGATTTTCTGTTTGTTCACAAATATCTGAAAAGGTCATCCTACTTAGAGATGGGATATCTAGTTTCTTTGATAGTGACAGGATTAGTGTTGCAAATTTGCTAGACACTTTCTGTGGCTTGTGACTGTCACTGATTTTCCAGTTGGAGGATACTTTTGGAAGGAGTGAAGATATTGCTACTGTGTATAAAGACTCAAGAGGGATTTTAATTTTGGGTAAGAAAGTTACTGATTTGCAGAAGCAAATCATACCAGGGGGAAAACATTTTGAAAGTAGATGATTTGAAATGTTTCCACCACTCTGTCTTATTGTTGAAAAATCATGTTAGGAAAGGGAAAATTGGATGAAATCAAAGAGCTTTATGAAGAAGTATTACAAAGAGTTTTAATCCATTTGCTAAAAATTATTTTAAAAGTTGACGTTCTCTCATTGCAGGAGCAGCAAAACTGCAAAAGAAAATCAACAAACCACAATCCAGAACTTCAGAGACTCTATATCAACCACCTAGAACTAGGCCAGCTTAGTCTCTCCCCATCTTGAAGATCAGGGAAATTTGCGGAAGAGGGGGCGGTAAGAGTGTAAGAGCAAAAGGATGGGAGGAGCAATGATATGTAAGATACTCTATACTAGTTAGGGCTGAAGCAATCATAATTGGACTTTGCATGCCCTGCGCATTGTCCAACACACTGTTGACCTCACAAAGTCTAGCATCTGCTAAAGGCACCAAGAGCCTTGGAGGCAAGGGATTGGCAGCCACAGCAGTGTTCCTATACCTAAGGGGAACACGGGAAAGGGTTCGGGAAAGGCCACTGGGTCCTTGTACGTCATCGGAGAGGAGGGCCCAGAGGAAAATCAGACATGCACAAGAAAGGACTCTCTGGGAATTGGGGCGGGAGGCACTGGGGGATGGGGAGGGAGAGGGGTGGGGAGGGGGAGCAGGGGATACGGGGGGGGGAGGAGGAGGGAGGGAGGGAACTGGTGTACCTAATAAGTTTGTATGAGCTGAAATAAAAAAAAAAAGTTGACGTTCTCTGACTATATTGCATGCAATTGTGTTCACTCAAGGAGAGTGAAACTCTCTAGTCTATTTTCCAGAACAATCTCTCTGTGGAGGGCAGAACAGATTGAGTAATGGACAACCCGATCCAGTACAGACAGAATTGCACCCGTTCCATTTCAATTTATTTTTGCAGGTTGCAAAATTCTAATCACTGAGTTGGAGAAATGGCTCAGGGGTTAAGACTCTGCCTCCCAAGCAGAGTCCTGGGTTCAGATCTCAAATCCCATATAAAAATGCCAGGCTGAAATGACAGAGACTTGCACTTCCTGCCCTGGTGGGCAGAGCCTGGGAAATTCCAGAGCAAAGCAAAAAGGAAGTAGAAGCAATACAGGATGATTCCTGAAGTTATCATTGGGCCTCCACGGGACACACACACACACACAGTGCCCTCTGATACACACACACACACACACACACACAATAACTAACTAACTGAATAATAATAAAAAATTAAATAAATAAATAAACTAACTGAATAAATAAATAGCCATCACATCTATAGAACTAAGACTTACAAAATAATGAAATATATTCAAGTATCTCTCTGCCTTAAAATTTTTAGAGATTTGAAAAATTTATTTTTTGATCAGTGCTGTTCTGTGAGCGGTACATGACGATGCTTAGTTCTGTTCACTGAACTCTTTCAAGCATCTGAGCACAGGTTTTCTTGGCATTTCCTTGCCCAGTGGCAGTGGTGGCAAGACAAAATGGCAGACGCAGTAGTATATGGGTGAATGCATTAATTTCTGGTCGCTGCTACAACAAATTCTTATAGTCTGAAAACAACATGGGCATATTAACTCCGTTCTGGTTGTCAGAAGGCAAATCAAGTCACATGGCTAAAATTAAGGCTTCAGTAGACTGTAAAGGAGAATGTGTGTCTAACGATAGAGAGTACCTGCGTTGCTGGGCTCTGGGCCTCTGCTACATCTTTAAAGTATCTTGTCAATTTCTGCTGCCATCCTTGTATCTTCTCTCTTCTGGAGCCTTCTACCTTCTTCTTATGGGAGACTGGTGCTTATACTGGAGTTAGGTAGATTGTCTTGAAAAGTCTCCCCTCGGTGTAATTATATCAGCAAAGTCCCATTTACCTCAAATATAACACAGTCATGCCTTGTTTGCAGGTTGCAAAATTCTGATCATCAAATCTAGTAATGTTAGGATGTGGACATCTTTAGTCATTACTTTGCCGAACCAAATGGGTAAAGATATAGCTCAGGAATCTGTGACTGAGATCTCCCAAGAAGGCTTGTCAAATGGCTCCCACTTCCCGTATCCTTGCAGTCCCCAGGGGAATCCTGCACCCTCAACAAACAGGCAGCATAGTCGGCTAGAGTGGGGTCATGCACTGCATCCCCCACTCCTGACAGCTCTCAGCCGTGACTGGGCTGTGAGCATTTCTTCTCCTCCTGGTTGTCATCTCCTGTCATCTTTGGGGTCTCTCCCTTGGAGAATGTCATGTTGTGGATAGTAAGTGATTAGTCATTGCTAAATGAGTAAAAGACTTTTTTTTTTAATTTAAAATTTAAATTTTTATTATTTATTCAGTTGTGTGTGTGTGCGTATGTATGTGTGCTCATGCGCGCATGTGTGTGTCTGTGTGTGTGTGTGTGTGTGTAGAACCACAGACGAATTCAGGAACCACCATGGACGCCTCCACCTCCTCCTTGTTTACTCTGCCCGGGGATTCACAGGCTCCGCCCTACCAGGACCAGAAACGTAGGCCGCCCCCATTTCCACCTGGCGTCTATATGTGGGGTCTAGGATCTGAACTCAGGACCTTCCGCCTGTAAGGCAGAGGCTCAACCCCTGAGCCACCTCTCCAGCCCCGAGTAAAAGACTTTTAAGACATCAATGTTTGAAAGTAATATAGTGGGAAAGAAAAGTAAGCCCAAGGGTGATTCTTTTATAAGGAGATGGTGTGAATAAGATCCCAAAGGCTCACGAGACTTGGAATGCATGAGCTGGACTTTTTGTAAGATAAGAAGGGAGAGAGGTGGAGAAGTGTGAAAGTTCACCTCAACTGTCAGCTTGATGAGACCCAGAGCCACCCGGAGACCTGCCTGTGAACATGTCTGTGAGAGCTTGTTGTAGTTTGCCTGCATGGTTGCTGGTAAATCCACCAAGTGACTTAAGAGAATAAGAGGTGCATTCTTTTAAGACGGTCTGATTACAGTTCTCAGTCCAGCTCGGCAGGAGAGCATGCACCATCGCCAAGGGGCTGAAGGAACTGGCCACACCATCTCTACATAACAGCCAAGAGGGAAAATCCTTACTTGCCAGACCAGCGTGTCTGGCTAAATATACCTAAACAGTCTCCTCCATCTTATTCACCTGCCCTGGTGACTGGTCCCACCCACCCACCGACGGCTGGATTTTCTCCATCCACTAGACAATCTCCTGCAGGTTCTCTCTGTGCTTAACTCTACTAATTCTCTATAAATGTGCCCAGAGCTCAAACCCTCAACCATCAAGTTGATACCTGTCATGGGGCCATCTTAAGTATGGTAATTAAGGTGGGAACGCCTTACCTACTATGGGTGGTACCATTCCCTGGCTGAGGTCCTGGACTCTATAGTCTGCTTCCTGACGGTGGTTGTGATGTGATCAACTGCTCCTGCTACCTTGGCTTCCCCACCACGATAGATTTGGGCTTTGAACTGTGAGCCAGAATAAACCTTTTCTCCCCGACGTTCCTTTTGTCAGAGTGTTTTCTATTGCAGCAAGCAGAAAAGAAACTAAGAAAACAGGTACAGAGATGGCCGCCTGGTTCACCTCTCCAAGCTCCGGAATTCAGACACGGTTGAGCCTTAAAACCATCTGAAGACTGTTTAAAAAGTGCCAGTTACGGGGACCCCACAGCACAATGAAGTCAGAATCTCTGGACTTGAGGCCACAGGATGCAATCACATTTTAAGCTGCTCTGACTTATTCTAATGACCAGTGGGTATAAGAACACAGAACCTTGTTTGGTATTCCACCTGCCAGGACTGCTCTCACACAGATGAATTCCCAGGTCCCTGGCGGCTGCATCTCTTGAACGTTGTACTGCTGGGTCTGTCCTAGACAGATTCAGTCCACCTTCTTCCCTGAAATGTCTTCACACAGAGATGAATTCCCAGGTCCCTGGCGGCCGTGTCTCTTGGATGTTGTACTGCCGGGTCTGTCCTAGGCAGATTCAGTCTACTTTCTTCCCTGAAATGTCTTCAAGTGTCTTGAGGATTCATTATTGCTTGAGAGACAGCTAAAGGTTTATAACTGTGATGATTGGGCTGCTTCTTTTTATTGGTACCTGTAGGTATGCGTGCATACATGCATGTGCGTGTGCATGTCTATGTGTCTGCGCGTCTTTGTCTGCGTACATCACAGGGCACTATGCATGTCTGTGGAGGTCCAAGGATGGCATCTGGGATCATCCCTGTTTCCCAGACTCTGCCTTCCAGGTCAGAAAAATACCTGATGTTTTCACATCGGATCTGGGGAATCTGAACTCAGGTACTTTTGCTTACAAGGCAAAGATTTAACCCCTGAGGCATGTCTCTAGCCCCAATCTTGGCTTCTTTCAGTCCTGAAGAGAACTGACTCCTGGTTGAGCCAATAAGGATGAGATCTGGCAGCAGCTATGCTGGACTTAGACCCCGTGCAAGGAAGCTCCTTACCTACCTCCTAGTCCTCCTGTACTGGTCATTTCCAACCTGTCCCAGGGGTCAGTCACCCTGAATGATGCCCATCCTAAACTGCCTTGGACTCAATGCCTATTTCAGATGACGTGTGTGGACCCAGGCTCCCTGGACTTCCAGTGTGGAGTTGGACAGCTGAGGTCCTGGCTTCCCCAACCCTGCGCTCTCTCAGTGTTCTGGTTTCAGTTCTCTCTGGCTTTATTCTCCCTCCTGCCTTAGCGTTCTCCATGACAATCTTTTCTCCCTTGGCTTGCCTCATGCAAGGTCTCCATGGGGATCCAAATGTGGTCCGCATAACTGTGGGTGAGCATGAAACAAATACTCACGGTGGCATTAGAATAATGTCCACCAGCTGCAGCTGCAGGGGACTGAGTGGGGTCTCCGAGGGATGAGGCTGCGGTTTCCAGCGCGAGTCTCTTAAGTGCATAAGTATTGTGGTCAGTGGTAAGAGAGCCCCAACTGTTTATTTTCCTTTTCCCTCAAATCAACTTGAAGACTTCTCAGTTATAAACCATGAAGATGCAAATGACTGTGGCCATTTTTGTGGGCTTTGCCTATTATAAAAACCACTTGTTTTCATGGTGGCTCAACATTCTGCTATTTTGAAATTTTAGGTGAAAAACTTGATGAACTCCCAGCATTCTTTCTTATGCCGGTGGGATTTTGCCAAACTGGGAAATGACAGTTGATCAGTAATCTTTTTAAAATTTCATATTTATTTATTTTTGAATGTTTATGCATGTGTGTGTGTGTGTGTGTGTGTGTGTGTGTGTGTGTGTGTGTGTGTATCAGAGGGCACTGTGTATCCCTGTGGAAGTCCAATGGTGACTTTGGGAATCATCCTGGATTGCTTCTCCTTTTTGCTTCACTCTGGGATTTCCCAGGGCCGGAAGTACAGGTTGCTGCCTTTTCTGCCTGATGTTTTTATGTGGATTCAGGATCTGAACTCAGGTCCTTCTGCTTGTGAGGCAGAGGCTTAACTCCTGATCTATCTCTCCAGCTCCAGTTGATCAGTAATCTTGAGATATCCACAGAGCATGTCTTGAGTACATTTTGTCCAACCTGGCATATACTTGCCAGCAGTTGTAGACAACAGGACAGGTGCAAAGAGAGCTTTATCAAGAATCTACACTTGATGGGGCCAGAGAGATGGCTCGGGGATTAAGACTCTGCCTCAAAAGCAGAAGGACCTGAGTTTCAATCCTGGATCCCATGTAAAAAAAACACCAGGTTGAAATAGTGGTGGCCTGAACTTCCTGCTCTGGAAGGGGTAACCTGGTAAATACCTGAGCAGAGAGAAAGGAGAGGGAAGCAATTCAGAATGATTCCCAAAGTCACCCTTGGACCTCCACAGGGACACACAGTGCCCTTTGATACACACACACACACACACACACACACACACATACACACACAAATTATATATACTTTATATAATTTATAAATATTCTTTATATTCTTGCTACCGAAAGTACCTCAGCATCACTGGAGAACTTTCTAGAAGTGTAGACTCTTTTTTTTATTTATTATTTATTCAATTGTGTGTGTATGCGTGTGTGTGCGTGTGTACGTATGTGTGTGTATGTTTGTGTGTGTGTGTGTGTGTAGAACCACAGACAAATTCGGGAACCACCATGGACACCTCCACCTCCTCCTTGTTTACTCTGCCCCGGGATTCACAGGCTCCGCCCTACCAAAACCAGAAACGCAGGCCGCCCCCGCTTCCGCCCGGCGTCTATACGTGGGGTCTAGGATCCGAACTCAGGACCTTCTGCCTGCAAGGCAGAGGCTTAACCCCTGAGCTACCTCTCCAGCCCCTAGAAGTGTAGACTCTTAGGTTACCCCAAATCCCCTGAACCAGCCCCAGCAGATGAACATGACTCCCAGGTGGCTTGGGGGTCTATGGACAGTGTGAGAAGCAGCATTCTCAGCCCTTCCTCCTCTTCCTTTGACTTTGTGAACTTCCAGTGCCCCCTTGATTTTGAGAAACTCTTCCAGAATTTTAGCTCAGATCTCATGACCATTTGGTCCAGGGATGACCCCAGAATAAAGACTTCAGTGTTGATATTACATGAGGACTTGTCAGAGTACACTCCCTGCCTCCTGAAAAGCTCAGACATGTGCCACAGTTTGGAAACCACTTCGGTTGACTAACCTGCAAATTAGTTGTCTCTGGATTTGCTGTGTCCCAAATGGCAACCTTCCTCTTCCAGCCTTCCTCATCTGTAGGAACTTAAGTGTGAATCCTCTAGCCCTTTTTGCTGCATCTCGTGGACCCAAATTGCAGAAGACTCACTGGACTGAAGTTTCTTATTTTGCATGTATATATGTGTACATGTGTGTGCAGGCATGTATACCAGAGGGCACTTGAGTGTGAATGTGTGTGTATGTGTGTGTGTGTGTGTGCGTGCATGTGTGTAGGTCCAAAGGTGCATCAGGAATCCTTCTGGATTGCGCTACATCCTTATTGCTTTGCTCTGGGGTTTCCCAGTCTCCACCTTCCAAGGCCAGAATTTCAGGCTACTGCCATGTCCACTCAGCATTTCTATGTGGGCTTTGGGGATCCAAACTCAGATCCTTCTGCTTTTGAGGCAGAGGTGTTAACCCCAGAGCCATTTTCCTCAGCCCTGGGCTGAAGTTTCTTAACCTACTAAATCCTCTCTTTCAGTACTGCCCTCTCTTGTTGGAGTTACCAAAACCCTTCATTATCCAAAAATGGTTGATAACAAAATTTACTGTTTATAAAACTTGCTTCTCTATCTATTCAAATGACTTGATGTTTGGTTATTTTATAAACAATGGTTCTTCTTTCAAGACTGAGATGAAAGGAAGAAAGGGAATAATTTAACTCTGGCTTATTAGGGAGTTCAACTAAGTCAGCAAAACAATTGTCTCTGAAATACCTCTTGTTCTTACTCTGTCTCCATAATTATCAGTATCATAGTTAAATAAGGACTCTTTATATTAATAAAGGACACCTTTATTTATATTAAATAAGCACCTTTTCATGACCTCCACGTCAGTCATGTGACTCCATGTGAGGTTATGACCCTCCAAGGACCAGCTGTTTCTCTGGCTCATTTCTCTAGGGTGTTGCTCTGTGACCGTTTGGCTTTGTATGCGGGGCTTGCTATTCATCTCCTGCCCTGTCTTGCCCTGTTTCCTGCAAGACCCACCAAACCAAGGTGAGTGAGAGATAACTGCCCCACTTGGCAACCGTCCCTCACAATGCTGCCTCTCTGTTCTCTGTGCCAATGTTTTCTCAAAGTTTTTGACCTCTGGGGACCTCTAATTCTAATGCTCATTCAACTGTGCTTGAAAAAATTGTTTTTAGGAAATTCCGTCCCCAGCTGTTGTGCTGTATTTGGGAGTGGTATCCCATATCACCAGAGACATCAGGGACAGCCACTTCTTTACCGTCTCTGAACAGAGAAGCCACCAGCACAAGTGAATGGACCCGTGATTGTCACGTTGTTTTCAGCTTTCTTGCTCTTCCACTGTGGTTCTGCTGCTGTGTGTTTTGGAGGACGGGTTAATTACATGGTCCTCACATTAGATTGAATTAATAACATGAATCTGTTTCTAGGGATCTTTTAGAAAGTTACTATGTAGAATTTATGAACCGATTATTTGAATTCTTTTTCTTTTCCCATTTTGTGCGTGTGTGTGTGTGTGTGTGTGTGTGTGTGTGTGTGTGTGTGTGTGTGATGGGTATGTGTACAAGAGGGCACTTGAATGTACCTGTGAAGGCCAAGGGTGACATCAGGAATCACGCTGGATTGCTCTACCGCCTCGTTACTTTGCCCTGGGGTTTCCCAGGCTCTGCCTACCAGGGCCAGAAGTACAATTTCCACCTGCCATTTTTTATGGGGGATCTAAGATCAGAACTCAGGTCCTGTTGGTTTCAAGGCAAAGGCTTGCCCGTGAGCTTCCTCTCCAACTCCTTTCTATTTTCATTTGTGTATGCATGTGGAGTCCACATGTGCATGCATGTGTGTGTGTTCCCAGTGTATATGTGTGGGAGTGCGTGTGTGTTTGTGTACATTTGTAGGTTTGAGGTTGATTTTTTTTTTTTAAGGATGGATTGATCTCAGTTTCTCTTCTAAATCAGGCATTGAGATGGGGTTTCTCATCAAACCCAGAGCTCACGAAGAGGGCTATTCTGATTATCCAGTTAGATCTAGGGATTCCTAGTTTCCACCTTCCAAGGTTGGAATTAACGGATGGTTCACCACATCCACCTAGAGTTTTATGTGGGATTAGAGTATCTGAACTCCAGTCCCCTGGATCGTGGGGCAACTGTTGCTCATGCAGCAAACATTTTAACTGATGTATCATGTCCTCAGCCCTTATTTGAAACTTTGTATCTGCCTGTGAACCTTCTAGTCCTGGATATGAATCAATTGGCTTTGAGTTCCTGGGGCTTAGCCAAGCAACATTCTCATCCTCCCACAACATGTTGATTTCTCTCTTTGACCACAAAGTTAAATCTTCAGAAATTATACCGAAGTGCTTCTCCAGTGTGCGAAAAAGGTTATCAACCAGAAGCTACAAGTTCTGAGCACATTGCAAGAGTGGGCGGCTCGGCCCGTGGTGCATGAGACAGGATCTGTCGAGACGCCAGGAGCCTGCAGATTTTCCACATTCTTGAGTCGGGGAATTCTGGACAAATGAAGAGCTTCATCCCAGGAGGATCTCAAGTGCCCACTGTGTAGTACCGCACAGTAATAACAGCATTTGAAAAATAAAGCTAGGCAGACACTAAATTTAAAAAGAATCTGCACAGTTTGGCAGTTTCCTATAAAACCAAATATGTTCTCACCTTCTAATTCAGCACTGTGTTGCCGAGTACTTACTGAAGGGAATCGAAAGCTTATGTCCTCACAGAAAGATGCTTATAGAAGCTTTATCACAATCCCCAAATCTTGGAAGCAACCAAAATGTCTTTCAGTAGGTAAATGAATAAACAAACTGAGGTATCTAAACACGACAGTAATATTTGGGAATAAAAGGAATATGTGGTAAAGAACTGAAAAGACACAAAGGAATTGTAAATGGATGTTGCTTGGGGGAAGAAGTCTATCTATAAAGGCTGCGAACTCTGAACTAACTGCACGATGCTCTAGAAAGAGCAAACTAGAGAGATGGGCAAGACCAGTAGTTGCCAGGCGATAGAAGAAAGGAAGACGTGAGAAAGACATGGAGGGTAAGGCAATGTGATTACCCCATAGGTGTATGACATGTGTACATTATAATGACAGGTACGTATCGTCATGCACTTGATTAGACACAATGTACAATACCGAGAGCAAGCCCCGAAGTACTGTGGACGATAATGATACATTAATGTAACTTTACTTGGGGGCGGATGTTGACAGGTGAGGAGTCTGTGCATGTCTGCGAATCGAGGACACAGAAGAATTTTTTGTACTTTCCACTTCATTTTGCCGGGAACTTAAAATTGTGCTTTAAAAGTTTGTTATTGCAAAAGAGTTTGCATCATATAATGAGGCTGTGTTTCAGCTGTCAGTTTGGAGACCCTGTTATTCAGTGAGCACAACTATGAGCTCTGAGTCACATCCCAGGTCTTGAGAAAGTGTTGGTCTGAGCTTGTCCCTGCTGGCTGGGGAAGGGCTGCTGGGTCTTGGGGAGGGGGGAGAGAACAGGGGTGGAGATAGGAATGCTGGCATCTGAGATCTTGGAGCGTGAGCCATGCAGTGGGGGTCCAGGGCATCTTCACCAGTGATACGAGAGGAGCAGGAAGCAGGAACATGAGCAGCCAGGCATTGCTGGGGTGGCTTGGTGCGTAGCTGACGCTGGGCCGAAACCCACACCTCTAGGAATCCTCAAAGAGAACTGGGCAGCCAGAGCTGGAGGTGCACATCTATAATCCCAGCATGTGGCAAGCTGAGGCAAGGGGAGGGTGAGTTCAAGGCCAGCCTGGGCTGATAGTGCTTATCATCTAGAAGGGGAGCAAGGGAAGGAACAGAGGAGGAGAAGGGAAAGGAGAGGAAAGAAAGAGAGAGAAGGAGAAACAGTGGAGGAGAAGGGTGGGGAAGGGAAGGGAGGAGAGAAGAGGAGAGGAGAAGAGAAAAAAAGAGAAAAGAGGAGAGGAAAGAGGAAAGGAAAGGAAGAGAGGGGAAGGGAGGGGAGGGGAGGGGAAGGGCGGGGAAGGGGAGGGGAGGGGAGGGGAGAAGAAGACAAGAAGAAAATTTTGACAAAGGAAGGAAAGTGAAAGGAGGGAGGAGAGGAGATGAGAAGAGAGGTGAAGGGAAGGAAAGTGAAGGGAGGAAGGGGAAGAGAGGAGAAGAAGAGAGGAGAAGGGAAAGGAAGGAAGGGGAGGGGAGGGGAGGATGGGAGGGGAGGAAAGGAGAGGAGAGGAGAGGAGGGAGAGGAGAGAGGAGAGAAGAGTGAAGGGAGGGAGAGGAGAGGAGGAAGGAGAGAAGAAAAAGAGGAGAAGAAGAGAGGAAAAGAGAAGCAAAGGGAAGAGAAGGAAGGGGAGGAGGGGAGAGGAGAGAAGACTTAGAACGGCAGTTGGGAGATTTCATCTCTGGTACCTCTTAAATAGTTGCAAAAAGTAGGACCTATCCATAGACAAAGTTAGAAGGACAGGTGCACACCTATGCACACTTACCCAGCACACACAGGGGCAATTATGTGTGCAAACTTACAATTCACATCTACTGAAGATGCACACAGATGATGAAGGCAACTTGCCATTTTGGAAGTACAGCCAGTAGCAATTGACAAACACGGTCTCTCTACAGCCTGGGGCTCATTTTTCCAACTCAAGTTCCCCGGGGAACGCGACAGCCTTCCAGACCCGTCAGCCTCCCTCCATCACTCAGCTGTGCTTGGCGGAGCTCTGCCACCACCTGAAACTCCCAGGACGATTTCTGCCCAATGCACAGATGTGCTCCTCCTAGTCGGTGGCTTCCCTGTTCACACAGCTTCGTGCCCCCCCCCCCAGGAAACAGATTGTAACTCACTGCTGTGCCGCTCACCACCCCCCCATGTGACCCCAGAGGTCTTCAGGAAGCAGGAAAGGACTGACTAGCGCTGGTGTCTCTCCATCCCTACCAGCTTTGCCTTTCCGGCTTGGACCCTGTTTCTCCAAGTTACATAAGCTGCCGAAAGATGGCAGCTTCAGTCATTTGGGACATTTCTGCCTGGAGGCTGCTGAAGGGGGGAAATTGCTTAAGTGGAAACAGGTCCGTTTGTGTGCTGGCAAATAGAATCGGACTGTGTGGGGGTGGGGTTGGGGGGGGAGCGGAAGCTCAATGGAGGTCTGAAACCAGACAGAAAATTAACCAGAACAACACCTTTTAAGTTTTAACAAGGACTTAAAGCATGGTTTTGTAAAGCTTTTGGTACTAATAGACAGCTTTAAAATCATGAGTTTATAGCTCTTCTGTTGAGTTAAAAAGCAAGCAGGCTTTCAATGCCTCTGCTCTTTGCAAATTCTCTGCTTTTGAACGTAATAGAATTATTTTCTCTGAAAATTACTTTACTGGATTGTGTTGTAACCGTGCTTCAGAGAATCATCTGTTGAGAGAGGTCCATGTCCCGTCCGTCCCTGGAACCTACAGAGATGTGACCTTACATGGCCGCAAGAACTTTGCAGCTGCGGTTAAGTTACGGATCTCAAGATGGGGATGTTGTCCCCGGGGTGCTCCCAAAGGACCTAAAAGGATAGAAGAGGCAGAGGAGGCATAATGGAGTGAGGTTCTCTGAAGACAGGAGGGGAGCACAAGCCAGCGCATCCTCTCGAAGCCAAAGCAAAGAAGCAGATTCCCTTTGGGGGTGTCTAGAAGGAACGGTGATTGATTGACACCTCGATTTTAGGACTTCTGATATCCAGAACTGCATCTTGATACATTTGTATTGTTTTAAAGGCATCAAGTTTGAAGCATATTTTTTTGGGTGGTGGTATGTGAGAGGTACCAAGACCTAAGCCTGCTCCCTCAAGCTGCACTGGCATATTCCAACATAGCTGCAGGCAGACAGAGTTTGATCTGCCTCAGATTTATCTTTTGTTCTCAGGATGGGCGACACCAAGATGTTCTCTGAGCTTCTTCCCTGTGCGTTTGAGACCATTAAATAGGTCTCAGGAGGTGTCACATCTGTTTTTTACTCTACCTAGAGACATCATGTCTGTCCCACACAGCAAGCAGGTGTTGCTTCTGCTTTATCTTGCTATCTAGATGAGTTTTGCACTGTGTATGTTTAACATGATCCTGTACAGAATTTGGCCAACTGGTCCCTGGTGTTTCTCTAGTTCTTTCTTTTATATTCTGATGTTTGCTGCAAATAAAGTCAGCTTGGATGATTTGGATGAAGGATATCCTAGCTCCCTCTGACACCAAATGTGATTTCATTCCTACCCTTCCCACCTCTGTTTCTCGTGTATAGCTGGACACCAGCAATGGTGGTGCTGGGCTCAAGCCCACGACCCCCATGCATACAAGACAAGCACTCTGCCTGCTGAACTATAGCCCCAACTATTCCCGTCCCTGCCCTTTCCTTCCCTTCCCTTCTTTTTTGCTTTCCTTTCTTTTTTCTTTTTTGCTTTCCTTTCTTTTTTCTTTTTTTCTAGCTTTAACATGCTAGACAAATACTCTGCTACTTAGCTACACCCCAGCCCTAATTGGCAGCAATTTGCTACAGCAGCCACATCCCTGTAGCTATTGCTCAGAGTCCACCCATTCGCTTGGAAAGAAGACTGACATTTGACAAATCACTAGGTCTGCTCCATCTGTGTTGACCTCCATGTGGTCTGTAGTTGCTTCGCAGAGCTCCCATCATACACTGCGCACATAGTCGTGATGATGCTAAGTGGCAAGTCCACACAGGGAAGCCGAGATGCAGTTGTTCGTCATCTTAATCCTTCTCTGCCGAGCTTTCCTGCTGGTTTAGTTAGTTGGGGCTTCCTATCACCACCAAGGAGAAAGTAGTATCTCATGGTCCTGGAGGATGGAAATCTAACATCGAGGTGTTGGCTGAGTTGGCCTCTTGCTGAGCCTGGCTGGTGGCCTTTTACTTGCTCGCCCTTTTTTTTTTAATGCAGATCTGTCTCTGGTGTCTCTACATATGCAGTGATTTCCTCTTATGAGGGCAGCAGTGATACTGAATTATGTCCACACGAACAGCCTCCTGTTACCTTAATCACCTTCTTAAAGACCGTATCTCTAGTCACATTCAGAGCTTCCACATGCAGATTTGGGGGGATACATTTCAGCCCATGACACCCCAATGAGTGCATGTGGGAGGAGGCCTATGTCAGCCGGGCAGATAGGGCTGCGCTACTAACGCGGCTCATCGGGGCTGTTCTTGTGCCTCATGCTTACCCCACAGGCACTGCACTGTGCGTCCACTGGAACTATTTAACTGGGGCTGTATGACTTGCCACCTTTGAGCCCACAGGATGTACTCCAGAGATGACTAAACTAAGATAAAGGGAAGCTAGCTGTGGGGGTGGGGCAGAAACAACCTCAGAAAAATCCTTAGGTGATGAAAGAATGAGACAGGGAAGGGGGGAGAGGAGTATAGGACCACAGAGACCCTGCGGCTTGCTGGCCAGCTAGTCCATCTAAATCAGAAGCTCCAGGTTCAACGACAGACTGTTTCTCAACAAATAAAGTGGAGAACAACTGAGGAAGACGCTCAAGGTCAACCTCTGGCCTTCACACATGTGCGATGTGTGCTCCTCCACAGGTGTGCACACATGAACACACACATATTAAACATCCACAAAGAGAAATGTAAATAAAGTGAGATCCCCACATCACACCAGTATACCCTACATATCATCAGCTGAACTAAATGGGAATAATATATTTTCAGAACTGTTAAAGACAGTGAAAGATAACATCAATGTGATCTTAGAGATAAAAAATTTTAACCTAAAAAACTAGAACTTTGGTGCAGACCTGTGATCTCAGCACTGGAGTGGTAGAGGCAGGATGGTCACAAGTTCAAGGCTGCATTCAGCTGCATTGAGATTTTGAGGTTATCCTGGAATATGAGATGAAGGAAGGAAGAAAAGAAAGGAGGGAGAGAGGGAGGGAGCGGAGGGAGGAGGAGGAGGGAGAGCGCAGGAAAAGAAGAAACGAAAGACCAAGAGAGAGGCAGAGAGCAGAAAGAAAGAAAAGAAGAGGAAAAGAGAAGAGAGAGAAAAAGAGAAAAAAGAACAAGAAGAGAAAGAGAAAGAAGAAAAAGAGAGAACAGAAAAAGAAAGAAGGAAAGAAGAGAAGCGAAAAGAGAAAGGAAAGAACGAAAAGACAGAAAGAAAAAGGAGAAAGAGGAAGAAAGAAAGACGGAAGGAAGAAAAAAGAGGAGAGGAAACGATAGAGAAAGAAAAAGAAAGAAATAGAGAAAGAAAGAAGAAAAAGAAACAGAGATAGAAGAAGAGAAAAGAAAAGGAAAGAAAAGAAAAGAAGAAAGAAAAGAAAGAGAAGAGAAGAAAGAAGAAAGAAAGAAAGAAGAAAAGGAAAGAAGAAAGAAGAGAAAGAAAGAACAAGAAAAGAGAAAGAAAAGAAGAAAAAGAAAAGAAAGATAAGAGAGAAGAAAAGAAGCAAAAGAAAAAGAAAAGAAAAGGAACAGAAAAGACAGAGAAGAAAGCGAAAAAGAAAGAAAAGAACAGAAGAGAGAGAAAAAGAAAAGAAAGAAAGAAAGAGAAGACAAAGGACGAAAGAAAGAAAGAGAGGAAAAGGAGGAAAGAGAAAAGAACGAAAAAGAGACGAAGAAGAAATGAAAGAAAGAGAAAAGAGGCAGAACGAGAGAGCGAGAAAGAAGAAAAGAGGAACGAAAGAAGAGAAGAAAGAAACGAGAAAGGACAGAAGAAAGAGAGAGAGAGCAAAGAAAGAAGAGCAAAGAAAGAGAGAGAGAAAGAGAAGGAAAAAGCGAAGACGAGAAAGAAAAAGAAGAAGAGAAAGAGAGAAAGAAGGCAAGAGGGGAAAGAAAGAAGAAGAGAAGAAAAAGAAGAAAAAGAGAAAGAAAGAGCGAAGAGAGAGAAAGGAAGAAAGCGAGAGAAAGCGAAAAGAGAGGAGAGAAAGAAAGAGAGAAGAAGAAAGGAAAAGAAAGCGAAAAAAGAAGAAGAAAAAGAAGAGAAAGAAAGAGAGACAGAAAGAGAAGAAAGAGGCGAAAGAAGGGAGGAGGAAGAGGAAGGAAAGAGAAGAGAGAAAGAGGAAGAAAGAGGAAGATAAGACAAGATGACAGAAAGAGAGAAGAAAAGAAGAGAAGAAAGAAAGAAAGAGAAAGAAAAGACACGAGAGAATAAGGAAGAAAGAAGAGAGAACAAGGGAGAGAAAAACGAGGAGAAGTAGGAAGGAAGAGAATCGGAAAGCAAGAAAGAGAAGGAGAAACAGGAAGAAAAAGAAAAGAAAGAAGAAACGGGAAGAAAGAAATAAAAGACAAGGAAAAGAAAAGAAAGAAAGAAGTGAAGAAAAAGAAAAAGAAGAAGAAAGAAAAAGAGCGAAAAGAAAGAAGAAAAAAAAAGAAGAACGAAGGAGAAAAGAAAGACAGCGAAAGAAAGAGAGAGAAAGAGAAGAGAAAAGAAAGAATAAGAAAGGAGGACAGAAAGGGGGAAGGAGAAAAGAAAGAAGAAGAGAAAGAAAGAGAGACAGAAAAGAAAAGAGAGAACGGAAAAGAAAGGAAGAAACAGAAGACGAGGAAAGAAAGAGAAAGGAATGAGGAAAGGAGAAAGAAGAAAGAAAGAAAGAACGAAGAAAAAAGAAAAGAGAGAGGAGAGAAGAAAACACAGAAAGAAAAAAGAGACAGGAAAGAAGGAAGAAAAGAAAAAAGAAGGAGCGACGAAACACAAGAGCAAAGAAAGAAGAAAGAAAGAAAAGAAAGAGAACGAAAGAAAGAAAGAAAAGAAGAAAGAAAGAAGAAAGAAAGAAAGGAGAGAAAGGGGGGAGGAGAAGGAAGCAAAAAGAGAAAGGAAAGAAAAAGAAGAGAGAAGGGAAGGAAGGGAAAAGGGAAAAGGATAGGAGGAAGAAGAGGAAGAAGAAAAGAAAAAGAAAAGAAAAAGAGAAGGAAGAAAGTAAAGAGAAGGAGAAAGCATGGGAAGAGGGAGGAAGGGGAAGAAGGGGAAGGAAGAGAAGAAAGAAAGAAACGAAAGAAAGAAAGAAGAAAGAAAGAAAGAAAGAAAGAAAAGAAAAAGAAGAAAAGAACGAAAGAAAAGAAAGAAAGAAAGAAAGAGAGAAAAAAGAAAGAAAGAAGAGAGAGAGAGAGAGAGGGAGGGAGGGAGGGAGGGAGGGAAGACAGGAGGGAAAGAAGAGAGGGAGGGAAGGAGAAGAAGGAAGAAAGAAAAGAGAGAAAGGAAGGAAGAAGGGAAGGAAGGAAGAGAAAAAGATCTTACAAAGTTTAAACAAAACTACATATATTCAAATATTTCATGTTAGGATTCTGAGCCAGAAAACATAAAAAAATTAGTTAAGATATTTTTAAAAATTAGAGTCGAAGGCACATTAAACTTGAAACTAGTGTTCAAACACATAGTTTAAAAATAAAAGTAGAAAATAATGAATTAATTGTCACAAGAGGAGCTACAGATGACCAATAAAAAGTAAAGGGATGCGCACACTCCGAGGAAGCAAAGAAAAGGCGCAAACAGAAGCATTTTTCGTCCTCTGTACTGGTCAAAGCAGGCAGCAAGCTACCCAGCTTTTGACAGCAGTCTGGGGAAATGATGATGCTCTCTCTAATGCTGTGGAAGGGATGTTCTCTCTAATGCTGCCAGAAGTGTAAATTTGCTTAAGCTGTCTTGTAGAGAAATCTGGCCATGTCTAGGAAATTGAAGACTGTGCTTAGGAATTAGGCTTTGGGATCTGCGTGGGGCAGCAGCCCCTGCGTGTTTCCAGAAGGGTTTCCCACACCATAGTACAATTGCTGCATTGTCCGATGAGCAGCAAGAAAAGACAGTGACAGAAACAGCTCTTGCTAGAGAGAAAAGTTGTGCAGAAATATCTTTTCCTTTTCCCTCTGATAAAAATAAAAACCAACTTATGAATATAAATAAAATCAATATATCGGTGATGACAATATTCTTTGAGACAGGGTCTTCCCAAACAGCTTAGCCTGGCCTAAAACTCACAATTCTTCCATTTCAGTCTTCCCGATACTGAGATGCTAAGCACTGTCTGAGCATTGACACATTTAAAAACAAGCAGGTGGAGCATGAAAGCGAGATGAAAAGTGATGGAATGTTTGATAATGGACTTATATATTTAAAAACTAAATCCTCCTCCTTCTTCCTCCTTCCCTCTAGCTTCTATCCTTACTTTTCTCCCTCCCTTCCTTTCTTCCTTTTTAAAATTGATATGTCAAAAAGTTAGCACTTGTTGATTCAAAATCGTGGGTTTCTAGAAATGTAAGTTCTTCTGGAGCAACTCCAAGTTGGGAGCTCCCCGGAGTCCTGGTGTCCACAGGGGATCCGGCAGGACTCACCTGGAAGCCTTCCCTCTGCACGGGGTGTCTTTGTGAGATGCCAGCAAACATCTGCACTGCCCTGAAGCATGTGGTCCCAGCCTTTGCCAGGTTCGATGATTAAGCACACCGTGCATAGTCTTGTAGGTCTTTAAACTTAGAGAAGGCTTCTCTCACACGCGCAGTTCTGTGAGCGTCCCTAGGCAAACCACCAGAGCACATCCAAAGGGCTGTGACTCATCTTGCCTCTGAAGACACCCAGGATGCTAGTCTGGCAGTCAGAGCTGGCCGGCGCCAGGCAGGAGTTGTTCTCTGGGCCCAGCCCTGGGGTCTTCTTGGGAAGGGAGGGCTGATAATCCATATGCGACTTGCTAGGCTGGAAAGCACAGGCACCCAGGAAACTGGAACCCGATGCCTAGCTGCCAACCAATACCTCCGATGACACCTCGCTAGGAGCCGCGCTGCACTTTCGACAAGGGAGCAGCCTTGTCTCATCCAGTCAGTGCCAAGGTGGGCTTCCAAAGGGGCCTGACGCCGACTCAGATCAGCTTGGCCTAGCGGTGGGGCTAAGTGCACACATCCCCTCTCCTTGGACGGATGGATGAGGGATGCTTATTGGCTGATTTCTTTCCTCCTGCTTGAACAGCGGCTGATGGACAGGAGAGATGCTGACACTGCACTTCAGAGAAGTGATTGGTCGATATGGTTGTCAAAGCAACCCACTGTTGGGGAGGACGGGACGCGGCTCAAGTTTCCAATGCAGTAAAGGAATTGGAATTCCAACGCAGCATCCCGGGACTCACTCATCGTCCAGGAGATTCTAAATGCTGTTTTCTGGGCGTGGCATAGCAATGCAACCATGAGCTCGCAGCGGCTGCAGGCACCTGTGCTGGGCCAGCCCACCACTGAACTTGGCAGCTGTCTGTCAATCACAGGTCAGGGAGGAGCTCCCGGCCCCGCCCCTCTCTGCTGTACTATTGGCTACTGATGGACGCTGAGAAAAGATCTGTCGTCGTGGTCAGTCCTGTGTCCTCGGAGGAGCCCACCAGGCTCACTGAGTAGTTCCACACCACAGTCATGCGGATGACGCTGACTAAATCACTGGGTCTCAAAACAAAGCAAAAAGACAGGAATGTGGCAAAGGGAAGGGGTGAGTGTAAAAGGGATGGGAGGGAGGTGCGAGGGGGAGGGATTACACTCACTGGAATGGACCATACACGAGGATGAAGTTGTCAAAGAGTAAGTTCCATAAAACTCAGCACGAGAATTATTTAAGACCAGTATCAACTGGTCAAAACAGAATTGGCAGTTTTATAGGTTTAAGTTGGCTGGATGTGCTACCCACAGCCATACCCGCCCAGGCTCTAAGAGAAGCGTTCTCTTTTTTCAACAAAATTGAGTGTGTGTGTGTGTGTGTTATACATATTTACACACACACATATACTTGCAGGTGTGCATGTGCTACAGCCCATGCGTGGAGAGTAGAGGACAAATTCGTGGAATAAATTCTTTCCTTCCACCTTTATGTGGATCCAAACTCACGTCATCAGGCCTGCATGGCAAGCACTTTTACCTATGAGCACCTTCCAGCCCCAAACTCCCACAGTGAAACAGAGGAGCAGTGACAAGGTAAACATAATTGTGTCAAAATTTTGTGTTCTTTGATCAAGTGGCTTTGTTTCCCATCGGCCCTCTCTGTCAGCCCATTTGCTGTTGCTGTAATGAAATACGCATGAGGATATTCCACATAAAGAAAAGAAGTTGACTGAGGTCGCGCTATTGAAAACTGAAAATCTAGACAACATAACACTGATTCTGGCAAGATAACTCCACCTCTCTGTGTTGCCACGTGCTTTCAGGATAAGAGTACATGGGAGGGGAAGGAGAGAGAGAGAGAGAGAGAGAAAGAGAGAGAGAGAGATCCATAGTGAGACAAAAACAAAGCTTAGGATTGACTTTTAACAGCTGTTAACAACTTGTTCTCAAAGAGACTACTAATCCTTCTGTTGTAGCGTGCCTCATGTTGCTGATAATTTCGTGACCCAAGAGTTCAGAGGAACAATGGGGTTTTCTTCTTCCTTACAATTCTTAATTACAATTCTTAGTCCAGTTTGACAGGAGAGTTTATGCCAATACTAGGAGCCAAGCAAACTGGCCAAACCATATCCACAGGGATTGCTGAGAGAGGACAAACCTCACTCGCTGACGGCACATCTGTCAGCATATGCTGAAGAATGCCGTTCTTACGGGACCAGCTCCCTCCATCTTAGCCACTTGTCCAGGGGGTGATGCCACCTGCGGTGGGCCGGGTCTTCCCATATCAGGCAGACATCCCCAGCACACTTGCTTCAGGACTTGCCTTAGCTATCAATGCTGCACAAAGACGCCCAGAGCTGAGTCTTTGCTTGTCAAGGTGACACCTATTTCTTGAACTAGCACACCTTCTAAGGGCTGTTTCCCCAGTTACCCAACAATCACCCAAGGACCTCCTGCTGGCTCCACCTCTTTGAGGTTCCTATCATCCCCCAACACTATCAACCTGAGGATAAACTCCTATCATAGTTAGGTATAGGGGTCAACTTGATGGTTGGGAGTTTGAGCTCTGGGCACATTTGTAGAGGATTCGTAATTGACTTAAGCCCTGCAGGAGATTGTTTAGTTGATGGGAAGGCCCAGCCCATGGTGGGTGGGACTGGTGCCAGGACTGGTGAATACAAGGGAGGGAACTGTTTGAGAAGGGGGTGTAGCAGTTACTTTTAACTATTGCTGTGAGAGGGCACCCAAAGTCAAGCAACTTAAAGGAGAAAGGGAGATTTATTCAGCTTACGGTTCCAGAGGGGAGGTACAGTTTCTCATCACGGAGGCGACATGGCTGCTTGGCCAAAGCTGGAGGAGGCTAAGTCACTGCAGTCATCTTGGAAGCTGAGAGCTGCAGACTGCTTGCTGCAAAGTCAGACTTCCCCTGGAGATGGGGTGGACTGATCCACCTCAAGACCCACCCCTTGTGACTGCCTTCCTCCAGCAAGGCTCCGCCTCTCAAGGTGCTATGACCTTGCCAAACACATGAGACTGTGGGGGACACATTTCAAGCCATGACAGGGGCCATCCTTGTATACACTTGGCCAGACATGCTGGCCTGGCAAGTAAGGATCGTCCCTCTCTTGGCCATTACAGGGAGGTGGCGTGGCCAGTTCCCTTGGCCCTTTGGCGATGGTGCGGGCTCTCCTACCAAACTGGACTTAAGAATTGTAACCAGATAATCAGAAGAGAATAAACCCCTTGTTCCCTCAAGCAGTTTTGTCATGATTTTATCAGCCACAGCGCAGGTGAACTGCAACAACTCCCCAGCCGTAGACACGCTCAAGCCAGAGTCATCTCTCTCTTTTTTTTTATTTATTCAATTGTGCGTGTATGCATGTGTGCACGTGTGTATATGTCTGTATGTATGTGTAGAACCACGGACGAATTCGGGAACCACCATGGACGCCTCCACCTCCTCCCCGTCCACTCTGCCCCAGGATTCACAGGCTCCGCCCTACCAGGACCAGAAAAGCAGGCCGCCCCCACTTCCGCCTGGTGTCTATACGTGGGGTCTAGGATCCGAACTCAGGACCTTCCGCCTGCAAGGCAGAGGCTTAACCCCTGAGCCACCTTTCCAGCCCCCCAGAGTCATCTCTTTGAAACATCTCCGGATCCAGCAAGCCACTACTCTTCACACCATCCTGGTAGAAACTGCTATGGTCTGACTTCACCTGCAGAAGAAAGCAGAGAGCCAGGGCATGGGGAAGGGCTGACTTGGTCGTCTGTAGAGTGACTAGGAAGGTCTGCTTCTCAATGTCCGTGGGTGTTCTATCAAGAGAGGATATGAAGGTACCTCTGACCTCCTCCCAGAGGCCCTGTCCCCATGGCTCCCTCTTTGAAGACTGTTTCCTTCTTGAAGTCCTGTCCCCACCTGTCTCTATGCTACCCGTGAGCCCTCTCCAATTCATTTGTTCTTTGCCAGGTGCCCCTTTCCCGCCTCTAAACCCCTCTTGTAACTCTGCCCTCTCCCCAGTGGGAAGACATCTCTTCAGACAGTAGTTCCCAGAGAGCACCCCTCCATAGGAGGGTGTCTGACCACCTCGGATGGAAAGCTAGGATTGCACAACCTTTCCTCCACTGTTCTCCCCCCACCCAAGTGCTACATGTTTGCTTATTTTCAACTAGAGAGGGTTTTGTTTAGAGGATTTCACAACCCTTTTGACATTTTTTGGAGATCTGATGGAGAAAGATTGAAGGGGGATGAAGTCCAAGGGCTCAATGCAACACCCGTGTCTGGAGTGAGATGGGGTGTGGGGGTTTCCGCTTGGTTGTGCAAGCTTGACCCAGGGGATACAGACAGGCATGCTATGCTCTACAGAAGCCCAGTGTTGTGGAACAGTTGGGGAGATCACAACATGACAGGCACTTGGCACTGTGGAAAATTGAAATGCAAAAGTCTATTTCTAACATATATCACCTGGGTACCCTATAGCGACAAGACAAAAGACGCTGAGCTAGTCACCGTAACAAACCCGACCCACTTGGTGTGGCTCATGTTCTGTGTCTTTCTAGTGTCTGCCTAATTGCTTAAGCTCAGCCGTTCTCACTACCTGCTTGGGAGAGACGGAGGCAAACGGGAAGGTTCAGGAATGGGGGATGTAACCCCAGGAGTATCAACCCCAGTTCTGCCGCTGACATTTCTGGCACTTAAGGGCCTCCTCCTCTTCTCCTCAGAACGTCCCCAGCCTGGTGCCCGCTCGCAAGATCTGTTCTCCCAAACCCAAACCTCAATAATTATTTAAAAAAAAAAAAAACTCTTTGGAAACCTTGCAGTGTTTTTCGAAGCTTAAAGTATGTCCGTATATTTTAAACAACCCCAGAGGGATCAAGAATGAAGACTGGCCAGGCAGGACTGGAGGTCGCCCAGAGCCGACAGCCGGGGGTCGTGGCAGGAGGAGTCTGGATGGGATTTCTGAGTATGAATCAAGTATTTTAGGCCTCCAGCATTGTGTGGAAATGATTTTAGCAGGGAGACGTGTGGCACTAAGACAATGATTTGTTTTCTCAAAGTCAAAATTTAGACATTGTGCCGCTTGAGAATATTTACCTTCCAATTAAGAATTTAGCCTGTTCTTTAGAGCAAAATCCTTCACATTCGACTCTGGGAGTCCCAAGACAGAGACTGCGGGTGTTTCAGAATGACAGGAGGTCTTGAAGACCCCCAAAGGCTTGCCAAGGTTCTGCACCCTCCAGTGACTGGCACATATATAAGTGGTCAGCCAGAAGGAGAGGCCGAGGCGGGGAGCACAGGGTTTGTTTGGAGAGTGCCACAGATAATTATAAGTTATGGGAACCCAGAGGAAAATAAGACACATTGATTGGAAACATCGGGGTGAACTGGCCCTGATTTTGCTGTAGAATAGCAAAATTGGTTTCAGATTTGCTTCCTGCGGATGCACAGCATGGTGAGCGGGGAGTCGAATCTTATTCCAGGTTCAAATTTAAGTTTGGAAGTGAAATTTGGAAAGGTATGCCTCATTTCACAGAAACTAAACAAGTTTCTGAATATTCTTACATAAGACACCCCACAGACATGGATCAGATTTGATTACCCAGGATCCGTTGGCTCAAAAAAAAAATTCTCTTAGTTTTGAATTTTGGTGTGTGCCTAGCTCTGTTCCGTTCACTTATGGATGTGGTCTGATGCACTTCCTTTTGAATCTATCCATGTCCTGTTTTAGTCTACTTCTGACTGTTCATCTTTTAAAAACAAAAACAAGTCCCTATGCTTTTGAGAAAGCCCTTGTGGGGGCGGGAGTGTAGGGAACGCTTGCGGAATGGCTACGGAATATTCCGGCACACATTCTGCTTGGAGAAGCTGCAGTTGTTAATATGCTTTCAGGTCCCACAATTGGACCACAGGTACAAATCACAGCATCTTGCATCTCTTCCTTTCAATGAAGAGTTGATTCGCATCATCAATTTTCTACCATGTTCTTAAAGTGGCGCTAGCACTTTTCTCCGGGTTACAGTCGCCCATTATCTGGGGGAAAAAATAGATATCCTTCCCTCAGCCAGCCAGAAATGGAGACCTAGGCTGCC
Organism: Typhlomys cinereus; assembly: GCA_023101885.1. Classification (NCBI taxonomy): domain Eukaryota; kingdom Metazoa; phylum Chordata; class Mammalia; order Rodentia; family Platacanthomyidae; genus Typhlomys; species Typhlomys cinereus. Next base: position 73,461 of record JALPQD010000349.1, on the reverse strand, counting down.
CTGAACTAACCGAGGGCCTCGGGCTGTTTTCCCAGGCCTCTGGTGAGGACCTGCCTTCACTGAACTCTCAGAGGAGAACTAGAGCATCGAGTCTTCATAGAATTCAAACCATTTAGTGCAAGTCAGGAGCAGAGTGATTTCCATCATTGTTAATTGATTAGCTAGTAGAGGGAGGCCGATGCTAATTTGTTTACTGCTTTTATTATTCCTTCTTTCATAGCAATAACATTTTAGCATCCATGGACACAAAAGACTGGTAGAAAAACGCTTCCATGCATGTATGTAGAGATACGGCTTTTTAAAGTTATTTAAGTATTTTTAAGGCATTGCTTGTAAGGATATCAGCAACCACCTAACCTTCAGGGGCAGATACCCGCTCTGGTCTCCTTTAGAATAGCCACATGTTTTCATGATGATCTCAAATGCAAGCGCTTTGCTTCACAAGTAGCGGAAGGAGAGAATGAGCTACCATGGACTTGTTCCCACATTTTCCTTCAATCAAGTAAAACAACTTCCAGCAATTTTTACCTTTTCCCACCCAAAAACATGCCAAACCATCTGGACCAAAAAGAAAGTAACTCACTAAACAGGCCCCCCAGACACTTCAAAGTTCTCCAAACACCCGTTAGGACTGCACTCGAAATGACTCAGAGCCAGGCAGATGAAGGACCCTTTGTGGATGGAGTGTTTGCTGAGATATTTCCAGAGATTAATTGGCATCAGCCTATGAAGAGGGGCTGTGTACAAGATCCCCTCCATCAAATCTATATTTAAAACCCTGGTTGCAAACATAGGGCACAGTAATGACAGAAAACAGAGCGAAGCACAAAGAAGAAAATGAAAGCGACCTCTAACCTTAGTTCCTGGAGAATAGCATCGTTAAAATTTAGACCGTATCCTTCTCATTTAATTTTGTTCATATAAATGAAACAAATGATGTTCTGAAGGTCAGATCTTACTGTAACCCTCCGTTCTGTACCGCCCGAATACACGCACACATTTTCCATGTCATTGAATATTCATCAACAGTATATAGTTTTATGCATCATATTCTGTCGTGTGAATGCACTATAATTTGTGCAATCATCGCCTATTGTTTCACACTTAGATCGTTTTCCACTCGTGTGTTCTTACCCATATCGTAGCAATCACCATCCATCCTTGTCTTGTCTTTGCAAAAATGATTTCTGGGATGAGTGTGTAGACGTGGGGTTGCTATATCAAAGCATGATATTTGCAGGCTTTAATGCTTCTTTTCTAATTGTGCCCCAGAACCACATCTCCACCAGCAAGTGTTCCTTTTGCCAAACCCACATCAATTAGAAAACATCTCCTTATGGTTTGGTGGTCAAGAGGTATAGTACCTTGGACATAACAATAATGCAGTACAGCAAAGTCAAAGTACTGAAGATGATGGAGAGATTTTAGAAGATGTCTGAGAAGGCCCCTGACTCCTTTTCCTGGGGGAGATGCCACACACATGTCTATTCGCCCCAGACAGGGATTCAACAACAGGCCAAAGTAATGATTACACCAGCTCTGAAAATGTCCTGAGAGGAAGGATGCGCGAGTCAGGAAAGAGATGACGTCACAGAAATTGAGAGAGGAAAGAAACCCATGAGAGGAGGGTGGACCGTTGTGATAATTAATCCTGGTGTCAACTTGACACACCTGGCATTAACTAAGATCAGCTGAGACCACCTAAGACATTATCCAGATCAACGCATTTACAATACAAAGACCAGCCCTAGATCCGATTGGAACCTCCCAGTTGTGGACCAAATAAAAGGAACCATAGAACAGGAGACTGGGAAGAAGAGAGACTCTCCAGGAATCCTCCAACCTTCAGCCACGTGGATGGGAGTGACTTAGCCTGCCAGCTACAGCCACCACCTCTGTGATTCCTGCTGTCTCCCCAGCCTCCACGCTGATGTTTGTCTCACGGTGCCCCTCAGACACCTGAGTTCTCAGCAGGGCATGAAGCTGGGGTGCCTGCAGATTTAAGGGTCATTCTCTGCACGGACGGGGACTCTGTGAGTTCTGCTCGCAGCACCCCTAGGGGCGTGATAGATAACACCGCCAGATTAGAAATCAGCAAATTGGACTTTACTTTCTCTTTATTGTGCTTTTACCAGTTCTGTTCTTATCTTTCCCTGACAATAGAATTGAGTGAGCGAGCGACTTCTGTACTTTTCTGGGTTGCAACTCAGAGCAGCATGATGCCCTCAGCCCAGCGAAGGGCACACTTTCCAGGTCTGTACCAACTGTCTCTTGCCCGGTCGGAGGGCTTAGGTACTGTCCTAGCTTGGCTCCTACTGACTGATTCTGGTAACTATGCTTGGTGCACATAGCCTCGTCCTGTTCTTGCATCCACACTCTGAAACTTGTCCATTTTCCTCTGTTCTGGGAACCCATGGACACAATTTTCTGGTTGGAGTCAGTCATTGGGGTACCCGCCCTGGATCAGAGAAGTAGGCGGGGTCCAACCTCCCTGTATTGTCTCGACTAGCTACACACCTCACAGGATGGCTTGTTTCCCATGACCCTCAGTCTGTGTTCTGGAGTTCTTCATCACACGGATGCAATGTCCCCAACAGGAATCAGGTGCCCGATTGTCCTGCACCCCTTTCTATGGTTCCTCTGCGTACCGGGACACCATCTCATCTTACACCCCCATGTCTCCATGCCCACCCCTCTTGCCAGGATCCATCACCAGGGACTTGGCTCTGGATGCCTGGGTAGGTTAACCTCTTCGCCAGCAAGTGTAAGGGTTAAGAAGCCCGTCTTGGAAGCTACCTCCACAGTACTGCTCGCTTAGGTCACTATGGCCCACGTGACTGACCGCAGGAATGGACCTGGTGTGGCATCCCATCACCTTCAGAGGATTTCCCAAGGAGTGAGAAAGACAACAGACTTGCTAAGGGTCCAGTTAGTTACTTTTTCCATTGCTGTGACAAAATGCCTGAGAAAAAAGCAGCTAAGGAAGAAAAGGTTTGTTGTGGGTTACGATTGAGGGCGTGGTCTACCATGGCAGTGAAAGTGACAGGAGCATGGGGCAGCTGGTCACCCTGCATCTGCAGTCAGGAAACAGAGAGAGAGAGAAAGAGAGAGACAGAGAGGCGTTTCCATGGTCACTGTAAATTGCATCAAACCGATCATCAGTATTAACCTTTATAGGGCCCAGGAAGATCTTCAAGGAGGTAGCTTACACCTTCCAGAATAATTTGTGGTCCTACTTTGTGAGAATCATTGTCAATTGTCAACAGAAGTCCCCAGGCACCAGGAAGCCATTGGGTGCCTGCTGCAGCAGATGCGAATTCTGCCTCTATGAGCTTGGCATCAGTAGTCCTGTCGTTGCCCAACCCCCACGTGACCACGTAGGGAGCTGGTGATTTGCCAAGGTCAGGTCTTCAAGGGCAAGCTGGAGACTGAAGTCAATTCTGAAGGAGATTCCTGCAAGGGCCTTGTTTGCCTGGGTTCCATGGTTACCTGAAGAGCCTGTGGCTCCACTGTCACCCCGGCAATGCTGATGAAAACAACTTTGTTTTCTGGATGATCGCCTGGGCTCCTTGGCCCTGTGGCTCGTGCCCCGTGGCATATTCATCATGTCGTGGTAGGGAAGCCTGCAAAATCGATAAGCAAAGCTTCATGATCTAGACCCATGAGGCTTCAAAACATGCAACAGAAGCCCCAAACCCCGTCTCCTTCTACCTGGCTCCCTGATGCCAGGTTGTCCTGAGGGCCAGAGTCCTGCACCCACCCTTTTAGGATGAGATGACGATCATCACTACTGCAGAGGTGGCCATTTCACCAAGCTGGTTAAATAGCACATGAGCCTCCACCTCAAGCATCTGACCAGTTAAATCCTCCCACTCTGTGCTGGGGAAGGGTGATTGGCCAGTTTCTGCAAACCAGCTTGCACGGCTCTGCTTTGAGCTCATGAGTGTGATCAGATGCATGGATGGGCAGCTGGCACGGGGCTGATAAGGAAAGACCCTTGTTCTTCCACCATGCCTGGGATTCTAGCCTTGAGGAACCCTTTCTCTTTCTTTCTTTCTTTCTTTCTTTCTTTCTTTCTTTCTTCTTTCTTTTTCTTTCTTTCTCTTCTTTCTTTCTTTCTTTTCTTTCTTCCTCCCTTCCTTCCTTCCTTTCCTTTCTTTCTCTCTCTCTTTTTCTTTCTTCCTTCCTTCCTTCCTTCCCTTCTTCCTTCCTTTCTCCCTTCCCTTCTTCCTTTTGTCCATCTTTTTTCATTCTTTCCTGTCTTTCTCCTTCCCCTTCTTTCCTTCCTTCCTTTTTTTATTAATTTTTTCTTTAATTTTCAATCTTTCTATCCTTCCTCCTTACTCTTTCATTCCAATTCCGTCTTCTTTTATCTTCCTTCCTTCCTTCCTTCCTTCCTTCCTTCCTCCTATTCTTTCTTTCCCTCTCTCTCTCTCTTTCACACACACACACACACACACACACACACGCACGCACGCACACACGCACACGCACACATCTGTGTGTTCATGTGTATGTATATGTGCATATGAGCATGACGTGTGTATGTGCCAAGGCACACAGACATCAGTCCTTTCACCTTGTTGGAGGCAGGTACGTCTTTGCTGCTGCATGTGCCCAGGGAAGTCGTCATGAACTTCTGGGGAGTCTCTTGCCTCCATTCCCCATCTTGCCATAGGAGCACATACTTTTATAGACACATACTACTGCATCTGAATTTTTATGTGGGGAAGTGAACTCAGATTCTCAGGAATGCGTGGCGAGCGCTTTAGCCACGGGACTATCTTGCTTGTCTGAAGTGCATTTCTTTAGCTTTCCAGAGGTTTTCTGCCTTGGAGAGTTGCCTACTAAAATAAAAATCCTTCAAGAGAAAGGATTTTTTTTAGGATCACACAATGCAGCTAGTGATAGTTTTGCTTGGTCAGTGCTTATGAGGTCCGCATCTCTCAGGGCTGCTACTATTTTTTGCATATATTCATTTATTTTTTAATGTTGCATACATGAATATAGTGAATTTATTATATTTTTCTCTCCTCAGTCCCCAATCCCATTCCCTCTCCTTTTCTCCTTATAACATTCGCTTACAGACTCCTCCTGTTTCCAAATGTTTCACTTGTATGGCTCACCGTGTTTCATCTAGTTTGTCTTTTTGATATGTGCCTGACAGGATTCATGCTCCAGAAAGTATCACAGATATACTTTTCTCCCATTCTTTTCTCTCTTCCTCCCTCCCTCTTTTTCTTTCCTTCCTTCCTTCTTTTTTCATTTCAGTTTACCATTAAGGAAAGCATCTTCATTTTCTTCCCCCTCAGTATTAGTCCTCATCAGCGTCTCAGGGAAGCATAGAGTTTCTTAAGATCTTTCATGGTGAGGTGGTCATAAGATAGTTCCTGTGCAATTCTTGGGCAAATATACATATCTGCCATGAAATCATGTACACCATAGCCCTGTCACGTCCAGGAGACATGCCCACCACTGTCCTACTTCAGGCTCTTGCAATCGTATTGCCCCTCCGCCACAATGCTTACTGAACTTTGCAGTAGGTGTTGGTGTGGAATAGATGTCTTGTTTAGTGTGGGAACCAGTTCCCACTCATGCACTTATTCACTCACTCACACACACACACAGCTGCTGGCTGTGATGAAAGCAGGTTCCAGCCATCCCCACCTCCGCCTCTACCCCCAGAGACTCGGCACAGGACAGGGAGATTGTCAGAAGCAGATCTCACTTTATTGGGGGGAGAAAAGGAACTTTTATAGACAAAGGCCATCAAGGCGCGAAACTGCCACCCAATTGTATCACAAGGTCAAGACATCCTACAGGTGCTAATGGTCAAGTTCAATGTCAATCAGCACAGAGGACAGTAGATACCTGAAAGCCAATTAGGACTATCTGTGAAGTGATCAGGTTATGCCCAAGACCCTTGCCCTCAGCGCCATCTTTAGTCCCATGTGCTCGGCCATGCCCTGGGGCAAATCCTAGGCGGGCCCAACAGTTTAGGACTACTTGTCACTGATTTTCTGCATTTTGGCAAGTTTTGCTTTTCGTCTTTTCTGCTGCAGAAGAAGGCTTTGAGGTTGAGTGCTGAGTGTTCTTCCAATCTGTGGGTATAATAGCAGGCATTTCAAAAGCAGTTTTACATACTGTCATTATAGCTAAACATTCATAGCCCGTTCTTCCCTTGGGACCTATGTCCTCCCCTTTCATCGGTTCTTGTTCTAGTTTACAGTAACAGGAACGTGTTCCATTCTGACAAGCGAGCCTTAAATTTGATCAGAAAGCTGTTGGTTGTCTCCATGTTATTCATGCCACTGTTACACTGATGGTCACCTGTTGCCATGGAGATTGCTATTGCACCTTTGAAGATTTCAAGATTGCTTTTCTCCCCATAGTCTTCTATGTAAGCCATCCAGCAGAGTGGAAGCTTCCAGATCAGTTCCAGCTGGTGTTGCTTGTCCATGTCCTGGGACCCCTGTGTGTTGCAGCTGCAGTACTAGGGGCTTACTGCCAGTTCCTGGAGAGCAACCGAGAACAACAGCCAACGCCTATCCTGTTTTGGTATGTGTGTGCGGGGAGGGGGGGTGTTGAGACCTTCTCTAACCAACAATTCTGATCAAAAAGTATTACATATCTGTTACTTCTTGCATTGTTTAATTGCCTCTGGTTCTAAATGGAGCATCCCAGGACATTTTATTTTCCTTTTTTGTGCTCCTCTGTACAGGGATGGTCCATTCTTGCTCTTTTTTTTTCACTAAACTTTTTGATACATTAATATCATAAGAGGTTCCTATCTGGTTGCATCCCACATTCTTAGGGTTTTTCTATTGGTTTCTCATCACTTCCTGCACCCCATTTCCCCATTATTTTCTCCCATTATTCTCTCCCTCCCCTTGGGGAGCTGCTGCTATGATGATCCGCCTTACACATCTGGAGTCTGAAAAAGCGGAGGGGTCAGGATTGAACCTAGGTAGTCCGCCATGGAATCCCATAATGCAAGTGTTTCTGGGAGATAAAGAGCATCGTCTCTGATGGTGGCAGCTCAGCAAGGGAAGTGGGCTGCTGCTTAGCTGGTTGGGGAAAGGGAGGAAAGAGTGGAATACAGGAAGGGCTCAGAAGCCTCTGGAAGCCTCAGGCCATCTTCAGAACCCCTGAGGGCTCTGGAAGAGGGCAGCACCCTCTGACCCAGGGTTGCCCTGGGACACAGGAGTCTCTGTTGAGGATGTCCACACAGTCCAGTTGACGTGGGCACCAAGAGGGGCCAGATCCAGACATGGGTCAGAATGGACCTGGAAGCTGAACTCCTTGAGTTTTAGAAATTACTTTTTTAATAAAATGCCAATTTAATACTCTGATCAGAAGACGTTCTGACTCACTGGTCATGACCAGGAATGGTCAAAAAAAAAACCAAAGATGGGTTATTGTAATTATCCAAATATATATTGTGCTTAAGCAAAAAAGAAGAAGGGGAAGCCTTTCAGACAATGATCTGCTTAAGGAATGTGACAGTCTCTGGGTAACGATCTACTTTATTTGTTAAGAAAGGATGGTAGGAACTGGCTACTAAGATAATCAGATGTCATAAGAGTTGACACTGCTGAGGGCAGAAACCATTGTGTTAGATCTTGAACTTTCATCCTTTGTGAACTGCCACACAGCAACTTCTTATCTCAGTCCCAGTGGAAAGGGGGTGGTGGAGGCTAAGACAGGCTTTCTATAATATAGACTTCTATTAATATTCACCATATTTCAACCTCCACTGCCTTTTGATTATTTGGTCAAATCATTGACTCATCTCATATAGGGTTCATATTATTCTCTGAAAATCATGTGATTAACAGCCACCCGGATGTTAGGTCAATAGAGAGGACAGCAATATGTTAGCTATTGTTTTTTTAATGGGCTGAATACAGTTAATCTTCTCTAGATCGGTTGGGGGGCAGTCTGGCCCACCTGAGGTACATAGTGGTATGTGTCACAGAGCTGATGGGCAGAGCCAGAGAGGGCTGCAGAGTAGGTGGGGGATTCACGACTATGGGAAAGACTTCTTGGAGAGACAGGCTATAAGTGGGGTAGGTTGGTGCACCCGGGGGGAGGTAAGATGGGGTGAGGTGAGTTGTAGGGCGAAGAGAGGGAAAGAAGGTGAAGCCCCCAGCAAGCAGGTGTTGATTGGCCACTTGGAGTTTTGCTCTGTGTGACTGAGCCTGAACATTTACACAAGGTTTCATCCAAAACAGAAAACCAGTCAGGGGCTGCGTGGCCATGAAGCACAGTCCACTCAGGGATTCCTTTTGCTGAGTGACATTACGAGACAGCCATGATCTCTGGCCCACACCCATATCATTGTGAGTTAGGAGGCTATTTAGGGAGATTCTAAGTGCTCACACTGGAGGTTTAATTTCAGAATGTCTAGTATCCAATATTGTCTAAGGCTGAAGGGAGATTTCTCCATAATTAATGTGTGGCTACCGTGTACGTGGAAACTTCCCTGCACAGAACAGAGCTCTGCAGTGGGTCCCTCTTTTCTAGTACATTCTGCAGGACAGATGGAAGAGGACAGAATCACTGGGTCCCACATAAAAGGTATTACTTTAGGAAAGAAAACAGACTATATACTCAGGCAAAAATACCTTGGAGTAATATGTTGGGGTAGATATAGTTTATGAACTTTCCAAAAAACGTGTCTCAGCAATGGCTACTGAGAAATACTGTCTTTCCGTGGGATGGCATATCAGTTACCTTTGCATCATTGAGACAAGGTATCTGACAGACCAGTCTAAAAGGAGCATTTGTTTTGGCTCATGGTTTCAGAGGGTTTAGCTAATTATGGCAGGAAAGGGATAGTACGGCCTGGCTGCAGGAATATCCAGAAGAAGCTGTTGATCTCAGAGTGGATCAGGAAAGCAAATATCCAGACAGGGACCAGGATCCAGAGCGAACCTTCAAAATTCTGTCCCTGGTGATCTCCTTCCCCCAACCAAGCCTTATCTCCTATAGTCTCTAGAATCTTCCAAAATGGAATCACTGGCTAGGAATCAAGCACACAAAAGAACCTGCTGGAGACACTGCAGCTTGAAAGCACAACAGTTTTGAGGATGTGCAGTCAAGAAAAGGGAATTGATTTGGAGATAATATACCCAGTGAATGTGGTTCCTACAGTTGTTGCGCCACATGCAATCTCAAAGAGGCTCATTAAATCCCTAGGGTTACCCTAAGCACTTGATTCTTTGGTAGCCAATGGACTTGCACATGGTAAAGACACATAAGCAGTCTGCAAACAGCTCTGAGAGCAGTTCCAGCAATCACAGATGCTTAGCCAGTGCCTGTGCCAGGCCAGTGCCCTGTGCCCATGTTTGATACCAGTGACCCTTACAAGACTCCTACCAGGTAACTAAAAGCACTCTCCTGTTTCATGGACCGAACACAGAGGCTGGAAGAGAGGTCCTGAGTCTCTGATCTTAGGACAATATCAGTTTGTTCCAGCTGCCACACACACCCGGGAGGCCTCACGAATATCATTGTCTCTGTTTGGAATGATGGAATTCCATAGGAAGGTGGGAAGAGCTGCTTGTCCTGAGGTTTCACTCCTTGACCTGCAGGGGGCGTCTTCTTCCTGTGTCCCTCTATGGTCTCTGGGTATGTGTCCAAGTCTGGAAATGTCCCCTGTGTGACCAAACGTCTTACCTTCAAGACCAGCAGTCAGACTGGATTGGAGCCCACTCTAACATCCTTATTGAATCCAAACACCTCTTTCAAGGGCCAGTCTCCATTTCAATGGAATGGGGGTTACACCTCTGACAAACAAGTAGGATTAATAGGGTATTCAGTTTCAGCCCCTGCCAAACAGCAAGCAGGTGAATTAAGGGAGGAAGAGAACATTGAACCTAGAGAGACTACATTTTAGAAGCAGGGAGAGTGCATTTTCACAATGACGTGTGTATGTGGCAGGGGGGAGGAGGATGAGACATCTCCGCTGTTTATAAAGAAAAAAATCTTAACCTCTTTTTCCTTCCTATAATCCTTCCCCTCCTATCCCAAAGAACAGTTAATTCTTTTCTATATATTGAAAGCGTTTTGTTGTTCTTAGTCTCCTTCATGCTAAGATATAATATAGAACCACAAGGCTCCCTGTGGGGTTAAAACCTTTGCTTGAAAATAGAAAACCTGAGTTTGGATCCCAGATACCACATAAAAATACCAGATGGAAATAGCAACAACCTGCACTTCTGGTCCTGGAAGGTAGTAATACAAAGGTGAAGCAATTCAGGATGATTCCTGACGTCACCCTTGGGTTTCCACAGGTACACACACACATTCGCCTATACACACCCACATGCATACATGTCCATACCTATACATGCAAAAATTAACTTAACTAAAATAAAATAAAGCCACGATGATGGCCCCGTCTGCCCCCCACTAGGGCCAAATCACAGTAGCTCATGAACTGCTCCAAACACATCATTCCACAGCACATAGTTGAGGTGGAGAATGTGGATTGGGGCTGAGGTTTCTCAAATTCTTTTCGAGATTGAGATCTATGCAAGCCTGGGCCTCCAAAGTCCTCTCTTCTGCATTCAATTTTCAGCAAAGTAAACAATTTGTAGCAAGTAAACTGGGTGTTCACTGTGGGATGTTCTACTTGCTTGGATTCAAAGAAGTCTTTTGTTCTAAGTGATATTTAAAAATTCTTCATTTGCTGTAAAAAGTTATTTTAAAAACGCTTTCCCAGACACTCAAATACCTTTCACTTGAAAAAAAAAAAATCAAATCCACAATCTAATGAATAACAACAAATGGCCATTTGTGGACTAGCCTTCTAGTCTGGTCCACAGGGTTCATAAAACACCTTTTGGACGCCCTGTTCTGGATGAGGCTGGGAGGGAGACAATGTAGGCAGATGTGACAACTAGTTGTGCCTCTTGCAGAGTTAGGACTCATATGCCTACTCGAGGCGCTTGGGCAGGAAAGTGTATTTTTCTCAGTCATCTCCCTGGGGACGCGAGAGAAGTCGCATCATGTGCTTTACTGAACCATCAACATCATTCCAATGCTCCCACGGGCAAAGTTTGTGGGTAACATGTCCCCAAATCACCCCATTAGTTGGGACAGTGAGAACTGCGACCCTTTATCTAAAACCCCTTCCTTCTATTAAAGAACAAATATGGATTTATGTGTGAGAATGTGTGTTCTTGTGTGTGTGTGTGTGTGTGTGTGTGTATGTGTGTGTGTGTGTACAAGAGGGTACTTGAGGGTGTGTACTGTGGAGGTCCAAGGTGACACTAGGAATCATCTTGGATTTCTCTACCACTTATTGCTTTGCTGGCTGGAAGATTCCCAGACTCTACCTTCCAGAACAAGAAGTATAGGCCACCATCATTTCCACCCAACATTTTTACTTGGAATCTGGGGATCAAAATTCAGGTCCTTTTGCTTTAACCCCTGAGTCATCTCCCCAGTCCAGGCACCTGATTTTTGAGACAGGGTGTCTTGCTAGAACCTTTGGACTATGCTGGTTCGCCAGTGAGCCCCAGGGATCCACTGGTCCCCATGTCCCCAGGGCTGGGATTACAAACACATGCCACCATCCTGGCTTTTTTTACCATGTATCTTAGGGCTGGGACTTAGATCTTGTACAAGCACTTTGCTGACTGAGACAACCGTCCGGTCCTAAATATGTATGTGAATGCTTGATCTCTGCATAGTGTGAAGTTTGTATGTTTTCTGCAAGCAGATTCTGACAAGGGAGAAGAGAAGCCCCTAAATTACTCTTGTTGATGGGAAGCGATGGGAATGAACCATCAGGAAAACAGACAGACGAGGAATCCAAGAGAAGCCAAAGGCAGATTGGCACACTATGCAATAAAGCTTCCATCTGGCTTGGCTTGGTTGGTCTGAATGACTTTGATTTATCCAGAGGACTTCGGGTGCTGACCAAAGATTTCTCCAGATGCTCAGAAGTTACCCTTCCAAGCAGGCTCCTTGGCTCTCCGAGAGCCACAAGTAATTGATGGCACCTTCCTTCTCCACATCCCATTCCCTCCGGCTCCTGGACAGAGAGCCTTGCTCGTGGGTACATCCATTCATTCCAACCTGGGCAGCGGCCTCCGGCTCCCTGAGCGCGGGGTGGTCACATCCATCTGCCGGCACCCGGTCCTCATTAGGGCCCTCGGAGGAAGCCAGCGTCTGGCTTGGCGACGAGCGGCTCCTCCTCCACGTGGACTTGGAAGCCCCCAGAAGCCTCTCATCGTTCCCATGAAGGCCTCAGAGGACCCTTCCAGGCTCAGCCCAGTGTTTTCCACATGACGGATGACACTGAAAGCTTTGCCATCCCGACAGGCAAATCTCTCGACTGGCTTTGTTTGCCCATGGGTTCAGGAGGAACAATAAGGCTGGTTTTGCCAGGAACGTCAAAAGAAAAAATGTCTTGGTTGAGAGGTTGGCACTAAGAGGAGGCAGAGAAGCAGATAATTGAGATAGCAAGATGCCCAGGTGCCCGGATGTCTGACAGCCTGGCGCAGAAGGGCTTCTCTCCAGTGTTCCTCTTCCTTCGCGAGACACACACGGAGGACCGTGGATGTTCCTTCATGCGTAGGCTGCTGTGGACCGAGCCCGTGCATTCTCCCAGGGCCACTTGGGGCAGAGGGGCTTCTGGGATGTCGCTCCTACAGCTGGGAGAAAGGCCGAGCTTCTGCCAAAGCCTTGTGTCCTGTTTCTCCGTCTTGCTTCGTGGGGACTTCTGGACCCCGACATATGCAATGAGTCTGCAGCATCAGGAGCTAATTGAATCTCCAAATGTTGGTCCTCCCGCTGTCTCTGACCAGAGTAAGCAATTGGAGCATCTCCTTTACAAAACACCATGTTCCGGACATTTCCTCAATTATCTCTTCCAATTACAACCATCTTCACATCCTCTTCTCACCGAGGCGTTTGAGACCCACAAGCATTCTGGGAATTCCTAGGCTAGATTCCATTCTTCTTGCACCCGTCATGAAGCAAAACTGCATTCTCTCGGGATGTCTTGCTCTACTGTACTTTGACGTGGATTCCAAGGCCTGGAGTCTTTCCAAAGACAGACCATTGTAACGGTTGTTTTGAAATGTACACATTGCTGGGCTCTTGGAACTGAGCCGGAAGATAAACATGGCTACTGAGGGGCCTTGACATCCACACTCGGTCATTTGCTGATCCTTGTAGACTCACTAGGCCATTGCCAGACTAAACAGAAAGCTGGCCCGGTCCTCTGAGCCGGCACTCCGGGGCTTTTTATCAACTGAGCAAGAGTGCATCCTCAGAGATCCCGTCTACTGCGAGCCTGGGTCTCTATGCTCTTGGCTTGGACCTTGGCCAGTGTTGGCACAGTGGCCTGAATCTGCCCTGGGTGCCTCAACACTTCCTCATCGGGTCATCTAAGGTCTTTGCTCTGCTGGGTCAATTGTATATCTCAAGGGAAGTGAAGGATCGGGAAACTGTGGTCTAGTTTCTCAACCTTTGAATTGAGGAGAAGATTTGGCTTTAGGGAGAATAAAGCCTCAAACTAGTTTCTAATTGGACAGGTGGAGAGAGAGTCAAGGAGGGTGGGCTTTGGAGTGACAGGCAGGAGGGGAAAGAGCAAGCCGAGGGGCAAGGTGTTGGTTACCTCGTGCTAACAGTGTGTCTTGTGTCACTGAATTCAGGAGAACCAGGAAGTCGTAGCATTGTGTAAAGCAAAACCTCGGACAGGCCAAGGAATCAGCTCTCAGCCCCGTGTGACCACTGGAAAGTCTATCTGTCCAGCAAGGTGGCCTGAAAGCTTCTGTGAAGTGATCCAGGGTCGCTCTTGAGCTGGCCCTTAACAGGCTCTGACCGTGGCGACCAGCGTTCTCGGCAGAAGTTTTCCCTTGCCCAGCTGCCCTTCTTAAAGCTGCAGCTTCATCTGTCTCCTTATCAGAGAAGGAAGGAACGACCAGTTCTATTTTGTTGCTCATATAAAACGATCCCTTTTCTTACCTGGGCGACGCCGTTTCAAGGCAACCAGCCCTGGGGGCCCACGTTGCATTGCCATTTTGAGAAGCAAGCTCAAGAGACGGGCGGACGTTCAGCCACGAAGATGTCTTCAGATGGAGGCATCCTCTCTGGCAGTGTGGCTGGGGGTGGGTGCAGGGTTCCGGTGTGGACGGAGGCTACAGGCAGAGGAGGGGGACTGGGCCGGAAGGAGGAAAGTCCCGTGACCCATCATGTTTCAGAGGGATCTGACTAGGTCACCAGCAATACTGTTCCACGGTTGTTATAGAGTCAGTCTGCAGTGTTAAAGCCTCCTCTCTCGGGGACCCAAGGTAGACCCATGGGGGAAATGTAACCCCATCTTTTCCAAACTCTTCATCTTCCCTGAGCATAAGCAATGAACAGAAACCCAGAAATCTGACCCAGCTGAGAAGTTTTCTTGCAACCATATTTCCATGCCAAATAAAGACTCGAGCACTTGGATGGCTAAAGTCGCCTGGCCAGGACCCTTTCTGAGGAGCAAAGAACAGACAGACCTGGGTCGAGGGTCAAACACATTTCTAAATGCTGTTTAAGAGGTCCACAGACAAGAAAGAATCCTAAAAATGCATTAAAATATCTCCCTTTGAACCCCTTTATTCTCTCTCTCTCTCTCTCTCTCTCTCTCTTTCTCTTCTTCTTCCTCTTTTGAGATATCACGAAATTACATCTAAGTGTGTGTCTTTAATGAAACATTCCTGAGCTGGGCGTGTAACTCAGCTGGTAGACTGCACGCACGATGCCTAGCGCCACATAAATTGGGAGCAGAGGTGCACATCTGCACTCTGGAGGTGAAGGCAAGAGGATGGGAAGTTCAAGGTCATCCTTGGGTACATAACAAGTTCAAAGTTAACCTGTGCTTACGTCTCAAAAAAAAAAAATCCTTTCCTCCCTTGGGGTCAACTCAAGGTCCTGGCTGCTCAAGCATCGCCTCTTTGTGTGACATGGTGAACCTGCAGTTTTAAGTCTTGGGTCAATTCTTTCCTTTTCCCTCTAGTCCGCCCTTCTCTGTCTGTATCTGTCCATCCTGCTTCCCCTTTTTTGGAACTGTTATCCTTTGGAATTCTGTGTCTCTCTTTTTATCCTCTAAGTTTCTTGCTCCTTCTTGATTTCCTTATCATTGTGCCTTGTATTGTGAGTTATTTCTTTTGCTTGATCTTTTTGACTATCTGTTCAACAGTGACCACTTTCTTTTCAGTTTAGCTCTAAAGTTACCCAAAGGAAAATTCGTTCTGTTTTTTTTTTTTTTTTTCACTCCTAGAAGCCCTTTGCTCAGACCCCAGAGAATCCCCTTGTCCTTCCCCGCCCACCATGTTTTCTAGCCTTCTCAGTCACTTCTGCTGCAATAAAGCAGGTACCTGGGCTAGAGGCTTGGCCTTTCTCCCCTCAGCACCAAAATCCATAGACGCTCTTGATTCTGCGGCCCACTGGCAGCCAGAGAAGGAAGGAGGAGTGTTCACCAGGCAATGGCAAAACTCCCAGGCCCTTTGGCTTGGATCTTGGCCAGGGTTGGCAAAGTGGCCTGTGTCTGCCCTGGGGTGCCTTGACACTTCCTCATTCCAGAGGTTTCTGCTCCTCGAAGCCAGCGATGAATCAGTGGTCAACCCCTCCGTGTAGATCCGAGCCAGGCAGTTCGTATGTTGACCTTCTCCTGGGAGCAAGGTATAGATCTTTAAGAAGACGAAGAGATAGGAATTATGTGCAAATGGCGGAGAGTTATTGTCGACATCGTGGTGGAGGGAGGGGGAAACGCACCTTCTCCTAAGTCTGAAGGGGGGCAGGGAAGGACAGTTATGTAGACACGATACATTTGCCACTAGCTTGGGCAGGTTCATGGTCAGTGGTAGAGATGGACTTTGAATGGCATCTTAGTCCATTTCACTAGATTGGGAAATGATAATAAACAGAAAACGTATTAGGCTCACAGTTCTGAAGCCTAAGAAATCCATGGTCAAGAGGTACATGTGACAAGGGTCTTTTGCTTCACCTTAGCATAGTGCTAGGCATTGCATGGGAGCCAGGACAGAGGTTCTTCAACGTCTCAAGCTCTTGCACTATTGGTACAATCCATTGAGGTGGGTGGAGCCTTTGTGGCCTAATCACCTCCCACCGTCAACTGTTACCCTCACATGCTTTTTGGAGGACACAAACCACACCAGGTGCTTTGCACCTGAGTATGTCCTTCAGCTCAAAGAGAAATGGCCATTGTGGTGTCAACTCAAGGTCCTGGCTGCTCAAGCATCGCCTCTTTGTGTGACATGGTGTCACGTGCTGGGAGGGTGAGGAGATGATGCATTGAGTCCCACGCTCCCTTTCGAAGATTGACTTAGTAACCGGCATGCTTGCTTGTCTCCGAGTTCTGGGGGGCTGTTACTCTGGCCTGGTCGGGACAGTGACTTGTCCATGCAGATGGGCGATGTACTCAACCAGAAGCCTCTGAGGCTTTGGCTTTCCTGAGCCACTTGACTTTAGCTGTGGCGAGTAGGAGACTCCAGGGAGAAGCCAAAGGTCTAGTGGGGGGGGTGTCAGAATGGGTTCCCTGTGAGACGGTCCCCAGGGAAGGCCCACTGAGATCACTCCGTAGCAAAGGACCAAGTCACCAGGAGCTGGCGGTTCTGTGGCCTGTGGCCTCCCTCATGGGGAAGCGCAGCCAAAAGACAGACATGGCCTAGGAGCCCGGGACAAGTACCATGGCGAGGAGGGCTGAGCTGCTTGCCCACCTACCACATGCGTCCAGGGCCGTGTGGCAGGCCCAGGGAAGAGGCTGGTATGCTCGGACTTTCGTGTTTGCTTGGTGTTTTCCTAGAAAGGCTAAGCCTTGCTGGGAAGGATGTTTAGATGCTACAGTCTAAGTTACAAAGCGCCTCGGACTAAAACTAACCTTTCCATTCCTGACCAGTAGTAAAGACATAGGACGGGGAATCCGAATCCATGCAAGGCCTTTTTTGTGTCTGTTTGACTCTTCGCTGACCTCGCTGGTTAGTAAACAGTCTGCATTCCGTCGGGAGAACATCCCAAAGATAAACGACTCACTCTAAAGATGAGCAGAAAATATTTCCTCAGAGAAGATATACAAATGGCCAACAGGCATAAGAAAGATGTTTAATGCCATCACTGATGAGCAAAATACAAATTAAAATCACAAGGAGACACCATTTTATATCTATTCAAATGGCCATGACTATAAAGAAGGGGGCGGAAGGGGACAGGAATAATATGCGTTGGAGAAAATGATATGGAAAATCTAAAACCCTCAAAAATTGATGGTGGGAATTAAAATGGTAGATCCACTCTGGAAAATGCTTTGGTGGTTTTTTTTTTTTTTTTTTTTTTTTTTTTTTTTTTTTTTTTGGTACATTGCACAAAGAATTATATCAGGTAGCCTAACAATTCTACTCAGAAACATTGAAAACAGGTCATTATGTACATTCATATCAGCAAAGGAATCCAGGTGTCTAGTTGCAGGTTAGACGCCAGCGCTGTCTTCATAGTGTATCAGTGGTGGAAACGCCCGTGGAAGGACCAACTCCAAAAGCAGGTGAGATGAGCAAAAAGAACGTGTCCCTCTCCTTGCCTCGGGGTCTCCCATGACATCCCATCCATGGTACCCCAAAACAAAGGTCATCCTCAGAGTGATGAGCACTTTGGGGGCTAATCAGTATCAACACCGCCATCCTGAAGTGGGGTTCCCCTCCATTTCTCTCCTCATAGTCACCTTCTAATGGTACCATATTTTGACTTCTTCTGAGTCATTAAGTGGAAGTGTTGACCCCTTTTGCCTCTCCCACTGACTCTTCTCTATTTCTGATGGATTCTCAGAGTTTAGGGTAGAGAAGGTTTCTGAGCCCCCATTGAAGCCTGGGAAGACAAGATAACACACTGTTGACTAGTGATGCCTGCAGCGGGCATACGTAGCCAAAAACCAGTAGACGAGATCGCTCCCTATTGATTAGTGATGCCTGCAGCGGGCGCAGCTGGGAAACCAGAAGACAAGAGAACGCACTATTGACTAGTGATGCCTGCAGGAACGGCTGGCTCCTGGCTGTGGGCAGTGGGTGCTGTGCAGAGTCAAAGTGTCCCCAGTGCTGCAGGTATCACAGCAAGCATGACAGAGGCGTTCATGGACAGGAGGTCTGGGCAAGTGACCATATCACTCTTCCGACCAGAGAAAGAACCTGGAGTGAGACCTCTTTCTTCTCCTCTGTTTGTCCATCCAGGAAGGACCACGTGTCTGGGGTTACTGCCCCTCCTTTCCTCAAGATTATGGCCCAGAGTGGGGGTGCTGTTTCTCCAAGGCTATTCTTGGGCTCTTGTTTGCGCAGGGAAGCTTCTGGCCACAGCAAACTGAAGCCTCTCAGAGGCCAAGTTAAACACTGGCCAATGCAGACATTCAGGCTGCTTTTCTGTGCGTATTTTTTTTTTCATGGGTCCCTGGTGAATTCCAAGCCAGAAGCCGGTGACCCACCTGCCAATTATTACAGCTAATTCCGTGTAGGCTTGACTCAGGCACCAAGACACGGGGTTCTGTCTAAGCGGGGGCATGTGGGGTGGGTGGGTGGCAGGGACTGTGGCCACGGGGCAGTGAATGCCTCAATGTGTGCCCGTGGGTCTGGCAGCCACGGTGGTCTCCTTTGCGCCAAGACTTTGGCATCCAAGCGTGACTTCAGCGGGGTCTCTTTGTCCTTTTAGAGCTTCAAGAACTTTCCTTCCTCTTCCTGCATCCGCACCCCCTTTACCACCCCCTGGCTCCAACCTCCCTCCTGCACCCCCAACCCTTGCCCTCAGGAACTCAGTGACCACCACTCACTTTTATTTCTCCAGATTAAAAGAGAGAAGCCAATCCCGGCGTAAAGACGATTGGGTCTGTCTGCTATCTTTCTTCCTCTGACCCAGCTGTCTTGCAAGATGGCGGGCATTCGGTCTGCAAGCGGGCACCTTGGCTAGGTCCAGAAGCCCCCAGTTTGCCAGCTCACGGCTGGGTTCAAGCGAGATCTTGCCTCCAAGGTGACACTGCTTCTAGTTGCCTAAGGTTCTCTCTCTCCTTCGATTCTCCAGACCCCCTTCCATGTGCTCATTCGTTCTGTCGCCAGTATACTTGTTGCTAGGCACTGGGGAGATGCCGGAGCAGATAGATTCTCACCCTCCAGGAATCCCGATATGCCAGGAAGCAGATAGCAAAGTTGACTAGTACAGCAGTTTCATGGGAGGTTCACAGGAGCAGGATCCTTGGAATCCAAGCCCCCCTCCCCCCACACACACACACTTACACAGCACTCACGCTGCCTTCGACAAGGGACACGAGTACCCACAAAGTCCCCACGCATAAGAACATGGAGGGATGCTGTAGCTGGGCTGGTTTCCACCAGGCGGCACATGCAAGCTGGAGACCTGAACTAGAAGACGAAGCACACTGCACAGGGAGGGGCAGGGCACAGACTCAGGAGAGGACACAGCAGGCTGAGGTCCCTTCCTCCAGTTGGGGGGGCCCAAGGGTCCAGCAGCTCAGAGAGATCCGAGGTGTGTGGCGGGAAGGTGTGTGGTGGGAAAGGCACCAAGACTGGCCTCCAGAACTGTTTGAGAACATCGGTCTCCCTAGGGATGCAGGATACTGGTAGACCCGGGCTATGGGTCAGATCTGGGTCGAGTGTCGCTAAGGGGTCACGTTGGAGGCTGGTAGGACCACTAAGTGGTCTGGCCAGTGGAACGTCGTTTCTGGTTCTTCTCCATCTCTTTTTGCCTTCTAGCTCGGCAGTCCACTGTCTCTCCACCACCGTGATCCCATCCACCCTGAGCTGGTACCAGCACCGGCACCGGCACCATGCCCTTGAACCCCCAGAACTGAGCCAATAGACTTCTTTATAAAGTTACTCCATTTTAGTAATAGAAAATAGATAGCAAAGTCATCTCCAATTTTCGCTACGTTGTCTCCGCTTCTGCCCCTGTGCTTTTGAGCTAGATACCTGGGCTCTGGCTAGTGTTTTCCAGTAGTGTTAGGTTCTTAAAAATGGGGCCCCCTGTGTTGGACGCTATGCCAGGGACACTATGCCGGTTGATGCAAAGATGACAAAACACAGTCTCTGATTCCAAGGTCACAGGTGATCCTTGGGTGGAAGGGACAGATCTGAAGGTAGGCGGCCACTGTGGTGAGACAAGGAAGGTGGGAGGAGGTGTATGTTGGGGGCATCTTAGAGGAAGCTCCTCATTCATGAAGCAAGGATCCAGGGCTGGGGGGGGCGAGTTTGGGATCAGGGTTGAGAGGGCCTGCATCTCTCCTGCCCCTAGAACAGCCGTGTACCTCCTTCCTGACCCAGACAGTGGGTGGCCGATGAAAACCAGATGTTAGATTCGTCTCCAGGTGGTACGGTGGGGCCTCCCCGGAAGAGCAGCCGATGGGACAGGATGCTTCATTGCCTCCTGCTGAGGTGTGTGTGTGGGGGGGTCCTGTGCTTTGGTTCCTTGGTCCTCTGTCCCTCCAGAATGACAGATGGACTCCATTGTCTGTGTGTGACAGTAAAGTAAGAATGCTGGCTGGGCCTTCTGTCAGCTCTCCCGTGTATCTTAAATTCGACTCCCTTGGTTGACCTCAGGACCCTAAAGCTAATCTCAAAACTATCTTAAAAAGATAATCTACCTGTCCTGGGTTCTGTGCCCTGCTCTCTCTCTCTCTCTCTCTCTCTCTCTCTCTCTCTCTCTCTCTCTCATGTCAGTAGCAGCAAATGTCTCCTCCCATGGACCCAGTTCCTGGAGGCCACCTTCGTCATGTGCCTTGAGGGTCTATTTTAGTTACATAAACAGACTTGTCTACATTTGCATTCCAGGGCTAGTTGCAGGAATTTGTAAACAGCTCGGTGTGCGTGTCGCACAGAAAGCTGCTGAAAGGGCCCCCCCCCATGCCTGTTGTCCACGTTTCCCTTTTATAGCAAGTCAGGCTGGGAGAGGGACAGAACTTATTTGGGAACACAGTACGATCTCTTGGGGGGGGGATTCTTCTCCCCACCCCAGTCACTGCGACCTCGTCTTCTTCAAATCTGAGAGTCCGGTGCAAAAGTCAGACTGTTTGTGAGTGAAGGAAGACATTTCCCTCGACCCTGGCTCTGTGGATGCAGAAATAAAAACCTCATAGAAAACAAATGGGGACAGGTTTTGTTCCAGAAGGGGAACAAGGAAGTCTGAGGGTCAAGGCAGATTCTAAAAAGCTCTCTCCCTCTCTGAGGTGGGATGCGTGAGCAAGGGGCCAAGGGCCAGCATTGAATGGCCAGTGGCAAAGCGAGCCTACCAACCGTAATGCACAGCGTAGAAAGAACAGTATTCATGGTGGTCTGACTCACTTAGAGCTTTGGTATTGGTTAATTAATCATGGTGTTCCCAAGAGTAAAATTGATAAGAAGCCTTCAAAGTTTTGATATGATTCGTATAAGCAGAAACTTTCTAAATCAGAAACTTTCATTATCCAGAGATGATAAAAGCAACCAACCAGCATCATTATTTTCCTTATTTTTCCTTAGATTGTCAAAAGTATTATATATACAGAATCACTAAACACCTCCTCACAACAGGTGAATCAGGACTATCCATCACCCCCACTTTTATCAGCTCTTCGATAAGTTCACACCATGGAGTTTTGTGATCTTCATATCACTAAGGCAGTCTTTAGTAGCTGGAGGTTTCATTGTGTTGGAAAACCAGCTCCAGGTAAGCTCAAACCTACTAGAGACATTCATCTTTCTAATTCCGTTCCTCTAGAACCACTCCTGGTACCAAGAGGTGGGATTCATGGCGTCCTCTCTCCTGCCCCTCCCAGGCACTTCCTTGCCTTTCAAAGTTGGGGCCTGAAAGCACTGACCTGACAGCATTACGAGCCTTGATGAGAAAGGGGGGCATCCAATCAAGAGCCAAGAAAAAAAAAGAAGAGGTGGAGAGATGCTCTCTCTCTCTCTCTCTCTCTCTCTCTCTCTCTCTCTCTCTGTCTCTCTCTCTCTCTCTCTCTCTCTCTCTCTCTCTCTCTCTCTCTTTCTCTCTGTCTGTCTGTCTTTCTCTCTTTCTGTCTCAGAAAATAACTAAAAATATTTTTAAGAGCATGAAGAAAGTGATTCAGACTAGATGCTACGTTCACCCTTGTGACTTTTTTGGTGAAGCAGAGATGCCTTTTATTTGCATTAAGCAATCAATGTGTAAAAAATTGTGAGTGAATGGGATGCTCCCACCCTTGATAGTACAATTAAGGGTCCCTGGGATGACTCTGACTAACGCTCTCCCCTAATGCCCCCTGGTGGCAGTTATCAGATTTCAGAAATAAAACCCCAGGAACAGAGAGTTCTCCTTGCCTGAACTGGAAAACGACAGGAAAGGTATTTGGCTCGCAGAAACCATGGTTTGCTCATTTTGCGCACTGAGAAGTTGTACAAAAGAATGGTCCAGACCTAACTGTACTGTCCCCAAACATTAGTGTCGGAGAGTGTGACTATTATGGTCATTTCCCCCCCTTCTCTGTCAGATGGAGCTCCTAACTTTGCCAGGTATCAAGACCAGAATCTACTGACATCCAGGCACACGGCAAACAGCTGTTGGCTTCGCTGAGTCAAGAGCAAGGGCCGTCGAGGTGACGGACAGGCAGAGCTTGGGACAGACTGGAGACAGTGGGCTGTGGCCTTTCAATCCAGATTGAACTTGAATCCAGGTCAGTCAGCCACGTCTGCAGAGTAGAGACAAGCATGGCTTAAGGAGTCGAAACGTGAAGGGCTACTACGGCCCCAGACTTTCTCAAGGCTGACATGGCCAAATTTCCTAAGTAAAGATTTCCCAGAGGTTTAAACAAAGCTGTGAGACCATGTCTAACCTTTGACAAGTTTCCAGAGATGGTACAAAGGGGAAACAGTTGCGCCTGCGTCGGGCAAACAGAGACCACGGCAAGGATGCTAGAAGACTGGGTTGTAGGAGGAATGACCCTCTGCTGTGGCGGTACTTCCTCTAGAACCACGGAGCTAGACTAGTCATCATCAAGGCCCTGAATGGCTCTAACATCCAGCGTCCGGGGCCTTCATGGCCCAGGGCTGCGGAAAAATGAAAGTCTACTGATGAGAGATTGCAGCATTAGGGGCGTGAAATGGCACCACTGAAAACTCGCTTGGCATGGAGCATGTACCACAAAACCTAGGAAGCACAGCCCTAGACCTTCAGCCCAGAGAAACGAGGGTTTAGGTGGGCGCCAGACTCCCGCGTGAATCAGACACACACGACCTGGAACCGCCAAAGGGCAACATCCACGCAATGGAGTACACTCGGCAGTAACCAGAAGGCGGCTGTTGACATTTGCCACGCCTTGGATGGCGCTTGAGAACATCAGGCTGAGCGGGGCAAAGGAGCCTGCTCGTGCGCGCTAAATTCCACAGAGATGTTGTGGAGATGTCAGCACAGCACTGAAAATGATGCATTCGCAGGGGGATGCTTGATTGACGGGTACCAGCTGGAGATGGGAGAAAACAAGTCAACCACAAAGCGGGGGTGTCTGTACCTAGATTGTAGTAGTAGTTCCCTGGATCTGCCCATGAGATAGACACATATATGTACACATGCACATATGTACTTGCACACATACAAGCATGTGCTTATAAAAACAATGAAATATGAGTAAGACTCACAGTCTACATATCAGTGCCACACCAATGTCAGTTTCCTACTGCTAATATTACAGTACAATTATCACATATGTCACCATCGGGGAAGCTAGGTAAAGGATATGTAGGACTCAACATTTTCATAACTTTTCTCTAGCCCAAAAAATGTTTAAAGGCATCTATAAAAATGTAAAGAAATGTTCCCTGACCTACTTCCTTTATCTTTTAATTCTCTGAAAGTTTTTCCTTATTTTTATACTTTATATTTAAAATATACCTTATATTTAAGGTGTATAAAAATGATGTATTTATGTACCTGTGTTTAGTTTAATTTCCCATGACTATGATAAAATAACCCAACAAAGACCTAGAGAGATGGCTCAGGAGCTAAAAGCCTTGCCTCACAAGCAAAGGGGCCTGAATTCGGGTCCCCAGATTCCTTGTACAAACATCAGTCAGAAAAGGTGGCAGAAGTTAAAGCCTGGGGAACCCCAGAGCAAAGCAACAAGGAGGCAGAACAATCGAGGATGATTCCTGAGGTCACCAGTGGGTTTCCAAAGGCGCACACACACACACACACACACACACGCACACGCACACGCACACGCACACGCACACGCACACGCACATTTATATATGAAAAAAAATAAAACCGACCCCAAGGAAAGCAGCTGAAGGGAGGGAGAAGGTTTCTTGGGGCTCACAGGGCAGATGGACCCCATCACGGCGGAGATGTCAGCACAGCAGCAGCCGGTCACGCCACACTAGGAAAACAGCTTGAGTGTGTGCTTGCTGCTGCTCCGTCCTTCTTTTTTAACAAGTTGTTGATTTTGAGAGAGAGAGAGAGCACATACTATGGCGTGCAGGTGGAATCAGAAGTCAGCCTCTCCTCCCACCGTGTGGGATCCAGCGACTTAGGCCTCCATATCTGTGCCAGGTACCTGACTCATTAGCTAATCTCACTGAGCCCGGCCCTCTTTCTCATACAGTCAAGGACCCCTGCCCACAGAATGGACCCTCCCACAACTGAGTCCCATCTTCCCACATCGAGTCATATCATCAAGATAAGCTCTGGGGGGGGGCTGCCTCCCACCTGGCTGCCTGACCCTGAATCCAGCTGTCACACCTTTGCAGAGCGACATGGTTACAATGGCCAGTCTGCTGCGTCCACGACTCCTGGGGGGGAGACGGCACCCAGCAGCCTAGCTGTGGGCAGCTGGCAGTCGCGGCAGGGGGTCCAGAGCCCATGACCTTCCCACAGGTGTGACAAGGGCCAGGGACAAAATGGCTGCGGCCGCTGGTTGTTCTTGTTTTTCCTCCTCACGCTCTGGACGGCGCTGTGGGGACACAGTGTGGCCATTTTGAACACTGCAGCCTGCGGCTTTCCAGTCCCCTATTTCAGCCCCGTTTCAGAGCCTGTTAGGTGGACCCCATGAGCCCCGTGAGACAACGCGTTCCACGAACAGCAGCCGAAGGCCACGCCCTGCCGGTGGTCCCACGTCATCTGGCTGTTTCCCGTGGGCCTTGTCCAAGTTCAATCCCAAAGAGACAGCGCAAAATGAAGTCAAGGTATCCTTTGAATTTGCTTTTCCAAGTGGACCCTTTGCTTTGAGGGGGCAGGGAGATTCTCAATCCCACAAGCCTGGAGACAGCAAAGCTGGAGGAGAATTTGGGGTGAAGGAAGCACCTGAAGAGAATGAAGTAGGGCGACATCTCAAAAGCATCCCACAAAGTTGCTTTGGGGTGACTGTGCCTGTTAGATACAGGTATCTACCTGGAAACGGATGGCTGAGCCTTTGCCACACCTAAGAATGATCATTTAATCAAGGCACAGCCCTGAGCAAGCCCATGGGAGATTCCCTAATGGAGGCGGGGAGCCCCACAGTGGGGGGACAATTCCCTGGGCAGGAATGAGATGGAGAAGGTTGGGTCGGTATTTTGGCAGACTGGCAAGGTAGAAAGCACGCCCCTCTCTCGACTCTTCCCGTGGCCACGGCGTGGCCAGTTCCCTCGGCTCCTGCTGCTGAGCAAGTGTCACCTAGAATCAGGAGCAGGAAAAAGCTCCTTGTTCCCCCCACATTGTCTGGATCGTGTATTCATTAGAACAAGGGACCGTGATCACAACTTTTCTGGGATTAACTTTAAAAAAGAAAGTCATGTGCTCAGGAAGTCACAAATCTTCAAGCGGAATTATTACAAAGGAAGCGACCCTTGAGGCGTTGGAGCAAGCAACCTGGAAATGTAAGGCAAGGAGGGAATCTTCAAAGCAGAGCAAAGATGTACACTTTCAAAGAAAAATGGGACCACCTCTTCGACGGACATTTCACCCACAAAAAATAGTAAGTACAACAACATTGTTTTCATCTTTTCTTTTTTTTTCTTTTTTTTTTTTTTTTTTTTTTTGACACGGTCTCAGGCCAACCTCACGATGTAGCTCAAGTGGGCTTGCAACCCACAGGCTTCCTGACATCACCCGCCATGCCCCCCGGAAGCCTAGCGCTATGCTTACATGAAGTACATTATCATGCAGCAAGGGGACGCAAGGCCGTGTGGGTACATGTTCACGCGTTTTCTTCTGAAACGAGGTTATTGCTGAGGGCCAGGATCTCAGAATCCACGACTTCGCAATGGCTGACACACCCTGGCTGGGTTCTGTGCTCTGGGCATCAGGGTTGGGCACCCTGGGCCCTGAAAGATGGCTGGCTCTGTGGAAGCAGCACTTCGCCCTCGGGTGTGTTCGGGAAACGCGCAGAACACCCTCTCTCGTGGGTTTGCAATGGGCAGTTCACGAGAAATCGCCCGGCACTCACGCCGTGAGGAAACCACCCGGAATGCCACGATTTGGCTGCCCACTGCTGTGACAGAGACACGACCCAAACCGCCCCGGGGACCAGGGAATGTCGCCTCCGTTCTCAATGCTAGGTCACAACCCGTCGTGGTGGGAGAGTTACCCTCAGGCTCCCAGGCACTGGCCACACTGCTCCAAAGTCCAGAGCAGAGAAGGGAAAAACCAGCAGAGGCCAGTTATCTGTATTCATCTACAACGGCAGCCGGGCAGGTGGTCCCACCTTCATTAAAATAATCTCCTATAGGCCCGCCCAGACGCAATTCTTCATGGGCTGACAGCTGAGACTAACTGACACATCAGGGTCCGGAATATTCTTGGTCTTGGGTTAGGCCACACTACGGGCGACTTTAGGCTCCTGTCTCTGCTGAGGCTCACGTTGGCTCTCCGCCACCAGCTGGTTCTGAACCACTGCAACATAAAATCAGCCTTCGGTCTCACTGTGGCACAGATGGGGGGGTCCCCTGCTGCTAGAGCAAGAGGAAAGCGTCCCAAGGAGAGGGTGATGGTGAAGGGAGGTCCCCACAGGAAAGCTCTGAGCAGGTCCGGAGACCGATCAGCACAGGGTGCAGAGGGAGAGGGTGTGGAACGCTGAGGGTGCCTCCAGGAAGAAATGGAACCAGTGACTGCAACTCAGATGTCTGAATTGACAGCATGCTACATAGCCGTTTAGGGCTGTAGAGAGGGGTTTCAAAGTCAGATAATTAAGCATGAAAAAGAATTACTCATCCCAAGGGGGGGCATGGATAGGAGAGATGTTATTTCCTCCCTGCACTGGGCTCATTGAAAAATAATATCTACATCATCATAAAAATGCAAACTGTTCAGCGATGTGCTGTAACTTCCTTAGAAGGGTATGGATGGAAGAAGAGGGCAATAGCCATGCAACCTAATATCCGGAAATCAATAGAGCCCAAAATAAGTGAACTCACGGAAGCAGAGTTAAAAAGCATGAAGATCTGAGTTCGGATCCAGCACCTGTGTAAAAAGTTGGGCACCTGCCTGCAATCTATATTGGGAGAGCAGAGACAGGAGGTCCCTGGGATTTGCTGGCCAGCCGACCTAGCAGAATTAGTAAGCTCTGAGTTAAGTGTAAGACCCTGTCTTAAAGAATAAGTGGAAAGGTAGAGAGGGCTGGGGAGATGGCTCAGGGGTTAAAGCCTTTGTCTAGCAAGCAAAAGGGCCTGAGTTCAAGTCCTTAGATCCCATGTACAAATGCCAGGTAGAAATAGTTGTGACCTGCACATCCATCCCTGGAAGGCAGAGACTAGGAAATCCTAGAGCAAAGTAGTAAGGAGATAGAGCAATCCAGAATGATTCCTGATGTCACTTCTGGGCCTCAACAGGCACATACACTCAAAAGCCTTCTTACACCTCACACACATTCTGAGGGAGGAAGAGAGGAAGGAGGGAAGGGGGAGGGAGGGAGGGAAGAAGGAAGGGAGAGATAGGCACTAAGGTAGAGTGATCGAGGAAGACATTTGGCATAATTGGTCTCCACAGACATATGCACACACACACAAATACAAAACCCCCTTCCCAAAATAAGTGGTATAAAGCCTTAGTTAGATGGGAGGGATATTTCTTAAGATGATGAATGTAAGTAATGACTGAGTACTGTACCTTTCAGTATTGCTAAGAGGGTCAATCTAGACTGTTCTCATTGCAAAACATGTCAAGTGTTTGAGGGGATGGGTTAATTTGCTTGATTTAATAATTTTACACTATATGAAAATCATGTCACTTATGCTAAGTAAACCTACTCCATCATATACCAGTTTGTAATTTTAAAAAATTGAATCAACATAGGATAGCTCATCCAGGATCAGCATGAAGCAAAGAGGCGCCGGCTGTCTTGAAGATCCCCAAGGTCTATCTTTTGCACCCCTGATGTTCTTCATTAGCAGCAGCATCTTGTGGGAAGAGCTCATTGGTCAGGTAGTTCCTATCCATGCAGGTGCCCCCAGAACACGTCTAGTACCCCGAAGAGTACATTTGATTAGAAGTGAAGTCTCCTGGGGCTGGAGAGGTGACTCAGGGGTTAAGCCTCCGCCTTGCAGGCGGAAGGTCCTGAGTTTGGATCCTAGACCCCACATATAGACACCGGGCGGAAGCGGGGGCGGCCTGCGTTTCTGGTCCTGGTAGGGCGGAGCCTGTGAATCCCGGGGCAGAAGGAGGTGGAGGTGTCCATGGTGGTTCGCAAATTCATCCGTGGTTCTACACAGACACACACACACACACACACACACACACACATACAGAAGTGAAGTCTCCAACAGCCTCCTCCTTCTCTTTTGAAAGCATTTTGGAACTTGTTTGCTGCATGCGGAACTGAATGACCTGCCCCATTTTAAATCTAAATGTGACTCCCCGCACGTCAAAAGCGTGAACATGTAGGCAGAAGGGCTGCAGTGAGAGCATCGCTCTTAGGCGCTCGGTGTTCTGGGCTGGGGGTGAGGAGGAGCAGACCCCGCGAGGGCCTTCTGTAGCGCCGAAGGAGGCTGAGGTCCTTCTGAGAACACAGCGCGCCAGTCCACCTGGCCTCTTCTTCTCCAGCTGCCTGGCTCTCGTTCTTCCTCGTGTCTCCCAGATCCTCAATCTGTTTTGTGAGTTGTGTACAGGGATACGCATAAGGACAGGCTAAAAAAGGAAAACATAAGAAGATATCTTTGCCTGATGCCAGAACATTCTGTTCTGGACAATGAGGGCTAGTCAAGTCCTGCGTGTGTGTGTGTGTGATCTATGGTCTGTGATGTGTGTGCATCATGCATGCAGTGAATGCGCGGGTGCATGGATTTGTGTGCATGCATTTGGAGGCCGGAGAAGGGCATTGGCATCTTCCTCTGTCACTCTGCCTTCGCTGAGAGAGGATCTCACTGAATCTGGCTGTGTTGGCTAGGCTGGGTGGCCAGCAAGCTCTTGGGATCCAATCTACCTGTCTCCACCTCTAATGCTGGGGCTATAGACTTCGCATGTCCAGATTTTTATGTGGGCACTGGGGAGTTTGAACTCAGATCTTTCTGCTCGTACCATAAGCACTGTTACCCACTGAGCCATCTCCCCAGCCCAAGCCCCCTTTTCAATGACATGTCTTCTTGCTGGTTCTCTTAAAAATACCAGCAAAACCCGTGACGCTAATTTACTTACTCCATGCCTAGTTGTGTATCGAGTGGTATATATCCATTCAAAGATAACCCAAGGAGAGAGACTCTTTCCTTTTCTCCCACCTAACAGATACGGAAGGCAGAGGTGAGGATCATAAGTTATTTGTTTGCTGAGATTTCTTTCCAGAGTCCAGTTAGCCTTCCAGGCGGGTTTGGAAGAATGGCCTCTATCTCTTTCCACCAACAGGTGGCGCGACCGCCCAGCAGAACCCTGATTCAGTCTCTCAATTGCCACGGAAGAGACTACAGTTCAAATGGATTACGGAGAGGGTCCTGTTTGGTTGGGTCAGGTGGCCTTCTCTGGCACAACGGAGACCATCAAAGCACAAATGGCATGCTGAGAAGTGGTGAGACTCACCTGGCACGCATGCTGTGCCACCCAGTGGGCTTCAAAACCATGGCTTCAGAGATGAGGAATCCAGTCGTGAAGCAAAGCCAACCTTCCTGTTACGCAGCCACATGAGTCACAGGGTTGTGGCCAGTTCTGTGGCCCCCGAGTGATTTGGACTGGCCTTCTTCAGGTCGAATTTGAATCCTGGATGTATTTTAGACCACTCAGACTTCTGTAACTCTGTGCCTGGATTCCTCAGCTGTCAGAGTCATTAGTGTGTTCCAAAACTGAGTGTGGCGATGACTGAGTGGAGTTAATACCATCAACACTTGGAGAGAAACCTGGAACATGGGGAGTACCCCCATTGCCAAGACAGAAAAAAAAGGGCTTTTGTTTTGCTTTGGTCATTTGAGGTTATTTTGCTCTTTGAAAGCCTTAAAATACTTTGTTAGGGGCTGGGGAGATGGTTCAGCTCTAAAGAATTTGCCACACAAACAAAAGTACCTGAGTTCAGACCCCCAGATCTCACATAAGACGTCAGGTGGGCGTGGCAACCTGCTGCAATTTCAGCCTCGGAAGGCAGAGATTGGGACTCCTTAGAGCAGCCAGGCTAGCTCTATCAGTGAGCTCTGTGTTTGATTAGTGACCCCTCTCTGGAGCAATGGAAGAGCAATCAAGAATAATTCCACAACCTAGGGTCTTCACATGCACACACACCATACATGCATGCACTTGCACATGCAAACTTGTGCACATGCACACACATACAAACATGTATACACACAAACACATGCAAACACACTGCAAAACATATATAAATGCATGAAAAACAGGGCAAACACTAAGACGTGAGTCTCTTCTATAGAATACCCTTGTGGCTACTGTTCTACAACACGGCAGTGTTATCATGGGGTCACTTGGAGATCATCCCAGAGAGGAGTGTTTAAACAGAACGTGGCCTTGGGGGAAGTCTTCAGAACAGCAGTGGTCTAGACACCCCCCCTGTTGCAGTCTGCCTGCATGGTTGCTGATAAATGACCAGAACACAGCTTAAGGGAACAAGGAGTTTACTTTCTTACGACAGTCTGGTTACAGTTCATAGTCCAGCTTGACAGGAGAGCACACACCAACACCAGGGCCGAGGGAACTGGCCACCATAACGGCTGAGAGATGGACAATCCTTACTTGCCAGACCAGCATGTCTGGCCACGTATACAGAAGGCTGCCCACTCTCTCAACCAGCTCTCTGTGATTTATCCAGAGCCTGCCCACCCACCATGGGCTGGGCCTTCCCCATCAGCCAGACAATCTCCTTCAGGTTTGCTCTGGGCTTAACTCAACTATCAACTCTCTACAACTGTGCCTAGAGCTCAAACCCTCAAGAGTCAAGTTGACACCTGTGCTTAACCATGACACCCCCCACACGCACACATACCAGCCATCCAGAGAAAGCTCTGCTCATCTCACCCTTGCAAGATGCCTTTCTTCTGCCTGTGCCGAGCAGGGGAAAGTGCTGCCCATGGTGGCTGCCTGGCAGGAAGGCTTTGCAAGGAGAGATGCTCTCTGTGTCCACGCACTGCTCTGGATCTCCCACAGAGACCCTCAGCAAGATGTCCCTTGACCTTCCTTCATGATGTCCTTGATCTTCACGAAACCCTCGTCTCTGTCCTGTGCCCCAGTGTACGTGATCTCAGAAGGTAACAGATCCCATAGAGGGAAGAAGGGTCACCGAAGGGGCTTCCCCATGTATGTTGCGAGGGGGATGTCCTCATCTGTGTTGGGGTGAGACCATTCGATAACACGGCTTGCTGGGGTCGCCCTCCTCGCTGTGAGTAGCCCCTTTGTAAGTAAGCCCAGTGAACTCATTGGTTCACAGAACTAGACGCGGGCGGAATCACACCTTGGGGGTGAACAGACACTTATCCACCTCTCCCTGGGATAAGTTCCCATAACAGCCCCAGAAAGGAACTTGTGTCCCTCCGCCCAGCGCTAGGCTTCATGCAGCACCCTGTGCCCGCCCCCTTGGGACAGCAAGCTCAAGTCCCAACCACCAGCCAGTGTTTAACTTTCCACATGAGATTAGATTAAACACTCAGGTTCATAAAAGCCTCAGGTCGCAGACGGCAGTCAGCAAGCACTTAGCTGGTCCAAGGTGCCTGGGCTGAGATTTATCTTGACCTTGAGGACCTCAGACCAACAGGGAGGTCGGAACAGCCTGGCTTTGTGAAGGCGCGTCAGACGCTCACACATGACACAGGTAAGTTTTAGTACAAATTCTTTTATTTTGCTTTTCTAGAAAACAGAAAGAAACTGGGTTCTGGGTATATGGCCTGGCCCATGTGTGTATCTGCTTTCTCCTCTCCCTTCCTTCCATCTTTCTGTGTTTTCCTTATTCAATTTTTCAATAATCACCTTTAGATGAAAATGCTGAAAGTTTTTTATTTAGTGTTGATACCATGAATATTACGGACTTATATTTTCCTCCCCAACTCCCTTCTCCCTCCTTTTCCCCTCACGACCTTTCTACCAGACTCCCTCCTACTTTTAAGTTCTTTCATTTGTGGGGCCCGCCGTGCTTCATCTAGTTTGTCTCTGATGACATATGCCTGACACGAGTCATGTTCCAGCAAATATCACAGATCGGTGGGTCTACCGCTGAAGACAGCATCCTCTTTCTTCCGGATCAGCATTAGTCTTCATCCGTCTCTCAGAGAGATGTGGAGCTGTTTGAGATCTTTCTGCTTTCTTGGTGAGACGTGCAGTTCTTGTATAAATGTATACATATATGTATACATTGAAATCATGGCTACCACAGCCTATCATGTCCAGGAGATAATGTCTAGCCCGCCAGTGTCCCTTTTCAGGCTCTTACCATCTTTCTGCCCCCTCTTCCTCCATGTTCCTTGAGCCTTGGAGTGGGGGTGGGGTGGTTTAGATGTCCCGTTTAGGGCCCAACAGTCCGAAATCACTTAATGTGGGATTCATGCTAAATGTGGACAGTCATATCTTTTTTGCAGTCTTGGAATAAAAATGAAAGATTTTGCTGTCTTTTGTAGGCCCAGACAGTGGCGATGATGACCCCATCATTCAAGTACAGAGTTTTAGCTATCGGGGATCAAATAAGAAATGAGCGTTACATTCCTCATGTAGCCAGTTTGCCCGTGTCGTCCCCTGCAAATATTTGCAACAGGGATAGCTGGAATTAGGGGATCATTCAGTAACTAGCAGATGTATACAAGCTCAAGTCAAATCATGGTCTGTCTTTGACCCAGTTCAGCCCACCAGCCCAACCACAGGAGACAGATAGATGTACTACTGGAATGTGTGACCTCTTAGGACAGAGTGGGTGCTGGGCACTGACTCAGGGGACTTGGATTCTAGTCCAGACACTGAGGCCAACTTTAGAATCCTGTGATCTTAGACAATATCTTTGCTACCTACCAGTCATCTCTAGGGCCCTGTGCTGTTCTGTGATTCACCAAGCATCATTTAATGGAAAAATAGTTCCATTAGGTCAGACTACATGAAATTGCCAGTGTTTGACCAGCTAAATCTGCATTAATGACAAGTGTGTGTGTGTGTGTGTGTGTGTGTGTGTGTGTGTGTGTGTATGCACTCATGTATTCACATGCACAGGTCAGAGGAGGATTTCATGTGGCCTCCATTTTTCTCTGTCTCACTCCCTTGGGACAGGCTTTCACTGAACCTGCAGATCATCATTATTTGGCTAGATTGGTGGCCAACAACCCCCCCCCAGATCCTACTGTTTGTGTGGCCCACCCCTCTCCCCCCAGGGCATGTGCAGGTATGTGTAGCCAGACCTGACTCTTTCATGAATGTTCTTGACCCGAGCTCAGGTCCCCACCTTAGGCAGCAAGCAGCCTTTCCGGCTGAGCCAACTCTCCGTAAATGGCAATTTCATGCGATTCAAATGAACATATACAATAGCTGATTGCTAATGTAAATGCCTCAGATGGTATTTATGGCAGGGTGCGTGAACCAAATATGCTGTATGTCTACATCCAGTTCAACAGTTTATTCTAGGAATCAAAAATTTTAATCAGCCTGCTTAGCATTTGAAGATATTTTAGCATAACGTCTGTCAATGAAAATTGCTTTCATGCACTGTGCTGGAATTTTCCTGTGGTTATGAAACAAACACAGGACTTCCCAGTCAAGCCATATGTTCTGCACTGGTATTCCAAAAGTAACCCCCCCACACACCCTACTTTCTCAATCTGGCCAGAGGTCAGCTCTTAGGCACTTAATCTCCATAGGAACCTTTCATCCCTGTGATTAAGTCTAAATAAATAGCACTCGTGTGATCCGCTTAGCAGTGAGAGCTGAACAAACAAGTGGGAGCCCCAGTCACTCTTTGGGGACTTGAAACAGACCCGTGTGACTTCGGTGGAATGCACTGCTAAAGTGTCTGAAGATATGTTTGGGGAAGATTCTCAGGTGTGGGGGAGGGGAAGCTTAGGAGTCCCCCAACATTGAATGTAGAACTTCTTGTATGTGTAGACGCTGACTCTGGGAGAAAACAATTTCCGATGATTTTCTTTTTTTTCCGAGGACGCTGTCAAAGAGACAGAAGCAACTAGGGGTTCATTCTGCAGCGTGGAGACAGGGCTGTATGTCAGTTCACACCAGGGTCTTGGTTTGTTTTGCTATTCGGAGAGAAGGCATGAAAGCCCCTCTCTGTCACATTGCTTGAAAGTGTACCTGAGAGATGGCTGAGAGGTTAAAGTCTTTGCCTCACAATCAAAAGGACCTAAATTCAGATCCCAGAAACTAAGTAGAAATGCCAGTTGGAAATGGTGGCAGCCTGCACTTCTGGCCCTGAAAGGTGGAGCCTGAGAAACCTCAGCGCAAAGCCATAAGGAGATAGAGCAATTCAAGTGTCCTGTACCCACATCCACGCACAACTGTACACACCCATACCCACATGCCACCAAAAAAAGTCTGCTAGAGAAAAACTATATGAGGGACAGGGATTCTCAGTGAGGAAAACTGGGGGGGGGTCATGTTCTGTGGGAGAATGTCTGAAAGCTCGGCTTCTTGTCAGAGGGAGAGATCAGATGGGACAGGAAGGAAGGCGTGACCCATTTCAAGACAGGTGACAAGCTGGGACCTAAAAGAAGAGGCAGTGGGTAGAGGGGCAGGCAGAAGTGTTCTAGGGATTGGGTGGAATGAGGAAGGCCCAGAGGCAAGAGAACTTCCTGACTGAGAGGAAGGAGAACAGATGTCACTGAAGGGCAAGCAAGGGATGAGTATAGAGCCAGGTGAGGAGCCGCTCAGGCCAGGCCTTGCTGAAGAACTAGGGTTTTATTTTAAGGACAACAGGAAGGCACTGCATCTTTTAAGGGTTTTTTTTTTTAACTTTTTAAAAATTTATTGTGTGTGTGCGTGTGTGTGTGTGTGTGTGTGTGTATGTGTGTGTGTTAGGGGGCACTGTGTGTCTCTGTGGAGGATCAAGGGTGACCTCGGGAATCACCCTGGATTGCTTCTACCCCTTCTTGCTTCACTCTGGGATCTCCCAGGCTCCACCCACCAGGGCCGGAAGGGCAGCCACCTCCATTTCTAGCTAATAGGGTTTTCTTTTTTCTTTTCTCTAGATTTACAGTAATTGTCCCTGCCCTTTCCCTCTCCTTCCCTCCCCTTCTCATCAATCCCTCCCTCCCTCCCACTCTCCCATCTGTCTGTTTCTGTGGGTCCCAGGGCTCCCTCTAGATTGTCTGTTCCAGTGGGGTTTCAGGTCTCTGTGGGCAGACCCTCCTTGGGCAGACCTACTGACAGGGGCTTTCCCCTTCACCTGTCTAACCAGCTCCTAAGGTTCCCACTGCATGTAATTCTCTCTCCTGAGATCCTCGTTAGTCTATGGGGACATGTTGGCATGTGGGTCATTGTGCAGGTCTGGTAGGGACAGGTCTCATGCAGTGACTTCCTGGATACAGCAGCCCTGCCTTGCATGGAATGTCTTGTCCAGCTGTGCATCGCCCCATCTTTAGGCTCTTACACTCTTACTGCCCTCTCTTCCACAAGGTTCCCTGAGCCTCTGCTTGGTGTTTTGACATGGGACCAAACTCACGACTATCTGCTTGTGAGGCAGAGTCTTAACCCCTGAGCCATCATCTCTCCAACTTCACTATATCGTTTTTAAAAGCACAGGAAAGTATAACACATTTCCCTCATTAAAAAGCAATGAGGGGGCTGGAGAGGTGGCTCAGGGGTTAAGTCTCTGCCTTGCAGGCAGAAGGTCCCTGAGTTCAGATCCTAGACCCACATATAGATGCCGGGCGGAAGTGGGGGCGGCCTGCGTTTCTGGTCCTGGTAGGGCGGAGCCTGTGAATCCCGGGCGGGGGGGGGGGGGGGGGGGGGGGGGGAGTAAACAAGGAGGAGGTGGAGGCATCCATGGTGGTTCCTGAATTCGTCCGTGGTTCTACACACACACACACACAATTTAATAAATAATAAAAAAATTTTAAAAAAAGAAATCCGATTCATAAAAGAATTTAAAAAAAAATAAAAAATAAATAAATAAATAAAAAAAAGCTATGAGGGGCCCCATGGGGCCTCGAGAGCTGTTCTGAGGAGAGCTGCATCAAGCCACTGCATGATCCAGGCGACAAATGCTGGGGGCTGGACAGCGGCAGTGACGACGGAAAAGCGGGGTGGGCTTGGGAAATGCGAAGGCTGCTCAGGCGATTTCTTTGTGTCACTTAGCTAAAATGCTTCCTTCAGGTATGTGCGTGCACGCACGCGCACACACACACACTGACACCTGTTTAGAATACTTGGAAAGAAGCACTCTGTGGACCCAGGACATGGGACAAATTACAAGGTGTGTCTTTGTATATTTTGCCTTAATGCTGTGTCTTGACCCCTGTAAGTCTTAACATCATGATCTCCCCTGCTTCATACAAGAAGTCTGAATGTTTGTCATGAATGCGGCATTATGCTACTGGCATGAGTTCGCTGCTGTGGGGTGTGTGTGTGTGTGTGTGTGTGTGTGTGTGTGTGTGTGTGTGTGTGTGCGCGCGCGTGCGCGCGCTCAGAGGACACCATCTACCATCTCTTCGTGGCCTGGAACTCACCAATTAGACTCGCCTGGCTGGTCACAAGCCCGGGGATCCTCCTGCCTTCATCTTGCCCGTGCTGAATAGCAAGCACCCCCCACACGCTGCACATTTCACACAAGCGTGGGAATTGAGCCCAGATCCTCGTGCTCAGAAGACGAGCACTTTGCTGACAGCCTGACAGCTCTCTCCCCAGCCCTCACTGGTCTTGTAAGAACGGAAGTAATGCAAGATGGCTAACAAACACTTAGCATATGAGGAAAACATCAAGAAAAGCACACATGAACATTTTGACCTACTTTCCCCCATTTTCATGTGTACAGATGAATTTATGTAGGTTTATGTTTTCTAGTAGATCTTATTATCAGGAATTGTGCATCCAAAAAAAAAAAAAACTGAACAGGGCTGGAAATGTGACTCGGTAGGCAGAATGCAGGTATGAGGTCCTGGGTTCGACCGCCAGCACCGTATAAACTGACTGGGCATGGCG
Organism: Typhlomys cinereus; assembly: GCA_023101885.1. Classification (NCBI taxonomy): domain Eukaryota; kingdom Metazoa; phylum Chordata; class Mammalia; order Rodentia; family Platacanthomyidae; genus Typhlomys; species Typhlomys cinereus. The sequence goes on along the minus strand of JALPQD010000349.1, from coordinate 35,922 downwards.
ATGCACAACTGTAATCCCAGCATTTGGAAGGCAGAGGCACATTCAAGGCCATCATCAACTACAAGAGAGATAGAGGTCAGGTTCCATTGTGTAGTGACTAGCTCTCTGGACTCTGAAAGACGGAGGTCAGCCAGGGGTACATGAGACCCTGCCTACAAAAAATGAGTAAGTACAGATGATGTTTAGAAACTATCCCCAAATGCCCCCACCAGTCAGTTGCTGGGTTCAGAAGAAATGACATTCTTTCCTCTTGCATCCACCGCCCATAAGATAGCCAAGAGGAGAAAGTATCTTAAAGTATCCCAACCTTGTTAATCCAGTGTATCCTTTAAATCACCACAGGGGGGAAACATGCCTACTTTATCCAATTTCACGAAGACCCTGGAAGATGTCTTCCAAAAGATTTTTGTGACTTACATGGACGCTTGGAGGAGAAACTCCACCGCAGAGCAAGAGGCGATTCAGGCCAAAGTAGATGCGGAAAACTTCTACTACGTCGTGTTGTATCTCATGGTGATGATCGGCATGTTCTCCTTCATCGTCGTGGCCATTCTGGTGAGCACAGTGAAGTCCAAGCGGCGGGAACATTCCCAGGACCCCTATCACCAGTACATCGTGGATGATTGGCAGGAGAAGACCAAGAACCAGATCTTGCACCTGGAAGACTCGAAGGCCACCATCCACGAGAACACAGGAGCGACGGGCTTCACACTGTCTCCTTGATGTGGCCTTGCTGCGTCTTTGATAAGGGTCAGAGGGACAAAGCGCACCTGGCCGTGCAGGTGTAAAGGGTGCCTTAGCACCTCAACAATCCACCTTGTCTTTGCTCAGAAGAAAATTAGTCCCTCTGTGTGGAGAATTTGTATGGCAGCGATGTGGCTGAGGTAGAGACATTCCAAGCTTAATGACGAATGTCTGCTTATTGGGGTCATATGTGTGCTAAAGACCTCTTTCAGTGTCATTTAAATCAATGTGAAGAGTGAGCAGAAAGCCAAATTTGAATTGAAGCAAGAAGTCCCGGGTAGGTGCAGTGGGAGTAGAAGACAGAAATTTATAAATCACCCAACCTTCTTTCTCATGAAATACTAGCTTGCAGCAAATTCAATGTAGAAATAAGTCAGACGTGTTGCTCAGAAGCTAAGATTCCAAATCTATGACTTGTTTTCCGAATTGACATATGGACATTTACTCATTAATTTATGAGGGTTGAGTCTGAAGTAATGGATGGACAGAGCCGTGCGGTTATTATTTTCCTGGGATTTAATGACTTGGCATTCTAAAGACAGATCAAACGTTGCTCAGAGCAAATAATCCATACCAGAGACGTTAAATATTTAAGAGCCACCTGGGATAACAGAAGCATTTTGTAAATTAATATTTAAAGTTTTACCAAAAAGCAACCACTGAGAGTTCTCATCACCTAAGAAACAAAAAAAATTGAGATGTTGCTTTACACACCTCACACTTTGTACTTAAATTTATATTTCTCCTATTTCTCCAATCACTTATTTTCATTCGCTTGAAGAGACTAAAGCTATGTAGCCCAGTCTCATTGTCCCACTGCTGCAGTAAAACCCAAATACAGTTTAAGGGAAAAGGGGGTTTATCCTGACTGTGATTCTCTGGGTGACACCCAGGAGAATTCCCATCAACACAGGAGCCAAGGGAACTGACTACACCATACCCACCAGAAGAGCTAAGAGAGGGACATGTTTTCTGGCAAAAGCTACCTAACCCCTGTCTTACCCACCTGCCTAGAGAATGGTCTCTCTCCAGTGGACTGGTTCTTCACATATCAGTTAGAAAATCTCCCATGGGCTTGCTCTGAGGTTGCCTTAACTAATTAACTCCTCACAGGTGTGCACAGAGATGCAGCAGGAGCTCGGAGCAACTAGTCACATATTCACAGTCAAGAGCAGAAAGCAATAGGTGAATGCATGCATGCATGCATAGTTGCATGCATGCACGGTTGCTTGTGTTCGTTATCTGCATACAGTCTCAGACTATCCGCCTAAGGAAAGGTCCTTCCCTCAACGGGCTGGGTCTTCCCACATCTATTTTGCAATCAACACAGTCCTTTATAAACATGCCATGTAAAGATTCCCTCTCTGGTGTGCCCAGAGTCCTGCCTTCCAAGTGTCAGGTTGCAAATTAACGCTGTGGAAGAAAAGAATACTGAAAACATCTCCACTCTCAAGGTCCCTGTGAGAAGGTCAGATGCCCAACCACCCAGACCCAGATACTAGACCACCCAGACCCCCCCCAAAGTTGGTTCCAGGAATCTTCCTCCTTCAAGGTCTCGGAGAGATGTTTTTAGTATGTGCAAATGCCGCCTAAGCCCGCTTGCCCCCTCCCCACACAGAACTCCGGGAAATGCTCCCCCTCTCAAGGTCTAGTAGTGCAGCTATGCCAAATACCGCCAAAGCCTTTGTACTATTATTGTAACTAATATGATAGCCAATAATTTTGTAACATTACATAACCTCCCTGCAAGGAGGGTATAAAAAGTGTATGCTTCTTGAGCTTGGGGTTGTCTCTCCCCCTCGTGTGTGGGGCGACCCCAGCGCGCTGGAATAAAATCCTCTTGCTTTTGCATCGAACTTGAGTCTGTGAGTACTCTGTGGGGGTCCGCTTCCTGGAGTAAGACCTCTGGCCTTTGGGCTTCGGCCCTTTGGGTCTAACAACACTAAGTATCACAATCAATGATAGGGAAAGCCATTCCTATTCCAAGATCACATGCGGCAAGAGTGGCCTCCTTCCTGAGATTAGAAAGGCTGCTGCACTCAGACATCACCCCAGAGCCCAGAATGGCTTCAGATGAGCGTCAGTACAGGGTGGCAAAGATGTTCTCTTCATTCGTCTGTGGTCAGCATTCTCGGAGCCACCTTCTTGACTAAGTCCCAATCATGGCCTAGTGAAAACCGCAGAGTCTTGGTTCCAATTATTTCATCCACCTGCATGCCCTAAGATTCTTGAATCTTAGGTGTTTAACCAGCATTTTTTTTTTTTCTAAAAAGCTCAAAGCCGAACCCTAAGGGTGACCCCGCCCTTCTCAAAATGCCTGCCTGAGAAAAATGAATTTCCTCAGAGGAAATGACTGAGCATTCCAGTCAAAACAGGCGGAGTGTCTCCTGGGTTCTCTTAAAGCTATTTAGAATGTTTGCAATTATAAATCCTTTCTCCATTTGAGGAATAAATTACTTAAGGAACAAAATTCATTACTTAAGAAACAAACAAAAAGCCAAAATTGAGAAGTTGCTTTACGAACATCACACTTTGTATTTAATTTTATTTTCTCCTATTTACAATCACTTATTTTCATTTGTTTGAAGAGATTAAAGCTATGTGCCTTAGTCTCATAGTCCCATTGCAGAAATCTTCTATCATGCAGAAATATCTCAGAAATGAAGTCTCAGAACCCTGCCCACTGAGTTCCTGCTAGAACACAGGGGAGTCTGTTTCTTCTTCAGACAGCAGGACACAGACCAACCCTCTCCCAGTCTTTACACATTTCCACTTTCCTGAGTCTGTTTGAATTTTGCACAGCACCCAGAACCCTCTGCAGACTCTGCAGAAAAGAAAGACGAGCTCAGTTCCTTTTGGGTTGCAACAGTCTGTCCTTATTGCTTGAATCCAGTGTCCAGCTTTGACCCAGGAAAACAAGTTGGAAGGAGAAAAAAAAAAAAGAAAAGAAAAGAAAACCCAGACTTTCTTAGGTCCACTTGCTCATCACCATCCCCTGGTTGATAGCACAGAGCTATCATTCAACATCACTTTAGAAGAATGAGGGATAGGCTAAAATTTTATGTGATGGTTAATATCGTCAATTTGATAGGATCTAGAATCACTAAAGAGACAAATCACTAGGCAGGTCTGTGACTGATTATCTTCATTAGGTCAAATAAGGTGGAAAGATCCATCTAAATGTGGGTGATGCCATTCCACCAGCTGCAGTCCTGAACTGAACAAAAAAGAGAAAGTCAGCTGAGAACGCACATTCATTCATCCCTCTCTACTTCCTGTCTGCAGACTCAATGTGATCACCCACTTCCTGTTCCTGCCCATATCTTCCCTGCCGTGGTGGACTGTAACTTACTATCAGTCAAAATAAAGCCTTCCTTCTTGAAATTGGTTTGTCAGGTGTTTTGTTGCTGCAACGGACAAGTAACTAACACACTTTACATGCATGCAGAGTCTAGCTGCTGAATCTGCTTGTCCCAATTTCCTCCTCCAGTATCAGCTCCCACCCAACAAGCCTTTCAGATGAAAAATAACAATTACAACAGCTGCTTTCTTTTTCTATCCGTTTGCTTTTAGAGTTCCTTCAGCCTGAACCTCTGATTCCAGACGCTGAATACCTCTCTCTCTCTCTCTTTCTCTCCCTCCCTCCCTCCCTCCCTCCCTTCCTCCCTCCTTCTCCCTCTTTTTCTTTTCTGGTGCTGGGGACCCAATTCAGGGTCTTCCTGAGCTAAATCCCCAACGTCAGCCATTTATTTCTTGAAGTGCAGCTCGGGAACTATTTTAAGACCCATCTGACTCTAGACTTAGGGTGAGTCCCAAGTCTGGCATCTGCTGGACATTCAGGCACTGGACAGATTGATCTCCTTGTGTCTCTGTTTCTTCACTTGTGAAATAACCATGATTGTGCTTAGACAACAGTCTCTATGTGCTTAGAACAAGGTTTCTTTGTTCCTTTCTGTGGGAAAACTTGCTTTGTTAGCACACCCAATTGCCTCCCCCCCAATCCCGTCTTCCCTCTGGACTCTAGGATTTTGTGCATTGCCACCGCAAATAAGAGGAGCCCGACTTCTTGGGTCTGCTTCCGCAGGCGGCCCATTTGCCAGTGCCAGCACTGGAGCTCCGTTTCTTCATCCATAGGATAAGCAGGGCTGCAGAGATGGCTCGGGGTTGCGGCTCTGCCTGCAAACACCCGAGTTCGGATTTCAGGTCCCACGTGCACTCCCCCATCCTGGTGGGCGGAGCCTGGGAAATCCCAGAATGAAGCAAAAAGGAGGTAGAAGCAACCAGGCTGATTCCCGAGGCCCCCCTTGAGGCCCCACAGTGTCTGTCCCCTGATCCACACGCTCTTATGCGCTCTCTCTCTCTCTCTCTCTAAGTCCAAAAAAAAAGAGGCTGGGCCATGAGCGTGGAAGCCCCCAGGTTTTCCTCCCATCCCCTCCCCCTTGTGCTTTAATGGTGCGTGAGGGGTGCAGCAGCCTCCGCCGGGACGTGCGGGGAGAGGAGCACGCATGCTAATTGCTGCGGACGCACGGGGCGGGATCCTGCTCGTTCCCGGGCAAAGCCGCCCAAGGCCACTGCGCAGGCGCGCGGGGCGGTGCATCTCGGGACTTGCAGTTTTCCCGCGGTGCGTGCGTCGCGGTTTCCGAACTCAGGCGAGAGAGGAAGCGCTGCGGCCCCGAGTTGTAAGTGTGTGGTGGGGGGTAGGCCGGGCCCCGCCGGAAGCCGGAAAGTCCTTTGGGGCGCCGGGGGTCCGGCGGACGCCCTGCGTTCGCTTTTCTCCCGGGATAAATGCGTGATGGGCGCACGGGGACCCCGAGGGTGGCCGCAGCCGCTGCTTCTGCAGCCCGTGCCTGGCCGGCGCAGGGCCCGCCGCACGGTGCCTTGGCCAGAGGGTGTTGATCTGTCTCCGAAGAAGGTTGCATCGTCCCTGCTGCGGGGCGGTGTTCAGGGCGACGACAGCTCCTAGCCCCAGACGTCACCTTCACTGGGCGCAGGCGTTGAGTGTTGAGGGTCTACGGGCAGGACCCAGTTGAGGCCCCCGAGTTACCCAGGAGTGGGCGAGACTCATCAGGGTCCTGTTGCGCGCTGAGGGTTGCGTAGGGAGCGCAGGCGCTAGTGTCACCCAAATGATCCCCCACCCCCGCGCGCCCCTGCTCCTTCCACAAGCATTGATGGCACAGTCTGAGCCGGTGTTGGGTTTCCTGAAGGTCAAGGCTTTTGCTGCACAGAGGGACAGGCGAGGCCCGGAAGCAGCTGTCAAGCCCCTCCCCACACCTGCTCTTTAAACGACTGGGAGAGGAGATGGGGGAGAGGGGTGGGAGGTGGGGGTGAGAAGAGTTCAATTCACACGACGAGATTGGGAGGTGTGGCTGAGAGTAACTACCCGCGGAGAGAGAGAGAGTGGCCTTGAGTTTGTTAGGCCCACTGAGGAGGAAACGGCTTGCACACATGTCCACCTTGTCTTAGTGGCTTAAGCAAGATGAGCGAATAACTTTGTTTCCGAGGACATCTGGCAAAGAAAAAAACGAGGCTAATTTACAACAAATACTTGCAGATTTATCTAATCCTGCATTCCTTAAAGCTTTGGGTGCTGTGGGCGGTTCCCATCTTGGAGCATTTTGCAGTTGGGCCTTCTTGGATCTAAACTTCATCAGGACTACTTGTGATATCAGAGAGCTTGCTGATATTTTTAGCTTTCTTAGTTGGCCGGTTTACTGTGGGAGGAACGGACAATGATTGTGCCACAGAGGTTCCCATCCCATACAGAAAGGCTCCTTGGACTCCTCCCTCCCGCTAAGATTCCCTCTGGGTCTGGCCAAGGGTGGGAGTGGGTGAGGTTGATTGCCATGGTTTTGTCTTCTCCTCCCCACCTTCATACCACCCATTGACTTTTCTTTCTCTTCCTTTCTCCTTTCCTCCCTTCCTTTCCTTCCTTCTTTTCTTCTTTTGTGTGCACTATGATAACCTTGCACTTGGGATCCTTCACCTCTCCCTTCCAAGTGTCGGCTATATGTGCCTGTTCCACTATATCTAGTTTGATATGGTGCTGGGGACGGAACCTGGGGCTTTGTGCATTCTGGACAAGCCCTCCCCAACTGAGCTCTGCTCTTTCTTAAAGATCCTGACTTCTGTGAGAGCAGTGAGTTGTGAATTCCAGAGTGGGAGAGCCACTCCTTGGCCTCTGATTTACCAATGGGAGCACTTTAGGCCAAGAGGTCAGCGATTTTCCCCGGGTTATATACACTACCACTGGTCCAGCAGGAGCAAAGGCAGATCTCCAGTTCCTACTCTTTTTTCTGGTGCCTGGCTGTCCAGCACTGACTGCACTTTCCCAGGGTGCCACCTGTTTATGCCCTGCGTGACCCTTAGCAAAGGAGAGAGATTTGACATTGATTTAGTGCTTTCTGTGTGCTGCGCCTGGTGCTCTGTGTTAATTGGCCAATTTTCTGAAGACCTTGGGAGACCAGGTGCTCAAGGGTACATCCTTAGTAGACGTAACACGTTGTCAGAGTGTCAGACCACCAGGGATTCATTTTTATTTATTTCCTCCTGTAAGCTTTTTGAACCGGTTTGTTTACCCTGACTTTGGGAATTGATATCCTATGTGCATCAATACCTGTGTGTAATGTGGCCTCAGATCATTTGTGGGAAGCGAGTACATCACCTTTTATGTATGGGCATAATTAAGAACGAATGAGAAAAATGAAGTTTAAAAGAGCTTAAATATTTTGTTGTTATGTAAGATCTGGCTAATTCCTTAGATTATTAGAGAGTATTTATTTCTAGGAGCACGTTGTAACATATGTGAAACTATTTCTCCAGGGCAGATCAGAATCGGCTGCTTCAAGGCAAGTAGCCACTTACACACAAAGGTAACAAGCACCTTCAGTTGTCATCATTTTTAAACAGAGCTCTGGCCTAAATTCTTATCATTAGCTGATCTGACTTTGTGGAAGTCACTAGAAGACTTGGTTATCTTGTGCCAGTTGCTAGCTGGTTTTAACGGTGTCATAGTTAGATAGAAGTGTCACCTTGATGGTTGAGGGTTGAGCTCTGGGCACATTTATAGATAATTGGTAGTTGAGTTAAGCCCACAGCGAACTGCAGGAGATTGTCTAGCTGATGGGGCAGACCCAACCCATGACGGGTGGGACTAGGCCCTGGACAGGTGAATAAAATACAGAGAGCTGGTTGAGGAAGTTGGCATCCTTGTATACACTTCCAGACATGCTGGACTGGCAATTAAGAATTGTCCTCTCTCAGCCATTATGTAGCGATGATGTGGCCAGTTCCCTCTGCCCTGGTGTTGGTATGAGCTCTTCCATCAAGCTGGACTAAGAACTATAACCAGACAATCATAAGAAAATAAACCCCTTGTTCCCTTAAGCCATTTGATGGTGATTTTTATCAGCAACATGCAGATGAACTGTAACAGACCATAAATAAATCAAGGACTGAGTTTTTTTATATTAGATACTTTTGTAATTGAGTTTTTCTAAAACAACTTCTGTAGAGTTCTAAGAAAGCTCGAGGAAATTCCTGTTGCTTTTCTAATCCGAATGTTAAATCCTCCATTTAAAGAAAGAGCTACCCCTCCCCCCATACACACCATGCTCTCGGCCTCTTATCAGGAGAGTGTTGAAGTTAAAAGCCCAGAACCCGGACTGCATGTGAGACGGGCAAGCATGAAGAATGCTTATTAGCAACTGAGTATTCCACTTTGCCACTGGGACCCCCAACCTGCAGCAACCCGCAAGCACACCCAGCTCCAAATAAAGAGATCCGTTACTTGGACCTGTGGCTCCCCATGCCATCTTTAGTAACACTTCTTTGGTGACCAAACACATCCTGAAGTATATCCTGAAACTGGGGAAAACAGGCCAGTCCAACCTGAATTGGTTTGGGGTGCTCAGACAGCCAAGCACTCTGTCTCCAGAGTCAACTTTTAAAGGAAAACCCCTATCTGCCCTCTATGCATCATGGGGTCTGCATGTGACTAAAAGTAAGACTTACACAATCCAAGCCTAGCAACCTAAACCAAAAGACATCTACGCTCTGCCCCAGCAGCCGACTCTTCCTCCTGGACGCTCTGAGGAAAGTGGTCCACGCTGTCTTGTAGTGGATCTGGCCTGTACTTTTGCTTTGCTTCTGAGCAAAATCCCTTCCCACCATGCCGTCTGTGTGCACGTTCCCAGTTCTTTGAGCAAGATGCCAAGAATCTAGAGACATCTAGTACAGACAGAGACCTCTAGCAGCAGGCAAGTTTAAATGCTGTCCCACCTGGGAGGCTCTGGGTATCTAACTTAAGTTTTGTTTCCCATATGGAAAGTGGAGAGAATAAATGACACCCTTATAGGGAAGTTAGGAAGAGAATGCATTAATTCACCCAAGTACACTAGCATAGCTGACACAGTAGAGTTAAGTTGTGATTGTCAAGCTGTAAGACGTCATGTTTCAGAAAACATAGGGACCCTAGCGACCATGGTTGACACTTCCTTTCTCTACTTCTGGATAACAGCAAGGCCTCAGAGGAAAGACTCAGGGAGCGTAGCTTCTTCCAGCTTCAAGTCTTCTGGCTCTTGTGATAGGTGTCGTATTCTAAGAGTCGTGATATTGCGACCTATACAGAAGGTCCTATGCCTGACTCTGCATCGGCCTTGTTGCTTCCTGCTCCAGTCCACTGGATCCCCTTTGTCATAGTTGGGCTCAGATGTCAACTTGAGTGTTGAGGGTTTGAGCTCCAGGCACATTTATGGAGAACTAATAGTGGTTGAGTTAAGCCCAGAGCAAACCTGTAGGAGATTGTCTAGCTGATGGGGAAGGTCCAGCCCATGGTGGGTGGGAGTAGGCCTTGGAATAAAATACCAAGAGCTGATTGAGAGAGTTGGCATCCTTGTGCACACTTGGCTAGACATGCTGGTCTGGCAAGTAAGGATTGTCTCTCTCTTAGCCATTATGTGGTGATGGGGTTCCCTCAGCCCTGGTGTTGGTGCGTGCTTTCTGTCAAGCTGGACTGAGAACTGTAATCAGATAATCATAACAAACAATAAACCCCTTGTTCCCTTAAGCCGTTTGACGGTCGTTTATCAGCAACCCTACAGATGAACTGTAACACCTTCTGTTCTTTGGAAGTAATTTGTGTGTGTGCATGTGCGTGTGTGCGAGTATGTGTGTGTTCAAGAGTGCACTTGAGTGTGTATGCCTGTGGAGGGTCACCAAGGGTGACACTGAGAATCAGCCTGGGTTCTACCTCCTTAACGCTTTGCCCCGGGGTTTCCCAGGCTCCGCCTTCCAGGGCTGGCAATGCACGCTGCTCCCATATCTGTCCAGCATTTTTACGTGGGGTCTGGGGATCTGAACTCAGGTCCTTTTGCTTGGGAGACAAAGACTTTAACCCCTGAGCCGTCTCCCCAATACCTGGAAGAAATTTTATATATGAATTTCTCAGAATGATTTTTTTTCCCTGTCATTTATCCTTCCCTCCAGATATTTTTTTAAAGCCCAGATGAACTGTTAGTTCGGAGATGATCCTAGAAACAGAAAGGCTCATCCCTCAAGTAGCATGTGTCCAGGTCAGAGACAGGTGTGGGCGCCGCTTTCCGGGGTGGACTTTTAGGTGTTGGGTGGGGAGGCAGCAGTAACAGCTCTGCGGGGGTGGCGGGGGCCTGGGGAGAGACCTTTCACCTACCCAGCTCAGGGCCGCCTTCTTGAGGAGTCCTGACCCACCTCTGCAGCCTGCTCACACGCCTCCATCGCAGATATGTCCTCCCGAGGTGGCCTGTCCCGAAAACTCCTAGTTGATCTGTTTCGTTTCCTCCCTCAGAAGCTCAGCGCCTGGGACCGTCCCTCCTGCATCCTCTCATGTGCTTGCTTTGGGGCATCGTCCTTGACCAGGAGTGAACGCACAGCTGGCCCACCATGAACTTGAAGGTGAGAATTGTTTCAGATAATTAGAGCTTATTCTCTCTCTCTCTCTTTCTCTCTCTCCCTGTCATCGTATCCGTCATTCTATAGTTCGTTCTTCCCTCCTCCCCTGTCATTATATCTATCGTTCATCTGTCACGAAACCCTGAGACACTGAACTGGAAGCTCACGGGCTCTGGAGATTTCCGCCCAAGATCTGTTGACTCATTTCTATGGCCCGGGGTGAGAAAGCAAATAATCATGGCAGGAGCGGTGGTAGATCCAGCTTCTTACTCAGAAAGCAAGGTGGAGCCCCACAACTCCTTTTGCAGGATGCTTCCAGTGACCCTGGCACCCCCCATGGGACTCCACACTGTGAAGGTTCACAGCACCCCCTGTAGCCTACCCTGGGGTCCAAGTCTTTAAGAGGGACTTTTGGGAGACGTTCAAGACGCAAACAGCAGCATTCCTGATATAATTAACAACTCTGTAGGAGCAGACTGACTTTTTTTTAAGTAAAATATTTTCATACATAATATTTTATTTTTAAGTAAGTTTACATTTAGTTGCCTAAATGTAAAAGTTTACATTTAGTTGCCTAAATGTAAAAGTTTACATTTAGACTTTTGGAGGAAGGCTAGGCCTTTCTTTGATAATGCATCCATCAACCTTAGTTACCTCTGTTTCCTTGAAGGACAGAGAGAGAGAGAGAAAGAAAGAGAGAGAGAGAGAGAGACTTTTAAAGCTTCACCCAGCATTTCACATTTAATGCCTTTAAAGTAGATGCAATGGGCTGGAAGTTTGTGTTCCAAATTCATATGTTGCACATCCAACCCCCGTGGGGTAGTGTTGGGAGGTGGTCTGTAGAAGGTGATTACCCAAAAGACCTTTCTCTCCTCTGCCCCGGAGGAGACTAGAAGTCTCTAGTCGTGATCAGACTTCTCTTTCCAGACCAGAGAGAAGTAAACATCTGTGGTTTACGACCTTCTTGCACAAACCCGAGGTCACCAAGACCTCGAGATCTTCAGAAGCAATGTACCAAATCTCCCAGACTTTTGAGGATGTTTCCATAATCTTGTATAATTATTTTGCCAAGAACATTTTTTTTTCCGCGTCACACTTGAGCCTCAAAGAAGTTAACTCAATTTTCATGGGAACAACTTTGTATAAGTCATAAATAAATTGCGTATGGGAGCATCAAGGGCAGGTTTAGCTGGTTGGGAAATAGATCCAGCCGATTCCCATCAAGTGTCAGGTTCGGCGGTGGAAGCGGAAGGTCAAAGGCCAGCTGTCTGCATTCAGGGGGCTGTGGCCAGTTGCATTTCAGAAGTTGAGCGACACGTTCCGTTAGGTGCCCGGGAGCCGGGGAGGCGGAGGCTGAACGTGCTCAGCCGGGAATGGTGGCGCACCCCTAGAATCTCAGCACTCGGGAGGCGGGGGCTGGAGGGTCAGTGTTGGAGACAAGTCTCAGCTACATTTCGAACTCAAGGCCGGCCTGTCCTACATGAGACCCTGTCTTAGAAAACAAAGAGCAGCCCCTAAGATAAGTGTTGACTGTAGTTACCTTGAAAAGTATCCAATCGATGAAAAGTTAGACTCCAGCTCACCATCCAGACATTGATGCTTTGACAGTGCTGGCGTTTCCCTAAGGAGCATGGCGAGCATACGTTTAAGAAGAGGATCTTGATGTATTTTTTTTTTCTCAGCTATTCTAAGCATTTCCTTGTCCAGAACATTCGATGGCTTTCTACTGCAAGGATAACTGCCCAGTTATGCCCCCAGCTCTGTGGGAGTGTGCGGACACGCGCGGGAGAAGTTAAGAAGGGAACCTGAGACGGGAAGAAATAAGAAGTAGCCAGTATCCTGCATGTTGCAGATAAACTCACGACCAAAGAGCTTAGGAGAATGAGAGGGTTTGTTCTTCCTTGTGATTCTGGTTGGCCGGACCCCAGGGCCTGAGGAGCCGAGAGAGGGTCAGACCTCATTGCAAGTCTGTCCCAGATGCCCGGGTGGGCCAAACTACTAAACCAATTCGCACCCACCAGGGCTTGGGTCTTCCCAAATCATTCAGACAGTCTCCTGCAGGCTTGCTCGGGGTTTAACGCAGTAGCAATGAACTCTTCACAGATGTGCCCAGAGCTCAGCCTTTAGCTGTCAAGTTGACACCTGTGTATTTACTGAGCACAGGAGACCTCTCACCCCTGCAGAGACTGAGGTCAGCGAGGGGCAGTGGCAGGGGCCATCAACTCTCCAAGGCCGTGGTCACCCACTTCAAGCTCCCCCGTGCACGCAGGACTGGGGTCTCACACTTCAAGCTCCCCCGTGCACGCAGGACTGGGGTTTCACACAAGTCCCTCGTGCACACAGGACTGGTTATAGCAGGTTTCCTGGCCTGAACCCCCAAGGGCTTCTGCTCAGGTAGTCTAGGCAGGGCTCAAGAATTTGCACTTTTCCCAGAATCCCACATTTAACTAACAGAAGTATTTTGTCTTTAATTACGGAATAACATGAATCCACTTGGCTGCCCTGGTCAGTCCTTCCCGGCTTCAGGCGGACACAGCACCGTGGTCTCCAGACAGTGGCCTCAGATTTTTAAGACTGGCTCCTTCCTTTCAGAGTCATGTGACCCTCAGGGTGTCCTGTGACCCTCTTTCCAGGCTGGGTGGCAGGCGGTCAACACGGCCTGCATACCGGTATACACCTCGTCAACTTCAAAGCTCACTGTCCTCACTTCAGGGTGTCAGCTTTTGTTTGTAAAAGTGAGTGTTGAGCTTGTCATTTGCCTCCTTGAAGGTCTGTTGCATGTTGGAAAAATGAAAGGAGTCTGCTGAGAGGAGAGGAGATGAAGAAGAGAGAGACAGAGAGGGGGGGGAGAAAGGAAAGCCACAGCTGCCACCTGGCACTCTGGAGAGGGGCCACAAGGGAGCACCCTTGACCTTCCTCTGTACCCCTCTGCCCCCTCTCAGTCCTGAGACTGCGGCCTCCCGCCATCTCCTCCCCAGAGAGTAAATACGGAAGTCACCTAGCTTAGTTAACCTTGGGGTGTTTTCTAACTTCCTGCTGAGATAACACGCGGCTGTCATTGCTAGCTCTGGAGTCTGTGACAGAGTTGAGCTGTGACATGGGCTCGGTCCAGGACTCCCAGAACCTCACAGAGATGAGATGCTTCGGTTATGTCTGCTTTGTGTCATCTAGAACAGTCTAGAAAACCCAGGAGGAGGCGTGCGTGTCGGCACAGCACATTCCCCTCTTAGCTGGTTTGTGTCCATGGGTTGAGCTTTGGTCCTTGGATGTGAACGTGCAGGACAGGAAGACTCAGTGTGTGGGGGGAGGGTGGGGGTGGAGGTTAGGTGGAGGGCTTGGGAGTTGCCACGTGACAGGCACCTGTTTCAAGGGTAAATGTCAGCCAGTCCTTCCCATGTCGCTGGTGTTGTTTCTAAGCGTCTGTGCTGTTTGAGCTTCACTCTTGAGACGATTTAGTGGCTGAAAACTCACCTAGTCACTGAACGTTCTTGTTCTAGTTAAATTACCACAAATTGGAGTGCCCGTGATAATCTTTACGTTGCTACAGCACGTGACAGTCTCTCTCAGAGATCCTTGGATGCCCGTATGGGACAATAATGTCTGAGGTACTGAGTCCAGTTGCCTTTGGTCAGTTCTCTAGCCTGCCATTGCTGATCCGCATGACTTAATTGTAAGACTGATGGGGGGGGGAATGAGCCCACGGAGTGAGTTGCCAGATAGTGTGGCGATAGATATCACTGGACAAGACCCTTCCTCACCGTATTTACTCAACATTCAGTCCACGCCGTGTACACCCTCACAGGACTGGGCGAGGCCGACCATGGAAAATCCACATAAGACTCTTAGCACCAGGGAACTTTCTAGTATGTGGTACCTGACTCTCCAGCTTCCAGATGTAGAGTCATAGCTCAGAATGAACCACAAAGAATCTAGATATAATTGGAAGGCCAGGTATGTATACAAAGTGGAATGGAGAGAGAGGATGCTTGTCACGGGTTAGAGTATCTCGTTCTAACTCTGGCCTCATGACGGTGTGACACAGGTGAGCTTTCTGTGTATGAAAAGATGGGTGAGGCTGGAGAGATGGCTCAGGGATTAAGACCCTGCCTCGAAAGCAGAAGGTCCTGGGTTTAGATCCCAGGTCCCACACTCCTGGTCCTGGTGGGCAGAGCCTGGGAAATCCCAGAGTGAAGCAAGGAGGCAGTAGAAGCGACCCAGGATGATTCCCGAAGTCACCCTTGGTCCTCCACAGGGGCACACAGTGCCCTCTAACACACAGAGTAAGTAAATAAGTAAAAGATGAGGTGGTAGACTAGGTCATGTTGAATGTCCTTCCTCTCCTGCCCCAGGAGAGCTTGTGCTAACTGACTTCATATCAACCTTGGGGAAGTAACAGAGCTTCTGTGTGCTCAGGACAGCAGATTCTCATTTTATTGGTAAAGTTAAGTGATATCTGGCAATAGACTTAATGCCTTCGTTGCAAAGAGACCTGCCCTGCTTGAAAATGACAATTACTCTGCAAAATCATGGCCTGCTTTATTCGGGAAGGAATTTTAGTCATACGAAAAGTTTATAACCATGTTTGTGAAGCTGGTGTAGTGTGTGCTGTGAGATGTTCTTCTGATACAGAATATTCGTAATAAGACCTCCTGGTGCTGAGAGGATTAATCCCCAGACTCCTTTCATCCCGTGGGTTAAAACTTGCCTCCAACAGGAAATTCTGGTAAGAGTTCATAACTTGATGCTTTGAGCTTACCATGTTGTAGCTGTCCAGTGCTAGAGCTCGAGAAGCTGGGAACCAGGAGCAATCTGGCTGCAGGCCGGAGAACCCAGCCTCCCTTTGCAGGTGACAAGACAAATCTCAGAAGGGTGCAGGCCCAGCCCAGGTCACAGAGCTCCGTGAGCGGCAGGGATTTGGGTCGCTGCCTTAGAAGTAGGGGGGTCTGGAATCCACAAGTCACATGGCGAAGGACTCGACTGACTGCTGCTCCTGTCAGGGACAAGGGAACAGTGATGGACAGAGCTATGGGGGGCGAGGCCCAGGCGCTCGCCTGCTTGGTTCCCCGGTCGCCCCCGACCTGTCGCTCGCTGAGCATCACTCTCTCCTGCAGGTTCTGGAGCACGTGCCTTTGCTGCTCTACATCCTGGCCGCGAAAACCCTCATCCTCTGCTTGGCGTTCGCGGGAGTGAAAATCTACCAGAGGAAACGACTGGAAGCCTCGAAGCAGAAGCCGTCGGAGAAGAAGGACAGCTAGCCCAGGTCACTGTGCATGCCCACGCGGGCGGGAAGAAGGACAGCTAGCAGAGGTCACTGTCCATGCCCACGCGGGCGGGAAGGACAGCTAGCAGAGGTCACTGTCCATGCCCACGCGGGCGGGACGTGCAGCCACCAGAGGGCTCCGGCAGGCCAGCCAGGGGCGTGAGAGGAGACTTCAGCCAGCCCTCGGCTTCTGAAAGGTTTGGGGTACGCTCAGGTAGCCCCGCCCTGGGAGGGCGCAGAGCCCCAGGCTTGGCTCTTGTCGCTGCTGAGGACCCTACCAGCCTCTCTGCTCCACGTGTGTTTCGTAGGCAGGGGCTTGGGATCCCGCATGGCGTGGTGACAGCCCACACCAGCCATTACTCATCAGCCTGCAAAAAAGGGTGGAGGAGGAGGCGGGGAGCCCCACAAGTCACCTGAGAGCCCGAGATTAAGGAACTCTGGGTGCCTTCAGAATAGAGCCTGACTCCTGGGTTTGGCTAATAATTCTTTTTCCAGTCTGTCCTTGGCTCCATCCCAGCCCACACCTGTGTCCCTAGGGGTTACCCCTCGATCCTACTGACCTCGACACCCATCCAGTGTCTTCATTCTCGAGTTGAGCTCTGGGCTGTCTAAGAATCAGAGGACTCAAGTGTGAGCAGGGACCTTGCTCCTGAGACCCAGCCGAGGGGGGATGGCCGGGGTGCTGGTTAAAAATAACAGCTTCCGGCTAGGGAGATGGTCCAGGGTTAAAGCCTTTGGCTCACAAGCAAAAGGGCCTGAGTTCAGATCCCGGCTCTTGCATAAGAATGTCTGGTGGATATGGCGGTGGCTTGTGGCCCTGGAAGGCAGAGCCCCTGCTGAGGAGCCACTGCCTGGCACTGCCCCCATGCCATGCTTCTGAAAGCAGACTGTCCCTGAGTGACATTAGAACGTAAGATGGCGGTGAGCAGAGCTGGGGGAAGGTGTGGGGGGTTCACTTAGACACCTGCCACCACCATGCCCAGCCCTGGCTTGTACCACCTTCCTGTGTGGCCCACGTGGGCTGGTGGGAGCACTAGACTCTCACCCGGTAGCTGCCCCCCCCCCGCCCCCGCTGGTCCTCAGGACCTG
Source organism: Typhlomys cinereus (assembly GCA_023101885.1). Lineage (NCBI taxonomy): Eukaryota > Metazoa > Chordata > Mammalia > Rodentia > Platacanthomyidae > Typhlomys > Typhlomys cinereus. The sequence continues at coordinate 18,905 of JALPQD010000349.1, read as the reverse complement.
TAGGCCTTTGCCAGGCAAAAGAAGTGGAATCTCGTCCTTCACAAGCTGTTTTGTTGAATGAAATATAGAAGCCAGACCTGGCCATAGGGGGAGGGGTGTGCCCCGTCCCACGGCTGGCCACAGGGAGGTGTCACTGACGGGGGGGGGGGGGCAGGGAGAGGGAGGAGAGTTAGCAAGGGGGAGGGAGGCAGTTCTGACTGAAGAGGGGTTTGTGCTGTTTTTATTTATTCAGTCATCACTTGTGTGAGCCGAGGCTGGAAGGGTGGGCGTGGGGTCCCGGGTGTCTCCCTCCCACAGGCGTCAGCCGGTGACGTCGGCATGGCCACGTGCATGGCCCTGCGTGGAGCTGGCCAGGGTGCGAGCAGCTGTGGTGCCCAACGACACTGCCAGACACCCGAGGGGCTTCGCTGCTGGCTACATCCGGCACGGAGTTGACGCCGAGCGTGCACTACTGTTTCACCCGCATCTCCTGCTGACCCTCTGGTCTGTTTGTAGGTGTTGCTGTGTAAATGTCAGCTTGGGTGGACTGCAGCCGAGAAGAAGGGAGAGACGCAGTAGTTACTGAAGGTCGAAGGAGAGACTCCAGCCTACACCTTTAACTTAAAAATATGTCCACTTTTATATGCTTTTAGAACCAGTATTTTGTTTACTGAGATAAAGTACCTTGGTAAAAAGGGCTATCTTTGCGCTCTCTCTCTTTCACACACACATATTCTGTGTCTCTCTCTCTCTCTCTGACTCTGTCTCTCTGTCTCTGTCTCTGTCTCTGTCTCTGTCTCTCTCTCTCTCTCTCTCTCTCTCTCTCTCTCTCTCTCTCTCAGGGAGTTTTGCAAGCCCATTTTCGACACCTCCTACAGTGGTGGGATCTTGGGAGCGTGCGAGCCCACAGCTTGTCACGTAGTACCTGCCATGGGAGGCTCAGCTGGCCAGCGCCCACTCCCTCCCAGCACCCCCTTGAGTGCTGTTTGTTTTGCGGTGAGTGCGTTTTTACCGCCAAGGAGACTATGTGACCGTCGGGGCCAGGAGCAGCGGCCTGCTCCGTGCAGCTGGGAGCCTGTGAGGTTGTAGGATGAAACTGTCGGGAGAGCGGGCAGTGCTGAATCTAGAAAGAGCTGCAGAAAGAGCCTGGGCTGCAGGGGCCCCCTGTGTCAAAACCCCAGCGGGGCAGGCGCGGGGCAGGCTACATGCCTCCGGAGTGACGGCTCTTGCCACCAAGGCTACTAAGGGCTGGAGCTGATTCCTGGAGCCTACGGGATGGAGTGAGAGAACTGATTCCAACAAGTTGTCCTCTGTCCTTTATGTGTGTGTGCGCGCACGCACGTGTGCACCTGAGAGAGAGGTTAAATAAATGTAAAAAAGCAAAAATAAAATCCTCCCCAAATCTGACAGACAGAAGATGCAGGACGGCGCCCTAGCCCCTCGTGGCACTCCACGTCTGGAGTCCATGAGTTCCAACCTTTCTCTTCTCTGATAAACTCTACCTTAATCCTCTAAAAAAGAAAAGAAAAGAAAAAAAGATGCAGGACAAAGCAAACAGAAAAACTGCTCTGTGAGTTCTGGTGGGAAGAAACAAGGGGTACCCTGGACCTGTTGGGCCCCTCCCTCCCCCCTTGGCTGAGAAGAGGAATAGGCAGTGCTTTCACTCAGCGCTTAGCAGAGGGAAATAATTAAAAGTTCTCTCCTTTCACTTGAGATACCAAAGTAAAGGGGAGTGTGGGTGCCTGAGCAGACCACCCAGGTGCCGAGGAGGGCTGGGGCTCACTGCAGTGGTCCCCTGGAGCTGGCCCCAGCCTGCTTGGGTAGAACACGGAAGGGTAGCATCTTCTTTTTAACATGTCACTGCTCAGAAAGCAAGAAAGAACACATCGGTTCCGGGTTCCAAGCACAGCGTGCTCCCTGGGCTCGCAAAGGGCACCTTTGAACCAGCAAGGGGTGCTCCCCGAAGTTGCACCTCGGCTCCCGTCTTTGCCAGAGAGCGAATCCTGGTGACTCCCCAGCAGTGCTGCTGTGGCTGGGGGAAGAGCGGGTTCTGCAGTGGGGCGCATGAGCAGAGCCCAAGGCCTTAGAGTCCCACCCTCTGTCCCATGGACCCTGGACCAGGGCTAGCCTCTGTGCGCCTGTCTATGCCCCTGTGCCGGGACCTTGGTTTTCTGCCCACTTCACAGGGCTGGGGCATTGCTGGCTCCCAGCAGGCCTGGTCTCAGACTCAGGCTCTTCTTCCCACTGACCCTCTCCATGCCTCCTCCATTCAAGACAGAAGGGTCTTTCCCAGAGTGTCTTAAATACACCTTCTGGGCTCTGGGATTCGAAGGGTCTTTCCCAGAGTGTCTTAAATACACCTTCTGGGCTCTGGGATTCAAAGCTCATCTTTTGAATTTGCAGCACATCTGGCCATCTTCTTGGACAGCGCGGTGGGAGATGACCTAGGGGTGGATCTGAACCACTGACCACGCACCTAAGGTGTTTTCTGCAAACAGTTTGCCTGTGTGGATTGTTTTGTTTTCCGTTTCCTGGCCTATGCACTTTTCTGCCACCAGGGGGAGCCAATTAATCACTTATGGAGGTTACTGATGTGTTTATGTAAATGAAGTCGAGAGAGTCAAAGTTGGATTTTAAATAGTTGGTTGAAAGCAATGACTAGAAGTAGACAAGCAGACAGGTTGGTGAAACCCATAGCCAGGTCCCCATTGGAAGTGCAGCTAGCTAGAAGCTACTGAACTATAACTAGGACCCTGTCTATACACAGGAAACAGACAACGGTACTGAAAGAAACCACAGAGCCCAGACTAGGATTGATGGAACTTTTCTCTCAAGAGGTTCCCAGGGGCCCTCGTGTGGATCCTAGTTAATCTCACATGCACTGTCAACATATGTTTAACGTCAAGTGTGGGACGCATCAGAAGCAGAAAGGAGGAAAAGCTGTTGGCAGCAGACATATCTTCAAGCAAGAGAGACAGACTGACCAGGCCTGGGAGTTGATCTCCACATACCAGACCGGATGGCCAGTGGCCACCAAGCACCCATGAGATGACATGTCCCTAATGCTACCTTAGTTGGGAGGAGGGGTCAGAGGAGGTTAAGCAGGTTTACCAGCTCTGCTTAAGGAGGCAGAAAGAGATAGACATGCGCTTCAGAAACCGAGCAGCCAAGTTCTCTGTCCTCGAGCTGTCCTCAAGCTCTCCCGTGGAGGAAGATGGAACAACTCATTCCTAAAGACTTTCCAGGGGCCTGGGTCTCGGTGATTCTACATCTTGCCCTGGCTGCATGCAGCAGTCAGCCTGAATGGTTGCTAATAAATGACCACCAAATGACTTAAGGGAACAAGGGGTTTATTTTCTTACTAATAGTCCAGTTAAAGTTTGTCCAGCTTGATGGGAGAGCACGCACCAACACCAGGCTGAGGGAACTGGACACACCATCACCACATAACGGCTAAGAGAGGGACGATCCTTACCTGCTAGACCAGCATGTCTGGTCAAGTGTATAGAAGAATGTCAACTCCCTCGACCAGCTCTCTGTGATTTATTCCAGGACCTAGTCCCACCCACCACAGGCTGGGCCCTCCCCCTCAGCTAGACAATCTCCTGCAGGTCCGCTCTGGGCCCAACTCCACTAATTCTCCACAAATATGCCCACAGTTCAAACCCTCAACCGTCAGATTGACACTTGCGCCTCCCTATGACACCCCATGACATGAATGTCCCTGGACTTTGCTCAGCTCCCCTACTCTAGGCTGAGTCCCAGAGCACAGAGGTGGGAGGTGCCCAGATCTGAGACCAAGTTCTGCCAGAAGAAATGTGGGAATGGTCATGTGGGGCTCAGGATCCCCCTGTGCTGGAGGAGAGCTAGAGAGAAGCCGGGCCGCGACAGTAGAACGGACGCTAGAGAGAGGAGAGAGGCCAGTTAGATCCGTGGCTCAGGACCTAGGAGACAGGCTGGGAACCAGGAACATCTTCAAGAGACCCCCAGTGAGGTGCTCCTTGCTCCTCCTTCAATAAAATGCCTGGGTTGAGGGTGTCGTTCAGGAATAAAGATTTGACTGGTATATCGGAGGTCTCAGATTCAGGTCCCAGTACCACAAAACACAAAGAAAGAGCAGGCGGAGGAGTGACTCGGTAGTTAACGTGCTTGCCACACCAGCAAAGGGGCCAGCGTTCAGCAATCCAGACCCCAAGTAAAATTGTGGGTGGGTGCGGCAGCCATCCCATAATTCAGTCTGAGAAGACAAAGTCTGGGAATCCCTAGCATCTGCGGGCTGGCTAGCCAGACTAACCCAACTGAGCTCTGTGTTTGACCAGAGACCTTGTCTCAAAAAGAATAAGGTGGAAAGTTCCCACCAACTTTGGGTCTCTATAAACAGACACACACGTGCATCTGTCCCAAACACTCATGCATACGTATCCACCCATGGGCAAACACATACATACATGGAGATGGAATAGAAAAGAAATGACAGAGAAAGACAATCCATTTGTACCAGTAACTCTTATCTGATGAGTATTGGACAATACTCAAACTCAAATAACTCAGAGGGAATAGGGTGAGATTTATTCACTTTACAGTCCAGAGGGATGGTTTAGCCCTTTAATGCACAAAGGACATGGCTGACTGGCGGAAGCTAGAGACGGGCTAAATTGCTGCAGACATCATGGCGGCTGAGTGCTGCTGCAAACTCCAGAACAGACTAACAAGAAAGGCGGGGCTAACCAACCTCAAGGCCCACCCCTATGACTACCTTCCTCCAGCAAGGCTCCACCTCTTAAAGGTGCCATGACCTTCCCAAACGACTAAAGATTCAAACACATGAGGAAGCAGGGCCAGAAGCAGCGGTAATCAGCCTTAAAGGTCTGCCCCAAATAGTCCGTCTCAATCGAACACACCCTTACAACCGTGTAAAACAACTGGAGTCCATGTGTTCAAATACATAAGTACGGTGGGATGGTAGGGGAACCTTTCAGGTCTAAACCATAGCACTATTCACACTGGGCTAGTTCTAGGGAAGCAACATTTTTTTATAATGTGGAATGTGGAAAGGAAGCTGGGTTGTGGTTGTTGGATATGCAAAGGCCAGAAAGGATGGAAGATTCCATCAGCCACTCGGAAGGAGAGTGTCCCCAACCCCGTGGATTCTGTTCCAAGCTGTGGGTCCAGCTCTGTCTGGTGGGTGTTGTCATGCGTGACAACTTCACGCACTCAAGCTTGACTCTTGCCAGAGACACTGTGGGCCTGTGCTTAGGTGTCTCCTGTCCCTCCCCTTAGGACAAACCTTTTATGATTTTCCCAATCTGCCGATGAATGGTCTTAAACACCAGGTGACAGAGCATCCTCTGATGAAAGCGTCTAGAGGCATATCTGCTCTTGCATCCTGGCGACAAATGCAGACTCTGCCTCGTAGAGCAAAGAGGAAAGGAGACTAGTGACGTCAGGCCTCACAGCGACACCTTTGTCTTGACCTCGGTCTGCACAGCATGAGCTTTGTATTTTGAGTACTTGGAAAGAGCCAGAAACAGTGTGATGGCTTCAGCATATGTGACGCCACTTTAATCCCCTCGCCCTAGTTTACTGAGTTGACTGGGCCTCAGGGAAGCAAAGGAACTTATCCAGAGTCTCACAACTAATCTACTGCAAACTTGAGACTACTCCAAGGACCACTGGTTTCCCCACAACTCAGAGCCCAGTGTGCCAATTCCAGACATTTCCAGACAAATACAGACATTGCTACGTTATGAATCCTCTCCTATGTAACTCAGCTGCACCCTCTCCGCGGAGTTCTTTGATTCCAATGATGTTCTGTCCTGTTTGCTTCTCTAAGTATTAAACTTGCAAAGGCCCAGAATGCTAAAGTCACTTTCTTAAGTGCCTTTTGGTCTGTAAACAACAACAATCAACAGTTCTGCCTGGCTCATCTTGTTCACTGACGACCTGGAGACACTCAGCTGTGGATTTACACAGTACAGGCTCGAAGCTGTAGAAGGGGGGCTGCCCCCTCCTTGATTTGTTAGCAAGATGCATGTTTGCTGTGTCCAGCTGGAGTGATTTGCCAGCTGATATCTGGGTTGGTTTTCTTTTTTTTATTTATTTATTCAATTGTGTGTGTGTGTGTGTGTGTGTGTGTGTGTGTGTGTGTGTGTGTGTGTGTAGAACCACGGGCGAATTTGGGAACCACCATGGACACCTCCACCTCCTTGTTTTCTCTGCCCCGGGATTCACAGGCTCCGCCCTACCAGGACCAGAAACGCAGCCCCCCCTTTCCCCCTTCCCCATCCCCCGCCTGCAAGGCAGAGGCTTAACCCCTGAGCCACCTCTCCAGCCCCTGGGTTGGTTTCCTTAGTCATATAGTTGGTTTTCTCTCATGGGAAAAGACATGAGACTCAGCGTGCGAGCGCGGGCTGGGCTGTGGCGATGCCGGGTACTTGGCCACGTCTCACTTTCTTCATCCACTAAGGGGGATGAGCGATGCTACTACCTGAGAGGGTCGCAAAGAAGCAGTGAGGGAATAACGACCTCAGCCCTGAAACGTGAATCTGAACCTGTCCTGTGCGAAGCAGCGACTTACCAGCTCCCTCCAGCTACACTATGTTGCGGAAAGTTCTGGATTCCTGCAGGACATGAAGATAATTTGAGATGGGCTGTAGATACAAAGGGAGGCGTGAGGAGGAGGAGGACAGAGTTGAAACAGAAGAGGGAATGACAGGGCCACAAGCCAGCGAACAGGCACAGCCCCCTGCAGCCTGAGGCCAGCACATATTCCCCAGAGCCCAGCAGGAGGGCCACCCTGTAAACTCGATTCGGGTTTAGGGGAGTTGATTTCTGACTTCTGGTTCCCAGCGGGAGAACAAATTCGTGGTTTTCAGCCACCACATCCCAGCAGCCACCAGAAGCCAATGTGGGACAAGGTAAAGTTGGGTCTATAATAACTAGAATTCTGTAAGTTTGAGTGACGGCTATTTGTGGTGTGAGCATCCTCAGATAAAATATACAGTAAGCTTCCTGTTTAACAACTGCAAAACGTCTGCCACTTGGTTGCTAAAAAGCACTAAAGCATCAAACATCTCTTTTCATCTCACAAAGGGGTGACTTGTTGCGGGGTTTCTTTCTTTGGGGTTCTCGTGCCTGACGACTGAAACCAGAACACCTTGAGAGGTTAAAGCCGGGATTTTATTGAAAATGAGATTAAAGGAAAGAAACTCTTGAACGCCTAATCTAAGGGAAGCAAGAAGGAGGCCACAGATTAAGGCTGGAGAGCGTTAGAATAGAGGCGATAACTTCAGATCAGAGAGAATAGCCACGGCGCATGACTAGGAGAGGAGAGAGCGGCCCTGCGTGACTGTGGCAGGAGAGCAGGAAGAGTAAGGATGAAGAGCGAGGATGAAGGGTGGAGCCACAATCTTTTAGAGTTTGGCCTCGCTAATGAGTTGCTCAGGGAAGTGAGGTAAAGACTGGAGGGGCCGTAAGTGTGGGGTGAAGTCCCACAGTCCCAGACATTCCTAACTGCACTAGTTGTTCAATAGAAACTAAATTATACCCATTAGACTAACACAGGAAGGTTCTGGAAGGAGAGAAGACAAACCAAGAATTTGAAACAGTGTTCACTTGGCAGGAACCTGAACACGAGACTTCATATACAGTGAAGTCTGTTAGGAGTTGGGTATAAATTTTCATAAGTCAGGTAGAAAGAATGTTCATATTTTTTGAGTAGGCTTCATTTTTTAGGGCTATTTTTCATTTACACAGTTCCCATAGCCTCTCTTGACTTCACTTAGTACGTCATGTAAGTTACTCTACACACTTCAGAGCGGCAACTTCTATTTAGATGAAGCGCATCTAACCGTGGTGCGTTTTATGGTATGCATTGCATAGGAGGTCAGTAGGTTAAAGAGGGGTCAGGCTTCTTCCGTGTCTGAGAAATACAACCACAAATCCTTTCGACCCACAGGAGCCACCCTGAAATTGAACAGCGTGTTGCGCTAACTGTGTGAATGGCTCGGCTCAGGGTCTTGCGATGAAACTCCTATAGGTGGGAAATCAATGAGATAGTGGATTCCATAGGACCACCTTCAAGCCACTGATGTACCCAAGACCCCCTTGAACCATTATTGTGACGTCTCCCTTGCTCCCTTATCGGGACCACCAGCTTGCCCTGGTAGGATGGTGGGGGCTCACCTGCTAGATGCCTTGGCTCACTCACTTCCCACCACCTTACAGAAGTGTCGAGTTTAGACATCCAAACAGTTTTTCTGGCCGATGGCTAGTAGATCCTTATGAACTAGTTTAGCTGGTCAAAGCTGGTTGACTTAATAGTTAATTTGGACTTTTCTTTTCTTTTGACTACACACTTCTTTTTTTCCCCAGGCTTAAATCTTGACCTCACGGCCTTTAAGCCTATTGTGTATATCAGCATCCCACTCCTCTGGGCTAGGTTGGCCCCAGGCCGCCCATGGTCCTCCAAATGACCTTCATGAGATGAGAGTGGAGACCTCTAATTGACCAACAAGCTTTAATGGAACCTGTGATAAACCCAGGACTTTGCACACATCCTAAGAAACCATTCAGTCCTCACAGCACCCCCAAGAGGTCACTCCTGAAGGGTCTTTTGGTACCAGCGGGCCCCCCCTTGAACTTCACAGCAGGCAGGGTGGAGACCACGCACACCTAGCAGTCTTTTAAGAAAATTTCCCAAGGTAGTAATTTTCCCATCTCCGGACTTTACTGGCTAGCGTCTTCCACTTGGTGAGGTTTACCTTCTCGACCCCTTTGCTAATTAAATCGCTGAGAAGTATGTACTGGTAAGAATAAACACTGTCGATCGACTGCAGGCAGAACTCTTTCCTGTTGTTGATGATAAACCACTTTAGCAAAGACCAGGCTGAGTCTAAGGGGTTCAGGTAATTATAAGAGGGAGGCAGAGAGAGCAGTTCATGGCCAAAGGACTTGGCCACCGCTGGGCAACATACGACGCTGGTTAAGTTAACATTTGCTGGGACAGCAGCTTTGACCTCTGGCGCCTTGTCTGCCTCCCCCTTCGTCTCCTCTGGTGGCCTTTTCCCTTTGACCACGATGGCACATTTCCCGTAGGTCTTCTTTACCACATCGCAGAACTCGGAGAAGAGACGGTCTTCTTGCTTGCCGCACAGATCGTCTCTTAGGAACACCCGGTATTTCCAAGGCACCCATCCTTGGTTGCCACCGGCGTGTACGACACACCAAGTCGGAGCCTGCATGTAATAGCCATCGCTGGCATCTTCCCCGGTGATGAGACTCTCCGGGATGTCAGTTTCTCCAAAGTACACAGTCTTAAATCCATCGTACTGCAACGTCCTCAGGGTGTTAAGATACTGCAGGCATTGCTTCTGCCTCAAGTTATCCAACTGAGTTCTGAGGATGATGTTCTTTAAGACAGGGTTCGTGAAGTGAGGCATGGCCGCTCCCCAGGCGGGTCACATGTCTCTGTCTAGGGAGGTCTGGGAATGGTACACGGTGATGTCATAAAGGGCTCTCTTACAGCCCTTCCCACAGTCCTATGGCTACAATTCTGACTCCAAGCATCATCGGATACGTCCTCAGAAGACTAAATGCTTCCTCTCTTAAGTTGCCTCATCGCATCAACAGAGAGAGACTGACCCGCTGCAAATGTATGAAGTGTATTTTCATGCTATGGCCGTGGGACAAAGAGTAAGGTATAATGGGAAATGGTTGAAATCCCAAAGGCATTCACGTAAGGATATCTCAAGACACGGCCCCCCACCCCAGGCAGGGCTGGAGCCAAAAGCAAGAGGAAGGGTTGGGTCACTACAGCCATCAGGAGCAAGAGAAGGGGTGAAGCCGGGAGGGGCTGCCAAGCCTCAGCCCTACCCCCAACCCACGTGCCTGCCTCCAGTAAGGCTCTACCTCTTAAAGGTGCCGTAACCTTCCCAAATATTAACACCAGTTCAAGGATTCGGCCTGTGTGTATGTGGGGGTGAGCGTCAAACACAGGAAGTGATTTTTGTCACTTCCCGTCAGTCAGCCTGGACTTGACATCTCTGCCTCTGACCAAAGCATTTCTACCTCTGATATCCCGCCCCTGCCCACTGCTGCAGCTCTGTCTGGACGCATCAGTCTCCCTGCTGTTCCCAGGTCACTCATCCAAGTGTCTATTACACAGCTCCACACCCCTGGAGAAGATCGCCTTTGGGGGGGTGATAAGAAAGGAAGGACATTTCTCACTGTTTTGTGCTTTCTTGTGGATCCCCAAACACTCCTCCCTGAGTCTCTTTCTTCTAGAAGAGCAAAACCGTACCCTTGTCTCCTGCATAGAGTCCCAAGCAAATGCAGCTTCGAGGCCCCACCTTGGAGAGGTTCTGCTGAGTGGTTTCTCTGTGACATAGTCCGCGCTCACAGCCCTGGGGAAACATGACCGGTTCCACCCGAGGGCTCCAGGTTTATTGGGGAGGTGTATCTGAGCAACAGTGTCTGTCCTCACACAGGTCTGTAAGGCAAACCCTCTCATCAGCGACCCCGGAAGTGGATACATTAGGATCAGGCGGCAGTGAGGTGACTTAGAGAACACGGCATGTTGAATCAAGCAGGAAAACACAGGCTTAATCTTAGGACAGAATGTAGGAGCCACTTTGGAATCACAGGTCTCTCAACAGCCCTCCTTGGAGTTTCCATAATGATACAGTCAGGGGTTGAAGGTTAGATGGAACGGAATCTAATAGATGCTTTTGAGAGCTCAAACATAAGCAATCTTACAAATGAACCTTGAGCTGAATAGGAATCTTACTGAATTGATTTCAAATACAAAACAAGCATGAAAGTATAAAAATCTCAGCAAAAGAAATGATTCTAACCACCGCCCTAACCTTGATATGTGTACCAACGGATTGCTTAGGATATTTTTGATTATGAGAAACAAAAGCCCTACAGACAATGGACTTAGGGAAGGAAACTCGTAGGCTTACAAGAAGAAAAATCCTTGAAGTGTGCCTTATCGTCCTCAAATAAAAGCTTGGAATTTAACTCTGACCTGCATGAGGCAATAGGACTGATTGCAGATGACTGTCCCCAGGCTAGGATAGGGAGGGTCACGGAATCTAGCTCAGGGACATCACGAGTCCCACTACTGGACTTCACGTAGAAATCCAGCCCATCACGGGCCGGATCAGTTATGTCACAGGACCTTACTCCATGTACAGGGGTTTAAGAGATTTGTAAAAACTTGAACCAACCATGCGATGCCTAAGGAAGGGAATCTAAAGGTGCCTGTTCACAGTCATGGATCAGAGTCCTGAGCACACTGAGATTTCCAGGCTCCTGTCCCAGAATAAAGGATTCGATCTGGGACATTCGGAGAGTGTGCAGACGGTCCACTCGAAAGAGAACACCCCTGCGAACGGAACTGAGCCGGGGCGCTGGGAAGAGTTGCACGCGCTAGTGGAGTCAGTCACGAGGACAAAACACCTTCACGGCTCTCCTGCGTGGCGCCCACCTTCTGCTTTTAGAGCCCCTGGCTGGCTCTGCGCACGCTCCACCCCTTCCTGACGCGTAGCCCTGGTGAGGAGGGTTTCCAGTCTTTCTATCAACTGGCTTCTTTCCCGCTGCCCTCTCCAGAATTCCTCCTGCCACGTGTCCGTTCTGACTACAGGGAACCCTTAACTTCTGGACGTGACCCCAGCCTAATATTCACAGGGCTTCTTTTGTGGAGCAACACAGTGCAGCTGTGGTTTATAGACCTGCAAGGAATTATTCATCTCCCACAATAGCACTATCATCCACATGACAACTACTGCTGGCTCCCCAGACCATCATATCAGCGTGTGTCCATGCCATCAACACCATCGCTCCTACCAGAAGCCAACAACAACAGATTGAGTTGCCTTCAATCACCACAGCCATTGCCAGCACCGATACTGCACGACCACCACCACCAAGATCGACTGTGACCCCCCCACCGTCATCTCTACATAGTGTAACAGTTACTCTTTACTATTGCTGTGAGAGAGCACTCAAAGTCCATCAACTTAAGGGAGAAAGGGAGGTTTATTCAGCTTACGCTTCCAGAGGGAAGGGACAGTCTCTCAAAGCAGAAGCAGCATGGCTGGCTGGCCAAAGCTGGAGGAGGCTAAGTCACCGCAGACATATTGGAAGCTGAGAGCTGCAGACTGCTTGCTGCAAAGGCAGACTTCTCCTGGAGGTAGGGTGGGACTAATCCACCTCAAGGCCCACCCCTTGTGACTGCTTTCCTCCAGCAAGGCTCCACCTCTCAAGGCACCATGACCTCGCCAAACACATGAGACTGTGGGGGACACATTTCAAACCATGACACATAGTTTACCTCAGAACACACATGCATCATATCATGAGATCTTATCTTCTTGGGAAGGTTGGCAGGTATGACGTTATTCCTCTCATTTTTAGCCAGAGAAGCGAAGCAAGAGGTACCTGGAAACCAAAGTGTAGATAAACAAACCCAGACAACAGTCTGTCACTTCTGAATCCAAAATGAATACTTCCCCCCTCCTAAGGCAGCTCATTCTTAGAGAGAAAAGGAAGAATTCTTAGCTTTTGCTGTGAACAACTTCGGCACAAAATTCAACAGCGTCAGACTTTAAAATGAAAAATAATCCTCTGGGACCATTTCTCCCAACTCTCTGTTCCAAGTCCACCAATTACCTCCCAAGTGTGTGTGACCTCATAGAGGCTGAATTTCAACTCAGAGCTTTTGACTCTGAATTCGGTCTTCTTCCCATGATCAGAAGCCACCCCGTGTATCCGCAGGAATCCTCTAGATTCCTGTGCACATACTTGGCTCCTCCTCCATTCAGCTTCCTTGGAGCACAAGTGTTACAGTTTGCCTGTTTGGTTGCCGGGAAATTCACGACCAAATGGCTTCCGGGGGAACAAGAGATTTTATGCTGACTCACTATTGTCCAGCTTGGCCCACACGTACACCAGGAGCCGGGGAACTGGCCATACCATAGCCATACATCCATAGAACCATCCCTATTTGCCAGATCAGCATGTCTGGCCAAGTACACCAAAGGATGTCCCCTTCTCTAACCAGCTCCCCTATCTTAATACATTCATTCACCTGCCTGGGAACTAATCCCACCCACCATGGGCTGGGTCTTCCCACTGATTTGTCTCCTGCAGGCCTGCTCAGGGCTTAACTAAGTACTAATTTCCCATAACTGTGCCCAGAGCTCAGGGCCTTCAGTTGCCAAGTTGACACCAGTATCTATGACAACAGATGTCATAGTTGGGCACAGGTGCCAACTTGACAGTTGGATCACATTTGCTCCGGGTTAAGCCCAGAGCAAACCTGCAGGAGATTGTCTAGCTGGTGGGGAAGGCCCAAGTGGGTGGGACTGCTGGTCTGGCAAGTCAGGATCGTCCCTCTCTCAGCCATTATGTAGACATGGCGTGGCCAGTTCCCTCTGCCCTGGTGTTGGTGCGTGTTCTCCCGTCAAGTTGGAACAGACTAACCAGACTAACGTAAGAGAATAAACCCCTTGTTCCCCTGAGCCATCTGATGGTCATTTATCAACAACCAGGCAGGAGAATTGCAACAGCAGGTTTTGCCAGTGAAAGGCAAACATGGCTTCTGCTGCCTGTATCTCCTCTCAAAGCACCAGAAACGCAGGACATAGGCTGCCAGCTGCTGGTGGCACCCATTAGCTGAGAGTGCCCAGGATGATTGCCCTGACCTATTCTAGGGCTCGGTTCCCTTCTCAAAATTCTAGGTAAGCCAAAGCTGCTTCCCCTGCAAAGAATAATCAGAGCTGTCTGATGATGGTCTCTGGCCTTGACTTTCAAGGGGTCCCCTCGGTTCCGTGTATAGCTGGCCGCCTCACACAGCGGCCTTCGGTCAGCCTGGCTGGCTGCAGGACTCCCATGCTGCTAAGGGTCAGCGGGGAGCATTGGGCCAACTTGCTCGGAAGCCCTTTCGTTTTGAGTTCAGAAGCCAGGTTTGAATAATGAGTGTCTTCCAAGGCTCTCTCCTCCTTCCCGAGGATGCTGCTACTATCGGGAGAGGAAGAGCACACCGTGATGATGACGATGGTGAGGATGTGTCAGGCGGCGCTCGTTGCACCCGGCAGTCTCAGGGCCCCAGCGGAGTTGCTCCTGTTCTTTCCCACCACGGGTCGCTCAGGAGAGAGCGGGGTTGGGTCTGGTGGAAGGTCCCCTGGCATGTCCACATGGTCACTAAGAAGCAGAGAGGTGCAGATAAAACACAGGCCAAGCCGGTGGGACTGCGAATCCCCATCTCCAAAGCCATGAAGAAGCTGGGATGAAAGAAGCTTTCTGGGTGGAATGGGGGAGGGAGTCTGTCAACACCTAAGCCTCTCTATTTGAGAACCAAGAGCTCCAAGCTCAGCTTTTTAATTTAAATTTAAATTTTATACGAAGAATTTCAAGGACCAGAGAGAGAACTCAGCGGGTGGAGGACACTTGCCGCTGAGCCCGACCACCTGCTCTGGACCACACCAGAAAGAGTGTCAACTGGGGCAGCCGCATGAGTGGGTACCAGTCCACACATTCAACAAGCGCAGAGAGGAAGAACTTGGAAAGAAAACACTGTGCTGGTTCTTGATGCTTTCAGACTTTTCCCCCCTGCCCTTGTGGCTCACTGTTTCAGTTTCCATCTGTCATGGTTTGAAATGTGTCCCCCACAGTCTCACGTGTCTGGCAAGGTCATGGCACCTTGAGAGGTGGAGCCTTGCTGGAGGAAGGCAGTCACAAGGGGTGGGCCTTGAGGTGGATGAGTCCCACCCTACCTCCAGGAGAAGTCTGCCTTTGCAGCAAGCACTCTGCAGCTCTCAGCTTCCAAGATGTCTGCGGTGACGTAGCCTCCTCCAGCTTTGGCCAGCCAGCCATGCTGCCTCTGCTTTGAGAGATTGTCCCTTTCCTCTGGAAGCGTAAGCTGAATAAACCTCCCTTTCTCCCTTAAGTTGATCGACTTTGAGTGTTCTCTCACAAGTAATAGTAAAGAGTAACTGTTACAGAAATTGGTACTGCGATTGGGGTATTGCTGTGAGATTAAGAACAGCTGATACCACAACGTGAAGTTATTTGTGAAGCTGAGAGAAGTTGGTACCCAGCAGTATGGCCAATGCTGTGATGTGGCTAGTGTGCCTTTGGAACTGTTTGTTGGGAGAAATGTGGAGAACTTTGGGACTTTGTGCTGGGAAAGTCTTTGCATCTTGGCTAGGGAGCCAAATGGGCCTTTCTCGTGAGAACTCAGAGAGCAAAGCTGTGAGAGACGCAGGCAGTGGAAGCCCAGCTTGTGATGGTCCAGAGGGGAACAGAGACTGTGTTTGCAACTGGACGAGTGACACATGGAGCCGTGTGTTGGCTGAGAGTTTGGTGAAGTTTTGCCCTCATCCTGAAAGTTTGCCTGAAATTAAGCTGGAGTGGTTGGTGGAGGAAATTTCAAAGCAGTGTAGTCTTGACAATGTGATATGGCTATTTTTTAGTTGTCTTCAAAATTATGAAAAAGAGCAAGAATCAGGCTGAAAGAAGCAGAGAAGGAAATGGCTGTTAAAGAGATAAACTCCATTTGTAAATCACAGCCTGCTCTTGTTTTGAATCATAGGAGAGGCCCTAGCTTGAGGGTAACATCCCCGGAGAAGGCTCCCACCCATAAGAATGCAAATCCTTTTAGAAGAAATGAGCTAAAGGGTGGAGTTCCAAAGCAAGGATCCACTTCTACAAAACAACCATCCTAGTGTGACACGTGTGAAAGAGCTTTTCCCAGGGTCAGCATAGAGAAGCAGAATCAGCTGTGATTCAAGGGGGCCAGTCTTGGCAAAGGATGCAACAGGGAGGAGATCATGGAGTCCTCCTCCCAGATTTCAAAAATTGGCAGAATCCAAGCATCATGAGGTAAGAAGCCTGCAGTTTAGAGCCCCAAGAAGGCAGGTTGTGCTGCGGAGTTAAGCCTGGTTTGCCATTAAGAAGTAAAGATGTTAGAGATGCCAGAGGCAACGTGGGACACCTGCCAAGAAGAGCTGTATACTCTGGAGGAGTCAGCTCAAGAGAGCAACGTATTCTATGGGCAGCTGCACTGGAGGGGCGGAACCAAAGCCCTTTGGAACTGAGATGATTCAACAAGAGGCTCACTTGTTCGACTTGGAGCTACAAGATTTGGGGTTTGTCCTGCTGGCTTTCGGTCTTGTTATGAACTGATATTTCCTGGATATGCCCCCATTCCTTCCTTTTGGAATGGGAATGTTTATTCTGTGCCATTGTATGTTGGAAGTATGTAACTTGTTTTTTGATTTACAGGAAGCTTTGGACTTTTGGACTTTTGGACTGTGTGGGACTACTGATGTAGTCTATGGAGACTTTTAAAGTTGGACTGAGTATGGTTTTGCATAATGAGATGGCAATGAGCCTGTGGGGGGCCAGTGGTGGAAGTGTCATGGTGTGAAATGTGTTCCCCACAGTCTCATGTGTTTGGCAAGGTCATGTCACCTTGAGAGGTGGAAGCCTTGCTAGAGGAAGGCAGTCACAAGGGGTGGGCCTTGAGGTGGATGAGTCCCACCCCTACCTCCAGAAGTCTGCCTTTGCAGTAAGCAGTCTGCAGCTCTCAGCTTCCAAGATGTCTGCAGTGACTTATCCTCCTCCAGCTTTGGCCAGCCAGCCATGCCGCCTCTGCTTGAGAGACTGTCCCTTCCCTCTGGAAGCGTAAGCTGAATAAACCTCCCTTTCTCCCTTAAGTTGATCGATTTTGGGTGTCTCTCACAGCAATAGTAAGAGTAACTGTCACACCATCCCTAGTCACTCAGTCACTTGACTTTTGGACGTGTAGCAGAATAGCATACCACGGTGACAGTACGTATTGTGGAGAAAGATGCTCCCTTCATGGTGTGGTTGGAAGCAGAGGGAGAGGAGGGAAGGGAGGGAAGGAGGGATGGAGAGAGGAAGGGAGGAAGAGAAGGGTGTGTGTTGGGCTCCCGATGGCTCCCGATGTCGCCTTTGACGAGATGCCTTGTTGCAGGTTTTGCCTGCGTGTTGCTGATAATTTCTCTATCAAGGAGCTGTGGTGAATAAGGGGAGTATTCTTTCTCACAAGTCTCCTTCACAGTTCATAGTTCAGCTCATACCAACACCAGGAGCAACCTCGCTCACCAGACAGCAAGACTCGAGCGAAGTATGCTGAAGAAAACCAACCTACCGGCTCTCCCATCTCTACCACCTGCCGGGACTGGTCCACCCACTGCGGGTCGAGTTCTCCACAGACCGTCTCCTGCAGGTTTGCTCAAGAGTTTGTCTTAACTACTGAATCCTCACAAGTGTGCCCAGGGCTCAGTCTTCAGTTGTCAGGTGGACGCCTATATATCCAACTAGCACTGCTCTCACTTGCCCGATGTCTTCCAGCTAACCTCCACCTCCTAAAAGCTCCCCCAGTTCCCAACAGCACTGACTAGGCCTGTAACACAGAGGCCTCTTGCGGACTCTCCAGTACAGCAGAACAGAACATTACTGGGCGAATATTCCAGACATGGGTTTCAGTGGTGGTCTCTGGGGAAGAGCCCTGGAGGAAAGCAAACGTACTTTTCACATGCTTTCAACTTACTTTCAAAGAGAAATGAGTCTCCCGAAGGAAGGGGTACACATCAGCACACTTCTGCCCTCCTTGGAGAAGTGGCCCTGGGTAAAGACATGGTGTTCTTTGGCAGAGCGAAGATTAAAATCTCAGATGCTGTTTAATTCAAACCATGCTCTCTGTTGGGGGGAGGTGGGGGAGCCAGCGAGGCAACAACAGAAACAAGAAGGGCAGGGAACTCTACATGTGCACTTGGGGGGACATTTCCCAGGGGAGCTTTTAATTTCAGATGCTGTTTCTTGTTCTCTGTGACCTCACATATAGGTGTATCTAAGTGGTCACTTAGCCTAGTGGGTAAACCAGCCATATTCTATCACCTCCCGCTTCATAGTTGGTTGCCTTCCATTTTTCTAATGCAAAATGCAATTAGTCTAATAACATATATTACTTAAATCATAGCTACTTTGCCAGAATGGGTGAATAATCTTGTTACTTTTAGATGAAGTAACTACTTAAATATAGCTCTGGCAAACCATGTGTGCCCAGAACAAATGAACAGATTTGATCTCATAGCATTATCCTGACATAAGCATTTTCTATACTGTGGATGGGGACAGTTTGAAAATTTAAAAGCGGCAAGGCAGGGGGGGAACCCAATAATTATTTAAAAATAAAATGTAAATCAACCCAAGAACACAATACATTTTAATTAGGCATAGGGAACATATTTAAACTTAGAAACACATGTGTAAACTCAGAGCTTTCTGGAAATTGCGATAGAATGCTGTTACATATTCAAGAATGGAATCAAATGTGCCCAGTAAGAACTGCAGATATTCACTGGCTTGCAAGCAGCCAGCTCTCCCTGGGAAAGCCACGTGCCCCCGTGCCTCACTGCCTCCTGTACCCCGTGCTGTCTTCTTTCAAGGTGATAGATAGTAAGGTAGGTTGCATTTAAAAGAACGAACACATTCCGCAGGGATGTGCGTCTCTGAACTTGTTGGCAGATGGTGGGAAGCAAGCCAGCGCTTGGGCTGAGCTGGGCGCTCACGTGCCAGGGGCTGGTCTTGTCCTTGACTTGAAGAAGCAAGTTCACAAGAACTTACACGAAAACGAGGAGGCACAACGCCTTCTGCAAATGTGGGCTATCCCAGAGTGTCGGGGCCACGCGGAGCTTCCTGGGCAGGCAGTACGTGGGTGCCCAGGCCGACCCAAGCAGACACGTGGGACAGCAAGTTGGGAATTTCCTCCCTGCTTTTCAGAGGATTCTAGTCAATCTGTTTTCTCTAACTCACAGAACTTCCTGCTATTGACTTTTTTTTATATAGTCTCAGTTCAAATAGTTCTGAAAACGTGCTGTTCTTGAGCAGTC